>JAKJXN010000016.1:0-604404 GCA_022225945.1 Didymella pomorum | reverse complement strand
GCTTATCTAATAAACTTGCTAGAGACCCTTAATAGATTTGTATCTGCTTTTAAATTAGAGTTAACTGCTCCTCTACTTTGTAAGCGGTGCGTGGTGTCTTTGGCTCCTAGGCGACGTCGCTGGGTTTTGGTGGCGTTAGCGTGCGCAGGCGCACATTAAGCTTTAATAACACCACCTCTAGATTGTGTGGGACTAGCCTAGCACCTCTAAAGCCTGCGCAAACGTTCTCTGCAGTAAACGCCTTACTAAACGCTGCTTTAAAGGCTGGCAGGAAGGTTTCCTTGTTGATATAGTAGATGCGACTGCGTGCCAAGGCCGAAACCTCGTCGCTATACAGGCGCTTTAGCGGCGAGAAGCAGGCGACGTTAAGTAGCTGCAATAGGTGCGACAAGTGCAGGGGCATACAGAGAGTGATAATCTTCTTCTCTCTGCAGAGATCTTGGAAGTCCACTAAGCAGTGGCTCTCATAGCTGTTAATAATAAGTAGCTGGTAGACCCTAACTAGCTTTGCATGCGTATTAAAGTAGTAGAGCCAGGCAAGCGCTAGATTATTGTTAGTCTAGCTAGTAGGACTAACATTAATAACCTAGTCCTGTAGGAGGTCCTTAGTAAACTAGTTGGAGATAAGAACCTTGCCTGCAAGGATAAGGAATAGTAGGATAACCTTCCCTGTTGACCTGACGCCTTGTACTAGGGTAGCCTACTCGCGATCGCTGGGTTGGATCTTCTTCTGCTTCCTAGGCTTCTCTAAGCCTGTTACTACCAGCTGCGACGAGATCTTGCCTATTAGGAAGCTAGACTTATTAAAGTTGTACATATCATTATCTATAATACTATACTTCGCCTTTATAGACTGAACAAGTGCAAACTAGGGCTGGAGAACCGCTAGGTCCTCGCAGGCAGCTCGCTGGCGATTGTATGGTTAGGTCTATTGCGTTCGCAGCTCAGGGGTACGTTGAATTAACCTGTTAACCTAGTTCTTGCTAACAGCGTTGCTACCACGCTCTCTTAGCAGTTTATCTGCTATATCTTGTACGTCTGCCTTTAAGGAGGAGATCCCACAATTAGACTTATTAAGTATATGTAGCACAACTGCCTCCTCTTCTAGCTTTGTGAGGCGCTTTTAATTCGGCTCGCAGTCGCGTTGAGGGCGTCTTCTAGCGCGGCAGTTAATAAGCGTTCTTTGTAGGACTTTGTAGATTGCTGCAGCGCGTCTTTCGCTTAGGAGTTGCTAGGAATTAATATCTTAAATAGCAAGCTGTAAGTTGCCTTTAGTATAGGTTATTTGCTATTTGCGTAGTTGCGGCATTGCGCGTAGTTGTCGTGCAGGCGTTTTGGTGTTGGTGGGTGGGCGACTCGGTGGGGTGGGCGACTCGATGGTGGAACACGTTACCTAGACTTAGAAAACACATAGGAACTAGCTACACACCTTACGAACTGCTAGCAGAGGTTAAAGGAATTTAAGCAGGCTAATTAGGCACTACCACATTTAGGTTAAGCTAGTAGTCTATTAGCAGGTCATCCCAGGCGCCCTAGGTACTAGGCGACAACGTAATACCCTCAAACAGACTATTAAACGTTACAGTACCCTTATCTAACTCCTAATCTGCTATGCTTTGCTCCACTACAGATATTGCCTCTTTAGCGCAACAATCTAGCAAATCTATTTATTAACGCAACAGCTCTTTGCGTGCGCGTGTAATCTACAACTCTTCTAACGCCTTTTTAGAGGCCTTAAGCGCTTCATTTTGCGCTTTATAACTTTCTTTTATACGCGCTTGCAACTTCTCTTTCTCTGTTACAAGTTACATGAACTCTAACTAAGTTACGCGCATATCGCAACGCTAGCTACGCTTTAGGCACTTACTGCACTTCCCTAAGCCAATATAGACCTTGCACACGCGCTTGTGCTTTTCGCAGGTTAAACATTTCTAGACTATAGTTTCCCTAAAGGACTTAACAAATTCGTATAAACAGTGATAACAGGCTATGCTTAACTTAGATAGTTGTTTAGGCATTGTTAACAACTTACTAGAAGATTAAGGCAGGGCTAACGTTATATAAATTAGCTTAAGGGACTAAGCTAGGACAGAAGGGGGACAGTGTTATAATCCTTAGAACACAAAGGTCCGCAACAAGAATTACACCCTAGTGCAGCACAGCAAGAATTACTAATAGGGGTAATTACACGCAGGAAAGACAGGACAGGACACAGCCCTTGCTAATTAAGGTTATGTTACATAACACTAAGCAAATAAGCCTTAGCAATAATTAGTATAATTAGTGCTTAGTATAATTAGTGCTTAGTATAATTAGTGCTTAGTATAATTAGTGCTTAGTATAATTAGTGATTAGTGTAATTAGTGGACCCTACAACACTAAGCATCCTGCATATCTCCTTAGTATATAGCGTATAGGAACACAACCCTTATGGTTCGTGTTCAACTTTGTTAATCAAGTTACTTCTTGGAATCTCTACCTCGATACTATAGCCAGTCAATCCTGTCGCCTGTCATCGAACCAACCCCGAGTTGTATGTTAGACTTTGTCTGATAACTCACCCTACCGTTCCAGAACCAGCACTCATCCCCGAGAACCAACAGAACCCGTATCAGAGGACTTCGTCCCACGTACGACTTCAACAGTACTGCGTACAATGTTTTACCTGGAGTTTCAAGAATGAGCATGCTTGAGCCTGTGCGCAGCAGGCCATGAGTTCTGGAGTGTCTGCTTATGCTTGAGCGGTTTGATGATAGGTTGAGAGACGATAGATGCGAATGGTAAAGACATGAGCATGTAGCAAACGCGCGCTGATAGCCTGTGATGAGTGACCGACATGAAAAGTACTGCAATGTCGGATGAAGCTGCTGCAAGTAGTGCACCCGAACTAGGCCTCATCACATGTGATCAACAACATGGAAGGAGCAGATGAGAGCAAGACGAATATTACCGATTCACAATGCAAATATCCTAGCCGTCCAACACGTACGCTTGATATGCATGCGCTCCAACTCCGCTCAAACCTTGCTTGCAAAGATGCTGAGATAGTCTAGCCCAACGTTCAAGTTAAAGGTATACATGGAAAATGTCCCACAACAACGGAACGGGTATTTGCGAAATCAGACGTCTTCCTTGCAACCTCCAAACCCCCTCCAAACACGCCAACAAAGGCCGCCTCATGGTGCGTATGAGATGTTTCATGCCTCATCAGGTGGCGGCGTGGGTAACTCCCTACTCTTCTGCTCCGGGCTGGGCGGCACGACGACTGTGGTGGGCGTATTTGGTTGCTCATCGCTGCCCCTCGTGACAGGCCTTTCTTCATGATCGCCAGCGATACTACCGCCAGCTTCACTTGCGCCATCCAATTCCCTCTCTTCAGGTATGCTTGGGCTCATGAGCCCACCGTCTTCGCTGACCTTGCTGGTAGCCTGTTGTCTTCTGCGCCTTCTACGCTCCCGCTCGTTATCCGCAGACTCGCGGCGCCGCCGCACTGAAAGACTACCATCTTTGTTGAGGCCATCAGGGCCTTGGAGACCTTGCAGCATTGCTGCAGCACGGTCTGCGACATCTGCACTGGGCGCGGTGGGGCTAGTGATCGCGCCGATACTCGTCTCCGACTCATTCGTCTCGCTCGTTGGCGATAGCAGCTTCGCTTTCTCTGCCGTCTCGCCTTCATCGGCAGCCTCGCCTTCTTCGGCCATGTTGACGCCGATCTCCGGGATCTGCTGCCCGGAGGCAACACGCACCTGATGGCGGTCCTTGAGGCGGGCACGACGACGACGGTCGCGTTGATCTCTTGCTTCTGGCTTCGCAGCACGCAGCTTCTGGAGAAGGTCGTCCATGGCACCGGTGCTGGCGGGCGACTTTGGGGCGCCATCGTCCGAGGTGGCGGATGGTGACAGTGGCCCAGCCTGTGCCTGTTTGCGGCGGATGGCGGCCTCGTTGCGGCGGTGCTGTTCCTCGAGTCCGACGTTCTTCTCCTTCGATTTCTGCAGATACTGTTAGCAAGTGCGGACGTTGTAAGAGGGATCTGTAGCGCACCTTCCACTCCTGGACGAAGTTGGCAAGCTTGGCGAAGAAGTCGCGCCTCGAAGAATCGTCGGTAGGGTCTTCACCGTAGAAAGCCATGATGTCATCGTAGCTCTTCTGCATATCCTCGAGGAAGACTTGCAGCTGCTCAGCCTTTCTCCGGGCTTCCTTCATGCTCCTCTGCACGACGATCGAGACCTTGTCTTCTGGGTGGAACTTGCTCGGGTCGGACAAGTTCCCCGCGTCGAGCGACATCTGGATGTTCTTGATATTATCGATGTACTTCTTCGCATCGGTTTGCAGCTGCTCCACGTTGATCTTCTGCGCAGTAACAACGCCACCAATCTCATCGGTGAAGTCTTCCCAGCCGGGATACTGGTTGCGCACAATACGCTCAACCACATCGGCGAAGGTAGATTCGTTCTTGTCGTCCTTCAGCATGCCGAGACGAGACAGCGTAGAGAGCTTGAAACCATTGGCTTGCTTGTTGGCATCGTTCATGAAGTTACCGATATCCAAGATGAGACCCAAAACACTTATCAAGCTAGACGAGCTACGCAGGCTGTCTGCGACGCGTGAGATCTCGAGAAGCTTGTTTGAGATCTCGTCGTAATCGGTCTCGTACGTACGCGTCAGCGCAAGCGCCCTCATCCTACTCTTCCAGTAGTAGTGCAGTTCATACGCGGTGTACAAGTAGATCTGATCTTCCCTGGTAAGCTCGTTGGGGTCCTGCTCGCGCTTGGTCTCCGCCGGATTGGGTCCGGTCCAGTCCTTCGAGTACGGCGCCATAAGCTTGGCAGTGTTGTCAGGAACATCGCAGAAGTCGTTCTTCTGCAAGAACTCCATGACTACGCCATCATCCAAAATTCTCTTGTCGCAGTGGATGATCATGCTGACCAGCTCGTCGACAGGGTATTGCGAGAACTTGGCCATGCTAATCTGGAAATTGTGCATCAGATCGCGAGAGATGACCTGCTTCTTCTCTTCCTTCTTGGAGCCCTTCTTGCCGATCTGCTTGATCTCCTTGGCCAAGAAGAGCTTCTCGACTTCGTCGAGTACACCCTTCTTCGCAAGCTCTTGATACTTCTCTTCCTTCTCTTCGGCTGTAAGACCGTGCGTGGCCCAAACAGTAGAGCTCGGTGCATCGACCTTGTCCCAATGAAGAGCCTTCATCTTCTTCTTAGGTCGAGGTCCTGACAAGGCCATGTGTCCGGGTGCATTGAAGCCAGGCTTTGGCATGAATCCAGGTCGCTTCATACCCGGCATAGGCGGCGGTGGTGGTGGCGGAGGCGGCATGCTGCCATCGCCGGGCATAGGCGGCGCTCCAGGCATTGGTGGAGGCGGCGGGATACCCGGCGCTCCAAAGCCAAGCTTGCCGGGAGGCGGTGGAGGTGGAGGAGGAGGAGGAATATTAGCATTAGTGCCGGGCATAGGCGGCGGGGGTGGTATGTTTGCGGGAAACCCGAGAGCACCCGGAGGCGGCGGCGGCGGTGGGGGAATACCAGCAGGGCCAGCAGGGAACCCAAGTGCGCCAGGAGGCGGTGGGGGAGGAGGCGGAATTGCTCCTGCTGCTGCAGCACCGTTCGCTGGTACTTCGTCGCCATCCACTTTGGGTACGGTGGAAGCAATCTCACCCATGAGGGCGCTGGCGGTTGACGCGCTGAGCTTCGGCTTGTGCATCTGAATAAGACGCGGCTTCTCGATGACAGCATCCTCGTCATCCTCGTCGACGTCGTACATGATCTCGTCTTCTCCACCAGCACCGCCAGGCACAGGCTTTCTGCGTGGTATGCTGCTCTTTGCCCGTCGTACAGAGCCGAAAGAGTTGGGCTGCAGACCGTCGCCGTAGTCCTCTGGCATCTCGCCCATACCACCGTCCATCTTTTCTCTGAGTTCGCGCAGCTTCTCACTTGGCGCGACCATCTGGAGAGTCTTGCCTTCAAGAGTAGCCTGAGTCTTCGCTCGTTGGAGCTGGATTTCGAGTCTACTCATCAAGCGCTCACGATCCATGATGCCCTGCATCTGTGCAGGATCAGACGCGCCCAGACCGTCTTTGCCAGACTTCTTAGCAGCCGAGGCGGCCACATCCTGAGCATCCCTGAGCATGAGATACAGCTCTCGGGTCTCGAGCTCGTTACGCTGCAGCTCTTGCGCCCGAATTCTTTGCATCTCCGCAAGCTCGGCCTTCATCTGCTCGACTTGTCGCCCACGAAGATCAATGATGCGCTGTTGTTCAGCAACTTGCTTCTGCAACTTTTGCACGAGGCCATCTGCCCCCAGCTCGAGCTCTGCCCTGACCTCATCGCGTTCGGCGATAGCAGAGTCGGCAATCTGTCGTGCAGCATTGGCTTCGTCACGGATTTGACGAGCCTCTCCATCAGTGTACAGCTTGTCAAGCAAAGACTGCACCGTGAAGTTTAGGCTCTGCTTCAGATCCATATCTGGCAGTCGGCGGTCCATAGCCACGTAGCTCAGCATTGAATCGACAAGCTGGAACATCCTGTTCCTGTCTTCGCTCTCGGTGTCGCGGATGAGCAGCAAATGCTGCATGGCAGACAGAAAGTAGTCGTTCGCGCGAGTTCCGTTGACCTTCGTCTGAATGGCCTCTGCAATCTGAGCTGGGTCGTTCAAGTCCTTGGTCTCGCCGCCGTCGACACTGTCGACCATTGAGCTGTTCTCGCGCTCAAGGAAATCCTCGTAATCGACAGCTTCGTTGGCCATGTATTGCTCGATCTGCTTGTCGATGACATCGTACTGGAAGCCCTCCATCTTCTTGAAGATACGCTTGATGCCACACCCTGTAAATTGAGCACGAATGTGCATCCTGAGCTGCAGGTCGCGCTTGGGTGCATCGACAATCATGTTGATGAAGAACAGTGTCGCAATGGCGTATTCCATCAACAGGTTCTCTACACCGATTCCTCCGCTGCGAACTTCATCTGAGGCGCCGACCATGGATCCCATCTTACCGCGCCCGTCCACGGTGACTTCAACAACACGCATCCAAGCGTCGAACCGACCGTTCTCACCATACTGCGCCTTGAGATTATCAAGTGCATTCAGTACTTTCTCGTGGCCTCCTCCTTCGCCCCAATGGCACAAGAATGTCAGGACATCTGAGACGAGCTTCCGTGTGTTCAGTCGCGAGGAGATCAAGGATCCTGCTAGGGCCTGAATGATTGATGGATGGTTCAGGGCGTTATCTGCACCATACTTGTTGTTCATCAGGGCTTTGAGACATTTCACAATCTCGTACTCGCGCTCAACGTCATTCTCGGTATTCTTGTTGAAAGCACTGGGTGGCGGTGCTGGTCCCGTTCCTTTCCTGCGGTTGATCTTGGTCAGGACGTTAGTAAGGGCAATCTGGCCCTGAGCTTCGATGAAGCCACGGACCCAGGCGATGGGCTGAGTGCGCAGACTAATCTCCAAACTCGACATCTGCTTGTTCGTGATGGAGTTGTCCATGACTTTCTTGACGTACCACTCCGGCGAGCCCTCCTCTTCTGCGCGGATCAGGATGTCTGGGTTTGCGCCGCCACCGCCGCTGTATACGCCCGTGTTGCGCTGGGTCTGACGCTTCTTCTCCTCATGCTTGTGCTCGGCCAGCTTGTCCTGGTACACGAGCGTCCACTTCTTGTCGATCTTGTATGCCTGCATCTGCCGCTGAGCCTGCTCAGGCAAGCTCTTCCACCCGCGCTTCACCATCAGGGTCATGAACTCCTTTTCGACGACGTGGTCCGGCGGGCGCTCGATGTCGATGCCCTTCTGGCCGAGGTTCGCGCTCGAGTTGAAGGGCGAGTTCTGGCCGGAGTGCAGGATGTGGTGGCGGGAAGAGTCGCGGGGAGTCGAGGTGGCCATGGGCAGTAGACTGCCAGCGTCGAGCCCGATGGAGGAGAAGGTGGTCTGCGAGTTGGAGCCTGACTTGGGGTAGTATATGCTGTTGCCGCGGGTGCGCGAGTCGTTCGAGTAGACGGAGGCCTGGTCGGAGGAGGCGCGCGTGTAGGCGGAGCTGTCAGTGTAGTAGGAGTTGTTGCTGGGGTTGTTGCGACTGCTGCCTCTGTCTCCCCATTGCTGCATGCTGACGCCTCTATCAGCAGCATCCTGCGTGGTCATGGTCTGGTTCGAGTGCGGCGGGGGCCGTGGCGGGCCATCCCTACTTCTGCTGCCCCCGCGGTCGTAGCTATTCTGGGGCATCTGGCTCGGGTCGAAGACGGGGTACTGGTGGAAGTCGCCGCCGCCCTTGTTCAGGTGGTGCGGCTCGACAGACTGCGTCGGGTCGAAGATGCTGATGGGGCCGGCTTTGGCGAAGATGCCCTCAGCGCTCAGCGACACGGGGCGGTCGACGCTGGCCTGGCTGGAGGAGTGGCGATGGGACTGGTGGGAAGAATGCGAGCCATGGGCGCTCCCGGGCGGCGAGTCTGTGGGCGGGCGCGTCTCGTTTCCGCTGGGTCTGTCCTTGTGGCGACGCCCGAAGAACTTGGACGTAGACGACTGCCGGCCTTTGCTGTCCATCGCATGCGCGGGCGCTGTGAAGGGGCCTGCCTCTGCTATCACGGGCTCCTATCGCCTGCGCCCAACGTGTGCCTCGCGGTCGTCTTCGCTCGCTGATCTCTTGGTCTCTTGGTCTCTTGACTCGCCTCTGCAAATCCTGCTGCGATCCTCTGCGGAGGAATAGCCGGCGGCTGAAACTGCGGCGGGGCGCGACGCTCCTGGCACGGCTCTTGCTATGAAGTCGACGCTCGGGGTCCAGTGCCAGGGTGTTTGGTGGGAGCGGGAAGGGGCCGAGTGAGCTAGCGGCTCTCGTGCATTATGACAATGTCCGCCGTGCAGTCTTCACATGCGGGATTCCCGAATGCGTGTGTCTGGGTGCGTTGCTCGGAGATCGTGAACGCAGGGCGCGTGCAGGAGTCTGCTCCAGTGTTTCGAGGCGTGGGGTGCTTGGACTCTCTGCGGCTTCTCCTGAGACTAGTCGGGCAGGCGCGTGCTTGTGGCTGAAGCGTGCGAGCGGCGCGCTGAGACGTCCGATTGGCAGGTCGTGGCGACGACAGCCATGTCTTCTCTACGAACTTCTGTATTGCCTGCTGGCGTTGCATGCTGGCCGGGCGGATGAGTTTGCTGTGTACACACGCGCTGCACCGTCACTAGAATCAAGAGGAGGCCACATCTGCTTCAGCCCCCAGGCTGCGTCAGCCCCGGTTCCATAAGACAAGACGCCCAGGAGGCCTTCAGCTCAGACACCTGCCAGACACTCGACAGTTCTGTGAGTCGGCTAGTACCAGGACCTCACACCTCTCAAGGGCGCATAGCTCAGAGCGTCTACCATGGGCGGCTTCGCCCATTTCCTGCGGGTAAGCACACCCTTACATGCCTCTGCCACGAGGCTACCTTGAATCAACTGTTCCCTAACACGACCCAGGGCATTCTCATTCCGCTCTTCATAGCCCTCGTCCTCTACCTCGCCGCTTCCCTCTTCGTCCTGCCCTTCATTCGCCGTCACCGCACCCGCTACTCGCAGTACCTGCCTATGCCGACCTCCATGGCCACGCAGGCTGCCGACTGGCGCACCAAGCTCTCCGACGCCCTCTACAATCTGTTCATGCCCTCAACATGGACGCGCCAGGCTGCCGTTCATGTCCACCATGACGACGACGAGTCGAGCGACTTCGATGACGAGGAGGGCGAAGGCATGGTTGGCTTCGATCCTGTTGACCAGAGGCGGAGGGAGGCGCTTGAGCAGCGGAGGAGCATGGTGGAAGAGGAGAGGCGCCTGGGCAGGGAGTTGGAACAGGGCTTCAAGGACGACAGTGAGGATGAGGACGTGGACGAGACCAGGCGGTCGTTGTCGCAGTCAAGAAGCTAAGGAGACGCTCATGTTCGATTCGCTGTACTTGTTATCGGACGGGTATACCACGCCGCGCCACACCTTTTGATGCACTTCACTGGATACCCATAGGCTGTTGTTACCACACCAAAACCTGTCAGCCATTTACTACAGCGACATCGTCTTCTCGTTTCAGCTTCCCAGCCCACGTTCATCCACCACAGCACATTGCGCACATCTTACTCTTACCCGATCCGAGATAAATCGAGGAACCACGACATGACTCTTGTCTCGCGGGTCAGATCAAATACAACAGCAACACTGTTGTAGTCGACAGAATGTCTATCTGTTTGCAATATACTCAGAAACCGGCTCTGGCTACCTCATATTTCATGTTAGAAGTCTAGAGCTTGTCCTCGACCTTCTCCGCAACATGAAAGCCTGATTCATAACTATGGAGCAGATGCGCATTGACGATGCACATGTATCCACTCGGGCCTCCCGCTCGATACGATAAAAGGCAACAGCGAGGTCCATCACCCTCCTTGACACTGGACTCACCAAATTCAAGTTATCCTATTGAATCACAAATCAGGAACAATCTTCGACCTAGGTGCGGCGAGCACTGCGACTTCGGCACCGTTCTCACCTGAAAAGAGGCAGCGCCTGATAGAGCTCAGACAGGAGCTTGACGCCGAAACGGCTGTACAGCTGAGGTCGAAAGAATACGAAGAAGAGCGCGAGAAAAGACTGCGGCGTTTCGACATGTCTTGGATCAAAGACGCTCTTTGGGGATTCAGAATACCTCCCACGATGGAACTGGAACTGGCCCAGAGAGCGGTCATTCGAGGCATTAGATACAGAGACGGCTTTGCGCAAGAGCTTCATGGTACTGACCTACGGCTTACGCGACCGATGAATGTGCAAGCCATCATGAACAATCGTATACCGAACATGCCCGAGTCTGACGAGTTTCCGTATTGCATTTGGCACCCGAATATCCCGAGCCAGGACACTTGTCGAGCGCTGTTACAACTTTATCCGCAAATGAAGTACCAGATTCGCCGTATCTGCGCCGTGGCGGGCTACACTGAGCTATAATATTCGCTTGGACTTCGTCCAAAGGTTCACGTCGCGGAAGAAGCACATGATAATAACAACTTGGATATCTACAGCGCGATCACTTCCCAACCAGTGAAGTACGCTGTCTTCAATGACTACCTCCGCACCTATACACCATCCTCTCTACGCCCTTCTCTTATCAACCGAGATACCTGTGTGTGCTCCAGGCTCGAAAGAAAGCAGCAGTATTGCACGCCGTGATCCGTCAAAACCAATTATTTATCTTGGTACCGACGTGATGGTTTCACAAGGCGCCGCTTCGACATCACAGAAGACATGTCCATCGACACATTTAGCGCCAACGCTCCCAAGAAAGATCAGGATATTGTAGTCCCCTTGCTATACAATCCTCTTCCTGTGGACCTGTCTACGGTGCAAAAAGACCTCCTAATCATCATGGCCGCCGTGCAAGACAACATTGACCGATACGCACGCCTCCGTCGCCCGTTCCGTGTCGAAACAGAAGTCCCGTGTGGTTGTACGTATTTACCACCACCCTCTCATCTCGAGTGGGTCGCGCAGCAACTCGACGCCGGCGACGCACGATTCAACATGAGTAACAATCTCGAGCGCATCACGCCAGACACAAAAGGAGAGGAGCTGCCTTATCTCATCTGGCATCCACATCTCGCGGTGCCATGCCGGAGACGTACGTCGAGCTCGCGGAAGAGCGGCCGAATGTGCGTGTACAAGCCGCGCGAGCGTGCGTTGTAGCCGACTACTCGGATACCTATCGCGAGATCGATCCGCCGTGGGATAGGGCACTTGCAATGGAGGCAGACGAGAGTCTCAACTCTTTCTATGCGGAGGACATGAGGAAGAAAGCTGAGGCTGCGGGTGACAATTACGACCTTCTATGTGCTGGGCAGGATCGATTGTAGTGCAATAGAAAACGATGTGGGTTGGTATGGTCTCTATGATGGAGAGCAGGCTGAAGTGCGCGATATTGAAGCTATGATCTTCGCAAGCAATGGGGCCAGGAAGGAGCGGAGGGAGGCGTTGGAAGAGATAGAGAGATGAGAGAGACAACACTTGGTAAACGTGAAAGCTCCTTAGATGAAACTCTAAGCAATATGTGACGGTGCGAGACAGACGCACAATATACTCTGTAGTATATTGTGGCCTTCTCGGAAGATTTTCACCCTCTCTAAGTACAGAACAAGTCCGATACAAGAGTACAATCTTTTGTGGCCAACGCCTCTATTTATTTGCGATAGATCCGCCGAAGCTGTGCGCACGCAAGTTGGCCAAATCAGATGTTGGTCATTTCACATGCAGAAAAGACTTGTTGAAGTTCATGGGATATATTGATGTATACAAAGCGTTGAGTACCCATACCTCATCGCCCCGTTAATAAGAAGAAGAAATTCGTTTTAACATGCTAATATCAATCGCTTATTTGGGAGCTGTTGTGCGCTCAGCGTTGGAGCGTTGCCCGTACGCCTTGGTGGCGTAGTCGCCCTTGTGAACTGGAAGTTCGTCAGCATGTTGAATTCAGAGAGAAAGTTCTTCGGAAGCTTACCAATCAAGTCTTCAGGTCTGTAATCCTCGCGACCAGACCAGTATGAGTCGAGAATGGCCTTAGTGCCGGCAGCGTAGCGCTCCTGGGCGTCGATCGAGGTACCGGACATGTGGGGAACCATGGCGTTTCCTCCGCCCCAGGGGTTCTGGGCGTAGCGCAGGGGGTGGTCCTTGGGTGCGGGCTGGGGGAACCAGACATCACCACCATATCCACGGAGGTGGCCGTTCTTGAGAGCATCGGCAACGTCCTCCTTAACGACGATGGCGCCACGGGCGGTGTTGATGAGCCATGAGCCCTTCTTCATCTTGGAGATGAGGTCCTTGTTGAAGAGACCGCGGGTCTTCTCGTGCAGAGGGCAGTTGATGGTGACAACGTCACACTGTGCGAGCATCTCCTCGAGGTTCTCGACGCGACGGCAGCCGATCTCCTTCTCGATCTCAGGGCGCAGGGGCTGGTAGTCGAAGTAGAGGAGTTCCTTGCAGTCGAAGGGCTTGAGACGGCGGAGGACACGCTCGCCGATACGGCCGACAGCGACGGTACCGACAACCTTGTTCTCAAGGTCATACTCGTTCTTAGCGACCTCAGCAACGTTCCAGTCACCACGGGCGATCTGCTCGTGGGCGGGGACGAAGTTGCGGACGAGAGTGAGGATGGTCATGACGACGTGCTCAGCGACGGAGACGACGTTAGAACCTGTGACCTCAGCGACGGTGATGCCGCCGTTGGTCTTGTTGGCGGCATCGAGGTCAACGTGGTCGGAACCGATACCAGCAGTGACGGCAAGCTTGAGGTTCTTGGCCTTAGCAAGGCGCTCTGCTGTGAGGTAACCAGGGTGGAAACTGTCCATAATTGTCAGCCTTGTCGCTCATTTCCCATGTTGCTTCACACTAATGTGACAAGCTCACGCGTGAAAGCGGGGCGGTCTAGCGGCGATTGCGGGGGAGCTCGGACGTACGGTGTGGTAATGATGACTTCGGCGTCAACGAGGTGCTTGTCGAACTCGGAGTTCTCACCCTCCTTGTTGGAGGTGGTGACGAGCTCGTGGCCCTGCTCCTCGATCCACTTCCTCAGACCAAGCTCGTTCTCGGTGGTACCGAGAAGACGGGGCTCCTGCTCAGCGTGGACACCACCCTATGACGTTGTTAGATAATTATCTCCGAGCCACGATGGGAGCTCCATCTTACATCGTAGAGAACAAGAAGAACCTTGCCCTGTTGTGAAGCAGTCGCAGTTAGCGTTCTGAACTGATTCGGTTGTCGAAGGGAGGCGACGCCCGGCGTCAATCGTGGTCCAGCACGAGCTGTGAGGAGGGAGGACGCGGGGCGCGCAAGGCGGGAGGCTGAGCGGAGAAATACCATTGTGAATGAGTTGATGAGTGTATAATTGAGGCTCCGTAGAGAGATATATAGGCACGACCGGGAAAAAGGTACTTCGGTACGTGTATCTGACGACAGATCTGTCAGCGCGCGTTCCTGGCCCGAGCCGAAGAGGGGGTTCAGGGATTCAATACCGGAAGTAGTTCTAAGTGACGTAGAACTCTTTTTGGTGCTTTGGAATTGCTTGATGCTGAGTTCAATTGAGGGGTTGTGAGGGGTTTATATATACATCAGGGTACCCACCGCGTGCTGCTTGCAGCACGAGAAGTCTGGAAACCTTGGGTCATTCGGCGCTCTCCACGGCGAACCCAACACAGCGCCCTCCCCACTTCGTGATGCAGAATCGCCTCGCGACAAGTGGTCCCTGCCTCCTGCGGACATCACTGTCATCTTTGGAATTGCTTCGCAGCGCAATCGGTGCGGGGTCGCAACGAATAGCGCCAACGCGTCCGAATACGCGCCAGGGGAGCTCTGCTACAGCTTACCCGTTTGATCCATACAAATGCTCCGCTGATACGTCAACACGCTAGCTCCTAGGTCGTAGGCTACTAGGATTAGACGCCACAAGGCCAATTGGCATGCTTGTTGCTATGGATGGTACGTAAACGGGTCGAGCTACAATCTGGGGCTTTTGACTTGTCGGCAGAGCTCCCGTTCCGATCTGCTGGCCGACTATACCAAACATTTGCGGAACAAGGGATCGAAGCTGGAGATGGTCTTCTGGAATCCTTAGGGACAGTTGGGTGAGCCCAATCGCGTAGCTGTAGTCGAGTGCGAGCTTCCAACAACTCCTAGTAACACCCCAGCGTTTGGGAACAGCTCATCAATCTGTAGTTGCATGCTGACAACCTAACAGCCACAACTCCCTCACCAAGGTACTCAGCAGCTTCATCGCGACTACACAAGGAAGGTGGGGTTGGTGGCCGAGCATTCTAGACGCCCGAGCGCATTCAAAGCTGCCCGCGGCGGGGTGAGCAGACGGAGGTGCTGCGGACGCGAGTTGTCACCGCGAAATTCGCTCAAAGATCGCAGATTCTGTGGGCAAAAGCTCGGCGATAGACTGATAAGATCGGAGATGGCATGGAACAGCTCGGTGCGAGGCTCGCCGAATGCCACCGAAAGGGCCGAACCGAATGCGAGCGAACGCGGCGCGTCGCGTATTCCAGATCATCAAGTCCACAGGCTATGATGTCGTCGCATCAATTCGCTCCTTACGGGCGAGGATCCCGACGGCGGCAGTTGTTATCCATTTGAGACAATTGATGCCGTCGTCCGCCTGTCCGAGGAAACCTTCAAGGTTCCAGAGGATCCCGCCATCGCCCTCAAGCTGGCAGGTTGCTCCTGCTCAAGCTCGAAGCTCCGGCTTAGAGCTTTAGTTGCTCAGGTCGCCGTCGACGCTCCTCTTTCTTCCGCGACTATTTTGTCCCATCGTTTTGCCACTGCATTGCCAGCCTGACAGCAATGCGATTGCTCTTTTGCTCATACTGGCTCGCACTGCGCAACCAGAATCAGCAGCGGGCGAGACCTTGCCTGTCTGCACGGGACCTGCGACACAATCGAGAGATCGAGTCCCCGCACCGCGCTGCCCGCTGCAGTCGCCGCAAGATCGAGCCAACAGCAAGCCAGCGCACGAATGACGGTTAGCGCGACTTTGCAAGGACAATCTCCCGCCATGCTGGTGTGCAGGCACTCGGCTGAGCATGAGCAAGCGACCATGAGCTCAAAGATGGCGATGCCAGTGATGTTTTGAACCTGTTAAGCAACGGCGAGCCACGCAGCGCAGTTTTTGCGCCTGAGTACGCTTTTCTCCGGGTTGCAAGACATTGTTGTAAGTAATTCTGAGGATCGCAAACGTCCACATGACGCATTGCACAAATTTGAGCGCGCCTCAGGGCAGCCGTTTCGACGACTCGCCCCATAGCTTGGAGTTGCGGGTGGCCCACGAAGTATACGGGCACTCGCGCCGCAAGAAAAGTCAAGCATGACAGCAAAGTTGTTATAGCCAACGCAAGATCTGTCCTCAGTAAAGCATTGCGTAGGGAACTGATGACTCCCTCTCACTTTCTAGGGTCCCTAGACTTATATCCCGAACACACCGGCGCCGGCGCCGAAGTCGAAATATGAGTCGGTTCAGAAGGTGCACCCAGCAGAGGGAATCACAGCAGGAACAGTCGAGCACGCAACCTCTCAGACGCGACAGCGACCGATCAAGAACGTTCTTCACCTTCGTCGAACTAAGCGACTCAACATCGACAAGAGAGCCGATGCACAAGTCATGTACACCCAAAGCGCCTTTCGAGGCGCAACGCGGAGTGCGGTTCAGGACTCAAGTGTTGCCGGGAAGCTGCTCAGCAAGATACAGGAAGCTCGATGCCCGGCTTTGATAAGTTTCAGAGATACTTGGTAGCTATGAGAGGGCTTTCCGCAGCATGGAAGATGATACGGGGGCTACGAAGATTCTGTTGAGATACCGAACGTCAAATATTTGAAGCGCTTACGCAGGGATTGAACCAACGGTCCCGCATTCACAGGATGCAGAAGAGACAGTGTTCAGCTTCCTCGAGAGCAGGCCTCAAGAGCGCTTCAATATTGCAGAGTACAGTGGTATCGTGAAGAGACCCTTATCAATTTAGCTCCACACGGTGTTTATTCACCTTGCGAGTAGCAGAGTCTTACTCAACCTTCAAGAGAAAAGTTCACCCGCTCAACTTGCACTGTTGATACAATCTGTCCCTGGCCAAAACCCTATTTTATCCCGAATCACAATTGTACACCTCTAGCATTACTTGTCAGCGTCCAGCAGGAGTCAATATGCAAGACTCAGCAAGCACATGTCCAGCTCCAGGGGCTTTGAAGGTGTTCGCAAAGCACGGACACGTCATCTTACGACTTGGTTGGCGTCGATTCCTCGTCTGGTCAGGACTACCTCTGCTCGCCTCGCCAGTCTTCGCCGCCATGTTCAATGGTCGCTTCCTTGAAGGTCAGTCATTGTCGGCTGCATCTCCACCGGAACTACCGCTCCCAGACGATGATGCAGCAGCAATGTCTGTGCTTTGTAAAACCATACACCTGCAGACAGAAAACATCAGCACCAGCATGGATTACGCCGATCTGGGCACTCTGGCGCTTCTGGCGGACAAGTACAACTGTACGCACCTTCTGCTGCCGTGTCACGCGACCTGCTCCTAAGCACTCGTCAGCATGGATGATCGCGACGCCCTTGAGAAGCCGCTCATCGCCGCTCACATCTTTGACATGCCAGACGAATTCTTCAAGATCTCTCAGAGCATGATCAGAGACTCTGCTGAACCGTTGGACATTGTGGCTGCTCTGTGACAGGACGTTCTGCCTATCCGCGTTGTGGACCAGATAATCAAGAAGCATCGCAATGCCCAAAAGCAGGCTCTGGCAGCTTTCAACGAAGTAGTCACCGGAGATGAGCTGTGCAATACTGCTCTCCAGATCGTTGGGGCATGCTTCAGGAAATTTGTAGACTACGGACTCTGGGCTCTCATGATTCCCTCCGTGTTGCACCTCAAGACCAATAGTGATAGTGCAGGCGTTCCCAGCGCAAAAGGATGCGACAATCTTTCCTTTGCTTGTCAGAAAGGCTTTGCGTGCAAAGACGAGATCATAGAGACCATCACGAGGTCTACAACAGCGCAACTGGTCTCTGCCTCGATTGTGTTAGATCTCAGGCGTCGGATTATACTCAGCCTTGTCGCATTTCTCAAACCGGGATAGGTGGGATGGTTCGGTGGCGATGGGTACCATTCTGGCAAGGCACTTCTCATATAACAGGAATTTGTAGCCGCTAGAATAGTTTTCAGGTCCTAAGAAGCCTTCGTACAATGCTTGAATAAATTCTAACTTCACGCGAAACCTTGCCTTTACTTAGAAGGCCCCTCTCTTTAGGGCTTGTAATCAATCCCGAACGGCCCAAATGGATGCGCCTCCTTGATAACATTCTTGGCCTCTCTCCAGACAATACTTTGCAAATATCAGGCATATTTATGGGAAGGGCAATTGTAGACGTCGAACAAGGCCAGGGTAGTAGGGGCAAGCGGGAAAGAAGTAAGGGCCCCGCGAGGTCGAGCTCCCATGCCGTTGCATCCTACCGGTATCCTTAGTGACGTGCAGTTGCCACTGAAGCTCGGCAGGCTCGACAGGATCTTTGCAAAGATCGCAGCAATTTTTGCAAAGCTCATAGCTTAGTGTGTGCCTTGACGAGCGGACTTCGGGATAGAAATGTTGGTCTGCAGGGGGAGAGCATACACACGCGAATTGCTACAACCATTGGCTACATAAGACTCCGCAAAGAAATGTCAAGTCAAATCTGCGGTTGAAGGTGGTTGGTGTTGTCAAAATAATAGTGACGCGTCGACGCGCTGCACACTCTCTCAGGAGGAGCGGCCTGGAAAGACAGGGAAGTCTAGCCGGAGCATCTGCAGCTAGCTTCGGCACAGCTTTCGTCCCCCCAATGTCCGACTCCGAACCAGCCTTTTCTCGCTGACAAGCCTCTTACCAAGAGCTGTTGCCTGCCTCATTCGGCTTATTTGAAGCGCTGCATATGCACTGATCCTCCACATATTCAACGATCTTCCTTGTCATTACCGTCTGGCAACTCTCTCGTGCTCCTATATTGTTGTGGCACGTGGCGCATTTTCGTACAACGTCCATCTGCCGATTCGCCAAAGTGAGCAAGCATTCCAACCTGTCAGCATCGTCGGTTACCCAAAGAGACGCAGGTCGAAGGATTCAGGCCGGCTGCTTAATTGAGACTCCACCCATCGTCTGTTTCGGAAGCTGCGAACGGTGTGCGCCGTATAGGGTAAGACGTATGCAATAGGCTCTCGAAAGCCTATCTCATCTGTACTGCAGAAAAGGAAGGCAAGAACAAGGTTGGGAATAAGGGTGATCCTGAACAAGCAATTTGATAGCGGCGCTCGGCATCCTCCCTTGTGCACCCACGCGGCTACAAGGCTACGAAGCTTTACAAAAGAGTTGTACGCCCCAGGATCTGTCGAGGATCTTCAACGCTTCACCAATTCGACCTTGCGACGATCAAGATGCGCGTTACCACAAGCTTACTGGGCTTCTTGCTCTGCGCATTTAGCGCAAGCGCTAGCATTACACAAAAAGACTTCACTGGCATCGGCAACATCGTCGTCCTGAATTCTAGTGACTGGCGCACCGCATCACCGACCGCAGACAAAGTAGGCTGTCTCAGTGAGGACGGCAAGTTGATCCCAGCAAATGACAGAGCAGCATGCGGCACATTCACCAGGCGGGACACCTTCCCATACACCCTTTCGACCGAGAAGGGCAACTGCACGTTCAACGATGAGTCGCAGGAGCGCAATACAGACAGCATGTACGGCAAATCTGATCACGCTTGGAACTGCAATGCGACATACGAGTCAAACATCTACGATCAACTCTACACAATCGTAAGTCCTTCCCCCCGTGAATAGGACACGTTGCTCACGGTCACAGGACGGCTTCCCGCACGTGTTTCTATGCTTTGGCGATGTTGCCTGCTACTATGACGCCAAAAAAGCGCCTGCGCGCAATGAAAAGCTCTCGCTTTGGCAATTTCACTGGGGCTCAGGCCAGTTGGGTATCACGCCAGGGCACATTCAGTTATTGTTGATGTGGAACAAGCTTGATGACAACCCAAAGAGAAAGACCGTGGAAGATATTCCGGGCCCGAGGCTCAGGTTGAGCGAAGACGTGCAGATACCCTTGATGGGTCAAAAGATCAACTTAGAATGAAGGTAGCAAACCGCTTCAATGCTGGCGAATACATTTGAGAGTATCCGAACCTAATGCAACCTTGTGAGTGAGTTTAGAGGTATCTGCCAAGCCGCGCCACCTGCTGCAGCATCCAGGCATCTATTATTTGGACTGTAGTACACTCTAGCTGCAGCATGATGGTATTCACAGCCGTGTGTCATCGACTAAAACACTGTGTGGCAGTTCCTCCGTACGTCCCCAACTCGAACGAATGTATCCCACTCCGTAGCGTTTCGAACGTACGCATTCATGCAAGATCTTGTGCGCGAAGATTCAGGATCCGCATCAGCTCGAGACCCTTGCCTTTCGTCTTTGGTGCTGGTCGATAGTGACGCAATAGAGGCTTGACAGTGTCCGGGTACCGCTCGACATCCCGTCTCCTCTCCACTGTGGTGGACTTGAGGGCAACTTTGTACTTCACGAAAGCTTTGTTGATGGCCGTCGCGACGCCTGGAAGCCATTCATGCTCAGTTCTGCATTGTTCGACGGTCAACAGTCCGCTCATGTAGATATGCTCGAGAGAGTACGGGGCGCTTTTCTTCTCGACGTAAGAAGCCCGGGAGCAATTTAGTATGATACCACCGTGGTCTTGCAGGATCTGAGCTTACCGCGAGGGCTTCCATCGCTCTCGCGAGAGCCTGATATTGATTTGTAAACATTTTTGGCGTTGACGATGGCGTCTGGTGACCTCTGTGCCGAGTATAATAAGCTTTGGCAGTTTCGATGGCATCTGCTGAATATGCTGGGGATGAGATTCTCCAACTCGAAGAGAGAGTGTTTGTAGCTCTGTCGGAAGACTCGGTAACAAGTCATCTTTTCCAAGGACACCTTCCTTGCATGTCCGGATGGACTTGAACGCAAAGGCGGCGAAGATCCCACAGGCTCCTACCGAACTTGGCGATACGGGCACAATGCTTCGAGCTCAGTTCGATTAGAGGCAGCTTCGGCGAGTATTTGACTCAGAGGAACGTCGACAGAGGAAGGCTGAGTGCCGACAATGTCTCCGAAAGATGAGCTTCTCGCCAGAGATGATGGGCTTCTGGCAGAACTACGTAACGAAGGTCGCTGCATTGCTCAAGTAGCCCCTCCGGAGCTTTGTAATCATTTGGCCTCAGTTCGACATCCCATGTGAATAGGATGCCTCGCAATCTTGAAGTGGTGATACTGGAAGAGATGAGCGCGAGCGTGTTGTTTGAGCTCTGGATTTTGACGTTGTGCGCGGACTTTAGTATGGGTGTGCGTGTGTGCTTGAGTGCTATTGCAACTTCGGGTCTGAGGGAAAGCAGCCTTTTCTGAGGGCCTGGATCCACCTGCACACCATGTCCGATTCGAATCAAGCAGTGCTCCCACATGAGTGGATAACTGATGCTCATAAGTCTTCTACAGCATTTACGTATTTGACAAATACTGTCAGAGTCGAGCTGCTGTCTGCCAGTCTGATCCGCTCAAAGTACACCTCATCATGCGTACGTAGCGCACAACATGGGTTAGGGTTTCGTCTGGCAACAATAGAAGACCCTTCAGACCCCTGGGCTTGAAGTGCCGACCTTTCCTCTGCGGGGTGTTATCGCTCTTGGGTTGTAGGGAGCAAGCGAGCGATCCGACCTTCCGGCGTTTGGGATTGCGTTCTCTATCGTTAGCCATCTTGAACGGCTAGAGGCAATCTGCTGGAGAGTCACATGTAAGAAACAGCTTACTAATGTGAGGCTGTCGCGACAAGGGTGTGGGACCACGAACGATTCGGGCGAACCAGGACTGTGAATACTCAGTGACACACGAGTTCAATGACAGAGGTGGGGGCCCGGTTGCCTTCGATCTGCGCTCGAGGTAGTCGAATAGCTGAGAATGAATGCAGGAAAGTGGCGTCGTGATGTGGGGATGGTTTTTCGATATGCGTGTTCGTTCACTTTCACTTCCCAAGCTCACGAAACGCCAAGGAACTGGTGCCTGCTGCACATAGAACCCTGGCTGCTACTGGTTCTCTCGGTCTCCCACCTCCTTGACTTGCCTACGATCCAACCTTGCACCTGCGTTCCGAGCCACGACGACGTCTCGACATCCGCACGACGCGCCAGTTCCGAGCTACACACCTATGACGCTATCTGCTCTATCGGACCCCCTGACAGTCTCGATCGCCTCGCTCTTTTTTTTTTAACAACAATCTAGGTCACCGCATACGAATTGCCTGCGCCGACACTCGCTTTCGCTTCGCCTTCGCTTCGCCTTCGCCATCCACTCTCGTCTGATTTTCTTGGTCCAGCCACTCTGCCTCCGCTTATCCTTCTTTTCTGGTCACTGCCCACATCTTCTACTTCTCTTATCATAATGGCGGGTGGTCCTCGGGGATGACGAATCCATGTGCTTGCGAGTAGTGGCCGCAGAACTATAGGACACTCTCATCCCGTCTTTCCAATCTTTCCCGGCTTTTACATATTCAAATATGTCCTGAGAGGGGGGGGGGGGGCTGGAGGCAACACTCAGCGTTTCGGTCGCGTCGATACCTCAGTATCCGTCCCGAAGAATGAAAGTCGGGAGCCTGACCAGCATGCGCTGAAACTACAACTTGTTGATACGTTCCGCACGTCTCGACCTTGAGGCTGGGCCAAGCGCCAATTGCACTTACCATGGGGGCTCATCAGGAACTCTGGGGCTGCTCCTACATAACTACGGGGGACGGTCACGAAACCGGACCAACTCGTGTGGTATCCATGTTACAAACCTTCATCTTTTTCGTTGGTGCCATGAGCGTGCTCGGGTGTTGAAGATGAGAGTCGGCGATTGACGGGCCTACGCTCTTCCCACGTACTGCAGTCTAAGGAACCTTTCTTGACGCACATCATGGACGAAATGCAAAATTCGATGCAGGTACACCCAGTCATACGAGAGCCATAGGATGTACGAGCAGGCTGGACGACCGATGCATACTACAGAGAGCACAGAATCGATGCCGCGACCTGAGAAGAGTGAATCGCGGCGGAGGAAAAGGAGTTGCCGAACAATGCCGTCAGCAAGGCTGAACAGCGGCCGAGGTCGAATCGCAAGAGGGCCCGTGCTTGCTTTCCCCGCAAACGCAACGGTCGATGAGAGCTCTCTGCGACAGGACAGCGCGAGTCATCAACATGTCTATGCCGACCGCTAGTATATCATTCCGAGCTTTCAAGGCCGTCTCGAAAGCAACAACAGGCTATCCGCATCGCTGAAGCCACGCATTGGCGACATCTACCCTTCAACATCGCCGCTTCTCCACACCCGTAATCACAGCTACCCTGGCAAGCTGGACGCAATGTCAGCGCCGATGAACTTCTCGATCCCCGACGACCTGAAAAAGTACCTCGCCGATCTCGACGCCTTCATCGAAACCACCATCCTCCCGCTCCAACACAAAGACGACAACAACCGCTTCTTCGACCACCGGCGGGAACACAGCCGCACAGACTGGGACGCCGGCGGTTTACCGCGCAAAGAATGGGAAGACCTGCTATCTGAATCGCGGCGGCTGGCTGACGAAGCTGGATTCTACCGGCTCTCGCTGCCGAAGCAGTACGGCGGGCAGAACAGCGAGGATGGGCGAGGGAGTAATCTGTGGATGGCTGTGATACGGGAACATCTGGCGGCAAAGGGGTTAGGATTGTTCAATGATCTGCAGAATGAGCATAGTATGGTGGGGAATTTCCCGGATGTCATCATGCTCATGAACTTTGGGAGTGAGAAGCAGAAGGCTGAGTTGATCCCAGCGAGGCTTAGAGGCGAGTTCAGGATGACGTTTGGGCTGACGGAGCCGGGGCATGGGAGTGATGCGACGCATATGGCGACGAAGGGTGTGCCGGAGAAGAGGAATGGGGTTGATGGGTGGTTGTTGAATGGACACAAGAAGTGGCAGACTGGGATGCACCATGCGACACATTGCTCGATCTTTGCCAGGACGAGTGGGAAGGACGGACAAGTAAAAGGGATAAGCTGTTTCGTTGTACCGAGAGACACGCCGGGACTGAAAGCAGAGTCATATGAGTGGTTAGTTGTTGTGTGAGCTCTGGCTGAGATGCACTGCTGATGTTGAACAGGACTCTGAACATGCCAACTGATCACGCCACGGTCTCGATCAAAGACGTCTGGGTGCCCGAAAGCGCGGCCCTGGGGCCCATCCACAACGGCCTGGGAGTCGCACAGGCCTTCGTCCATGAGAATCGTATCCGGCAAGCCGCCTCATCGCTCGGCGCAGCTGTATATTGTGTTCAGCAGTCCGTCGAATACGCCAACGAACGCGCTCCCTTCGGAACACCGCTCTCGCACAACCAAGGCATACAATTTCCATTGGTCGAGCTCGCAACACAATGCGAGATGCTGCGCCAGCTGATTCGCAAGACGGCACTGGAAATGGACTCGATGCCACACAACGAGATTGAGAAGAGGATTGGCGACAAGGTGTCGATGTGCAACTATTGGGCAAACAGGCTATGCACGCAGGCGGCTGATCGCGCAATCCAGGTCCACGGAGGGAATGGATATTCGAGACACTACCCATTCGAGCATATTTGGCGGCACCACCGGCGCTACAGGATTACCGAGGGGAGTGAGGAGATCCAGATGCGCAAAATTGCGGCGTACCTGTTTGGCTTTGGTGGACGGAAAAGCTTGGTTGATGCCACGAAGCAGGAGTCCAAGTTGTAGTCCGCATTGCAATCGAGAAGTCAACCTGCGAAGACATCGTGTATGTTAGGATGTCCCGTGATCGTGATTTGGCTTTTGGACGTTGATGGTGGTTCATCGGAATGCCTCCCAGCCTCAAAATTCACGTCTTGCGTGCGACGACAAGTCGAGAGCGTTCACCACCATCCTCTCAACCAGACGTTGACCCCGATCATCGCCTCTCGTTCCATGATGATAGGCATCATGACCACGATAAGCAGGAACCAGGCAGCGAAAGCCGCGATCCAAAGGGCTGTCGTACCGAGCTTGAGCTTATCCGGGGGTCTTGGTAGAGGCTTTGACTCGATCAACTGGAGCTGAGGCACAGGTGGTAACGGCTTCAACTGCCTCGGCGGTTGGGGAGGTGCGAGGCCTCGTCGCTGAGATAGCGATAGCTCTGTGCTGGGTTTCGGCGGAACGGGAGGTCCATCGGCAAAGGGCTGTGGTCTCCTATTGCGTAAAGTCTGGGGGGCCGGGCGGTCGCTAGACATGGTGAGGTGTTGGTGGTGACGAAGAGGCAGGGAAGGTGCGCAGGTACCGCTCTTACTAAGTCTAGACAAGCTTAGTGCGGTCGATCTGGTAGGTGCCACTCTAAGTGGGCGAGCAGGTGGAGTCCAAGCTAGATCTTGATCTTGGCATATTGCGTGCAGTTTATATGCAGTCGATCCGAGCAGATCACGGGGTGCTTTGATTTCGTAAGTCTACAGACCGCATCCCAACCTTGCCTTGCGAGAGACTTGCTTGGCCATCTAACAGAATTGAATATGTACTGGCTCGCTTAGAGGCATGATGTTACGAGATGAGATCATTGCCATGGTTGATTGGACCCCGGATACTGCTGTTGGGACTGATACAGATAGGATTGATCTGACTCAGGTTCGAAAGTCCAAAGGAACGTGTTATTATCCAGAGCACCCAAGTCATCGAACTCGATACCAAGCATCTGTTGATTTTGGAGCGATGTCAGGTCCAAGTTGAACGCTGGATCCAGGGAACCGTTCCTTTCATCTGGTATAACATTGTGTGAATAGTCTGGTGTAGGTCCTCTGCCCATGTCGAGCGCCTCCAGATGGATTGGTGTCTCCTGTACAATCATTCTGGCGAACCCGAGCTGCTCCATTTGTCTCGCGATGTCGACGCAGTCGTTTGCGTACTTCTTCATTTGTTCCGCGATGGCCATACGTTCGTTGGCGTCTTGTCTGGGATCAGGAACCCTATAATACCCAAATGCGCACATGAATATCGTGATGCATCGGAGGATGGCTGTGCTATCGAAGGTCGTCAAGCTAGAGATCGTTTGATCTTCTACCATCTGCTGGAACAGCTCGACGCTTTTTTGAGCGGAATCAACGGATACGCTGGCCATCTTTTCGTATCCAATCTTGTTATCCGCTGGTATTCTTTTGCTATTCAAGACAAGGTTGAGAAGGAAAGGTCTGGTGAGAAGGATCTTTGTGCTCCAGTAGTGCAGATGAAGCACCGTTATCGCGCGCCTGTGGAATTCAGGCGCTGTCCGATATGAACTTTGCTTTAAGTGTATGGGTAAGCCTTGGTGCCATTCCTTGAGCTTGCCTAGCAAGTGTGAAACAGTTGAGAATGAAATCTTTTGTGATTCTTCACCGTCGTTCTTTCGCTCCGTATAGATCGTTCGAATGATGTGGCGCTTCCACTCGCCAAGGTTGTGGAATGCTGACAGCCACTTGCGCGGCGTGTACAGTCCTAGAAATTCGGGTCTGACCTGTAGGCCACAGTCAGTACAGCTATCACCACAATGAGATCCAACAAGGGAATGGCGTACCGGCTCACGACCAATGCGTTCGAGGGGTAGCGAGGTCGTGACCTTGAGAATACGTTCATCGATCAGCGTTGGGCTACCACCTCTCA
The DNA here is from genome assembly GCA_022225945.1 of Didymella pomorum. Taxonomy (NCBI): domain Eukaryota; kingdom Fungi; phylum Ascomycota; class Dothideomycetes; order Pleosporales; family Didymellaceae; genus Didymella; species Didymella pomorum. The sequence continues at coordinate 578,168 of JAKJXN010000016.1, read as the reverse complement.
TTCCTATCTCCAAATCAAGTGAAGTCACTGTCCACCATATGCGACGATTCTCTTCGCGCTCTTCTTCTGATTTCGACATTGGCAATTGGTCTCGATGCAGGCCTAGTGACCACGCTATTTGTATTGCGGTGCCGATGTATAAGTACGCCGTGACTCTGCGAAGTGCGTTCTCGAGTGCTATAGCCTAAGACAATTAGCGTGATTCCACCAGATATCAAGGCTTACGAACCGCAATAGCTAGTGCCCGGATACTATCGATATCTGCGGCATCTTCTACCTTGGGCTTGAGTTGTTTGACAAGGTCGATGTAATCTTCTGAGGTCTTGGTGGCCATCTCTGCGTATGAACCCGGCGAAAGCGAGCTCGCCGTGGAGGTGCGCGGCAATGCGCCAAGGGCACACATAGCGTATATTGAGCAGATCCATGAGACAGAAGGATGGACGCCTTGCCTTGGAGGTGGTGTGCCGTACTCGAGTTTTACTGTATATGCTGACTCGTACCACGCGTATGTGTCCTCGATTCGTTGCAGGAGCTTTGCCTCAGGGTAGAGCCAGTACATAGAATGCACCTCTTTGCGATACCTGCTGACGTAGTGGAAGCACAGCTCTTTCGGTGGGAGCCAGTACACTTCCTCTTGCTTTTGTTCTTGAGGTGGATAATGTCCAACGCTTGCAGGAGGGATCATCTCTGTGTCCTTTTCCGGGAGAGGGTCCGTCTTCCTCTGGGGCTTGCAAAAGTTTGCAACCGCTCCGTTGAAAGGTATGTCACTCTGGGCACCGACGTAACGCGAGACGCCTTGAGAATCTTTCATCATACTCCCCAGCGGCTCATGTAGGTTTTCCCCTTCGACGGTCCATTCCCCCGGGGTATCTGCACCGGAGTAGTCATCATCATCTTCAGGGGACTGATGCGGCTCGATGTACCCGCCTGGATCCAAGGTCGGCAATACGAGTGAACCGTCCTTGATGGCTTTTGAGATCTTGCGCAACGATTCGAGGTTGAGCTGCTGGCCACGGAACACTTTGGAAAGGATGCTCATAGACAGTTGATACTCCTCTTCGGTCACATGGTAGAAGGGACGTTTCCTCCGCGGGGTAGCGGTAGTACAGATCGCTCCCGTGCGGGCACAATAACGACATGGTCCGGGAACTGCCAGACGTCAGCGTGTGTGGAGCCGGACGGCGACACCAATGAGTCGAGTCGTACATACCGGGATCGATACACTGCACAACTAGTCAATTTTGTCTTGGCTTCGAACAACGGGAAGGTTCCATCATACCTTGGTTTTTCTGCTCCGACACCGATCGCAGCTACTGTGGACGCGATGCGCGTTTGCTGCGCGTGCTGAGGTGCTCGGAGGTCGAGGCCCTGTAATGTCGGCCATTGTGACCGACTAATGGCCGGGACTTCTTCGTTAGGGGTTGAGTGCTCAAGGAGAGCTCATCCGGTGAAACTGCAACTATCACTGGGTGGGCGTTGGCGAGGGGCGACGATTTGCATCATGTCATCGCGAGAACAATAGGATGCCTGATACCCTCGCGGGGGATTGCTAAAGTCTGTCATGGAGGAGGCTAAGCAGTCCCCTGCAGATCAGGATCGGCTAGGCGAATTAGACTAGACGCGGAATAGCGGAACCTCACAACTCCTCGCGAACGTACACGTTTCAAGTGTTCGTATAGAAACATGGGCAAAGGCAATAGTTTTTCCGGAGGCTCTATCCAGCGTGTAGGCGACTGGGTTTCTTATAACGCGTCTCATCTTGCTTACAGGGCTAACCTATCCTCAAACGCCTAGAAATGCACTGACTCCCGCTCTACCAGACCGCTGAGCCGTACCCATGGACTCTCCCGCGTCTGATCGATTGTTCGGCTTACCACGATATGACAAACGTCGCCAGAAGCGTCGATGCGACAAGCGCCACACTGCCCAATTGGATCCTAAAGATACTAGCGCCGCTTTGGACGTTCAGCTTCACCACAGCTCCAGGAAAGCTGCACTGCAGGACATCTCCATCTGGATCCCGTTTGCCGTACTGCAGGGCCCTCGCAGGCATGTTTGGACATGAAAAACTGAGCTGTGCAGGACAACTCCTGACGATGTCGAAACACAAGTCCTCGCAGGGGAGCATCTCCTTGTAGGGTCCAGGCTTGATGTTCTCGTCGATCATGGGATTGCGGCTTTTGCTGTGTGCGAAACGATCACGCACGGTCGCGTTGAACTCTGCGCTCATGTTGTTCGCAAAAGGGAAGGTACCATCCGAGAACTCGGCATTGACGTTGCGTTCGATGAGCCAGCTGTCGTTCGCGGTCCAGTCCTCACACCTTGGGATCAAGACTGAGCAAAGCCACTTTTTGTAATCATCTCGACAGTTGGTGCAATTGCGAGCGAGTGAATACTGAGCAGTCGAGGGTGCATCGCATGCGACCTGATCCAACGAGTTCGTGAAGTTCTTGAAAAACGCCTTCGCCTGATCATCGTACAGGGCTTTCAATTTGTCGTCGTCGAATTTGAATTCAAGAGATGACGGAACGGCGTACGCAACACTGTCACAAAAATCGAGGTCTGTGAGAACCTGGCAAGAGTCGTCTGGTAGTGCGGTTAGTATGACACCAAAATGGTTTCTGCTTGACTTTATCGACTTACCGGCTTTTGTCGTCCAGTTGAATTGCTGGAACACTTTGCCGCCAGCGCGCACTCTGCCAACACCAGGCAAGTCCACGGTATCCTGGTTGCCTTCAACCACCAGATAACCGTTGTACGTCTCAGCGTTACTCAAGTTGTGCACGTTGAATTGGCTTTTGGGAAATCCGGCACCAAACTTGGTGGTAATCTGTGTCTCAACGGTGATGTTGTTCGTCGAGTTGAAGGACTGCTTTAGCGCGCAGTATGAATTCTCCATACCAGTGACTGGTGATCGGCCGGCTGGGAAGGCGTACATATTGAACGGGTTAGAGCTGTTCCACTTCGCGATAGCTTCTGGGCTGTTCGAGTCGGTAAGATTATAGGTGATGAAGAGCGTAGATTCGCTGTCAGTATCAACCATGAAAAGGAAAGGATTGGTCCGGTTGTAGCTGTGATAAGAGCCGTGGGTGCTCGCCGCGACCTCAAAGTGCCAGCTGCCGAACCAGTTCTCGTTCAGCTTTGGGGCGGAGACTCCAACATATATGTCAGACGTGGCGTTGACGTCGAACGATATGTATCCGCCATCAAAAGGTATGCCGGTTCTGTTTGTCACCAGATTGTCGGTTGAGCCCGGGCCTGGCTTCTGGTTCTGTGCTGATGTGGAAACATACAGCGAGAGCTGAGGTGCGCCTGTAGAGGAAGCGTTATTGCCTGGCAAAGGCTGTTTACAGGTATTGGCTGATACCCAAACCCTCGTCCCTGTTGTTTGGCGCGCCTCCAATATCTTTTCGCGTCCTGTGATCTCCTCGGCGCTGTCATTGAAGACGTCTTCTTCTTGCTCGCCGCCCATGAGGGAGGTGTCTAAGCGTCTTGCGTCCAGCGCATTCAGCAAGCCACCTGCGTTGTCTCGCCTCTGGAGCTGGCTCTTCTCCAAGACAAAGTAGACGGTGGTCTCTGGTGCAATGTCGACCTGCAGCTTTTCGTCATTCTTCAGCTTGCCCACCTCTTCAGCTTGACGGCCAAGCAAGCTTCGCGCGAAGTAGGCAAAGTCCGGCGCATAGCCACCGCCTTGCTGTTCATCGGCAGCGCCATCAGTGTTGTGTACGGGGTTGGCGACGGCTAGCTGGGGTGAGTCGAGATGGGAAAGGTGTTCTTGTTGAGGCGCATCAGGTGTTTCGACAGCATTCGCATAGATGGGTGAATGACTCGATGAGCACGCGGCCAGTACAAGGCAGGTAGCTGCGATGTAGGCGAACAGCTTCGACTGCACGTGTGTGGGTATACGGGGTTGCATTGCCCTCTCCGCTGGCCTATCGACGGATCGGAGGATGCATGGAGAGAAAATGAGGCGCGGACGAGGCGCAAACGTATCGATAGGACGGAAGTGCCGCAACCGTGATTATGTCATAGGGCACGCCGCGGGTAGTAGAGGCGCGTGGAGTTTCAGCTTCTCGAAAAGATGTTCTCAGAAGTCGAGTGTCAACCGTCAGCTTCAGGGTCGCGATTGCCAACGGTGAGATGCGGCGCTATGGGTGGACCCTGCCAAGCCACGTTGCGTCGCTGCCGCCAGGCGCTTGAAGCCCGGTCCGTTCCTTATGACACACGAACCACAACTGCCTCTTGCACCACAGAGAGAGCCGAATGTGCCAGCAAAGTTGTTATAGCCAACGCATGACCCATGCTCAGTCAATTGAGGCGTGGGTCACTATTGAGTCACTCCCTCATTGCTAGGTATCTGAGCTTGTTTCGGGCCAGTTCTGCGGCGCAAGAGACTGTGTGCATCTTCACTAAAGGCACATCCCTTGAAAACGCTTTCATTATTTCCTATTGATACCCCATGAAAAATAGAAGGCACATCCTGTTGCATCTCTGGCAACCCCGTCCCTCCATTCGTTCACCAGCGCTTCCACATGATGAGTAACAGGACACTCTTGCCTAAACGTCTTCCTATACGACGTCTCAGTGTACTCGGGTGGAGTCCCTTCCTCGACATAAACACTCCCGTTTCGTTGCCTGCTTCGCAAAGAAAAGCAAGGCATCATCATAGTTTAATGACGGGCTTGCTGAAGCTGCAGGTACGGTGGATACATCCTCTTCTCCACTGTGGTGACCGGAAGTGCTTGCTTCAGCATAGCTGTCGTTTACACTTCCTCACTGTGGCCAGCGACATGTCCGCATAATGTATACACAGATGCAGGAAGCAACGTCTGATGTTCTTCGCGTTCGTGCTGCATGCTGGCTCGATCTTCGCTGACTTCCTCTTCCACAGCTGGGAGTCGGTCCCTCTTCTCATCGACCTTGTATACTGCTGGTTCTGATGATTCGGCTTCTTAGACGTCATCGATGTCCTCCACGGTACCGTCTGGGCACAGAGGCTGCTGTCCGTACATCAAGGAAGGCAGAAGGAGTAGCTCTTCGTTCTCGCTATCTGATGCATCGTCACACATTCTGAGTCGAGACTCGCAGCGACGTGCAACCGGCGGGGGTCTATCATATTCGCTAAGATCAATAAGCTCCGAGTCGAGCTCCGAGTCGAGTCATCAGAGCTTGATTCGTAGTGCACCGAACGCACGAGATCTGACTTCGAGGCAAAGCGGACATGCTTCTGGCTACATGTAGGTGACAAAGACAGGTCCATGGTTCGAACTTGCGCAAAGTCGATGATATTGATACCATCCCCCGAGCCGGCTAGACAATTGACAGCTTCAGCCAGACTGTCGATGGATCCACTTTGGCCGGCCATTGTGTTTTCGCTCAGGGTGGACGGGCTATCGTTGTGCATCGGCACATTTGCTGACTGTGTCTGGAACTCATAGTGTCCAGTATACACGGTAGATTGCAGTACTGGCAGAGTCTCTTCTTATGTAGCCTGCTCCGATACCGCCAATGAGGACACCGACTCATCAGACTGTTCTGATGGCGGACCAAAGTCAAATGGCGGCAGGCTGTACGCAAGCTGAGCCGTGAGCCCTTCAACGCTAGTCTGATGCTCATCTTCTTGACCGACGATAGGCAGGAAACTTGATCTGGTTGATTTGCTCCTTCGATGACCTCTGTACTATTCTCCTGCGACGCCCACTGCTCCTCCGTCTCGAGCAGCACCAAGCTCAAAATGTTGCCTGAGCTGAGCAACAGTCTTCTCGCCTGACTTTGGGCTGCACGATGCGCCGTGTTGGTACTTTGTTAGGGAAATCTCGGAGTATCGGTCATTGTTTGATGACTTTGCTACATCAAACGGAGCGACGGGCTGCTCCGAGCTCGTATTGACATTCGGTTGACTCGAGACACGGACTCCAAAAAGAAGACTAAGGCTGGGACCCGATGGACGAAGATCCCAAGAGCCGTGACGGCGGCGGACTCGATAGCGTGGCAGTGCATTGGATGTGGGTGGAGATTCTTGCTCCGACATGCTGAGGGGCGTCATTTGGTCAATGTAGCTCACGGCAACATGTGATACACACGCATCATGAAAGAAGCGTGTTGCGAGGTACCGCGGTGAAAAGAAGTCTAAACTCGAGTCACAGATGCTTTCACAGCTTCACGTGGACTCTGAGCCGCAGTCTTTCACTTCCATCGTTGAAGTCGCCTGTGGAGAGGCTCTGGGAATTACATACCTTATCCGTTTGCATTGTCCCTACTCAGCAGCTCCCAACGATCTGAACCTTAACCACCGAAGTACTCCAAGCACAGCATCTCTACCACAATGACTCTCCAAAGCCGCATACCAGCTCCGGTGGATGCTACTTCGACTCACGGCCTTCGCAGCATGCGCTCGGAAGGCTGTCTGAAAGGCCAACCAGAACGCAAAGTGCGTCACCTCCGATCGGTTGGACAACTTTCTTCACCACCGAACAAGCCTCTGCCGCCCCTTCCTCCAGGGTTTACTCCACGTCCCTTGAACCGGTTCCAGACTCTTAATGGCATCATTGCCTCGAGCGACTGTGAATGTGTTGCAAACACGCGTCGAACCCTGGCGTCCAAGGGTAGCTCAAGCTCCAAGTCAACTTGCAGCCAAGATCTTGAATCAGAGATTGGGGATTCTTCCCCTCGCAACACGATGCTCATTCAGGAACATACGCACCAGGGAAAAGTCGAATTTCAGCTCCGCAATGACGCAAAGCACACGCCCAGAATGGGCGACCTTAGCCACCTCCTCGAACTTTCCGTCAGTCTCAAGGAAATGGGTGTATCGTTTTCGGCGAACGGTCAAATGCGGACTTACGGGAATCCACCACTCGATGAAGACCTCAAGCGGATGCTGGACCTGGGCACGGAGTATGACACCTCATGGCATACTTTCTTCACCCGTAGGAAACAGGAGGTGGAGCATAAGCTATGGCCTGTTCCTCATGTCCTGAAGAAGATGCTCCAAAACGAAGGCGTGGCTTTCGGCGACCGCCACACACGCCTTGACCATGGCTTAGGCGCGCCGAAGCTCAAAAGGCTGTGTGCTTTGTACGATTTGTTACGGAAGGAGTGGTTCCAGAAGACACTGAGCGATGTTCATCCTGCCTATCGCTGGGACGAACCTCCAGCACGCGCCGAAGCACCACAGACGCCAGTCAACGTTGGTTGGTCATTCACTAGGGAAGAACTCCCCGAGCATGGTCTCCCTCGTAAGAGCAGTCACCGAAGGAAACGTCTTACGATCATCGCGGAAAAGCAGCCCAGCATGCACTACGGACTCGGCCCAACAATCCAAGAAGAAGAGAGTGCTGACTCCTCATCACTGGATACATCTAAAGTAGCGGTCAGTACCCTGGTCTCAACGCAGGCTATGACCGATGCAACTGCTGCTGTACGTCCGCAAGGCCCGACCACAGGAGCACAAGCTCTGATCCATGGCTCGAGTCCACTCCAACGTGCCAACACGGCCAGCATGCTCCTTGCAGACGATAATTTGCAGGTACAGATAACGAGCCCAGGTGCAAATGAGGTGGTCAAAGGTCCAGGGTTGCGGCGACATAAGCATAACGGAGTGTTGGGGCTGTTGGTGGCAGACGAGCGTCGCCGTGCAAAAGAGCAACAAGCTCGCGCAGACGAGGAGAGTCAGTCGAAAGAGGTACGGATTGCAGAGGAGCAAGATTCAACCTCGGTAAGGAATGGCAAGAAGGGCAATGCCGTGAAGAAGTGGCTTCGCTCGATGTTCGAGGACAGTGAGTTTGCTCGATCTATGGAAAGGATGGGACGTAATGCTGGCGGGGAATTCTGAAGCAAGATGCTCATGTATATGGAAGACGGGGAGCAGGTGAGACTTGTGCCGCATAGCCTTTTGTAGGGAATTGATCTATGATGGTGTTCAAACATGCTCGGGGAGACAGTCGCGCTAATTTTGACGTCACATTGTCCGAGTTCCATGCGTCGCGCCTGCATTCTTCTTTTCGCCCCATACACCGCCAAATCGATCAGAAGTCTCAAACGCTAGGCCTCTAGTAAGATTACAGGAAGGCTTCAACTGTTTGCTGTAACTATCTTACAACATGGTAGGCATTCTGCTGGCCACAAGTAACTTTCCTTCTACTGTGCTAGTACAGAGCTGCCTCGCTAGATATCGATGCCCTTCCACAGTCAATGCATTGCGATCCCACTTCCGAAAGCCACGCACGTACAGACCATTTTTTTTTTCTGGAGAGGAAGGGATATTCCAGAGATGGTCTGTAATGAGAGTGGGTTCCAGTATCCAGAAGTTCGAGCAAGCCCGGAAGAAAGGAGATCTAAGATTAATGAGGGAAGACCACAGAAAGAGGGGAAGCCAGGAAGCATACTTGAGCATTATGAGGGTGGTAGAGAACGTTATCAGGATCCTTGAAAATGATCTTGACAAGCTTGGGACCTGTGTGGTCGATCTCAAGCTGGAGAAGCAATGCAGCCGTGAGGGCCTGAACTGATGCTGAAGCGACGTCTTCTGAAGCTGAGGCCATGATGTCCTGGCTGCGCTGGCTTGGACGCAGAGAAGATCGGTGGCAGTCATCAAGATTTTGTGACACCTATCTCCTCATTATCAGGGAGCATCTCGCTCAGGCTGGCTATATGCAAGGACCATGAGGGCGCGGAGCCGGTCACGACAGATTGCTTGGTAACTCGCATTTTATGAGGACTTACGCAGGCTACAAATTTTATCACATGTACTGAGTACCGTGAAAGAAATATCTACACCGGCGACACTCCGCTGAGTAGGCAAAGATTTGACAAAGTGTGTCCACAGTGTCGCCGACATGATCTCTCAGTTCTTACACGCGAAGTCATTCAAGCCGCTGCGTCAGGCACGTTCATCCATGAGCACGCTCTGAATACGGTACAGCGGTCACTTTCACTTCCGTTCTTTCCCCCATGATGATAGTCGTTGTACCCTTCTTGTAAGTATAACGTGGCCAGGTGAGTCTGTCCTCATCAGCTGGTGCAGTCTCTAGAGTCTTGAAGCGAGATAGGACTTCGAGCATATGAATTTGTAACCCCTTCCTTGCCAGATTCTCCATGATTACCTCGGCTAATTGGGCATACCACCGACGACGCTCTTCTGTTGACCGATCGCCGCTGAGCAAGAGCCTGCTCGTAAACGCGAGATTTGTGAGTCTTGGATGACGAGCAAGCACGTTCTACACATCGAATAAGAAGCGTGTCAGATCCTGAAAGCTGTGAGACTTACCAGCGACGCTTCCATTCCTTCGGAAGCCGACAATTCACATGGCTCAAATGCCTGCAGGTCGTCTACAACTTCACTTAAGTGCCCAAGGCTCAGCCGCACCTTCTTGAGGCTTTGACAATCAGTGACAAGGCACCCCAGCTCAGAGGCAGGATAGTATCGCCCTTCATCGAATGCGAAGGATTCGATCCACTGCAGCGTCTCCCCACTGCTCTTAAGACTTCCTAGATCAAGACAATGATCTTATGTAGCTCCTATGGTGATACCTTGCAAGCTGTCAACCGACTCCAAGTTTCTCCAACACTGCACAGACGCCTGACACTACCCTTCTAGCTCTATAGCTAAAATGCTTGAGCGAAGAGTGACCAAACGCTTTGTAACCGTTCGCAAAGGAAATCAGGATGGATTCAGCTGCAGAACATTGGCTAAACTCTAAATTCTAGGCAGGGGACATCAAGTAGCGAAGCAAAGCTTTCGGTGGTACTCAAGAAGTGTAAGTCCAAAAACTTCAGTGTTCGTAGCTTGAGCAATGGCGAATTCTCAAGCAGGACCCACCCACCAAAGTCGTTGCGCCCTTCGAACGGACCGGAGATTTGCAGGGCACGCAGCAGTGGGAGATAGGGGTGCCATTCCGCCAGTCCCGAAAAGGTGTGAAAGTCTTTGTCGAGTACAGAGATTCGGAGGCGTTTCCAGCGATGTGAGGCTATCCCGAATGTGTGTCGGGTCTGGCGAATTCCCACCTTCAGCTATCTCGGCAGAGGTTGTTCACCTGCGAATGAGTCTGAAGTGGTAGGCTCAGCAGATTGTGGTCCATCCTGAAAGAATGGCTAGCGAAGCATGTCAGGCTGTCCTGAGGAAGGGTGCTGGGTAGCCCTACCAGATTCGAGAAGGCCTCTAACACTCTAAACCCCTGTACGTCCTCAAAGTGCGTTGTGACCGTAGGCCGTTTGACGTTGGTGAAGACCTCTTTGCAGTAGGGGTGAAAATGCTCGCTCAGCTTCCGTTCCTCCGTGTCGACGAGGTCGATGCGGAGACAGACCCAAAGCACAGAAGCGGCGACAACACTCCATTTTGGGTTGACGAGACGGGTTCTCCTAAGGTCTAATTTGGTTAACTATCTTGGGTCAGCTATCTCGTGAGCCGCGTACATTGCGAAATTGCGAAGAGCTTGGACTAGGCAAGCAAGATGCGATGGACCGGGCTCGGTCGGGAGATCAGCCGTGAGGTCGTGTAGAACCTCTATGTTGACGGACTTTGACGTTGAAGATTTTACAAAAAGTCAAGACCACTGCTACTCTTTCAGCGTCACAAAGCGGGCTTTGATCATACTTCCTCGGTGTTCCGCACACGCTGGATTGTTGATTATTTCCATCAATGCTCTGTCGCGCCCCGGAGAACTTTGGAAAGCCCGCACTGGACGGGAGGTCGTCACGACTCTCAGCGAATTGTCAAGCTGACAGCACACAGACCATACTCGACGACGCGAACAAATGCGATTAGAGAAGCAAGAGATCCGGCTGTGTAAGATGAAGAACTCTTGAAGGTTGGCGGGTCGGGGCCGGGGGAGGATGATGACTAAACACACGCTAGTGACGTGTGGCATCGTGACCCTCGATGTACACGTTGCTGCACATCAGTCGAATTGACCTCCCTACGTGCGATTCGATCATGGCGACCGAGGTCCCAGATCCTCGGACCTTTCGGTCATGGGAGGATGCTTTCCAATATCCCATTCCCACGGTGCAGAAGCTCGAACGGCAGCTCCGCACTACCGCCGATGACAACCGCGAGAAGCTGCGGTCACTCGTGGGGTACGTACAGCTTCCAATAGAGCTCATAATACTGGGATCTGACAATAGCGTAGGGCGAGCTACCGCAGCCTCCTCGACACCGCCGAAACCATCATCGATATGGAAGCACAAATGGACCAGGTCGAATCGAAGCTCGGCCGCATAGGCCAAAACTGCAACCCCAGGGTCTTGGACAGGGTCTCAGGAAATGCGCTCAAGATGGACACACATGAAAGAGGAAGCGGTTAGTCTCTGGTCCACCGCAGAGGAAGGAATACTTGTTGATATGGGTCTGCAGATGTCGGACGATACACATTTGCATCCCAGCTCTCGATTTTACGAAACGCACCCACCGTCATGTCACGACTCATGCGCAAAGATAATCAACACTTGCTCATCGCCAAGGTCCTCGTGATCTCCCGACTTGTGCACAAAGCTCTTAGCCAGTCGAAGAGCAAGCCACCAATTGTAGATCAGCTATGGGAGAAGCTGCTTTCAGTACGGAGGAAGCTGCTACGAAGAATCGACTGGCAGCTCGCAAGTACGACTGGGGAGAGCGCAGGCCTTGTCGAGAGCATGTGCGCATATGCTCTGGCCACTAGCTCAGCCCCATCCGACGTTTTGAAGCACTTCCACAAAGTGCGCAAGGACAAGATGGTTAACGAGCTAAAGAAGGGAGGGGACGAGCTCGCCAAGAGAGGAATCGAAGCCCTACGCCTCTGCATTCAGACCTGTCAGGACACTCAGTCGATCTTTCCAAGGAAGTTATTCGAAGCTCTCGCGAGGCTCAAAACGCAGCCGTTAATCCAAGACCCAGAAGTTCGCAGTCTGTACGAGCTTAATCTGGATGTACATGATAGATGGATCGGCGAAGAAGCACGGAGCTACACTCCATGGCCGCGCCACGACGAGTTACAGCGACCAGAAGCGGAGAAGATACTGCATCGCTGGTCGAAAGATACAGTTGCAGCTTTCTTGACGGAGATCAAGGCTGCCCTTCAGGACGAGAATCGTCTGGCAGAGGTGGCGAGCTTGCGACAGGAGTTAATCGAGACATGGATGCTGTCTGGTCCGCGTATGGCGGGAGTCAAATTTGCGAATGTGCTCGACGACTTGCGCGACATCATGAACGAGAAGCTCGAGGCTATCGTCCGAGCACGTACACAAGCACTCGAAGGGGTAGTGACTGAGCTTAGGGATGGCCTGGCTACGATCTCTGCGGACAATAAGACCCTTGGCTTATCGCTCTGGGACGCCACGACCAACGGCAAGGACTTGAGCAACGGCGCGCAGACCTTCAAGACAACGATACTAAACACACACAAGGGGCGTGATGAAGCTACTTTAGGAGTGACAGCTGCCTTCGACAATTGGGTGGATTCTGTGCTCGAAGTCAAGGGCATAGTAAAGAGCATGAAGGAGGCGCGTTGGGATGATGCCTTTACCGACGACATCGACGAAGACTCGGATGACGACCTAGGCGACTCAAAACAGACACTACTCAGCGCCGATGATCCGCGACTTCTGGAGGATGTCACACAGGAAGCCCTCGGCGAGTCGCTGCAGAACCTAGGCAAGAGTCTTGCCAACATCACACAAAGGGCGACAAGCGATAAACAAGATGGTGTTGTGCGCAAGGCAATCTTCATCTTGCGTGTCGTACGTGAGTTCGGAGATCGCATAGCTCGATTGCGCCTTCACGAACGATCCTCGCCACCACCAATACCCTTCACGGCAGATGTTCTGGATCCGTTGCACACCGCCCTTGCTGTGCATGTCGCTCAGCTGACGCTCCCATTGTTGAAGTCTTCTCTTGCGACCTCGCTTACGAGATCTACGCAGACTTACATCTTATGGGAAGGTCATCCGCCATTACCGAGCCAGCCGTCACCAACTGCATTCCGATACCTACGTGAACTCAATCGGACGATGGCACGCTTGGGCAGTGACCTGTGGGCCCCTGCTGGCGTCGCGGCCGCGAAGGAGAAGGTGTCTGTGGATGTCATGCATCTGCTGGAGAAGCAGGTTGAAGCTACCAAGGCTTCAGAGCTGGAAAAGACCGTCCACGATGATGCCGAGACTGGCGATTCGAATGGCACGAACGACGATGAGAAGGAGGGCGAAGTGTCTGCGGTGAACGGGGCGCCTTCCTCGCAGCACAACGAGCTCAGAAACCAGAGGCTGAAGCAGCTGGCATTCGACGCACTTTACCTGCAGCGATTCTTTGGCGACGATACGAAGTCGACGCAAGCTATAGACGAGTTGATTAAGAAGACCGAGCTTGCAGATCTGGATGATACCGCAATCCAGAGGCTAAGGAAGAACGCAGCGGAGTATGCGAAGAAGTCGTACCTTCTATTCGCCCTTCTCGCTTGAGGAACGCTGCGGCAGTACCAAGTCCATGATGCACGATACTCAAAGGCGGTCTGATAAAAAGAACAAAACAAACCACGAGCCATGACGTATTGAGCGGCGCCGTGTTAGCTTGGTGGCGGTACACTTCCCGAGCACTTGCCAAGATCCATGATATGCAGGAACGGAACGATGTCAAGCCACCTCGATGCACAGCGCTGATCGTATGCCTAGCGGCCGATAGATGAGCTTGTTGCAATGCATCCGTGGACCACAATTTTACACTATGCGCGAATTGTAGCACGCTGTTGGTTTACATGGAGGTGGCAGCTAGCCTTAAAGAGAGCCGTCAATGTCCTGAGTATCTCGTGAAAGGATCTCGGAAAGGCTAACGCGCACCCTTACATACTTCTGGAGAAGGTCAACCTTGCACAGTGAGTGCTACTCATACTGCTCGGGACGAACCCGGGTTGTACTTCTGTCCATGTGGTGGAGGTGCATCAGCCAATCTAAGGCTCAATACTTTGCAATAATATTCAAGCGCCAAACGCCTGACAAATGGATATCTCAAGATGCACGCTAGCCTGCTCTCCCTCATCGCCCCTCCGCTCCTCACGACTCATCCATCTCATCAACCTTGTCCCCACACCTCAACACCTCCACCTCCTTCCTCAGCAATTCAATCTCCAACTCCTGCGCCTTCATCTTCTCCAGCGCCATCTCGATCAACCGCGCCTTATTAACCGTCTTCTTCTCCCCCGGCCTCCCCTTCCCACTCCCCTCACTAACCGCACTCATCCCACTGACGCCACTCGTCTCACTAAACACACTTTGCCCGTCCCCCTCCTTTGGCTCGCCCCGCATAACCACAAAACACGTCGTCCCACTCCCAAACGTGACCTCTCCGTCTAGCAAAAACTCGGCCAAGTCCACCATAGCGGTCTTCATACGATCGCGCCGCGCCTGCTCGGCCGCCCGGTGCGTCGCGCGCTTCATCATCACGCCGGTCGCCATCGCGGTGCTGAAGTGCAGACCCATTTCTAGGTGCTGGCCGGATGAGATGAGCTCGTAGTTTGATTTGGAGGCGAGCAGGTCTGCGGTTGGGGTGGGGACGCCGCCAGCTACTATTGGGATTTAGTAAGGGAAATGAAGAAAGGGGGGGGGGGGGGGGGGGATACCGTTGCTATCGCTCGTTGCGATGGAGGATGTGCGGCGCGCGATGGGGACGCGTTTCGTGCTCGATGCGGGGAGACTGGATACTTCGCTGATTGTGGAGATTGTCGACGCGGTATCAGCAGTTATGCTGGGACTTCTGATACTCGCCGTCGAGATGCTGGGATGCTTTACGGGTCGCAGTGGAACGGAGGCCTGGAATTGTGCTTGCGATTGTGCTTGCGGTTGGATCTGGGCATACTGAGGTGCAGGCTGGTGTTGGCTTAGGTTCTGCGGCGGTTGCTGCGCTTGTTGTGCACTCTCGCGGACGGGACTGTAGCGTCGCCGCTTCTTGAATAGTTGTGGCCATGTTCTGCTCAGGGGACCGCGGTGCGAGTGTGTGTCTGACTCCACTGATTGCTGTGGTGGGTAGGGTTGCATGGTCACTGTTTCGGGCATGGCATCGAGGACCAAGCTGGGTTTTGTTTTGCTGGACTTGACAGGCTGATATCGAAGGAGTCTGGGACCTGGTCTGGCCCAAATGTCCAGAATGCGAGTTGATGGTGGTGAACCACGTGTATGGCGCGTCTGACAGGCACCCGCCGTTCGACCTTTCCGTCGTCGTAATGCTATGCACACTTGTCTTCGAGCCTCGCCGATTCCCAAACTAGCTCTTTTCGTTGATCAAGTCGTGTATGCAGATAGGAAGTTGGATCGGCGTCTTCCTCCAAGGTCGCTTCAAGACAAACGAACGCGACCAACGGAAGTCATGAAGTCAAGATGCTTATTCCACTATCGTTCATCTCACCCGACAGGACCGATACATTAAAAGCAAAGGTGGCACTCCCATCCCTTCCCATGGCGCTCGCTGTCACCTCGACCCTGCGCGGCGCTGCTGAGCCTTGGCGCCGCACGTGGCTGTGAAAGCGACTCCGGTTGGCTGGAACGCAGCACATCGCGGAGCAACGAACGCCAAGCGCGAGCTTCGACACATGTTCCGGGGCGCTATGGATGAGCCATGGGTGGTTGATCAGCCCAGTTGAGCACCGGATGAGCACCGAGAGCGGCAGGCGATCTGATGGAAGTTGCCTGGGTGGAGCCTGCTTCCTAGCTCCCGAAACCTAGTGTTGTGGATGGGCGGAGCCCCAGATTGCACTGTTGCAGGCGGTCAGATAATGCGGTGTTACAACGGCATGTATGGCGAGTGTTTGCGTGCAATGGGTGTGATGTCTTATCGCACGTGTGAGATGAAGGCAGGGGTGGATATTAGGCTGATGATGCCAGTTGATCCAACGGTGGCGGATAGCAAGACTGATGATAACATCAAGGCCTGAAAGGTTCCAGGGCTTCCTGTATCGACGCTTTGATCAAGGAAGCGATGATGAGGTACAGTGGCGGACAAGAATGATAGTGATAAGCAGCGCGGTTCCCAAGTGTTCAGAACTTTGTTGATCGAGGCAGTCACCATCAAGATATGGTTCGCGATGTTATGCGTACAGAATCTTGGAGCCAAACAAACAGCGATGGAATCATACACACGCTTAGACTACAGTCAGAGACTACATCGTACTAACTCTACTAACCATTTCATGACTCTCCCTCCCATCCTTCCCCTTCTGCGCACCAGGCACATACTCCAGCTCTTCGTCCTCTAGATCCGTATCCAGTAGCTCATCACTCAGCATCTTCGGATTCAGCTTCCACGCGCCCTTGGGCACAAATGTGCTGCTCATGACCAGCACCGCGATGATCGTGAACTGAATGCCCGCCACGTTCCGGATCGCAGACTGTACGTTGTCGTTGTTTGCGTCGGACACCCGGTCGATGTAGGTACCCAGGCACACCGAGGCGATGGCGTACGTCACGATGTACGAGCTGTACAGGAAGGCCATGACGGCGCCGAGCGCGGAGACGTTCTGAGTCGAGGACTCGATGCGCGCAAGGGATCTGTTCTACGTCAGCATTTCGAGTCCGTATGATAAGAATGGGTGATCTGACGCTTGGATATACGCAGCAAGACTGACATCGCCCGCCGCCCATCCAAAACTAATCGGCAAAAACGTCGCCGCCACAATCCACGCCTGTCCCACATCGCCCTTCGGCGGGTGCCAGAATGGCAGATACCACACGATGAGCAGCGCGAGCGCATCGATACGCAGCCACGGCATCGGCGTCTGCACGAGGTTCGTGAACATGAAGACGAACAGCGCGCCCAACAGCTCGCCTGCGTTAGAGCCGCCGACCATGATCTGCGCCCACGCCGAGTTGCCCAGGTAGCGGCGCGCGACGACGGGTGCGATGGCGTTTTCGAGGTAGCGATGTGCGTACAAAGCGACCGCGTAGCCGGGAAGCAACCATACGAATTTCCGGTGCGTGGAGATGATCTTGCCACCGGTCCATATCGACTCGAAGAAGAGGTAGAAACCGCTCGCGACAGCTTTGACGTATGTCGGCTGGCCTTCCATGAACAAGCTGTTCTGCTCCGGGGCGGGGGCTTCCTGGATGAAGAACCAGAGGAATGAACTCGCTGCGAAGAAGATCGGAGTGATGATGAAGGAGAAGTTGTTCCCGAAGTGCGGGATCAGAGCAAGCGCGGTGCAGAACGCGCCTGCGGTGCCGGACACCTCGTAGAAGATGTGCACCAGCGAGTCCATTCGACGCAGTTTCTGGACGTTGCCGCCGACGAGATCGCGTGGGATGACGCGGCGGATGAGCTCTACCATGCCGTATACAACGCCGCATACGCAGTCTGTACTGTTTGTTAGTGATTGCAAAACGACCTAGCGCAGACGACTGCGTTTGCAGTTGCGGTGAGACGATATGGATCGGGGAAGGACTACTTACATATCGGGATCATACCATCCGTGTTGTAGTCTCCATAGTAGCTGAAGTCGCCCTTGGGATGCCCGTTCGGCACAAACCTGCCACCAGTCGCCGCATCCAAGATGAGCAGGATGCTGCTGAATATAGCGAAGATGAAGATGGCAGCCGCAAGGACATTTTTCGTCGGATATCTCTTGATCAACGGGGCAATCAGAATGCTCCCAACGCACTGAAAGGCCTGGTTGAGACCGGTCAAAATGCCGACACGCTGGAACGTGATCGACGCGTGCTGTCGCCTCCCGAGTTCGTCGTAGCGATTTGTTGCAAGAGCAATGACAGATCCATTGAACGCTTCGAGCCCGAACTTATACATCATGATCCCGGCGATATATATGGCGATGTTGCGCCGCTCGATGGGCGTGTAGATGTTCCATGTCTCGTGGATGACCGCAACGGGACGGAATCTGGTCATGTCGTCGACGTGCTACAGACCGCAGCAGCGATCCAGAAACGCAGAGACGTAGTATATACAGCACGATAGCCGTGGCTTGGTGTTGGACTCACTGGCCAATCAGGGGAAGAGTCGTTTGCATGTGCAGATTGTTCGACGCTACAGCCTCTCCCAAGAAACAATGGCTGCGACGCCCGCACGAGTGACGAGAGCGCATTGTGAGAAGTTCTGGTCGTTCGTATCAGCTGAAGAGGACGCCGCAGTGGTTTCATGGCCAAGGTGTGCCACTGGCGACCGAATCCAAATGCGCACTTGGCGGGTTGCGAGGTGTTGTCCAGTCACGGCGTAGAATGCAGCACGTGGAGCAAGCATCATTAGTCCCGAGCACCAACACCGACCAGGGTCAGCGATGTGCAGGAACACATCCTAGCTGGACTGTGCGCGCAGATAAACAAAGCTATGCAAGATAGACACTGCACGTTATGGCGGTCGAAAGACCGCAAGGTCGGAGAGCTCATAATGATTGAGCACGAAGCAGGTGGACAAATTAAGGCCCCGAGATAAGAACTGAACTGTCGAACTCCGTACATAGACGTAGTGGTAGATGATCTTTGAGCAAAGGCCAGCAGGGCTGAAATGAACTTGTGCACTTTACTTCTTGAGCCTTCGTGGGTCAGTTCTGGGTCTCTACCCCGGCAAGCGCACCCCACGAACGCGTGTTAGGCGGGGAAGCGCTCTCGTGGCTGTTCGGTGTATCTACCATTCTTGGAAGTGTTCCTGCATTAGGACGAGCAGGCGGTAGACGGGTCTTTCGAAGAACAGGCTGTCATTGTTCAACCTGAGAATCTCTTGTCGGGAGATGTCTAGATCGAATCAGTACAAAGATACACTACAGATGGAAAGCAGAGCTGACCTCTCCGCCGTCGTAGCTCTGGGCTACATCAACCAACGACAGGACGATCGTTTTCGATGTGCTCTGGCGTGTCACCTCCTGGTTCCTCCACAGAGGCCTCAGAGGTCAGGTCGAAGAAGTAGGAGTCGCTGACTTGAGCCGACTTCGACGTCCTCTACTATCAGCGCTTGTTCTTCCGTCCCATATGTTCAGGAGCTACGATGTGGACAATCGCCCAGCTCAATCAGAGTCGTCCTCCCTATATCGGCGCGCCTCCTTTGCGCGCTCGGCCTTCTCGTCATCTTCAGCTTCGCGCTTCGCCAGCGACTCCCGCAGGCGCTCCTCCTGCTTGCGCCAGTGGCTCCCCTCCTCGTAGTCTTCGCTAATCCCCAATGCTTTCCGCATCCTGTCACTCTCCTCTGCCTTGGCCTTGGCCAGGTCGTGCACTTGATGCGCCTTGAGTCGCTTAGCGTTGGGACCGAGGTCTTTCCCGTCCTTGCGTTCCTGGTCGAGCTTCCGACGTAGGGCTTCGCATTGGTCGTCGATCTCGTCTTCGTCGACACTATTTGTACCAGTCAGTGCGTGTATAATAGAGAATATTGGAAGAAGCATACCCCTCCTCCTCGAGCTTGTCCCGCAGCTCGAAGACCTTGACTTCGATGTCGCGCTTGGCTTCGTGTTCGAGGATCTCTGCGTCGGGCTGCCGCGGGCGGTGTCGTGCGTGGTCGTAGTCTTTCTGGTACGGCGCTACCTTGTCGCGCGGTCGCAGCAGCGAGCGGTTCTTCTGGACATAGCCGGAGGTGCCGCTGCCTCGCGGTGTTGTGAGTCCCACGTTGTCGGCCATGGTGTGTGATGTAATCGTTCTTCTGAAAGATGCGCGCTGGAGAATGCGGAGCTGGCGACGGAGGTGGGTGGGGCCTGGCGCGTTCAATTGCTGTGGTTCCGCCCCACCAGAATTCTCGAGATCCATATGACGACTCACACCAAGATGAGATCCCCGCGTTGCAGTACACGCCTCCGCAAGAACTGCCCGTCGTATCGCCCGCCATGAGCACCCAGGAGCCGCTCACCGAGCTGCCGTTCCCCCCTGTCACCAAGCAACACATCCTCAATTGCTCCTACCACAGCTGGCATCCCAAGTACCGCGCTGTCACACCGAAAGCGCGCCTCGTGCCCTTACCCGCCGCCTTCCTCGAGTACCTCCGCTCCGATGGCATCGTCCTGCCGCCCGAAGAGACAGACAACTCCACCTGGTCCGACGACGATAGCGGTATCTTCTCCGGCGCGGACAACAATGGCGGCGAAGAAGAAGCAGACACAGACCCCAGCCTCAACTGGCGCGACACCCATGAAGCAATCGCATCCACAATAGAGGAACTCGGCGGCAAAGTCGCGCCCAAGCTGAATTGGAGCGCGCCCAAAGACGCAACCTGGATCGCGGCCACCAACAGCATGGAATGCAGCTCGCCCAACGACATCTACCTCCTGCTGAAGAGCAGCGACTTCATCACGCACGACCTGGCGCACGCCTTCGACGACACGGCCCCGGGGCCCGAGCCAGACATCCCGTACCACCTCGTTCTCCGGAAATGGATCAACCTCAACCCCAGTGTCGAGTTCCGGTGTTTCGTGCGGGGACGGCGCCTCATCGCCTTATGCCAACGGGACCTGAACCACTTTGAGTTCTTGTTCGGGATGCAGGATAGACTTACACAGTTGATTCAAGATTTCTTCGACGAGAAGGTAAGAGACTCGTTCCCGGATCCGAACTTCACGTTCGATGTCTATGTGCCGCCGCCGCACGACCGGGTGTGGGTTGTCGATTTCAATCCGTGGGCGCAGCGCACCGATCCGCTGTTGTTTTCGTGGCTGGAGCTGCTGCAGATGGAGGTGCCAGAGGCGAGAAACGAGGAGGAACAGGTGGTCCGTATACCCATCGCACCGGCTGGAGGCGCGAACGCTGGGAGCCCAGACGCAGCGAGCACAGGAGATGCAGGGAGTTCGACCGCAGGGACAACGTTCATCTCCCTCGACGACATCCCCAGCGACAGCGAGAGCGACTCCGACGTCGAAGAGCTCTGGCGTCCAGAGTTCCGGCTCGTGCGAAAAGACGACCCCGAGGCATACGGCTTCACAACGCCACAATACAGCGCACACAAGATGCCGCGCGACGTTGTCGACGCAGCGAGTGGCGGTGAGGGCATGATGCGCGAGTTCGCCATGCAATGGCAGGACGCCCAGCGCGCGGCTGAGCAGCAGCGGCAGGAGGATAGCTCGGAAGATGAGGCGTAGAGGTAGACTTAATACCGTGCTTGTTGCATTGCAGGAAAGCTGGTGCAAGCTGTAGATCTCCGGGGGAAATGGGAGGTAGTCAGTGTCAATCGCTGCACGTCTTGCGTGAAGACGGATCCTTTGTTGGCTACAACGATATCCAATGTTTTTGAAGCACACAAGCAGATGACGTGATGAATCTTGGTTTACGTTGATATCGAGACATTAGAATAGTACCTTGGACTCTCTAACCACCAAGTCCCTGGAGCTACGGTTGTAGCCCTCATGATGATGTCCTGACTGCCAGCAGTCTTCCCGCTTTCCGTCGTAGCCATCATATGCAACATCATATGCAATATCGTATCGTATCGTATCCAAGCATCGTATCTAACAAACGAAAGCAAGCCTCACATTACAACCGCGGCTTTCATCCCATCAGAGGTCCCCAAGACGGCCACAGCTCCCGATCAACCTCCTAGACCTCGGTCAGGAATGCGTCCAGGTCGCTCAGTCGCACTTCTCGGCCACGGCCCGTCATACGCCGTCCATTCAGACCGACAGGCGCCTGTTCGATGACCCGCCAATTCTCCCAGCTCGTGCTCATGACACGCTTGTTTGGCTGAGGCTTGACGCCGAAGGAGACACCGCAGCCTAGGTTGCCACGTTTGACTTGCATATCGATCTTGCCGCCGCAGATGCCACGCAGCAGATGGCTGACGGGGCTGTCCTCGTCGCTCCAGACGCTGGAGTACGACTCTGCACCTGGGTAGAGGATGCGGGCTTGCAGGGAGATGAGGCCGACGCTACCGTGGAGACTGTCAGTAGCCCCTGGAGCCAGCGTGGAATCGGAGGGTGAAGGAAAGAGATTTCGAAGAGTGTCTGCCAGAGCTGTGAGGGCGGCGGACGATGTTTCCTTGTCGATGGCAGGGAAGGTGTTGGAGGACTTAGGCGGTGACGTGTGCTGTAGCGGGGCGTCAAGACGGAGACGTGTTCGGCTTGACCGCAAGCGTGGTACGGCGTTGGTAGTATGTGATCTTTCGCGGTACATTGAGCGTACAGGCGGCGTGGTGAAGGACGCTCGAGGTGTCAGGCTGAGGTCCGTGTTCGAGTCGAGCGAGGCATTGAGTGGCAACTCGACTTCTTTGGCAGCGTTCGTGTAATATCCAGAGATGTAGACGCGTCGGGCCTGCTTCAGGAGAGATGGGTAAAGTTGGTTCAACACCATAATACCGTGTGGGTAGGAGACGTAGAGAGACAGCCCTTCGGTGTCATCCGGGGCTGTCGATGTGTTCTTCAACCGCAAGGCTTTGCGCGCTTTCCTGCCGCGCATGTAGTCCTTCAGTTCATCATTGATGATACGGCACGTCCTCAGCAGGGCAAGTGCACCCGGCAACTGCAGCTGTGGCTTGCCACCGTTCCAGGCGTTTTCCTTATCGAGCGCAATCTCAGGCGGTGTAGCGACTGAGAGGAGAGCCGCATCGTGATTGTTGCTCACCAGAGGTGCGAGATCGAGCGGGAGGCCGGGCACGTCGAATTTACGCGCCTTGTCGCGTATGCGGTGACCGAATACGGTGGTGTAGCCAGCAGAGATGGTGATCGCGTGAGGGTCGGCGAGGAGGTAGTCGTAGATATGACATCGCAATTCAGTCGGCAGCGAAAGGAGGCCGCAGTACGTGTCGACCGCCGGGGAGCATGCGGGAGCCCACCGTGGGGCATCCTTGACGCGCATCTTGAAGCAGAAAGTCGGTGTCCAAAATTTGTGAAGTGATCCAAAAGTTATAACGGGTAATAAAAGCGTTATATCGATTCCAATGCAGTTCTCAGGAGCTGAAAATGGTGGATAGCTGAACTGCAATCTGGAACTGGTTCTGTTTACTCTGCGCGGGGTGGAAGCTCGAGCGTTGGTGGTTGAATGGGAGACGCACGTCCAGTTGTTTTCGCGGATGCCGATGGTGATGATGACCCACAACCGCGCCTTCCGTTGCATAAAGTTGCATGGAAGGAGCGGTGACAAGCTTACGAACACTCTCGTCCAATCAAAGCGGACCCACAACGCGAACATCTTTCAACAGTCTTGCATAACAGATCTTTAGTGGGCGATCCAGTTCTATTGCAGTGGATCCCCAGACGTTATTCACTGTCTCGCTGAACAGGTTTGCGTTTCACGCAGTTCCATGTTGACCGGCGAAATTCAGGGTCCAAATCGTTAGTCTCTGACGTTGAGGAAGGTGGGACACAGCACCTCGACTTCGATGAGTTTCAGAACTCGTCGCCAGGGCTTTTGTTGATGTTTACACAGACAAAGAAGCCGGAGAAGCTGCGCTGACCTGTCAGCTCGCAGGTACCGTGCATGCTTGCTCGGAAGCCTCACAAGTCTTGCCAGCGTCCATCTGATGAGCTGTCTGATTTGCCCCGGCCATGACCGCGACACATGTAGCAAGGCCTCGGGCCAGAGCCTACAAACCAAAAGCTAGGACAGGCTGTAAGACGTGCAAGTGAGTGCTGATCACACTCTCGCGCCAGCCCACGTTCTTCTCGTTCCCTGCCTCCCTGTCTACCCAAAGCATTCAATAGGCTCACCGTGTACTGCGACTACGATACTGATGCCTGCCTGGCAGGATACGCAGGATCAAGTGTGACGAAGCCAAACCACATTGTAAACGATGTACTACCACAGGCCGGACGTGCGATGGCTACGACCCTGTGTTCGTCCCTCCGCGGCACTCACCGCCAACGAGGACACCATCTTCTTCTCCACCTCAATCAGAAGGTAATGCAGTCCTCCAGCTTCGAAAGGACCAACACGTAATCGGATTCGGCCCAAAGGTCACAGTCTCGCCAGCGTTCCTCTTACCACTACTTCGTCTCGAGTCAGACGATGAACGCATCGGTCTGCAGTTCTACGTGAGACATGCTGGTCCTGCTTTGGCTCGGTCGTCCAACTCTGCGTTCTGGCAACGCCAGATTCTGCAGGCTGCTCATCAGCATGCTTCTGTCCAACACTGCATCATCGCCCTCGGTGCAATGTATAGGCGCTTCTTTGAGTCAAAGTCAACGCAGGATGATGTTGATCTCTCGAGCCAGCGGTTCAGATTTGCTTTGAGTCAGTCGAACAAAGCCATCCAGCTGCTCCTTGAAGAACAGACTGAGGTCGATGGATCCAATGTAGTCAACAAGCTGACAGCCATGACTTGCTGTGTCCTGTTTGGCAGCATGGCCAACCTCCAGGGCCAGCGAAATGCGGCACTCGACCATCTCCGAAGTGGCGTACGCATGCTGAAAGAGACGAAGTTACAAAGCTACGACGACAGAAACAGTCACCCAGTCAACATCAATTCGCTACGCTCGCTCTTCACTGGGCTGGATATACAGGCTCGAGCAACCATGAGTTGGAATGACATCCAGAACTGGGAGCCCGTTCCCCAAACAATGCGTCGTTCGGAGCCAGTCGATATAGATACCAACTCCCCGTGGGCACTTTCCGAGGTACACTGCCGCATCGAGACCCTCCTCAACGACACACTCGCCTTCAATAGAAGCTGTGTAGGACATCCGGCCGCAAGAGAGGACATTGAGTTCACA
The DNA here is from genome assembly GCA_022225945.1 of Didymella pomorum. Lineage (NCBI taxonomy): Eukaryota > Fungi > Ascomycota > Dothideomycetes > Pleosporales > Didymellaceae > Didymella > Didymella pomorum. The sequence goes on along the minus strand of JAKJXN010000016.1, from coordinate 553,590 downwards.
CACGCCTCGCTCGTGACGCGGTTCCAACGAATCTCCAACTCACTCGACACTCTTCGTACCATTACGCCTAGCATAAACTTCCCCGCCAACGATTCGTCCAAGACCATACTCCTCGTCGCAGAAACGTATCACTGGCTTCGTTCCGCAGTCGAACCTCTGCAAAGATACTTTGACATTACCAGCCCACTATCTACAGTTCCATACGACGCAGCAGAGCACTTCACCAACATGATGCCGCACATCAGACATCTCCTTAGCCTCACGCCGCCCTCGACCCCAGTGTACTCTGCAGCCCCTGGCCCACTCTCCGCTCTCTGGCGGATCGGCACGAGCGCGCCGTCATCATGCGTTGCACTTCGCAGGGAGGCGATCGAGCTCATAGTCAAGCACCCTAGACGAGAAGGTAATCTTGACGGACGGTTGGTTGGTCAGATTGCTAGGGTTGCTTGGGGTTTGGAGCAGAGTGCTGCAAGAAGGGAGCTTGGGTTGGAGGAGTATGTGGAAGGTAGTGGACAGGAGGACTTGGTCGTCCCTGACCATCTAAGGCTGACTTTCATGGACACCGTGTGGGAAAAGGACGATGATCGATGCGCCAGTATCAGGCTCGCGACTGATATGCAGGAAGGGCACAAGGGTGGAGGTACCATCTTCACAATTCATTATTGATGTGGCATGGACGTTTACTCGGCCGGATAATGAAGCTGTACCTTTCTTGTTGATAGACCGCATCTGTCGTACTCAAAACCCACTGGAGGTACTCAACTCCGAAACGAAGGGGTGCCCGCAATGAGGCTACGACACTACCAAAAATGATCTGTTGTCCCACGAGCGACTAGAGACGGCCATGTCTTTTCTATTGCCCGCTCTGTCGGGTAGATGTCCACTCGGTGTATCGCCATTTGCAAAAGATCTCTCAAGTATCGTTAGGGCGCAAGTAGACCTGCTTGCACTCCAACTCGCGAAACAGGATTTTTCAGATTTCAATCCTGCGCTTGAGACCACAGAAAAAATAAAATGGCGATAAGGCAGACGCTCTCGAATCCATAGGAGACAGCCAAATTTCCCTTAAGGATATCTCGCTATCGTATTGTACCCCTGGAGGCTAAAACATCATGTTGTTGCACCCGAATTCTTCTGCCATCTGGGTGCCAGGAGCATGCTCAACGGGGCGCCCGCCCTTCAGCCAGCCACATGAGCTGCAGAGCTTGGGACTTCGCTCTGTTCGATTTCTCGAGTGAAAAACCACTTCACAAGAGGTTTCGACCAGGCAACGACCAGTGCACAGCAAAGTCTGCTGTTCGCACTGCTCGTGATTCGCTGCACGAATATGTTGTGGGTCCGCGAAAAGATGCAGTGAAATCTCAGCAAAGACCAGACGGAAGCGAGCCGCACGGTCCCCACACCTCAGCTATATAAACACGCCCTCCCCCGTCCCCTCTTCTGTTCTGTAGTTCGACGATACTTCATAGAATCATTTCTATAGTACACGTCCTCTTCTGAGCTTCCTACAGAAGCCACAGATTCTCCAACCTGGTTGATGACTTTCAGCCTCGATGCCCCGGAGTGAGGCCTTATTGCATTTGCTTCGGCGAGTGTGGCGATGATCTTCAGCTGACTGGGCTCGTACTTCGGTCGACCCGGGAGGCAGGGCGTTGATGGCAATCTGACAGGCCTTTTTTTCGTTGTGTACCTGGCTTGCTGGGTGCTTGAGGAAGAAATCTTGCAGTCGTTATGGCGGAAGTGCTATGTCGACATTATGGGGTCTATCCATGTATCGCAGTAAACCTTTCCAGGATGCACTTTGTGTTAGCTGCGAGCGTCTGCCTATACCCAAGTATCATGCAGGAGCATGGCCATGGAAAATCGTTCTGTGCGGAATGCTGCCCCGTGGCGTGTCGCAGCGACGACAATGAACAGGCATAACGCAGTCCATGCATTTGCGCGGAGACTTCTGTAAAAAAATCTACAGCGCGCGCGTCGATAGGATCGCGCTTTCAGATTCGCGTCTTCACGTGCCCATGGGTCCTCCTCTCGGGGCCACTACCTCGCTGCGACAACCCAGTCCAAGCACTGAACTTAAGCGCTGTACTGCAAGCACTGCGTAGTCATGTCATACTGGACCGTTCCCTCCACATGTTTGAGCATATGCCTTCTATTCTCATGGTCGTAGGGCCGCGTCGGCTATCAGCCGTTTCCCAGCTCTCCGCATTTCAATGAGCCTCGGCTCGATTCACTGATCTCACATCTGCGACTCTCAACTCCAAACTCCTGCATAACTCAACGGTCGCACCGTCGAGACTTACAGTGTCAATCTCGCCAAAACAACTCACACCTGTACAACCCATACAAATCGTCACCATGGCTGAACCAGGCATCCTCGTCGAGTACAAGGGCAAAGTAGCCATCATCACGCTCAACGTGCCCAAGAAGCTCAACGCTCTCAACGGCGACCTGTACTACCAGCTCGCGCGAGCCATGCAAGAAGTCGCCTCGCACGACGAGGTGTACATCACCGTGCTCACAGGCAAAGGGCGGTTTTTCTCCGCGTGCGTCCCATCATCTTCATTATTCAACGTCCTCTCAACTAACGGCCCGCAGCGGCGCAGACGTAACCTTCGGCGCCGCCACAAAATCCTCCTCCGACATCGACGACCGACAAATGTGGCTCAAGTCCTTCGTCGCGAACAACCTGCACATAACACACGCTTTCTACACACACCCCAAGATCCTGGTCACCGCTTTGAATGGGCCTGCGGTCGGGCTGAGCGCTGCGCTCATCGCGTTCTCAGACTTCATATACGCCGCGCCGCACGCGTACATCCTCACACCCTTCTCTTCGCTTGGGTTGGTGGCAGAGGGAGGAGCGAGCTTTGCGTTTGTGAAGCGCTTGGGGATCAGCAAGGCGAATGAGGCGCTCATCATGTCGAAACGTATAAGTATCGAGGAGTTGGTGCAGACGGGATTCGTGAATAAGGTGTTTGACGTCAAGGTCAAGACTGAAGAAGATAGTGCCAAGTTTTTGGCGGAGGTGCTCAAAGAGGTCGATGATAGGTTGGGCGATCATCTTAATGGAGAGAGTTTGGTCAAGATCAAGGCGTTGATTCGCAAGCCGGATTTGGATACGTTGGATCGACAGGGCGTGGAGGAGGTGTTTGGCGGACTGCAGAGGTTTTTGAAGGGCGTCCCGCAGGAGGAGTTTAGGAAGGTGGCGAGTGGGGAGAAGAAACATAAGCTCTAGGCGCTCGCAAAGGAAAACGAGAGAGACTGCGAGGCACGGTTGCCGAAAAAGTGTTCCTGAAGTCTCTATTGTTCTGAAGTGCGATGCGACGAGACTACGCGGTGCGACACGTGGGACACTACCCCAAGCTCACGCCCTCAGTGGCCAGCAGCTCTCCACCGAGCGCTTCTTCCTGCCCCGGCGTCGTGACGGCCGTGACATTGCTCATGCCTAGCCGCTGTGGCTCTACTCTCGGTCCTCCATCGCCTCCACTCCCATTATTCTTTTTCGCATCGTCCTTCTTCTTCTGCTCCTCCTTCTGCTCATGCTTCCGGCTCGAGTTGAGCTGCAAGAGGATAATAACCATAGTCGCCATAGTCGCTATGCCCATCGCGATGCGCCTGGTGAGCACCCAGCGGAGCCCTTCAACTTCGGAGCGCGCGTCCGAGTTGAGTTTGATGGTGATCTGGTAGTTGAGTTCCTGGATCTACCTTGTGTTAGCCCAGGCTCCAACCCACCTTCAAAGCAATGTAGTGACCAACGTACCTTTGTCTCCATACTCCTCTGCTCCTGCCTAACCGCCATCTTCCGATCATCAAATAGCCCCTTCAGCTCATCCTTCACACTCCCCGTCTCTTGCCCCAACTTCTGCCCCAGGATGTCCACCTCATGCTGCAACTGAGTTCTCTCCGTGCGCCACTTCTCCGCCTCACCCCTTCGGCTATTCCCAATTTCGGTCTTCAGCTCCGCACACGCCGCGCGGAAGAGGTACGTCTCGTTCTCCACGTTCGACTTGGATACCAGTCCCTGTCGCGCGAGCATCATGTTGTCGATCAGAATCCCACGCACGGCTTTCATGAGCGTGATGGCTTGGGCATCGGTGTACGTGCTCTTTGTGAGTTGGCGTACGAGACCGTATGTGTCGAAGTGGTGTACGTAGGGCGGCGTTTTGAGGTGCGGCGGCTTGTGCTCTTCTTCGCTGGGGCCGGGCATGTGCAGCACGCTGTCGAGGGGTTTCTGCTCGCCTGTCTTGGGCGGCGCGGGGGGCTCGTATTTCGGGGGAGTGTCTTCGATTGGGCTTGTCTTTGCGGGTGTCGCTGGTGGTTCCGTAGGTAGGTGGCCCTCATCATGCTCTTCCTCTTCCTCCTCTACGTCTTTTGCTGGATCGTGTGGGATTTTCGGTGGAACGAGATCATCTTTTTTCTCGATCTGTTCGCGCAGGTGCGGTGCAGGTTCATGAGCGGTTCCGTAGCGCTGGATGGGTGCTTCGACGCAGCGCAATGACGTTGTTGCGAATGCGCGTTTTGGACGTGGCGCGCGGGCTCGCATGCGTATCCGAGGTGCGTTTTGCGGCTTCCATAGCATTGGCCATAGGAAGGGGAGCCGGGGAGCGGCCATGCTGCGTATGCGACGAGTGGTAATTGAAGATGGGGATTGAAGCTCTCATCTTGAATTACAGACGTGCCAAGGCGGACAGGGATATGTTGACCGTAATCGGAGAACACATCGCGACGGCTAGATGCGGGAGCAGGCATAGGGCTGAAGGATCCACTTTTGCATGCCGGCTTGCATTTTCACGTGAACATTGGTCGTGATATATGACAGGTCATGGTTGTATCGAGGTATAATGTTATTACACGCTATGGGTGCCGTTCTTCGTAAGTTCGGGCATCTTCATGCCGTACAAGATCAAAACTTTTCGATATGTCCATGCCCCCAAACACCTTGCGATGCATGCCAACACCGACTTCATAAACGACGAACTTTTGTGATAGTGATAGGGGTATATGTAAATGCGACATCTGACTCCGGTGACAATGATAGCGTTGCGAGTGTGTATTTTTTGTATCACTGGTCGTGAGAGGAGCTGCTGATTGAGCTTCGACTGGTGCCTTCCGTGATGAACGTAGCAATGCTCGTGCGCTGAAAAGGGCTCGCGATGCCATTCTGATCTCGACTGGGTGGACTAGAGAGACCTTGGCTACCTCCACTTGGCGATGCTGGAGTTGAGGTGGGTTGGTCATTGGTGATGCTACCCCCGTAGCGCTCCCTGAGGCGCTTGATCTCGCGGAGACGGTTGCGCCACGAAGAGATCTGCTCGCCACCTTCGCGTTGGAACCAAACATCCGAGAAAACGCACGCGTTAATGGCGATGAGGCGGCAGTAGTTAGCGATGTGTCTGCCTCCAAGGATCTTGGTTTCTGCGGCAGGAGAGACGTCGGGAAAGCCTGGTTTCGTTACAACTTGGACTTTGTAGTAGCGGTCTTTGCCATCAGGGTCGGAGTCAATGCGACGATCTACGAAGCTTGCTCGTGATTCTGGTGAGATAACGATGTGTACGTAGTTGAAGGCGCCTGGGAATGTGTCGAAGTTGTAAGGCAGGCCAGAGTCATTGAAGATGATATTGACGAAGTCGTTACCGATGTGACGCTTCTTGTTGGGATATGTCATGTCGTCGTTGGGATCCGTTGGCATCATTGTCGTGATATGGTAGACCAGCTCCATGCACCTGTCGCGCCACACGTATGTGAACTCTCCATCAGCATCCCCGCGAGTATCCAGGCCTCCAGTGTTGAACTTGGCATCTTTAAGACGAGCCAATGTGCCCAATCCAGTAACAAATGATGTATAAGCGGGAGAGCCAATGTCGTTCATGAAGATGTCGCGCTCATTGGTCTGTCCTTCGCCGATATAGATAACGCCTACTTTGTGGCTGTCAACAGTTGCCGTCCTGTCAAAGGTCGCGATGGCGCGTCTCGTCATGTCGTCATCTGGAAGGGCGACGGTGGTATTTGTCAGATCCAGAGGTGCGTAGAAGCTCTGGAAGATGTCTTCGGGCAAAATGCCAACATAAGACGAAGAGTAGAACGCATCTGCTGCAAGTCCAGTGGTGATCGGCACCTGGTGGCGCGGAGGCTGGACCAGTGATGGTCGAAGAGTTAAGAAGCGAGTGCCACACTGTGCAATGGTTAGCGTTGAAATAATCCCAAACACAGTGCATACATACAGGTCGACGGGAGGTGATCTGCGAGACCCCCGTTCTTGCTGCTGTCTCGATGGTGAGAAGCCCGTTGTTGACGATCCACGTCTTCTTCCAAACTTCGCCGTCACCAGGCTTAGAAAAATTCTCGTTACGGACGGTGTGGTCACGATCTGTGTACGCGACCATATTCATGATATCAACGATGACCTGTCCCTGCTCTTCCATGCTCGTCCTTCCTGCGCTGTCTACGGTCAGGAGATTCTTCGTGATCCATGGGATTTGTCTAGGGCGATCCTCCATTCTAAGAGCCATGAACCAAAAAGTGATGACGTGGTATGCCAGGGAGTAAAGATAGTGCGGCAAGTCTTCCTCAACCAAATGCGCTCTTCTGGAGACACCATCCGAGGTTGTATTGGTGTCTCTGCCGAGCCCGCTGTAGCGTAAGGAAGTATGACCGCGTTGTGACAAGCTAGGCATGGCTGCTCGGCTGCGCTGATCTCTAATATGCTGCAAGTAGCGGAAACATACTCCGAAGACTGTCTTGAAGTCTTCCTCTCGGAAGTTTTTATAGAGCTCGGGCATACGTGCCAAGCTAGTCAGGAATTCGAGGATATGAATGGCCGTAGCTGGCTTCGTCACAATCTGTGACATTTTCTGAACGATCGTGTCGAGCGAGCTAGTAACAGAGAGAGGAACCTCGAAGCAGCAGACCGACAAAGCATGAATGCACCACTTCGAAGTTCTGTCCCACTGCACAATGCCTTGCAAGAAGGCCTTCACGATGTCGTCTTCTTCGCCCTTTTGGAAATACTCGTGGTAACTGATCATCACTGTCAAGATGTGGTACAGACACACAGCGACGTCCGCCTTCTTGAGTAGTGTATGCGGCGGGGGTTCGTGGAAGCTGGAATTGCGCACTTGCTCGCAGAGCACGTTCCTGAGCATCTGAAGCTGCACCACGCAACTTCGTACCAGGGCTTGATTCGACAGTTGTGGACCTAAGTGAACCAGGACGTAACTGTATATCTCCCAGTCCTGTTGCTTCTGTAGCAAAGAGATGCACAGCTCTAGCCACAGTGTAATCTCCATATCGTGAATGTCGTCGCTGAGAGGGTATTTGCTCGCATCAATGTGAGAGAAAACAACACGGCTGGGTTCAGAAGGAGGCTCTTCAGGGAGTCCTTTGGGTCCCGGATACATCCACAGTGGTGCAATGGGCTTCGAGACGCGGCCAGCTGCAGCAGTCGCACGACCCGTCTGCCTATTAAGAGACGCGTGTGGGCTAGATCCGGAAACTTTGCGGGAAGCAGCGTCCTCGGACCGGGAACGGTCGTTCGAAAAGGATCCTTCAGACTTCTCTGCCGCCACAGCTGTCTCTTCGGTGCGGCACAATTCGGCTGCAATCCGCTCACCTTCCGAGGAGGGATTGACAGTCAGAGCGTGGCGCGAGTCGGCACGAAGTCTGAAAAGCAATCTGAGGGCTGTCAAGCGTGACTCGTTATCGTACTTGTCATTACCTGCAAGCCCACGGATAGCATTGTAGAGGATGCGTGTCTTTTGTGCTGCATGGGTAAAGCTGCGAATGAAGAGTCGGACGAAAGCAACAGCTATAATGTCGCAGTGCGAGCCATGCTGAACATCGATTTTGGGAAGGAAAGTGGGTGTCGACCATGAATGCGACGATGGTGTAGCTGACGCTCTTGGTTGATCCAACCTCTTTTGCAGCAGGTCTAGGATTTCAGAAAAGTAGTCCAATGGTGCTTTGGCAGCAAGATCGACGGCGAAGTCTACGAGAGCCTGCAAGATCTGGATGTTGTCTTCGGTCTCGATTCTTCCAAACAATATAGCAGCGCTTTCGGCGGCTCCTTTGGTCGGGCAAAGCAGTTCCACAGCCTCATGAGTGTTTCTTAGGCTCTTGATCGCAAGCAATCGCATAGCATTCGGGCGAGTGGCATCATGCAGCGTCTTGGATGCAAGATCGCGCGATACTTCTAGCCAATCACTGTTGGATGGACTGAGGAATCGTTCCTCGGCGAAGTACTGGATCATCTTCTCGGCGATGGGGTCGCTCAGCCGATCGGCACAATGCAGGAACAACTCCATGACTCCTTCCTTCTGGATGTGATCCATTGCATTGCTGATGTAGTCCAGCTTGATGAGCACTTGGAAGATACTGTCTTCTTCTGAACGGCGAATGGCTGCAGTGCCGCTGGGTCTTCTGCTTGAAACGGTGGAGTGCGGGTCAACCTCTTCGTGAACTCCTGGTGATATTACTGTATCTAAGCGGACATGTCAGCATTGAATGTGCGAAGACCTGGTTTTACTAACCATGCTTCGTGTAACCGTTTGGTGATCCAGTCTTTGCTAAGGCACTTGAGCCCTTGTCACCAGTACCGCTCATCTCAGCTCGAAGACGATCGTCATCTCGTTCAGCGCAAACGCGAACGATCTCCAGCATGTCGCTCAGATCGGCTTCAGCGAGGAGCGCATCCCGCATGGATTCTTGTGAGAGTATCGAGTCAAGAAGCTCGACGACGAACTGCTCCTGTGTGGCATGTGGCTCCTTGATGGATGACTTGAGCGCGGGAAACATGAGCGACATCGGCACCTTGGGCAAGTCGCTCTGTCCGTCCTCGATGATCAACTTTTGTAGGACCTGCATTGCGCCCCTGTACAGGCTGCTCTGTCGACTCTTAATCGACGGTCCATCTTGAAGGGTATGTATGAGCGCCAAGATTGCAGCCTGCCCGATGTGCGATCTGAATAAATTGCTGAGAGTGTTCCACGTCTGCTGTTCGAGGCTGGCGATCTGTCTGTGAATTGCGCACAACACCTCGAGACTAGTCTTGAGAACATCCATTGGCACATGGACATACGTGATGATGGTGTCGAAAAGCTTGATGCAGTTCTCCATGTCGCTTTCTTGTGTGGTGAACTGACAAATGTGCATGACGCGCTCGAGGATTTGCTCCAGATCATTGTCGGTCAGAATCCTGGCGTTGAACTTGCAGACGTCGGTAGTGTACTGAAAGATGCGGCCTAGGTTCTCAGTCTCCTGCAGAGGCTTGTCCACGTTACGCTTGCCATTGACCTTTCGATTGGAGTTGAAAGCGTCTCGGCTAGCCTTGAAGCATGCGTCAAGCGCATCCAATATGAAGGGTACGATGGCTGACTCGCAGGCGGCGATGTTCTTGCCACCATTGGTGAGTGTCGATACTATCTCGAGGCGCCACTGGAAGCATCGTGTGGTCCGGCGGTAGGCGGCAGCGTCGAAGATAATGGTGCGCTCGACTGGCGTCAACTTGGGATCCAGCGAGATACTCTTCAGTAGCTTGTACCCTGCTTCGGCAACTTCATCCGGCTGCTCGAGCAGCACCAAGTCGCTGGCTACAGACCATAGGCCGAGGATGTTCTGCAAGGGGTACTCCTCTAAGACCCTGCATATCCTCTCGACGGCATCTGCTCTCTCCAAGAATGGGCGGCTCTTATCAAGCTGCTCGATCAGCCCGGCCAGCTCTGGTGGTCCTCCGGTGACGTCGGGCCTTATCGTCTCGCTGGCGACCTGGGTGATGCGCTGCAGGCTATCGTCGGCTGAAGGACTACTCGCTATGGAGGACGGAGGGAGGGAGCCCACGGACAGAGCTCGCACGGGGTTCACGGGCGGCGGTGGAGGAAGCGGTTCGCCGCGCGGCTTGCTGCCAGTCAGCCTGCGGAAGGCATTGAGGATGTCGTAGGACGAGGCACGGCGGTCGGGCGTGCGCGGGACATTGTGAACCGGCGGAGGCATTCGTGCCACGGTCACCCTGGCGGGTGCGAGGTGGAGGTGAAGGCAGCGCGGCAGCTACAGCTATATGTCGAGCAGGAATTCGCAGCAGTGGCGCAGGCGCTTGGTGTCGGTCATCGAGGCGAGCAGAGGACGGGCGGGGGCGAGCATGCCCGTGAGTGAGCTGTGCTGTGATATGGCGTGACGGGGGTGCGCTGGGGCAGGCAGGGCGCTTCTATGTGCGCAGGGCAGGCATGGTGGCTGGAGGACTAGCAGTCAGATGATGGATGCTGCGAAAATCCCATCCAGCTCAGGCTCAGGCTTCCAGAACGCAGGACCGAAAAGCTAGAGCTAAGAGTTACCCCAGGTTCGGTAGGGCTTGCACTTCCGCGCCTCAGCCCGCCGCAGCGCAGCCAACCAGAGTGGGCCCGGCCCAGCAACCGCGCCAAAACATATTTGCAGCTCTTTCAGCACCGCAACAGCAACGCCCTCCTCTGTACCTAGCTCCCACTGCTGTCTTGTCGTCACCATGGCTGCCGACATTCCCACACTTTCGAAGCTGCTCGAGGCGAGTTTGGACCCGCGCCAGAACAAGCAGGGTGCGTTGCTGTCCCCGTTCTGTGTTTACTCGTTGTCCCGCAGTGCCCCTCGCCGCCTGCACTATGGTAGAGACATACTGACAGTCCCCAGCCGAGCAGGCCATCACGCAGGAGCAGACCAAGCCCAACTTCTCCCTCTCCCTCCTCCACATCGTCGCCACCGACTCGTTCCCCGCCACAATACGGCTGGCGAGCGCCCTCTACTTCAAGAACTTCATCAAGCGCAACTGGGTTGACGAAGATGGCAACTACAAGCTGCCGCAGAACGAGGTCGCTGCCATCAAGCAAGAGCTGATTGGCCTCATGGTTTCTGTCCCGCCTAGCTTGCAGGCCCAGCTCGGTGAGGCCATCAGCGCCATCGCCGACAGCGACTTCTGGGAGCGCTGGGACACGCTCGTCGATGACCTGATCTCCCGCCTGACGCCTGACAACTCGACGGTCAACAACGGCGTCCTGCGTGTAGCACACTCCATCTTCAAGCGATGGCGGCCGCTGTTCCGCTCGGACGACCTCTTCACTGAGATCAACCACGTCCTGTCCAAGTTCAGCGCGCCATTCCTCACCCTGCTTCAGAACACCGACAACCTCATAACACAGTCCCAGGGCAATCCCGAGGCCCTCAAAGGCGCCTTCACAACCCTCGACCTGATCATGAAGCTCTTCTACGATCTCTCGTGCCAGGACCTGCCGCCCGTCTTCGAAGACAACATCGCCGCCATCTCCTCGGTACTTCATAAGTACTTGACCTACGATAACCCCGCGCTGCACACCTCCGACGACGACGAGTCGGGGCCGCAAGAGTATGTTAGGGCTGGAATCTTCGAGGCTCTGATGCTGTACATTCAGAAGTACGAGGATGCATTTGGTGCGCAGCTTGGTCCTTTCATCGAAACCTCGTGGTCGTTCCTGATGACAGTTGGGTTGGAGACAAAGTACGACATTCTGGTCAGCAAGGCGCTCCAGTTCCTTACTGCCATTGCCTCGACACAGCACGCCGAGAACTTCAACAACCAGTCGGTCCTTGTCCAGGTCATCGAGAAGGTCATTCTGCCCAACCTGACCCTGCGCGAGGCAGACGTCGAACTGTTCGAGGATGAGCCAATCGAGTTCATCAGGAGAGATCTGGAGGGCTCGGACAGCGACACCCGCCGCAGAGCTGCAACGAACTTCCTGCGTCAGCTCATGTCCAAGTTCGAGGGCCTGGTCACCAGCACCTCGCAGACATACGTCGATGCCTACCTGCAGAACTACGCTCAAGACCCCGCAAGCAACTGGAAGTCGAAGGACACAGCCGTATACCTCTTCACCGCCATCGCCGCCAAGGGAACAGCTACTGCTGCTCAGGGTGTCCTCAGCGTTAACGAGAATGTTGACGTCCTGGACTTCTTCCAGAAGCACATCGCGTCTGACCTGCAGAACGCGGACGCAGAGGCCATCTTGAAGGTCGATGCCATCAAATACCTCTATGTCTTCCGCAGTCAGCTGTCGCCCGATCTGTGGCGCGCCGCATTCCCCCTCCTGGTCAACAACCTCGGGAACGAGAATTATGTCATTCACACATACGCTGCGATCGCTGTCGAGCGTGTGCTGTTCATGACCGATGACAACCGCCAACCTATCATCCCCAAGGGCGATGTCGTAGGCTCGTCGAGGGACCTCTTGACGCATCTGTTCAAGCTCATCACCAAGAACTCTGCCCCAGAAAAGATTCAGGAGAACGAGTTCCTGATGAAATGCGTAATGCGCGTGCTCATCTTCATCCGCGATGGCGTACTGCCAATCTGCGAGCAGATCTTGATGAACTTCATTACAATCATCAAGGTCATCAGGCATAACCCTAGCAACCCTCGCTTCCAATACTATCTCTTCGAGGGTCTCGGCGCTTTGATTCGCTTCGCTGCACCAAGCCACCCCGAGGCGTTTGAGACAAAGCTCTACGAGCCATTCGCCGCTTGCTTGTCCGAAGGCATCGAGGAATTCTCGCCCTACATTTTCCAGCTCTTCTCGGCGCTACTGGAGGCCAACCCATCGGGTCAGCTCACCGACTACTACCGAAGCTTGTTCGCGATCATTATCCAGGGTGCTGTCTGGGAACAGCGAGGCAATGTTCCAGCACTTGCTCGTCTGCTCAGTGCCATGATCACCCGCGACGCTCAGCGTATTGTTGCCGACAAGCAACTGGAGCCTATTCTGGGTATCTTCCAGAAGCTTATCTCGACCAAGGCACACGAGTCGCACGCCTTTGAGCTCATCGAAGCCCTTGTCACATTCGTTCCTGCCGAGGCCCTGCAGCCGTACTTTGTCACCATCCTGCAATTGATGTTGACAAGGTTGTCCAACATGAAGACAGAGAACTTCCAGCAGCGCTTCATTGCGTTCTACCACCTTGTGTCTGCGCGACAAGACAAGGGCCTGGGTGCGGACTTCTACATCAGCGTTACCGACCAGGTGCAACACGAGTATGTCACAACGTAACCACGCGAGATTGCCCATACTGACACCATAATAGCATTTTCAAGCCCATCTACCTCACTGTCATCCTGCCTGAAACGCAAAAGCTCGCCAGGCCAACCGACCGCAAGACCGCCGTGGTCTCGTTCACAAAGACGCTCGGCGAGTCGCAAGCCTTTGTTGACCGCTACCCCAAGGGTTGGGGTCTAACCACACAGCGAGTGCTGGAACTGCTCGTCAACCCACCCGTGCCATCTTCAGCCGACGATATCATCCCGGATGCTGATGTTGACGAGGTCGGTTTCGGAGTCGGCTTCACTCAGCTGAATACCTGCAAGAAGGCGCCTCGCGACCCCTTCCCCGAGATTACCGACGTCAAGACGTGGGTTGGCCAGTACCTCAAGGATGCCAACAGCCGGCAAAGCGGCAAGATCGGGAAATTGGTGCAGGAGAGGCTCCAGCCAGAGCTGCAGCAGGCTCTGTCACAGTACCTCAACTAGGACTGATAACGGGAATGTTGGGTTGGAGGCGTGGATAGACGATTAGCAAACGACATGATACCAGGGACTTAGTGGAGGAGTTTTGCTAGATGGCATAGCGATTTGCATCAAAATTCCAAACAAGCAGACATTTTCGTCCGCTCTTCGAATCACCTCAATGCTCATCATGGCTTCAAGTGCTAGAACGTTTGTCGATTGCGCAGAAATGTTTTCTCCACGAATTGAGGCACGTCGATAAAAGTGTCCCGGTCTTTGACTCTCCAATACCTGCTGAAAGTGCAAAGAGGCTCAGGATATGTGAACACAGTTCCGACGGCATCGACAAAAGGAATCAACCCAAGAGTCATGTCTGTCATTGAGCTTCCTGCCAGAACAACGACGAATCAGAACCTGACCAGGTAACTGCCTCTTACGCGCTTCCAAGACATTGCAGCCTTCAGGTGTATGGCCTGGTCCAAGCAAGCGTAGATCGGAAGTCCGAGTGATTCCGACTTATGTGCTGCGTACAATCTCTGGAATATCCCCAAGCGGGTTTCGCACCTTCCTGGCACCAAAACGCAAAGGATCTCATCGCATGCTCCTTTTTGTCGTTCTACTTCAATAGATTTGAAACGACGCTCTCAGGATTAAGGCTACGACTCCGACGACCACAAAGTTAAACAGTCCGCCGACAAGGTTGTCCTTGTTCGCTGTTCTTTTCACCCTCTACTCAAAGATCAATTGTTCAATAAGGCACCGGAACATTGACGATGCTTGCGCCCTCGGACTGAATGAGACCTTTTGACGTGAGCATGTGGACTTCGGATCAATCCACTGCACGATAGAGAAGCATTGTCAGCAAAGCATCATGGTTCCTTGTGTACACCATTCTATCGTCCTCATCGAAAACCTATATTGCAAAGCCGCGAAGGCCTCCCGGACCATCTCTGCGAATCGATATCAAAAAGCTCTGCATGATTACACATGGCTGACCCGCGCCCACTGATCCTGACTTGCTGAACTTGCTCCGCATTTCGATACTTCATAGTTTTCGATCAGCGTTTTCCAAAGCACTGAAGCACTCCGCGCATGTCTGTCGCCCGCGGCGCTGAAGGACCAGTAATCGAAACTGTTTCTCAATTGATGACCACGTCATAAGCCAAACCCGTCCAGCGGGTACTTGCAACCCTCAATATTCTCCGGATAATTGAGTCCTCCTTGCAGCCTGACCTCATCCATGACCCCCATGACCGCCAGACTCTCCTCCCAGCTCATAACATCACTCTCCAACTTCCCATCACGTATGCACCGTGCACACTCGTCTGCTTCCCAGAACATGCCATGTCCAGCAGGAATGTCGAAACGCTTCGTCTCGAAGTCGAAATCTGCTAACTTGCCGCGGTTGGCGTTCTGAGCGGGGACGACCGTGTAAGATGTTGGGCGGTAGCTGGGTGCTGACACAGTGATATCGCCGAGCGTACCTTGGATCCGTACGGGGTCTGCACTCGGGTGCTCATCGCTGGGAGAGTTTGAGACGCGAATGTTCGTCAGCGCAATGGCGTGAGCATCACCGTTCCCGTTCTTTGCATCTGGACCAACAGACCCTACGTGTGCGCCCGGGAAATCGAGTACGGTCGACGTCATCTCATCACACCCTGTACCGTCATACTTAGAGAGCGCTGCCTTGACATTCGGCGGGAGTGTCACTTTGCCTTCCTTCGAGTACTGCTGAAGGTGATACAAAACCAGAAACACCCATGTCAGGCTGTAGATGCCCAGGTCGAGCAACGCTCCACCGGCAAGCTGCATGTTCACCATGCGATGCTCAGTACCGAATTCAGCCTCAACATCATTCCAAAAGCTGAGATCAGCGTAGACCCGTTTCACTGTGCCTAGTCTTCCGGAGCGAATGAAATCCTGGATCGAGCGAGTCAGCGGGAAGAATCGCGTCCAGACTGCTTCCATCAAGAACAGCTTCTTCTCTTCAGCAAGGTCGCAAAGGACCTGCGCCTGCGAGGCGTTGATCGTGATTGGTTTCTCGATAAGTACATGTTTACCGGATTCGAGTGCAAGGCGTGTGTGTTGATAGTGATGTGAGTGTGGGGTCGCAACGTAGATAATGTCAACCTCTGGGTCCAGGACTAGCTTCGCGTAGCTGCCGTACGCCTTTGCGGCTGCAGGTGCTCCTACATCCTTCAAAAACTTGGACGCGCGAGAGGATGAGCTGGAGGATGCGGCTGCGGTGACCATGTGACGTATGTCGTTGACATCGCGAGTTGATGGATCGACAAGGAGGTCCTTTGTAAATGCTAGTGATATTAGACGGTGCGATAGACAGGACGGCGGGGTGACTACTTTTTGCAATGCCGCCGGTTGCTTGACCAAGTCAGTATTTTCATGTGTTCTGCTGTAGGGGTACAAGATTACCTAGTATTCCCCAGCGGAGAGTAAAGGGCTCTGGGGTCATGCTGTTTGCAGTTGGTGTGATGTGGATATTTCCAGAACTCCAGAGAGCGGACAAGCTCGTGATATACGTGTGGAATGTGTACGGAACGGAAGACGCCTTCCGTGTTATTTTTGTGCAATCAGGTGGTGGGTAAAGAGGAAGGGCCCCCACCATGCAAGACGTACCTGCATGAAGTTGGGAAGCTGCTAACGGCAGCCCGGGTGAGGATCCGAGCAGGGGTAACAAAACATGTAGAAACAAAACGAGGCATGAATTCAGGGTATATACATAGTTCCGACTCAACCTACCTTTAATAGTGTACATCTTCAGTGTACATCTGACCTTCTTCTTCGACCCACGCTAGGGTATCGATCTGGCGTGTCCAGCAATACCAACGGCGCTCGGCGACGTCATCTGCTTACTTGCGGGCGAGCTTCTTGCGCGCCTGAACAGTGTAGGCGTACAGCACATCCTTGAACGCAAACAAGAACGCCGCGGTGATAACACTCTGAGTGACCTTGGGTCCAATCCCTATCACACGTTAACACAATGACTTCATCCAACACTTGAAGCCAACTCACCTCCATACAAGCCACTGTACCCCTCCTCACTGATGATCCTCTTCAGCGTCGTCATCATGCTCTCACTCTTGCTGTCCCTGCCCGCAACATGCATCCTGCTCTTAACAGTAATATACGGGTACGTGATGCTGGTCGCGAGCAGCTTGCCCAGCGCACCGAGGTAAAACGCATCCTTAGGCGTGACCCTGCGCTTCTTCTCTAGGAAATTCTTCATCTGCTCGAACACAGTGTACTGCAAGATAGGGTTGATAACGAGGACAAGCGCCGGCGCTACACCGGCGAACAGGCGCAGAGGTCCCTCCTCGCGGATCAGGGCGAGCAGCGTGCCGAGTGTCGACGGTGCGGGCTTCGGCGACGAGCCAGGCAGGACTTGCTCGTCCGACTCGGATTTGCGCGTCGTCATGCGCGTGTTAACGACCCAGATGGGGTTTGTGAGAAGCACCGTGGCGGACCCGGCGATGGCGCCTGCGATCATAGACTCGACGGTCGTGAGCTTGCGCGAGGCGCGGCCGGATTTGAGCGCGGCTTTCTCGAAGAAAGAGCGTGTCCATTCGTACCCTGGATCGTCAGTGTCGTTCACATTGAACCCTCTTGGGGACACGAAGAGAAGCGGGGCAGGTACAGTAGTAGTATACGAAGTTGGTAACGGTGATGCCAAACAGAGCAGAGTCCAAGCCCGCATACAGCCCCGTGATGCCCTCGCGCTTGATGATGCGGCGTGCGGCGCCCAGTGTCGAGGACTGGGCGCGCTTCGACTCGACCTGGGCGCGTGTCGAGAGGGTGATGAGAGGATACGTCAAGGCCATGGAGAGCAGTCCTCCTCCCGCTCCAGCGAGCGCGTGAGCGACATTGTCGCTTTGCTGCGCTGCCGTGCTGGTGGGGACGGACTGCGTCGACTCGGCGAGCTTCTGCTGCGCTTCCTGCTTGACCTCAGACATGGTGTGCAGCGTCCGGTTCGCGTCAAGAGGGATCTCGGTGTGTCGTAGCTGACTTGGCAGTGATGTGAGGAATCGAGGGGGTGAACAGAAAGAGAAAGTCGTCTCAATCAGGCGTTGTGTCTGATGCTGCGTGCGAATGCGGATCCGATGGCATTTGTGGAGGCTCGGTCTGGGGTAGAAATCGTCATGGCGCATTCCGGATCGCTCAACCTACCTCGGCAAAACGGTCCCACCACATGCAATCTCCTGAAGAAGCCGAGCATCATGCGTAGTCGGTGGTCAACAACGAGTCGTCACATGCACACCGACTTTGCAGTAATAAGTTACAGAATTTCAAGTAGTTTGCCTTGATTTGTTCATGCTAGCGTAGGCACATGAGGTACATGTTGCTGCACTCTACAGCAAAACAACGCTATACAGAACCCACTCACCTACCGTACTTCTTGCGCTCCAACATCCTAAAAGGCACATACAACACAGCCGACAGTACCAGCGCAACCTCGAATCCAATGTCTCCGGTCCTCTCCGCGATGGGACCCACAAACCACGTCTGGCTCATGCCCGGTATAACCAGTCCAAAGCAAAGAACCGCAGCACCGACAGCTGCGTAGCCCGGAGGAAGCTTCGACACGTCGTCCCAAGCAGTGTCGTCTTTCGTGTACGCCGCATAGCTAGCCTTGCGAAAGAGAATGTGTTCAGTAAGAATGACTCCAATGAAGGCTGCGGCCCAGTAACCGATTAGACCCAAGAAGTTCTCGAGGTTCAGGAAGAAAGACTTTGCTGCTGGGATGGCGACACCAATGACAATACCGGTGATGAGTACAGCGTAGAGAACACGAGGGATGCGGAAGAAGAACGGTAGCGCCATCTGGAAGTTCAGAGTGATGGCGTACATGGTCGCGCTCAAATTGCCGAGCATACTGAATGCCAGCACGACGGTGACGAAGCGTCCGAATCCACCAGCTGGGTGCAGCATAGCTGCTAGGACACCACTGGCGGCGTTGAGGTCGTAGCCTGCCTCCCAAGATGGATTGCTGGTTAACGCGCCGCCCATGGCTGCACCCAGGGTCATGAGAAGGATTGTCGGCAATGCCAGTCCAGCATAGGTGTACGTCGCAATGCGGAATGGCGGAGCCTTGGGGTGCATGTAAGTGCTGAAGTCACTGGCGAGTGCAGCCCATGGGAGCATGAAGCTCGCGACCAGACCGCCGAAAGACAGGACCTGCTGAGCGGTTGCACTAGGAGCAGCGACTTGTTGTTTAAGTCCTTCACCACCACAACCTGTGGCGATGACCAAAGCTAGGACGGCAGGGATCCATGCCCAACGCTCGTAGTGGTGCAGGATTCGGAAGCCGCAGAACGCAACAAGCATGGCAAGCAGCGAGATGATGACAATACCTACTGTAGCGTTGATGGTCTTCCCCTCCATGACAGCGGACAAGGCCTGACCGCCGATTGTTGCATCGACGACACAGAATCCCGTGAGGGTCGCGAGGTTGAGTAGAACAAGCAGAGAGACGAAGTACTTGCCAAAGGCAAAGCGAGCCTGTACAAGCTGACGCACTGTCTGATGTTAGTAGCTACCGGTTGAGAGGTGTTCAGCCACTCACTTCCGGTCCGCGGGCCCCATGTGCACATGTACGCAACGGGTATCGTCGAAATCAAAGTGAAGAACAGAATGACAAGGGATGCATCTCGCAAGTTCAGGCCGAACGACGCCGTGCCGAC
This sequence comes from Didymella pomorum, assembly GCA_022225945.1. Lineage (NCBI taxonomy): Eukaryota > Fungi > Ascomycota > Dothideomycetes > Pleosporales > Didymellaceae > Didymella > Didymella pomorum. Next base: position 534,405 of record JAKJXN010000016.1, on the reverse strand, counting down.
CATGCCAAATGTCACACTGGGTCAAATGTCAGTATCACGACCCTGCGTCTCCAAGGGACCTGAAGCTTACGGCAAGGGATTGCAGCTCATGCAAAACCACAAGGTAAAGATGTTGAAGTAATTCGTCTCCGTCCTCTCATCGTACGGCACTGGCGTAGCTCCTTGGAGTTCAACATCGCCGCGCTTCGCAAGCAGATTGAGTAGACCATTCAGACCTCCGACTCTTGAAGCTTTTCCCCGATGTGGAGATGTATTCGACGAACTGTGCTTGCCGACTTGAATCTTCCCTAGCTCTTCCTCCGACGCTGCTATCATAGGTACGACCATGGTGTCGGCGTAATCCGTCCGAGCAACTGCAGGCAAAGCAGTCTAAGTGGAGCGCAAAGTTTGGGGGTTCCCGAGGACCTGGTTTGGTCGAAGTGATGAGGCAATGTTGCTGCGAACCACGCACGGCTGCAGAGACTGCGTTTTCGAAGATCGATCACGGTGCTGGGTTGTTGTCTGGATTGCCTCTATCAGCAGCTCGCGTCAATACGACCCTTTTCATGACTCCCCCAGTTTTTGCACCGTGCATTGTGTGGCGCACAGCAAAGCTTTTCCCGCCGGAACTGGCCTCGTCAACCCGCACAAGCACTCTTTCGCGGCCTCACCCGCAATTCTGATGTCGTCGCCGGTGTTAAGCGAGTCCAGACGGTTACCCTTTCTTTTTCAAGGTTTTGTGGCGTTTTCGGTCACCATTTGGGAATAGCGTCATCTTCAACCCAGGCTGGAGAGCGTTATCACACGACTTGGCCGATGCCTCGCCGGTCGGAAGCGGTATCCCGCCAATTCCTATAGGATTGCGGTGTCAGATAGTCCGAGATGCTGAGACTAAAGAGTAGCGATGGGGGACGTTGTCGCGTGGGGTTTTGACAGGAGAGTTCTTCGTCTCGCAAATTTCGTGAAAGTGCGCTGTTATGGCTACTGCTGAGCCCAAAGAGATCGAGAAAGAGGTGGGAGAGGATCCGGAGGTTGTTGTAGGGACCGACGAGGCTTACAGCATCTATAACAACAAAGAGAAATGGTTGATTGTCGCTATGGTTGCATTAGCTGGCTTCTACAGGTATGATGAGATCATAGCAACCTTTGGATTGAGTTGACAATTTGCTACAGCCCTCTGCCAGCCAACATCTACTTCCCTGCCATTCCGACAATAGCGAAGGCCTTCCACAGGTCAGTCGACGATGTCAATCAGACTGTGACAGTGTACCTCGTGTTCCAGGGCATCTCGCCTATGCTTTGGGGTCCAATCAGCGACAGGTACGGACGTCGATTGGTCTTCCTCGGATGTCTCAGCATCCTGGTCGCTGCGAGCATTGGACTTGCTCTATGTCCAACGGACTCGTTCTGGCTTCTACTCTTTCTCCGATGCTTCCAATCTGGAGGTAGTGCTAGCACAATCGCGCTCGGCGCTGGTGTCATTGGAGACATCTCTACAAGCAGGGAGAGAGGAGGGTACTTTGGGAGTAAGTCAGGTCAGCGCTGATGGAGATATCCTGCTAATTACAATCAGTGTTTAATCTTGGACCCATGCTCGCGCCTTGCATTGCGCCTGCAATGGGTGGTGCTTTGTCGCAAGGTCTTGGATGGCGGTCGATATTCTGGGCCATTGTGATCATGGTCGCTGCGTGCCTCGTTCTCATCGCCCTCTTCCTTCCGGAAACCCTTCGTTCGATAGCCGGCAACGGCAGTATCCCTGTACCTCGACACCTCCGAGCCATCATTCCTGTGGTCGGTCGCAAAGCCACTCAGAAGGTAGCCGACACCGAGTCTCGTGCGAAGCCAAAGCAGTCTGTCAACCCATTTGTCTTGTTCACTTACCCAGACGTCATCGTCCTGCTCACCTTCACCGGCCTTGTCTATGCCGTGAACTACACAATCACCGCCACGATCTCGTCCTCGTTCGCGAAGATCTATCCAGAGCTGTCGGAGACCGTGCTTGGACTCTGCTACCTGCCCACTGGCGCTGGTATGATCATCGGCAGTACTGTGACTGGCAAAGTCCTGGACTTGGAGTACGACCGCATTAAGAAGCGTACCGGTGACGCTTTCACCATTGAGTACGCGCGTCTGCGGCTGATGCCGTACTACCTCACCCTCTTCGTCATGTGCGTCATTGGCTGGGGTTGGACAATCCAGGCGAAGGCGCACATGGCTGCGCCGCTGTGTCTGGCGGTGCTACTGGGGTGGACCAGTATGGGAATCTTGAATACAACGATGACGCTGAACATCGACATCCTGCAGTCGAGAAGCTCGGGCGCAACAGCGTGCACGAACCTCGTTCGGTGTTCGTTGGCTGCCATCCTTGTTTCAATCATCGACCGAATGACAGCGAAGCTAGGAGATGGATGGACGTATGTGATCTGGGGCGGATTGTGCGCGTTGTTGATGCCGCTCATGTTCCTGGAGATGAAGAAGGGCCCGCAGTGGCGACGCAAGAGAGAGGCAGAAGAGGAAAAGTAAGGTCGAGTGTCGTTTGCATCTGCATTTTGAGCGTGAGCATAAAAGCTTTATACCCTAGTCGTAGTTTGAATCTGCATTGTTTACTCAAGTTGTTGGTCTTGTGAAGTCTGCCCAAAATGGAAGTGATGGTGTCTCAGGTTGCAGAAAAAATCAGCTATGACAGTGAAGTTATTGTAGCCACCAAAGCTACTACAATGTTGCAAGAGGCTTGCGAAAACCCTTGACTTCTTCCTGTAATTCTGGTATGGATGGCTTACAGCCGGCTTCTTCTGCTATCCGAGAGACTGCCTGGTGGTACTCAGGGTTCGTTATACCTGCAACGCCGCTGCCTTCTACGTTCACCTCACCACACCTCCCATCTAACCTCCCTTTCACTGCTACCCAAAGGTTACTGGAGATTTACCATCCCATTGAACGAACGTTGGAAACAGTGTGTTGAGGATACAGATATGCAGTGCGGAGAGCTGCACCCATGGTTCTGCATTATGGTGAGCTCATGCATACGTCCGCGAGCGGAGTAGAGGTACGCGACCCAAAGAGTGCAGCACGCAGCACACAGCACTGATCTCGAATGCAGCTGCCTTCCAGTCTGCAAATTCGCTTTTGATTCTTCTCTGATGTGGTCTCACAGCAACGATACGGATAGCCTTACAAGATGCCGACACTCACAACGATCTCGCGAACACTTTCAAACCGTACGACCTTGTCAAAGCTCTGCTGTTACCATCTCGGCCCCCAGAGAAACCTCAACTACGGCATATCGGGGAGCTATTAGCAATTTGCGGCATCGAGGTTCTGGAGCCTGCTGGTCAGCGTGGAGAGCTTGCTTACCTCCAGAGATCTGGTGTCATACCTTCGATTTCGTAAGTCTACTGTTGATCCCTTGTCCTTTGCACATCCGTGCATTATACCTGGTGCGCCTGCTGCGTCCATTCCGCTGACCTTGATACCAGTTACGATATCGCAAGACCATGACGAACATACGTTTGGTCTGCTCTACTTGGGAAGCTCTCATTGGACGTCAAATCTGGGGCACATTGATTACAGACTTCGTGCCAACGGAGAAATAGGATCTAGAGGCCCTCCTCAGCCCCCGGTCAAAAATTCTTGCCTTACGTCCGTCGACTGATCATTTGCAAGGTACCCAGCCTATTTCGCGAGGGCTCAGAGGTGGCTCTGAGACGTTTCCTCGAATGTATGCCTCGTAAATCCCTCAAAATGTTTCTCAGTCTGTCAGCCATGAGCCCTGAGATCTCCAAAGACCTCATAGCCTGGCAGTCCAGACTGGAACGCTTCCAGACATTCATAGAACCTGACGAGGATGAGTTCACACAGTACGAGTGGATAGCGCAGCGTCTTCCTAAGCTCAGAACATACCAAATGTGGATCAAGCGTAAAAAGAAAGAGGACTCGTTGGATTTTCACCGGAAGCTGATGATTGGGATGCTGAGACTGCAGGATAGTGAAGTCTACTACGAACCCGCAGAATCTACCAAGCATCTGCAAAGCTCCATCTAGATATCAGTCCCTCCTTTTTCAACGGCACGTACTTCCCACGGCTCAGCATTCTGACACTGATGGTTGTCGACATGCGTACAAGTACGTCTCCACTTCTTGAGCGGTTCGAGGTTTATAAGCTTCGCAAGCTATACCTGCTGGATTGTTCCTTCTCGTCAATATTCATAACCAGTCTTTCGAGTTAGTACAACGAGAATCCCGGACTCCTGGACACCTTCCATTTCCGCTACCCATGTCATTTGTCGGACCCCGCCGCCATGATTCTGAGAGCCTCATTAGAGCAATTTATCACGGTTTGTCCTCCTCTGACACGTCTTATCATCGAATATCGCGGCCGCGATGCTCTGCCCGTGAGTTGCATCACCAAACACGGAGAGACTTTGCAAAGTCTGCGGATGGGAATGAATGCGCGGCCTGATAGGCACGACACAATAAAGCTGTATACGCCGACATGCTCCGCACGCAACCTGGAGACAATGTTACGAGCCTGCAAGAAACAAGAGGGGTTTGGCTTGGACATGCCCTTTGATGCCGTCGACCTAGGCTGTGTCAGCGACGCCGAAGCTTCATTCGAGCTTGCTAGACAAGCCACAGACGAAATGTATGCATTGCCGGAATATGGAAATTTCTTAGTCAGTCGTAAAGACCGAGTCAATAGCCTTGTCTCACCCTTGAACAGTCCATCATCGGTCGACATCCACGAATTCAGACGCTCCGGATGCTCAACCTCCCTAGAATGCACTTCAAGTCCCGTTCGCAGATGCATCCATTGCTTCGGGGTGGAAAAGACACCCTTAATGATGCCGAAGGCTGCCAGCGCGTGTTCAAGAGGTTCGCTGACGAAGTGTTCAACTTACTCGCAAGTTTCAAGAGCGCTGTGGACTTCATCGAATTTAGGCCGACTCTGCCACCAGCAAAGCATGCGAAGTGGGACGAAGCGGGTCACCAGTGGCCTGACTATTCGCATACGGTCGCGAGGACCAGCTCGAACGGACATTTCGTGGCGCGTTCGAAGCCTGTCAAAATGCACTACTCAGCGAAGGCATTGCAGAACGCATAAGCCCTGCGATGGCATGAACATTAATATCCAAAACAGCAGTACCAGTAGCTTGTATGGCCCAGACATAATTTCCAATTGCGAGACGTTGGTAGACCAGTGTGGAGGTCTTCCCAAATTTTCTGAACAATATCGACAGCTTCAGAACCACACCGACATACGGTAAGTTGAGCCCTCACAATTCTCTACTAAAGATTGGAAAACCAGTTATTTGGTCTCACGACTTCGGAATTAGAGGGAGGAACACCTGTCGTCGCGATTTCCAGACTGTAACCGTCGAAGGATGTCGTGTTTGCTGTTTGCTGATCAGGAAGCGTTGCCCCAGTGATGCGCATTGCACTTGCCATATGGCGTTAGTCCTGGAGAAAGTGGGCGGCTCTGGTGCTCACCTTAACAGCTTCCTCTTCACTGTCGCAAACCACACCACTCACGAACACCTCAATCGCCTTCCATCCGACCGCATTAGTTCCGTCTGTTACACCCACGAAACTACACACCACAAACCACATCACAATGTCTGCTCAGCCGGAGGATCAGCAGATGGAAGGTGTCCAGGACCCCAAGGGCAAGGGCAAGGCCACCCAGCAGGACACCATGGAGGAGTCCGAAGATTCCAGCGACGAGTCTGCTGGCGAGGATGCCGTACGTTTGCCCATCTCCCTACGCACCTCCGCGCAATAGCTAACAAACTCACAGGCCGCTGAGCGTACGACCACCTACCCACGCATTCGAAAGAAGCAAGCGCTAACGTGAGCAGCTGAGGAGGCCGACGAGGACAACATGGAGGAGATTGAGACATCCAATATCATCCAGGGCTCGCGCACACGCGGCAAGACAATCGACTTCGCCAAGGCCAACGCCGAGCTCGAGGGCGAGGATGACGACGAGGACGAGGACGACGAGTTCGTCGACCCTGATGATGAGATGAAGGACTAAGCGCGCAAAGCTACTAGAGTCATCTTTTGGTACGTTCGCGCCTTCCATCTTCCTGTGCGACGCGCGACACTGTTGCGGTGAGCGATTTATCAGGGCGGGGCAGGCATTGACGGCAACAAGACGATATCGACGCGATCACGAGCCTTCGACCTTCGAATCCTGCTATTGAATAGCGCGACGGAGCATTATACACGGAACATCTTGGGAGCATTGAGAAGGCGACCTCTGGCAAATATGAGGAGTCTTGGCGCGGGTTGTGGAGGGTGAGGGGCTGTTGCTGTTATGCGCGTGTCGAGCGCGTCAGTTTCGCACCACATCTTTCGACGTACAGCTGTAGCCACAAAACACATCACGAATGAACGATCAAGGATCATAGCTTACAGCCTTTGTCACGTGTGTAGTGTAGCAAGCCGTGCTACTTATGCTGAGCCTGTATGCACCGCACAACAGCCTATTACGATTATAACAGCTGCAGCGCACCACCTGAGCATCTCACCGCGTTACCCGCTTCTATAACTAACAGCGGGCACCATCCTCGACTTGAAGAGCACCTCGCAACGTGTACTTGTTCTCCACGTCCAAACGAGCAGGTCTTTAGCAATTGGTCTCATGCAGGGCCTCGCTAGCTTACACCCTCACCCAGTCAAGATGCACTGTCAGAGTCGGCGCTCAGAACGAGTCCGAAGCCGATGCTTGTTTGAACGTGGAGGCAGGGTTTGGCGGCTGTCAGTGGTGCACTGGGTGTGGGGAGGATGCTTGTTGGGGATAGCGTTCTGACACGCATGGACTTTGGTCCTCAGACCCTGGTATTGGGAGCGTAAGGTGGGTGTGTAAGGTTACTTGGGTGGAGAAGAGAGATAGCGAGGCTACCTCCGAGGTGGTGGTCGGAGACGGCCGTCAAATTGCCTGGATATGTTGGTCATGGAGGTTTGAGAAAATCTTTCACCACTGTCATGGATGTTTCTCGAGACGGTCTCGAGTCAAGTCATCACAAACATGGTCGCACTGAGGCTCGGTCTACTTTCACGTTCACGTGTGCGACAGAGCACACCAAGATGGTCGCTTCGCTTAGTACCGACAAATGTACCGACATCTGCTGGATCCATTGATCCTAGTGCGAACAAGACATGCATCTGATTCGCCGCTGCCACCGGTAGATCTGGGCCGTCGCGTTTCCCAGATCTTTACGTGAGCTTGGACCTGATCGCCTACAGAAAGAGTCTGAAGTGGCATCGACAGGCGCTTGCAGGCGAATGTTCAGCGACGGACCGTACTCCCGCGGAAGTCGAAGACATCACCACACGGAGAACGCGGCGTGCCACTGAGAAGGCGACAAGTTGCTTCCTTTCGTTGATCATGTCCATCACGCTGCATGTCGTCGTTGCCTTGCAGTGAAATCTGGGGGTTTTCACCATTGCGGTCGCAGATTGACAGGATGAGCAAGCCACGCGCTCATGAGCTGCAAACGGACGAGAGCTATGAGAGGATGTTTTGCGCCGTGCCTTCAGAGCCGTGAGCAATGCGATGGTGTAAGCCCATGTGGCAGGCTGTTCCCGGAAATTTGTTCATTCCACCACTTTTGCCTCCTTCTGGACGCAGAGAGCGCTGTCAGGGAAGCTGCCCATGTGCCTGCACACCGAAGGCTGGCATGTTGAGGCGCTCCTGCTAGCTCAAAATCAGGTGCCTTGCTGCCGTGCAAGCGGCATTGCCTGGAGTATCCGCCGCTTGAGGTTCACAGGCAGTTAGCCAAGCTTGCCTGCGGCGATGTCGGCGGTACGAGCGACCAGAAGATGGGTTCGGTGCACTGGTAGAGGAAATGAATCCGCGTGTTCTCGTGACTCATCGGAATCAATCGAGAGAAGTCCGCTACGTACTGCCGTTGGAGGAGGCAGGCATTCCGAGATGTCCCGAACTCGATGGAGTCGTCAAGTGAAGCTAGGTCCCGCGGTGAGGGTCGCCCACTCCACGAGAGGGTCACCTGGTGGCAGCGCACTGGCTTTTGAGTTCCCTTCAAACTTGGGGAACATGGCCGTGCTTCAGTGACGACGGTGCTTATGGATGTTCGCGCACATCGCAGCCAGCCATCTGGCATTCCGCTGTAACGGCGGGGCGATGAGCGTTTCCCCGCGAATCAGAATACAGTGCCCATCCTTAACGGCGGACGGGCGCAATCTTGGGCAAAGATAAGGATGAGATGACCCTCCGGAATTACGGCGACATAAGAGGGTCGCAGAAGGCCGCTCCAATGAGAGCATTTCGGATACAAAGCATGCTTCGTGGGCGTAGTGGGGCTTAGAGCTCAGACAGAGCGGAACGATGCACGCTGCACGTTCATGTCATGGAGCCGACCTCGGCGCCTGCAATTGGACGCACGGCCGAACGACGGACTCACCGCCTGCAGCGGATAGACGTCTTCAGCCAATCTAAGACCGCTTGAAGCAAAGCGTACGGCAGAAACCGTGGGGTAGCCTGCCAATTTTCCAGATGCGCGACACCGCGATGTGCAGTCGTTCAGCGAATATGCACACGAGCATTGCTAACGGAGCGCCAGGGACACGCCAGCTCACTAGCAAGACCCTCAATTGACGGGTAGAGGCCAATTGGGGCGTCGTTAGACGGCACGAGAGGCGGACTGGCTTCAAGGTGGACTTTTGGAGGGGCGAGACAAAGGGTGACATGTGCTGTTTCGAGATGTACACAAGATTGACATATACGCAAACGAGACCTCATATAATATCATTTTGAGTCTTGGACACCAAGGCGGCAACGAGGCGACCGAAGACGCAGTGAGAGAGAGCAGACAACGCCTCCGTCGCGGCACTTCTAGGCCCGTAATTGGACGAAGGCTGGAGGGAGTGAAGTGTTAGCGCATTCAGAAAACCCCACCGAGTCCGCCCTCTATTCATAAGCTCTGCCACCCAGTCTCCCGCGAAATTCCCACTCACTCACCACTCTCTCTCGCTCTCCTAAGTTGCTTGCCGGAACACCGCGAGTCGACTTCAAGGCCTGTTCCAGTCAGCCTTACACAGCAAGTAGGTCACCCTTGCCCACCACCACTTATTTCCGCTGCACATTTTCCTCTGGCCACACAGCACCCTTCCTTTACTACGCCAGCGTCTGCACGAAGGAATAAGCGAGCGTCCGACATCTATATTCCGCAACCCCGCGCCACCTCATTCGCCGAATCTCTTATCAGTATCTCTTGTGCTGCGCGACAGCTATCAGTTGCCTCTGAATTTGAGTAGCGTCATTTGCACCATATTCGAGCATTTGAGGCTGGTGACGTAGCAGGAGCGCGGTTCTCCAGCTTCTGCGAAAGATTGACGACTCGAACCCCCGGATTGCGACCGCTGTTCCCCTCCATACAATCTATGATCCGGAGCTAAGCTTTGGCGCTTGCTTGTGAAAACCTACGATCTCGATTTGCGAACCACAAACAACACCAAAACCACCCTCACTTGACCTGCGACTAACTCTACATCTCTATAGCTTTTCAATTGAATTCAGGACATCAGCTCCTTTCTTGATACCCCAAGCGCCGCCACCAGACGCGGTCCGCCTTCCTATATCCACCACCGTTCGATCCCTTTACTTCGGCCGTTCGCCGATATAATGGGTCGAGTTTCATTCGCCGAGGATACCAAACTGCCTGACGAGACCTACATCGAAGAAGAACCTTACAAGGTTTTCGAGTACCAAGATGGACCGGAGAACAAGTCTTGGGCGGGTGCGCTTCCCATGAAGCAGGGTCTCTATGACCCCTCGTTGGAGAAGGATGCTTGTGGTGTGGGTTTTGCTGCGTAAGTCGCTCGAGTGTACCAAGGAATGTGGAAAAACTGACAAGTGCACAGTCACATCAAGGGCAAGGCTAGCCACAAGATTGTCACCGATGCGCGTTCGTTGCTCTGCAACATGACCCATCGTGGTGCCGTGGGCTCAGACGCACGAGATGGTGACGGTGCAGGTGTGATGACCTCCATCCCCCACCGATTCTTCCTCAAGGAGTTCGAGCGCGAGCAGGGCTTCAAGCTACCGGCGCTTGGCCAGTACGCCACTGGTAACCTGTTCTTCAAGCCGGACCCCACCGTCTTGGATGAGACCAAGGCTATGTTTGAGGATGTTGCAGACCAGCTCGACCTGAGAGTACTTGGGTGGCGAGTGGTGCCTCGCGACTCCACACTCCTCGGACCTGCTGCGCTCTCGCGAGAGCCCATCATCCTGCAACCCTTCGTTGTTCTCAAGACCGCCTACGGAGACGCACGGCAGCCTAAGGAGGACTTCGAGAAAACCTACGATGCTGGCTACTTCGAGCGCCAGCTGTATGTCATGCGCAAGCGTGCCACACACGTTATTGGTCTGCACAACTGGTTCTACATTTGCTCTCTCAGCAACAAGAACATTGTTTACAAGGGCCAGCTGTCGCCTGTTCAGGTCTACGAGTACTACCACGACCTGCTCAACGTCGACTACGAGGGTCACTTCGCACTCGTGCACTCTCGTTTCTCCACCAACACATTCCCCTCGTGGGACCGCGCACAGCCTCTGCGATGGGCAGCTCACAACGGTGAGATCAACACACTGCGAGGAAACAAGAACTGGATGCGCGCGCGTGAGGGTGGCATGAAGTCCAGCCTTTTCGGCGAGGAGTTGGACTTGCTGTACCCCATCATTGAGGACGGCGGTTCCGATTCTGCGGCTTTCGACAACGTTCTTGAGCTGCTCACGATCAACGGTGTTCTGTCTCTGCCCGAGGCCGTTATGCTCATGGTTCCCGAGGCATGGCAGGGCAACCACACCATGGATCCCGCCAAGCAGGCCTTCTATGAGTGGGCTGCATGTATGATGGAGCCTTGGGATGGTCCTGCGCTGTTCACATTCTCCGACGGCCGCTACTGCGGTGCCAACCTCGACCGTAACGGTCTGCGACCCTGCCGTTACTACGTTATGGATGACGATCGTATCATTTGCGCTTCCGAAGTCGGTACTATCTCTATCGACCCCGAGCGCGTTGTGCAGAAGGGCCGTCTGCAGCCCGGAAAGATGTTGCTTGTCGACACTGTCGCTGGACGCATTGTCGATGATGCCGAGCTGAAGAAGACCGTCTCTGAGCGCAATGACTTCAGCGCATGGATCGAAAAGAACCTTCTCACCCTGCCCAAGATCCTCAAGACCGTTGGCGACAAAGGTCTCGACCTCTCCTACACACTCACAGAGTCCAAGCTCCACGAGGACCCTCGTCTGCGAGCATTCGGCTACTCACTCGAGCAGGTCAGCTTGCTTCTTGGTCCCATGGCCGCCGACTCCAAGGAGGCCCTCGGATCCATGGGTAACGATTCCCCGCTTGCTTGCTTGGCTACACAGCCACGTCTGCTCTACGAGTACTTCCGACAGCTCTTCGCTCAGGTCACCAACCCTCCTATCGACCCCATCCGTGAGGCTATCGTCATGTCTCTCGAGGCCTACGTCGGTCCTCAGGGCAATCTTCTGGAGATGGACGAGTCTCAGTGCCACCGCATGCTTCTGCCTTCGCCTGTCCTCTCGCTCGAAGAATTCACAGCTTTGACTAACACTCACACTCTGCACAGTGGGTGGTCGGTCAAGAGCATCGACATCACTTTCGCTAAGAGTGAGGGTGTCGAGGGCTACATGGCCACTCTCGACCGCATCTGCGAGGAGGCCTCCGAGGGTGTCAAGAACGGTGACAGCATCATCGTTCTTACTGACCGTGCTACTTCCAAGGAGCGTGTGCCCGTCTCTGCCTGCTTGGTAACCGGTATGGTTCATCACCACCTTGTCCGCAACAAGTGGCGTTCTAACGTCGCTCTCGTTGTTGAGACTGGTGAGGCCCGTGAGGTCCACCACATGTGTGTCCTTGTCGGTTACGGAGCTGATGCTATCTGCCCTTACCTCGCCATTGAGTGTATCCTCAAGATGCACCGCGAGGGCGTCATCCGCAAGAAGCTCAGTCCTGAGCAGCTCATCGACAACTATAAGCACTCTTGCGACGGTGGTATCTTGAAGGTCATGTCCAAGATGGGTATCTCTACACTTCAGTCCTACAAGGGTGCCCAGATCTTCGAGGCTCTTGGTCTCGATGACTCCGTTGTCGACCGCTGCTTCACTGGTACTGCCTCTCGTATCAAGGGTATGACTTTCGACCTCATTGCCCAGGATGCATTGGCTCTCCACGAGAAGGGTTACCCATCGCGTCCCATCGTCGAGGTGCCCGGTCTCGCCGAGACTGGAGAGTACCACTGGCGTGATGGAGGCGAGCCTCACATCAACGACCCCACCGCCATGGCTAACATCCAGGACGCCGTCCGTACCAAGAACGACAAGTCCTACGAGGCTTACTCTCTTGCCGAGTACGAGCGCATCAAGGACTGCACGCTCCGTGGTCTTCTTGACTTCAACTTCGACGACCGCACACCCATCCCTGTCGACCAGGTCGAGCCATGGACGGATATCGTGCGCCGCTTCGTCACGGGTGCTATGTCCTACGGTTCCATCTCCATGGAGTCTCACTCTACCCTTGCTGTCGCCATGAACCGTCTTGGCGGTAAGTCCAACACTGGTGAGGGTGGTGAGGATCCCGAGCGCAGCTTGCGCATGGAGAACGGTGACACCATGCGCTCCGCCATCAAGCAGATCGCCTCCGGTCGTTTCGGTGTTACCTCGAACTATCTTGCCGATGCCGATGAGCTTCAGATCAAGATGGCTCAGGGTGCTAAGCCCGGTGAGGGTGGTGAGCTTCCTGGCCACAAGGTCTCCGGCTCTATTGCTAAGACTCGTCACTCCACTCCTGGTGTCGGTCTGATCTCGCCTCCTCCTCATCACGACATTTATTCTATTGAGGACCTGAAGCAGCTTATCTACGATCTCAAGTGCTCTAACCCTCGCGCTCGTGTCTCCGTCAAGCTTGTCTCCGAGACCGGTGTTGGCATCGTCGCCTCTGGTGTCGCCAAGGCTAAGGCTGACCACATTTTGATCTCTGGTCACGATGGTGGTACAGGTGCCTCCCGATGGACCGGTATCAAGTATGCCGGTCTGCCTTGGGAGTTGGGTCTTGCCGAGACTCACCAGACTTTGGTCCTCAACGACCTCCGCGGTCGTGTCATCGTCCAGACTGACGGTCAGCTCCGTACTGGACGTGACGTCGCCATTGCCTGTCTGCTTGGTGCTGAGGAGTGGGGTTTCGCTACCACTCCTTTGATCGCCATGGGCTGCATCATGATGCGCAAGTGTACGTCAAAATTCTTCTTACCCATACGGCAACCATGCTAATTTTGATATAGGCCACTTGAACACTTGCCCTGTTGGTATTGCTACCCAGGATCCTGAACTCAGGAAGAAGTTCGCCGGTACGCCCGAGCATGTCATCAACTTCTTCTACTACATCGCCAACGAGCTCCGTGCCATTATGGCCAAGCTTGGTTTCAGGACCATTAACGACATGGTCGGCCACTGCGAGGCTCTCCGCATCCGCGATGACCTTCGCACAGCCAAGACCGAGAACATTGACCTGTCCTTGATCCTGACTCCCGCCCACACCCTCCGCCCTGGTGTTGCCACCTTCAACGTTCGCAAGCAGGACCACCGTCTGCACGTCCGCCTCGACAACAAGCTCATCGCCGAGTCCGAGCTTGCTCTCGAGAAGGGTCTTCCTGCTCGCATCGAGTGCGACGTCGTCAACACCGACCGTGCTCTTGGTGCCACGCTCTCCTACCAGGTCAGCAGGCGCTACGGCGAGGCTGGTCTGCCCCAGGACACCATCCACGTCAACATTCGTGGTTCCGCTGGTCAGTCCTTCGGTGCCTTCCTCGCACCTGGTATCACTCTCGAGCTTGAGGGTGATGCCAACGATTATGTTGGTAAGGGCCTGTCAGGTGGTCGACTGATCGTCTACCCGCCGCGAACTGCCGTCTACCGTGCTGAAGAGAACGTCCTGATCGGTAACGTCTGCTTGTACGGTGCTACCCAGGGTACTTGCTTTTTCCGCGGTATCGCTGCTGAGCGTTTCTGTGTCCGTAACTCTGGAGCCACAGCCGTCGTCGAGGGTGTCGGTGATCACGGTTGTGAGTACATGACTGGTGGTCGTGTCCTCGTTCTCGGATCTACTGGTCGCAACTTCGCTGCTGGTATGTCTGGTGGTATTGCTTACGTCCTCGACGTCCACCAGGACTTCGAGCAGAAGGTCAACCAGGAGATGGTCGAGCTTTCTCCCATTGAAGAGCCTGAGGAGATCGCATTCGTTCGCGGTCTCATCGAAGATCACCACCACTACACCGGCTCCGAGCTCGCCGCTCGCATTCTGCTCGACTTCACCCGCGCCCTGCCCCGCTTCGTCAAGGTCATGCCCATCGACTACAAGCGTGTGTTGCTCGAGGAGAAGGCTAAGGCCGCCGAGAAGAAGCGCAACGAGTATCCTCTGCCTCTCCTTGCTGGCAACGCCGTCCGCAATGCCCACGAGGAGTCTCGCAAGAACGAGCACGAGCACGAGGCCAAGGAGAAGAAGAAGGCCGATCTGCTCGACATCGAGGAGAGTGTCACTGACGCCAAGGCCGAGAAGAAGAAGGCTCTGGTCCTTGACAAGACCCGTGGTTTCAAGCTTTACCAGCGCCGCTCTGAGAAGTACCGCAACCCCAAGACCCGTACTCGTGACTGGGCCGAGCTGTCTCAGCGCCTGAACGAGGACGAGCTCAAGTACCAAACCGCTCGTTGCATGGACTGCGGTGTTCCCTTCTGCCAATCTGACACCGGTTGCCCGATCTGTAAGTCCAAATCATTGTGCGTCCGACCTAGGACTTGTTTGCTAACACCTTTTTCCAGCCAACATCATTCCCAAGTGGAACGAATTGGTCTTCCAGGGCCAGTGGCGCGATGCGCTCAACCGCTTGCTCATGAGTAAGTTACACCGTTGTTTGTATGGAATCAAGACATGTTACTAATGGAACAAGCCAACAACTTCCCGGAGTTTACCGGTCGTGTCTGCCCTGCTCCTTGCGAGGGTGCCTGCGTTCTCGGCATCAATGAGGATCCTGTCGGCATCAAGTCGATTGAATGTGCTATCATCGACCGCGGTTTCGAGATGGGCTGGATGGTGCCTTCGCCGCCTCAGCACCGCTCTGGCAAGACCGTTGCCATCATTGGTTCCGGTCCTGCTGGTCTTGCTTGCGCCGATCAGCTCAACAAGGCTGGTCACACCGTCACTGTCTACGAGCGCGCCGACCGCTGCGGTGGTCTGCTCATGTATGGTATCCCCAACATGAAGCTCGACAAGAAGGTCGTCCAGCGCCGTGTTGACTTCCTCGCCGCTGAGGGTGTCACATTCAAGACTGGTGTCACTGTCGGCGAGGAGGGCTCTGAGACTCTTGACTCTCTCCGCAGCCAGTTCGACGCTGTCGTCTTCGCCACTGGTGCTACCGTCGCTCGTGACCTGCCTATCCCCAACCGCAACTTGGACGGTATCCACTATGCCATGCAGTTCTTGCACAAGAATACCAAGTCCCTCCTCGACTCCGAGCTTGCCGACAACGCCTACATCTCCGCCAAGGACAAGCACGTCGTCGTCATTGGTGGTGGCGACACTGGTAACGACTGCATTGGTACCTCTGTTCGTCACGGCGCCAAGTCCGTCGTCAACTTCGAGCTGCTGCCCCAGCCCCCTGCTCAGCGTGCTCGCGACAACCCATGGCCTCAGTGGCCTCGTATCTTCAGGACCGACTACGGTCACAACGAGGTCAAGACTCACATGGGCAAGGACCCACGTGAGTACTGTGTCATGTCCAAGGACTTTGTCGATGACGGAGAGGGCAATGTCAAGGGTATTAACACCGTCCGTGTTGAGTGGACAAAGTCCGCCTCTGGTGGTTGGGACATGAAGCAGGTCGAGGGTAGCGAGCAATTCTTCCCTGCCGACCTTGTCCTGCTCTCCATGGGCTTCTTGGGCCCTGAGCAGACTGTCATGGCCGACGCCGTCGAGCTTGATGGCCGCAAGAACATTAAGACACCTGCTGGCCACTACAACACCAACCTTCCCGGTGTCTTCGCCGCTGGTGACTGCCGTCGTGGACAGTCCCTCATCGTCTGGGGCATCAACGAGGGTCGCCAGTGCGCTCGCGATGTCGACTCCTTCCTCACCGGCTACGGCTCTCAGCTCCCCGTCACTGGTGGTATCGTCAAGCGCTCCCCACTCATGAACACCGGCGCTAAGAGCGAGATCCCCGTTGCCGCATAGAGCATGCGCATAGAGAAGGATGAATAGAAAGAGATGATAACGACAAGATGTTATGATAAAAGATCGGGGCAAAGGAACGATTTGATGATATTTGGAGTTTTGTTTTGCGCTATCTACCGTTACCTGCAAGATACCTTTTTTGATGGAGTCGTCTGGTGGCATTTGCAGTGTACAATCGCTTTGCTTCTTGCCATATATTACCATATTCTGTACATAGATTGAATAAGTACATCCTCAATGCAGCTCTTATGAATCGTGACTGGTTAACTCGATTCTGTTCGTTTTGTTGCAATATGCACGACACGGCAGGCGCGTTTGCCAAGATTGTGGACATGACGTCAGCGCCTTCCCACCTCCTTTGATCGCTGCCTGTATACACGACCCAAACCATCGGTGTTCATCCACCTTGCATTCGAGATGTTGCGGTAGTGAAGTGAGCGAAAATGTTACCACGTACGAGCTGGCAATATGCAGGCCGAAGGCCATTGCAAGGGGTGACCAGGTGTGTTGAATCCTTTGCGACGGCTGCAGATCATCGTGGGGATGCTAACAAATCATCAGAGCACCCTGTCTCACATCACCACTGGGTGCAAGCGCATTGCACAGACTGAAGCAAACGCCATGGATGACTCTCAACAGGTTTGCTTCTGAGTCACTGCAGGCTGGTGAAGATAAGACCGGCCACATTAGCGCTGCACCAAACGAAGGCATCCTGTTCTTCAACAATGTTTACCCTATCTCAATCAGACGGATCCTCGGTTTACCTGCGCCAAAGATTCTGGATCGACTTGTCGCTCCCTTGGTGACAGGAACTGGGCCGCAGCAGGTCATCGAGAGAGCAAAAGCCAAGAAAGGACTGCAGATCACCGCCACAGAGGTGCTTCCACGGATGAGAGAAGGAGGAGCGTTCGTCAAGTTCACTCACGATGGCACTGCATCTACGTCGGAAGTCGAGAAGGTGCTCCAGCAGTATCTCAGAGATGAGCCTGTCAAGCCATGGTGGGCTCCGTTTCGACGTATGCGCACGAAGGTTGTGAAGGGACGCCCTTGGGTCGAGGATCTGATGCGCATGCCTGCACCAAGATTGAGAGTGGAATTCATCTCGGGCGAGCCAGGAGGAAATCCTGCAGATGCTGTCGAGCTGTCACAGGAGGAGCTGTTCCAATTCTTTCGACCGTACGGAAAGCTCTCAGACATCGTGATGCAACCTCCTGACTCGAAGGTTCTGCCAAAGTTCGCGCATGTCGACTTCTCCACCATGGGCAAGGCCATCATGGCAAAGAATTGCATGCACGGCTACTTAGTCTCGCAGGCTGAAGGTGGTGGTGCCAAAGGAACAATCCTGCGATTGAAATACGAGCAGAAGATCAAGCCCAGATGGATTCGAGACTGGCTCTTCAGCCACCCGCGCATTGTCATCCCAATCCTGGCAGCGATCATAGCTGGTATCACCGTTGCTATCTTCGACCCTATTCGGACGTTTTTTGTCAAGGCACACATCACCCGAGTACTGCATCTGGAAGACAACAAGCTCTACAAATGGTTAAAGGGCTATGCTGAAGACCTCATCCGTGGCAAGAAAGAAGATGATGAGGCCGGCATGGATGCCATCTGGGACGATCGCAAGGGCAACATCGAGCAGGTTCAGACATGGCTCATGGAGACAGCTGACACCTTCATCATCGTGCAGGGCCCTCGAGGATCCGGCAAGAAGGAATTGGTTGTCGACCAAGCTCTTGCAGACAAGAAGCTCAAGCTTGTTATCGACTGCAAGCCTATCCAAGAAGCACGTGGTGATAGCGCGACCATTAGCGCTGCTGCGAATTCCGTCGGTTACAAGCCCGTCTTCTCCTGGATGAACAGCATCAGTGGCATGATTGACATGGCCGCCCAAGGTGCAACGGGTGTCAAAACGGGCTTCTCCGAAACGCTTGACTCTCAGCTAAGCAAAATCTGGAACACTACGACCACTGCACTCAGGCAGATCGCCCTCGACAAACGACACAAGACCGATAAGGATGCTGGTCTGGGCGACGACGAGTGGCTTGAGGCGCATCCTGAGCACCGCCCAATTGTTGTCATTGACAACTTCTTGCACAAGAGCAACGAAGGTGGCATTGTCTATGATAAGATCGCTGAATGGTAAGTGATATCTTTGTCTCCTTCCTCGCTACAGCACTGACATCTAGCAGGGCTGCACGTCTGACAACAGCAAACGTCGCGCATGTTATCTTCCTGACCAACGATGTCTCCTTCAGCAAGTCGCTCTCGAAGGCACTCCCGGATCGCGTCTTCCGCCAGATCTCCCTTGCAGATTGTTCCGCGGAAGTTGCGAAGCGATACGTCATTACCCACCTGGATGCCGATGTTCAAGACGATCCTGTGACCCACGGGAAGGAGCCAAAGCCGGTTCCTTCGCAGTCCCGCACGGACCTAGATGAGTTGGACACCTGCATTGAGCTGCTTGGTGGACGTCTTACAGATCTTGAGTTCCTGGCGCGCAGAATCAAGACAGGAGAGACGCCGCAGAAAGCAGTCCATGAGATGATCGATCAGTCCGCCTCTGAGATACTGAAGATGTATATCTTTGGCGCTGAAGACGAGGGTGGCTCTAGGCATTGGAGCGCTGAGCAAGCATGGATGCTGATCAAAGAGCTTGCACAGAAGGAAAGCTTACGTTTCAACGAGGTACTACTTGATGACATCCTAAAGGCAGGCGGAGAGACCGTCTTGCGTGCTCTCGAACAAGCTGAGCTCATTTCCATCGGCTCTGGACCCAACGGACGGCCATCGGCTATCAAGCCAGGCAAACCCATCTATCTACCTGCATTCAAGCGCTTGACGGAGGATAGGGTGCTGAAGAGTCGTCTCGACCTTGCCATCTTGACCCACTTGACCAAGATTGAGACTGCGACGATTGACAAGTGCGAGAGTGAGCTGTTACTGCTCAGCAAGTTGAAGAGCCAACCAGCACAGATGGCTGGACGGGCGCAATACTTGCTGAATAAGATGATGGCGAGTCAGCAGAAGGTAGAGAAGTACGAGTTGGAGTCGAAGGGGCTGAAGAAGGTACTTGGTCAGGAGTACTGATCGTCGGATATATATAAGATACCACTCTCCCATCATTCACAGCTAGCATACCCCATAATTTGATCTGTTTAGTTCTTTGGTGAACGGTGCACGTGCTCTCGAGTGCTGACCCCGCGCCTTTGGTCATCACGACCTCGTGCACTCACCAACGGGCATCCTTTGACAGTCTTATGCATATGACTGAGGCACGTCTTCGAATCCTCTGTCTTCCGTTCTCGCCTTGCACAGCATCTCCTAGCCCAGGAACCAATTTCTCCGTCCCACGTCATTGGCGCTGGTCCTAACTCTTAACCGCGGCCCGGCGAGTCCGTGCATCCATCTTGCCGAAGCTCGCTGCACGCGAACTCCAACCTTGGAAGCTCGCAACCTCATCTCGACTTTTCCGCGACTGCCATTGCGCACCACCTCAACGTCCATCACTCCTGCCACAGCCAAAAACGTAGCCTCTCTTTGCGCTCCGTTCACACATTCACACGATGGCCCCTCTCACAGACTCGGCGGTCTCTGACCTCCAGGGAACCGTCTCCAGGCTCGAGAAGCGCATTGCGGAGCTCGAGAGCAGGCTGCAGGGCCAGGCTGGCATTGGGGACCAGTCGCAGGAGAGCGTCAGGATGATCCTGATCGGGCCGCCCGGTGCTGGTGCGTTTTGGAGGCGTGTATACAGGAGGTGGGAATTTTGCTGACGCAGCTACAGGCAAGGGCACACAAGCGCCGCGCATCAAGGACAAGTTCTGCGCATGCCATCTTGTACGTCAAAACTGTCGACAGTCCCACAAGGGAAGGTCTGGTCGTTGAAAGACGTGATTTTAACGTATGCAGGCCACCGGTGACATGCTCCGCGCACAGGTTGCTGCTAAGACACAGCTTGGTCGCGAGGCCAAGAAGATCATGGACGCTGGAGGCCTTGTCAGCGACGAGATTATGATCAACATGATCAAGACTGAACTCGAGACCAACCAGGAGTGCAAGAATGGGTAAGTTGACACACTGCTCATCTGAGAGCTGTGTTGTGCACACCACGCTCGAAATCTCACGCTGACTTGCTGTTCGAAGCTTCATTCTCGACGGATTCCCACGAACAGTCGTCCAGGCTGAGAAGCTTGATGGCATGCTTGAAGCCACCAAGAAGCCCCTCCAGCACGCCGTCGAGCTCCAGATTGACGACTCGCTCCTCGTCTCGCGTATCACTGGCCGTCTCGTCCACCCCGCATCTGGCCGCTCATACCACAAGATCTTCAACCCTCCCAAGAGCGATATGACTGACGACGTCACCGGCGAGCCCCTCGTCCAGCGCTCCGACGACAACGCCGAAGCCCTCAAGAAGCGCCTCGTCACATACCACACCCAGACCGCGCCCGTCGTTGGGTACTACCAGAAGACTGGCATCTGGAAGCCGATTGATGCGAGCCAAGAGCCTGGTCAGGTCTGGAAGAGCCTGCTCAAGGTCTTCGATAACAAGGCCTACGTTGCTGGTCAGACCGGCAGCCTGCTGAACAAAATCGGTCTCAAGAACTAGATTGCGCATTGCAGTATGAACGGCGCGAAAGAGAAGCTAGGGGGCGAGCATATAACGGCAGCGTATCCCCAAATTTGGATGCCGAGGTCACATGGCAGCAACTGGGAAGTCGGCCTTTCACTGGCTCAGCGGACCCGATGCGCGAGATAGTGAAG
Source organism: Didymella pomorum (assembly GCA_022225945.1). Classification (NCBI taxonomy): domain Eukaryota; kingdom Fungi; phylum Ascomycota; class Dothideomycetes; order Pleosporales; family Didymellaceae; genus Didymella; species Didymella pomorum. Next base: position 513,394 of record JAKJXN010000016.1, on the reverse strand, counting down.
CTCTGAGGCCTCTGTACTTGTAAGATCGATCTTTTGGATCAGCTCGCGGGTGCATTGGGAAGGAAGTTGTGTCTCTATACTGTATGTAATACTCTGCGCGATCTAGTCAAGACGTCTCTCGACTAGAATGCCCGGAGTTCAGGAAATATATGCGCTTCACTTTCTCATTTTTTGCGTTCCGTTCACAAACCGTTGCCGTAACTTGCATCTGCAGCTTCCCATTAGTCTCCAACGGCGCAGGCAGCCGCTGACGTGCCGCTGCTCCCTCCGCCGTGCCACACGTGTTGGTTGTCTTGCCAAGGCATGGCCTTTAGGGCAGCTAAGTCCGACCCATCAAAAGTGTCCTCCACAGTTTCCGCACTTGCTCCACAGCCTCCCTACCATCGCGCTCAAGACATTCGCAGCGCAAACCATACCGCCGCACACTCATAAACCCAGCCAAAACTCGACCTCAGCGCACACATCGCATAGTGACACCACAAAGTACCCAACCGCCAGACGAGCACACGCTTTCCAAAACCAACATGTCCAGCCGTTTCGGCCGCGAAACCGCCCGCGACGACCTCTTTAGTAGCTATAACCGCTCCGCCTCACCCTCGAAATCGAAGTCCAAAGCGCGCACCTCGCCCTACAACGCCGGCGGTTACGGGCTCCCTGCTGACGGGCCTGGGTTCTCCGCCTACCCCAGTAATTCCACTTCCAATACGAATTCGCTATATGGGGGCTATGGCGGTGGTAGTGCAGGCTATGGACTAGGAGCAAAGAAGAGCGATGATGGGTTGAACGGCGGGTATAGGAGCGCGACGCCAAATTCAAGAGGGCAGTATAATAGTGCGACGTTGGATGAGTTGGAGAGTCAGAATGAGGAGCAGACGGGAGTATTGATTGGGAAGGTGAAGATGTTGAAAGATGTACGTTTGCCCGTCAAGGCACGAGCGCTGCGCGGCATAGCATGCGCGGCAGACCAGAGAAGGCCTTGCTGCTGCCTCTTCAACGCGAGCAGCCAACTTCTGCTGGAGCGTCGCTGACCCTGACTAGTTGACACACCTTATCGGCGACGAAATCCGCGACTCCACCTCCCTCGCCGACAAGATGAACGACCAATTTGAGAACAGCAGGAACAAAATCAAGGGCACAATGACTAGGATGCTCAGGATGGCCAAGAAGACGGGCGTTGGGTGGAAGGCCTGGGTTGCGTTCTTCGCCGCGCTAATCCTGCTATTCTGGTGGGTGTGGTAAGGGGAAGTCTCAGCTTCGTTTGACCATAGGCTCGGGGGGCTGATGGACAAGATAGAACACGATGAGAAAGACGTGAGAGATTTGTTGCTTGCATTTGGCGCGGCGTTTGGGCATTTTGAGCATGTTGGATACGGAGACGATGTAATGCATGAAGCTGTAAGATGATGGATCAATGGTATGTACGTCTGCGACGAAACTATGTTACTGGCTACTCCTCTGTGCTCCACCGACACGTCAGCACATATTGCGCACGTTGTTGATGACAGCAGGATTATGTCAATTTTAATCAGAGAAGTCACCAGGGATCATGGGAAAGAGCATGTGTGCATGTAAGAGCGCTTTCCTTTATCCTGTATATCAGAGCTGAGCTCAGAGAGGAGTTGAACTCTAGAGTTCAAGTCTGCTGAGAGCTGGCTGTCGTGAACATGTACATGAAACTTTTCCTCCAACTCCAAATTGTCTTCCAAAAATCCAACTCATTCAAAGACCAATATATGGTTAGAAACCACGATCCCCCAGACACCAGACCGATCACTCATGCAGCGAACGTCTCGAAGGACGGTGGCGCAGTCGGGAAGTACAGCGATGCCGACTCCACAGGCGGAACGGGCTTGCTCGTGGTCATCATCGTCGTAGGGGCAGGCTTGGGAGTAAAACCCGAGGGGCAGTAGTGACGGTAGCAGGGGCTATCCGTTGCGACTGAGGGCTTGGGTGCGAAGGAAGAGCGGCGCTGGATAGGGCCATGGACCCCTCCGAGAGTCTTGGACGCATTGCGAACGACAGGCTCGTTGGGACCGCGCCAGAATTCTATGGGAACGAATACTGCGCGAGGCTCACCGACAGGGGTCACCTCGGGAGGGATTGCGAAGCCCGAGGTTGCGGGAACGATTGGGTAGGTGTACGGCGTGGGCGTGGGCGTGATGGTGTAGACCGTCTCGATGCCCAAGCAGTGATGTCGCTTGCAGTCGATCATGACCGTGATAGGCTCACGAGTAGCGGTGGTAGCGGCCGAAACGGGAGCAGTGAACTCTGAAGTCGCGAGTAGACCAGAGCGAGGAGTTGGGGTGCCGTGACAGCTCGTCAAGTCAGCCATCTTGACGGTGACGCACTTGTCGGTACCGCAGTAGACAAGACGCTCCTGGATACCCTCGGGGATGGACATCGAAGGAAGACTGCTCGTAGAAGGCGCCGACGTGAGGAGAGGAGCCTGGATGATACCAGGGGCGGTGTTGATGGGCAGAGATGACATCTCCGGGGCTGACAAGCTCGAGGTCGAGGTTTGGACGATGGGCGAGCTAGGGTCAGGCGGGATGGCGAAGTGGCTGCTCGTGAACACCACTGGCATGGTGGTAGATGGTTCGGCAGGTCCGGGAATGGTGGGCTGCGGGGTCGGTGGCAGGGTCGACGTGCTGTTCACTGTTCCAGTCGGGCAGAAGTGAAGGTTGCAGTCAGGTGTCTCCGAAGGAGCAGCAACGACCTCTGAGGTGGCACCGCGCCAACGGCTGGGCCACGTCGAGTAAGGATCGTAAGGCAGTGAAGTAGTGACGGGGGAGTTGTCTTGGGCAGGCATAGACGAGGTGATAGGCAGTACCAAAACGATGGCCTCACCGGTAGGAGGAGCATGATGTTTCGGTGGCTCACCACCAAGAGACGTTGGAATCGGCAGGATATCCATGCTGCCTTCGCCAGTGGGCTCCGGAACAGGGGCGAGAGTGTCGAGTGGCATCTCATGGGGGACCTCTGTCACACCGGGAACCTGGATATCGGTCCGCGTGCTGAAGAATTCCGACGGTGGAACACGAGCGTTGAGAGCTGGGGTTGGGACAATGAAGTCAGCGACAAGGCGCTGGCTTTGCTGACCGCCGTTCTGCCCGCACGGATATCCGTTGCGCCAGCACTCGATCGAGGTGGTGGGTCTGATGAAGGTGTTCGACCGCACAGACGAAGGCGTGTGCGGTACAGAGACATGTAAGGCTATAGGCAAGTCAACATACGCGCTGTAAGAGAGAATGTAAGCAATTCCTTACCGGTTCGATTGTTTAGAATTAGAGGGTCGTTGCCGTTCTGGCCTGCGGTCAAGCCTGTGAGGCCGAACGCGCCGAGTACGAGGGTGGTGGCCTTCATGTCGTCGTGTACCAAAACTTAGTTGAGACCAGAGATGGAGGTGGGTGGAAAGAGAAAGCAGCAAAATCGAGGTAGTGAGGGTTTCATATGGGATGTGCGCACGCAAGTAGCGCTAGGAGCTACCTTCACTCAGTGCTTGCGTAGGTCCTCGAGTGACTGAGAGTGCCGTGAGATGGCGTAATGGCGTAGCCGGCAACAAAACGGAAGGTACGAGGGCGCAATGAGCGACATGTTGGAAGAGAGCAAATGCCAAGAAGGGCAATGAAATGGAAATCTATACTCGTGTCTATACAGTGGTGAGACTACCTACGTGGGAAGGGCGCCTTCTGCAGTGCTAGGGAGTGACAAATGTCGAGCTCCTGCAACGAAACCCAAGGAAAACGATCTAGATTAGCAGATTCCTCGTAAAGCTTTCCAGCGCTGCTCGGTACTGTTGGCTGTACTCGATAGCAATCTGCTGATTGTACCAATTATGCCTGGCATTGTGGTCCGCAACCAAGTTGTGCGCGAGCTCGTGACAGTAAGTGAAGAACCAACTGTCCAATGCCCGCAACCTGCCCTCGAGACTTGCAAAGCTTGGCGCATGTAGCGCCATGAACCAGGCGAGATTGAAGAACAGACTGCCATTCAGGTTGAAAGCAACAGTATTGGACTTCCTATCGAGGAAGATGTTGACAGCTGCAGGGTTGACCTGAAAGATGCCAGTCAAGCCGAAGATGAGTGGCAGGAAGCTGTTGAGCTGCGGCTGCAGTTCCGCGGGTGGCGCAGCTTCGTCACGACCGTAGTAAACGTCGACGTGCCTGCCATTGAAGGGAACAGAGAAAGCCTTGTGCAGATTCTCCCACTGCTCACCGTTGCAATAACCACCCCTGTCAAGCTCTGTTGGATCCTGGTGGTGCTTGCTGTTGATGTTCTGTTGACCAGCTGGTCTGCACTCTTTAATGGCATTCTGGATATTCGACTTCGTGGCTTGAATGTCACGGCTGATCTGAGGCCCGTCGGTGCCCTTAGTCTCAGGCCCTGGTGCTGCTGGTGCATTCTTGAAGCCCAGCTTCTTCGCCCAGTTGCCAATCAGGCCGTTGTCCATCGATTGGCGATTATTGTTGGCAAGCTCCATGGATGTCTCCGGGCTGTTACCAAATGCGCCAGGCATTTGCTTAGGCTTTTCAGGTGTGGAGGGCGGAGGGATGTTCTCGCTGTCGCCTGCTTTCACGACAGCTGACTTGGCCTGCTCCGCTGCACGTTGGCGCTCCTCTTGCTCTTGCTCAACCTCTTGCTGCTTTGCGATACGAGCTTCGTGCTCCTTGCGACGGAGAATGCGCTCAACGTTGATACCTTTCTGCTGCAGTCTCCGCAGAGGCTCAGTCAAAATGCGTTCGAGAGCGATCGTGTCGTTCTGCTTCGGCCTTGTGACCAAAAGCCTGACTAATTCCTTCGACACCTCGTACAAATCGTACTTGGGCGTGACGCTCAGGACGTAGCCTGCAGCGCGCATCTTGAGGATGATGGCAGTCTTCTTGGACGAAGTGGCGACATTGCGTTCGGTAAGCGAATACCGAATGGAGATGTCAGACACGCAGTGCACTGTCAGATTGGATGCAAGCCATTTCGCATCGTGTCTGATTGCCTTCATAGAACCATCTCGCTCGTATTCGTGGAGGAACAATCGGGCGCGCTCCAAGATGTCTTTGCGCAAGTTGATGGCTGGACTTTGATCACGCGCTACGGCACCAATGGTCTGGTTGGTCTTGACAAGTTCCGAGATCTTTGGTGTACCAAAGCGGGCGTAAAACTCCTCAAGCGCCTCTTCCTGTGGTGCGGCAATGACGTAGTCGCGGAATTTGGAGAGATGATTGACATCGTCGATGATGACGATCTCCCGAGCACTGTTCAGAGACCACTCGCGATGCACACCTGGCTCGTCAAAATCATCGAGGTCCTCATCCGCTGCGACCTCTTTCTTCGAGTCTTCTTTGATATCTCTGTACCCAAGCAGGATCCTTGAAGCCACAAGCTTCTCGACCAGTGCCTTGTCTTTCCACAATGCAGGAGCGTGTTCAGCTAGCTTTCGAAGCAGATCGAGATACTTCTCTTGACCAATAGTGTTGAGGAAACGGGACGGCTTGAACGTCAGCAGTTCTGCAAGATCTCGGAAGCTCGGCTCGTGCTTCGCTCCAATCTTCAACAGGAACGCGGTAGCTTCGGCGCCGTAATGAACATAGTCAAGAATACCACGGTACTCTTGATCGCGACCAACAAAGACATGTTCTGGCGGGTTGTAGTGGTGGATGCGCATTTCTGTCTTACCAGTCTGTCGTTTTGAGCTGTCCTCAAAGCCGCTGCAAGTCGGGTCCAAGAAGTATTTCCGAAAGATCGGTACGATGTTGGCTGTTGACAGACTGCCCGTCAGATCACGTGTCTGGTCCAGCTCCGCACCTCGACTAGCAAAGTATGCGAATTGCATCTCTGCGTCGATCTTGCTCTTTGGTGGCGACTTCAATAGCTGCTGCACACAAGGCGTGATCGGAGGATCGCGCTTCACGCCCAGCTTCTCCGCATGCGGGCGAAGATCCGACCGCAGAATTGCAAAGCCAAGACATGCTGCATTCTCGTTCATGTAGCATTGGAATGATGCGACCAGGTTTGGGAAGGGCGCCTGCTCTGTTGGAAGAATGGGGAGGGTGAGAGCGGCGAATTTGCCCGCCTCGGCCCCGTAGTTGTTCTTGTAATAGTTCTGCAAGAAGTAGTCCAGTGTCACGAGGTACAGTTGCTGGTCGCCTGACTGTCCTGCGCGGTGAAGTGTGTTGGCGATCGTCGTAGAGTCGGGCCATTGCTTCAAGCCCAAGCGTAGCAAAAGAGCCCCCTCCCGCAAATTGGTTTTAAACTCGAAAGGAATCTTGACTTGCGTCAGACCAAGCGACAGAATCGCCTGGTCTGGAGCGTAGAGCTCGGAGGCCTTGAACATCTGCCCTGGCTTGACGAGCTTACCTTCTCCTGGCAAGAACGGGGTCTCTCTCAGTCTGTCCAAATCTTTCTTCGGTATCTCGTCAATGACTGATGCAAAGTACTTGATGAGGTCTACGTGGTTCCATGAGGCCTTGTCAGCGCCAGTCGCAGCATCCTTGCTCCGCATCCTATCGAAAACCATAGGCAAGTCGATAGTTTTGCGCACTCCAAGCGACAACAGGAACTTTTCCTTCGAACCAGCGAACGACTTGACCGTCGGCAGATCATCGAAAAGTTTGACCGTCGGGAAGTACGACTCCTGCGGACGACGCAGGCCTACTTTGGTTGGCATGATGCTGTGAGGTGTGAGAATCTTGACGACTGTCTCTTTTGAGCTTGTGTCAAGTTGTTCCCAGCATTTTGACGCCAGACTGAGCACTTGGAGAGCGAGTGCCTCAGAAGAGATGAACTCGGCGAGCTGTGGCGGGGTCGTGAGGTGTCGAAGCCAACGGACCATTGACAGCTCAATCCAGCCGAACATCTGCATCTGTTTGGCGGGCATATTCTTGGTGAACGCGAAGGGTATCGTGTCAGGCGGTAGAGGCAACGTCGGCGTAATTCTAGCAGGATTGACGTATGTGCTAATGTCTCCAAGAGCCAAGATCCTGCCTGAATTCTTCTCTGGCTGTACATCAACATTCGCGACGGTGTTCTCAAACAGACTGCGTGAGCCGGGAATGTCAATCTCGCCACTTTCGAGCTTGGCACCGCACCATCGTATGAACTCACTCAGCTCTTCTTCGTTGAGCGCACGAGACTCCAATCCCTGTCGAATGTCTTGCATCGTAAGCTCGGTAATGAAGCCTCGCCTGTGTAAGCTGAGCATGAACGTGACTGCTTCCGTCGCAAGCTGCTGGGGTACCATGGGCACCTCGTTCAGGAAGCTCAGTGTCTCTGCAGGCATGCGGATATTCTTACTGGCCATGACGCCTTTGGTGGAGAGAATCGCGATGGAGCGCTCCTTGGAGCAGCTCCAAAAAGCTTCATCAATCTTCTCGCCGAGCGCTGTCGACGGATGGGACGTGTTTGCTGTGTATTGTTGCAAGGTGTAGATGGCTCTCGGGATCAGCGCATCCACCGACTCGGCCTTGACTCGAGCTTGGATCTCGGCCATCTCAGACACGTAGGATATACGGCAAGCCAGACCAGCCACACGCAGAAGCTCGATGTTCCACGTCGAGATGTAGCGAGCGTTCATGTCGACATTTTCACGCTCGACTGTTGGGATCAGAGACGGAGCTGAGATATGTGCCAAATAACCGGTTGTTTGAGCAGTCGGGAACCCAATAAAGATACGACCGGACTTTGTAGGGAGAACCTCTGCGAAGATCTTTGCGGACAGTTCGGCAGTGCTCCCAGAGCCAGTTGAGAGCATAGCCGAGGGGTCTTGATACGGCGATGTCAACAGAGCAATTTTGGTTGACTTTGGCGGCGACTTCTTTGTCGCTCGCTCGATCTCGGCAGCGAACTTTTGCGACACTTTCGTCAATGCCTCCACCGTGTAGACCTGCAGGAAGATTGTGCCCTTTGATTCGCCTTCGATTGCCTGATCTGAGCTAAGCTTTTCTGTGGGTGCTGGCTTAGCAGCCTTCACTGTAGGCTGAGGAGCTGGAGCAGAGAACTTCGAGAAGAAACTTCTCAAGGTAGTGCCTGCATTGCGAACCTCTTGTTGCACCAGATCAGCGGCTCGCTTTGGAGGCAACTGTGCTGTAGCAATGATGTTCATCCACTCGGCGTCTATCTGTGAATGTTGTCGAGTGACATGTGACACACGCATTAGACCACCTTCAGTCTCTGTCTTCAACCCTTGAGGCACTCGAATATCTTCAGATGGGGATACCTTCTTCGAGAAAGACGCCACCACGTAGTCATCGACGTGTAATTCTATGCTCTCCAGCCCAACGAATGTCAAGCTGGTCGCCAGAAACTGACAAAGGGTTGATAGATTGGGCAGTTTCGAGGGGCTGTAAGATGGCGAGGCCGGATTTGCTTGCCGATAGTCCAACGAGAAGATGGTCATCGATGTGTCGTGATCTGCTGGTAACGATGCTATCTTGGTGGACAGGGTATTACCCTTCCAGTAGAAGGCCATCGTCTTGTCCCCAGACACCACGAAAGGCTCATCGCAGTCTGCAAACACACTGTAGAAGCCCACGCCGAATGCACCGATCTTGGTTTCATCAGGATTGCCATCTGCGATGCTCTTGAGTCGTTTCCAATCCGCGGCAGAGAACGCCTGACCGTTGTTGGTCACGACTAGACGCTTGAGCGTGTGGTTCTGGATGATGTGTCTGAGAAGAACGGGATCTTCCGCTCCTTGAGGGGTTGGTATGCTAAGCGAGGGATCAGTCTCCAGTCTGATCGTGACAGTGTTGGCTTTCGCATCGGCGGCATTTTGGATCAACTCTCGTAGTGTCGTATGCTCGCTGGAATATCGAGCTAGAACCTTATCGATCAAAGCTCTGGTGTTGACTGTGACCTCGCTGTCAAGCCCATCGGCCATAGTCTGGTTGCGCAGCCGCGCAAAGTCTATTGAGGCCATCGTGAAAGTCTGCTGTGTAGATCCCGAAAAATGCTTCTCTAGTTGTGTACAGGTTTCAGATGGCGATGTTGTTGCCTTCCAAGAAGCTGTGGCTGAACCTAGGCTCGGACTACACCGGATGTCGTGCGCGCAGAAGGGATGAGATTGAAATGTCGAGGAAGAAAACAGAGGTCGGAAAGTCCGGGTTGGGCGCAATATCTTCCCCGGCGTGCTCTTTGACCCCAAATTATTCGAGGGTTTGGGGCTCAACCAGCCACGGGAAGCTGTGGCAAAGTCCCTGACCGAAACAGCAGGAAGGTAAGAGAAGCGCTGTCACAAAAGCCAGGTGATGCCACGCTATGCAACAGAAACGCAAGAATGAAAGACGCGCCGGAGGATGCAGTGTTTGAAGACAGATGAGGCTTTGTCTGACGATGAGGTGGACGATGAAGCGGGTTTCGCGCTGCCAGAAGCGGTTAGAGCTTGCGGGCAACCGTGACCGCCATAATCGCGTGTCCGTGTACTTTACATCAAAGCGCAATCGCAATGCATCAAAAGGCCAACAGGGTTTTTGACATACGATAAAATATACCTACCTCGGCCGCCGGGTCACGTACCAGACACAAACGTGGCGATGGCAGCCGAGCCCCTCTCTCCGATGGACTTCATTGCCCCTGCGCGCATCAAAGCGCAGCTCCTCCCAGTCGGTCGCATCAGGCGTTCGCGCTTCTTGTCGTTCGTTGACCTGCTGCGACAGCAGTCGCTTGTGCGACTCGGAGATGTCAGCCCTGACCCTCGGCCAGACAGGAGTACGAACCCTTGAACCCGCGCCTAGGCCAACAATTACTGATCTTGGGGTCGCACAGATATGTTCTCTCCTTTAGCATTCCCTAACGGAACACTACTGTATGACCTGTCAACATCGCTGCCTTCAGCCTCGCAGTTGTCGTTGTCGCCATTTGAACAATTCCGGGAGCCTCTCCTCGTGATCGGTATTGCAGATGCCACAGAATACCAATGGCTCGATGGGTCACGTGCCGACGAGGGTGATGCTGTCGAGCCAGCTGCCGATGACGAAGACGCGCAGGAGTTGAGCTCGGCAGTCGGAGATCTACGAGAGCAGTTTCCCAAGGCATATCATCATTGTGTCATGGCGTTTGAGTCGACGTCCCAGACTCGACATGCACGTTTGCCGGAAGAAACGTTGCTCGTACCTCCAATGGCACGGCTGAAGACGACGACACTGAAAACCATCATGTGCGATCTGACTTCAACCCTGTTGGCAGAAATGACGGCACTCGCTAGGTCAATGATGGTTTTGCCGACAATAGCTTCTCCCGCCTCGCACAGTGGATCAATCGATAATGCTCCGAGCTGGGCCAGTCCAGAGTCAGGAACAGCGCAATTCTCGAGACGGGCCTCACAAACACCGACAGCAAGTAGACCAGAGTCGCCCGTCTCTGGCGCACAGCACAAGGATCTACATCGCATGTCAATGCCTGTCTTGCCCTCATCGTCCGGTGGTCCACTGTCCACAGAGGACCCAAGGGCTGGTTCGCCTTCAACCCAAGGAACGCGCACACCCCCAACTACGTTCGATGAGATATCTGGTGTGAACGCTCCAACTTCGCCGCCTCGCAACACCTCTACCACAACGAAGACCAGAGATGCCAGCGCTGATAGAGTATCTATCCAAGGCTTCGGGTCTGGTGGCGTGGGTGAACGGGCGCGGAACAAGGGACGTGGGCGGGTGAGCATTGTGATTGGTTCCTTGTACATGTGTGCGGGACATTGGCATGAGGCCATGAGAGAGCTCATCGACGGCGCCACCCGAGCTCGAGCGTACAGCGATCATCTGTGGCAGGCCAAGGCCCTGGAGAACATCATGGTCTGTCTAGTGTTGTTCGCATGGTCGGGGATGGATTTCCAAGTGAGTTGATTGCGCTTAGATCTGTACTTTGTTCTTGCTAACGCGGGTAGATACCTCAAGTCTGTTTTCCTATTTACGATAAGTCGTCCTCGAAATCACCTGATCACACACCTTCCAATAGTGTGTCTGACATGGCCGCACCTGGGAGACACTCCAGTCATGAACTAGCACTCGAAAGCCTCAACCACCTTCTTCCAGACCTAGTCAACATGATATTGAACATGTACAGCCGCGCGGCAAACTTTGCAGGCGAAGCCATGCCGCCATTGGCACTCTCAGAGTGCGTCATCAGATTTTCAAAGCTTCTCGCTGCTATGAATCTTTCTGCTGGGTATCTTGATTACGATTCCCTGCAACACATCGTTCGAAACACGCCGTACGTACAGAAGCCTAGATTGTCGGTCCCACGACTGAGCGTTCACCCTACCCGTAATGATATCGCTACGATGCTGTTCCGGGCGCTCCCTGGTCCTGTCGAGACATCAGGCATGAATCCCACCGATCGGGTACTTGTCTTAGCGGGTGTTGCGTCGGTGCTGTCGTCTCTGGGCTTGCAGCGCAAGAAGGCGATCGTCATGAAGGAGTTCATAACGTCGTTGATCCCGGGCCTAGTGCAAGCTCGGAAAATTGGGGCAGCAGAGATGGGTGTGCACCCCGCTGCTGGCCTCGCTGCGCTCAACATGGTCGGTGGGCACCCTTCTGGAGCTGGAGCTCTCAATCTGGGAGAAGCTGAAGTCGAGAATGGAATCGACGAGTTTTTGGGACTGCTTGGTCGCATCTATGGCATACCAAACTCGAAGGGATCGTTCTTCGATGCACCAGTCTCGGGCACTTTGGACGCTACTCACGACGCTACTAGCCAGCGCCTTATCGACCATATCTTGAAGATCTCAACTCTAAAATCATTTGGAAGCCTGAGCTTGAAGTTGGAGATTTTGCGGATGTGCCTCAACTTCTGCGAGGCCCTGCCGGACTTCAACGGCGTGCTTCATTTCACCGCTCTGCTACTTCGTGTGGCAGGGCCAGGAACAGCGCCTAGACCGAACAGCACAGACGTATTCGTGTCACTTCCGCGAGAAGAGCAAGCCAGGCTGTTTTCAAATATCTCCCGCACCGTGGCAGCGGCCAATAAGCTCGGGCTCGAACATATGGAGACTGAATATTGGGACGACTTCTTGCTCCGAGGACTTTTCATCTTAGAGGAACCTGCACCTCTGCGTCTCACGCAGCACCGCCCTGCAGAGCTTCAGCTGGCCAAGTCAGAAAAGGACGGACCTTTCCTGCATAATCCCTGGTTGAAAAAGCCACAGACAGGTGCATCAGAAACTATACTTGTGGCGAACGAAGACTATCGCTTTGTTCTAGCGTTGCAGAACCCATATGACTTCGAGCTCGAAGTACAGTCTTTGAGAATCGCTGCCGACGGCATAGAGTTCAATGGGAAGGAAGAGCATTTCCTCCTCGGGCCTTACAGAACACAAAAATTCCAGATAACGGGCAAAGCGCTCTCGTCAGGGTCGATGAAGATTATCGGGTGCTACATCAAAGTCATTGGTTGCCGAGAAAAGCTGTTTCCTATCTTCCCCCAGCCGTGGAGACCAATAAGGGAATCAAAGATGAAGCGTATTGGTCTTAAAGCCTGTCTGGGTGCACCTGCCTCTCGACCCTCAACAGCAGTCGATCCAGCAGTCGCACGGAAGATATCCTCTGCACCGCAGCCTGAAACTCTGACCTTCAACGTCATTCCTGAGCAACCGGTGGTCACGTTCCAGAAAGTATCGTTGCCTCAGTCGGCGTTTATGGTCCTCGAGGGGGAACGCAAGCAATTCACAGTGACTGTCAAAAACACGTCGACCACGACCGCAGTCGATTTCGTCAACATCAGCTTCCAGGACTCGGCAACAACAGCAATACAGGTCGCTCTCACTGAAAAGGGCCTCCCCGCTGCTGAACTACATGAGCTAGAGACACAGCTCGCACAATTCCCATCCTTACGATGGTGCAGGGACGATGAAGAAGAGACAACGAACATAGCACCAGGCGCTGAAGCAGATTTTACTGTCGAGGTAGTCGGTCGCACACGCTTGACAGATGCTGTGATTCAGATCGACTACGCTCATCTCGGCAAGCGAAGATCTGAAGTACAGGATCGTTTCTTCACTCGACAGGTATCTGTACCCATCTCGATCACAGTCAATGCAAGCATCCAGTTGCAAAGACCAGATATCGTACCACTTTCCGACGATTTCGCGTGGTCCACTCGGTACTCGCAGATGGGCGATCCCTTGATGTCGCCATCAGCAACTTCACTCAACAAGAACAGCACGCACTACCAGACCTTCTTCCAGCACATGGGCACCCTTGGCCACGACTTCGAGTACTGCCTTCTTCTTCTTGACCTGCGGAACTCTTGGCCAAACCCCCTCACCACCAACATCCAGGTACGCCCACCACCGGCCCTCAGCCTTGACAGAGACACCTGGGATCACGCCTACACCGTAACCGAGGTCATACAACCAGGCCACGTGCACCGTCTCGCTATTGTTCTCCCACGTATCTACATCGCCGATCCACACACCGCAGTTCCATCGCTCAACCCCGCAAATCAGCGACAGTTCGTCGTGAGCACTAGTAAGATAAGTCCGGAGACGGAACGTGCAAGCCGCGAGGCATTCTGGTACCGCCACCATATGCTACAATTCGTGCGCGGAAGCTGGATCGAAGAAGGCAGCGGTCGACACGGCGAGATAGAACTACGTGGTCTGCGTTTCAACGCACGTATGGTTGAGGCAATCAAGCTAGATGACGTGGGGATTTTGATGGAGTTGTCCACCGATAAGAGTGGAGATTGGGTTGAAGAGTATGAAGACGGGGATTCGCAGCTCGCTCGCCACACCTTCAGCACCGCGATCGACAGGTTTCTCACCCTTCGTACCCTGGTCAAAAATCGCAGCCCGTCACCAATTTCGCCCATTCTGCGTTTGCAGCCTTACCTCGCAGGTCTTCCGCACAACTTGGCTCTAGATCTGGACAAACGACTGTCATGGACAGGCGCGCTGCAAGTCAAATTACCCCTAATACCGTCGGGTCAGGTTGTGGAGTCCGAACTGGGACTCGTGGCGCTCTGTGCAGGGAAATTTGAGGTCGGAGCTACAGTAGACGAGGCGGATTTTGTAAAAGTCGAGAAAGAGGAGGACGCGACAGGAGACGTGGACGGAGTGAAGAAGGGGAGGGAGAGGAGCAACACGCACTTGATGCAGGGAGGTGATGTCCTAGGCGAGCCGAAGCTGAGGAGTTGGCATGCGAGAGAACCGTGTGTTATCATTGCGACGAGGGAGCCAACAGAGAAGTAGCGAACTTGTGACAATGGGAAGAAACAAGAATTTATAGAAATGGAATTCATGTAGATCCATGTTCATTCGTGAGGCAACTACTTGGCAGAGATCGACCAGCGATACGTGCAAAAACAGCGCATATAGCTACACGATCACTTTGGCTGTGGGAAACCAGAGCTACTAAATCGACGTTAGAGGATCGGAAAGAAGTTGTGCCATTTAAGCAGCTTGGACGGCTGAAGCAGACGGAGGATCCCACCGCCGAATAATGCGGTCTCTGATCTACATTAATCCCTCACGAATCTCCGCATTGCCAACCCAGCGCGTGGCGCCCAATTCATCGAACGGCACCAATGATGTTGAACTATCTCCAGGGACACCGGGACCAGCGGGCTCACAGTCAATGACCTTGCAGTCAACGATGCTGACGTGATCAACGGTTGGTGAGAAGCAAATTTCCTTCAAAATGCTGCGCCATCGCAGTTGGAGAGTCTGGCAGTTACGAAACACGGGCTTCTTGAGCGCATCGCCGTAGGCGTGGATCATAAAACCTGGCCACATCGTGAGCACTGTGTCCTCGACGGAGATTTTTGGAAATCCTCCTATTGGTCACCGGGTAAAGCAACCGATCAGAATGCAGCTCAGATCGTTCTCCGGGATGCCCTTGAGTGTGAGAGAGCGTAGTGCTGTACATGCGTCATCAACCATACTGTGGATGCCAACGAGCCTGAGCGCTGGGATATCATTCAAGACTTGGGGGTCGCCAACGAGAGTCAAACTGAGCTAAGACTGTTCATAAGTGATACTCTTGAAGTAATCACTCAGACCAAACATCTGCCCGTAGACCAAGTGAATGTGGTCGTTGCGGTCAAAAGGAGCTATGCTCCGGGGATTGCTGGTGGTGCTGGAAGCCTTGTCCGGGGACATCAATGATCAGGTCGACTTTGATGTTATCTCGAGCGGTCAGGTCGTAGAAAACGCTGAGTGTAACTTCTAGACCGTAATCGTGGGGTCGTGGAAGCGGAACTGTCGGCCCCAACTCGTCTGCAAGGTTTGCCAATTGCTCTCCGTACTTTTTCATCGCGGCGACAGGCTCTTGTGGCATACCAAATGATGCAACCGGTGAATCAAACGGAGTGTCATCGATCCATTGCGCCGGAGGATCGACGGTGCCACGGAAAGGGAAGTCGGCGACAATGACGGTCTTCAGGTTCGGCAATGCGTTGAGATTGTTGATCAGCGCCTTCCTCACGTAGGTGTCCGCCCAAAGGTAGTAGTCACTTGCTTCCGTATGCGACTCAGCCAGCTCCCGCAGTCGATAAGGCGTCAGCGAGTGGATAGTGAGTTTCTTGACTTTCGAGACAAAGTACTTGCAGTGAGGGTCGCTCACAAACTTCTCGAGACGCCCCAGGCCAGCCTTGGAGCATGTCACGGTCAGCGACTCGAACGCATGGTTGAACCTTTCTTGCGTCTTCTTGACAAGCTGACGATCGGTGTGTCGAAGTGCGATGAAGTCATCGCGAGTGAGAGATTCGCACACGATGTCGGAGAGCTCTTGGGGAACATCGTTGAGTTTGATCATATTCGCAATATTGGTTGAGCTGTAATATTGTGAGTTTGTTTGAGGGGAAAGAGGAGATTTTCCTGAGGCTCTTATTGACCGCGATAGCCGCACTGTCGACTCATGACGGGAAGAGAGATACATGTGAGGAGGTCTGCAAGCTCGTACCGCGTATACGCAATGCCCAAAATACTGAAGGGAGTCTCTTGGAGTGTCTCGAGTCCACGCTACTGTGCGTCCATCTCGAAAGGTCTTACTCGCACAGTGTGGCCGCTTTGGCGTGTCTGACCTTCGTGCCTGAACTGTCAGTGGAGGGAGACGTCATGTCATTCCAGAACAACTCTGAGTCCTTCACTTTTGTTTGGTACATTATTCGTGTATTTTGCACATCCCTCCATCGGCCAATCAAGTCTCTTCCCAACCTCAAGGTTGGACATCTTCGATAGTATAGTGGTCAGTATTTCTGCTTGTCATCCACAGGACAGCTCGCAGGAGGCCGGGGTTCGATTCCCCGTCGGAGAGATACGATTCTTTTTGCTTTTGTCGCCATGTTGCATTGGTATCGAGAACGTGCGGTGGTGGAGGTGTTGAACAAATTTTTGGTGAAGGTCCGTGCGCACAGCACCCACTTGCACACTGCTTGACTTAGTTGAAGTGGGTCATCCTGACTCGCTGGCCATCAATAGACTTCAGAACTGGCGCTGAGTAAATGATATGTGGTACTGTTGTCGAACTCTTCTTGCACACATCCTGCCCGGGCCGGCTTACACGATGTCGAAGTTTTTGTAATCTTCGCTGAAGTGCTCCAGTGCTGAGACGTCCATCTCAAAGATGCCGATTCGAACGAAGCTCCCGTCCGCGAGTGGGTAGAGTATAAGTCCATGGAACATTTCTGAGGCTACGTTCGAGGAGCCGGTATTCGAACTTGTGGACGGACTTGAGTAGTTGCTTGCGCAGATTGACATTGCGTCTTCCGTCTCGTTGAAGCTTTCGTCCGAGCCTTGACTGTCATCTAAATATTCGCTAGCCGACTCAGCGGTCTCAGACTCAATTCGTTCAGTACCGGACATTAGTGCCAACGTAACACCTCGGAAGCGTTGTGAGTCCACAGCCTCGTCATCCCAGTCCAAATTGCAGGTAATTTGGCTCCCATCACTCAGGCACAACGTCCAATCTTGATAACATGGTCGCGCTCCATACCGCTTGTTTCTGTTCCAGATGCCGTCAATAGTCATAGATCGTGCCCTCATTTGAAGGCCTGCATCTGTTATACGGCCCCAGGGGTTGAGGTTTGAATATGGTATAGCCCATGCTCTTTAGCTTTCACACTTCGGATGGAGCCCCCCATCATGGTGTTGTTTGAATGAGATGCCCCAGTCTGGCCCACCCCAGCTCCAGGAAGGACATGCATAGTCTTCCTTGCTAGCAGCAAGCGATTCAACGAGTTTCCTGAGGCTGCCCACGCCGCGTCGGCCGTTCCAGAGACATTGACGCAACAAGTCAGACTTCCATAGACCAGCAACGTAATCCTTGTCAGTCTTTTGAGCTATGATTTTGGCCAACCCAGAGATGGCTGGGAAAACATCGGATCTGATGGTGAACTGACGATCATTGTAGAGTTCCACGAGCTGCATCCATTGATCCATGAGATACTGCTGTTCGTGGTGCTCTCATAGCGGCTCATCATAGCAGCCAAAGTGGGCATTAATGAAGAAGAGACCTTCCAGATTGAAGTTTCTGTCCATGCTCGCTTTGGACAAATGTAGAACATTCGAGTGGGCCCGAAGAACAGTTTGCGGGCAGAGAGACATTCTTCCTGATAAGTCCAGCCATGGGAACTCCAGGCTCCAGCTTCACGTTCGCGCAGTATCGGATTAAAGGCAATGCCTGCTTTTCCGGATGAACACACGTAACGGAAATTGAGATGGCCGACAATGTCTCTCCGTAGGCTCGACTCGAAGCCTACGACAATTGGGGGCTTGCGCTCCAAGAAGCCATCGAGACATGTAGATGATGCCGTAGCACATATGGTACAGTAAGAGTTGATGTAGATTGAGTCCATCCGCCCAGACTCCCTTGTCCAGTCTTGATCGTCTCCTTGGATGGTGCAGAGGGCATCTATCCAGAGGAAATCCAGAGACAGTGCTCGCGTTGCTTTGACTGCATCTCTGATCACTGGTGTCAGTGACTCTCCTCGAATGTGGTCCATGTGGGAAGCAATCGTCGCGACAGTTGTTTTTAATTGCGAGGCTGCGTCACTGACTGACTCCCAGCAATAGCTGAGTGCTGCATAGCGCAGCACTGAGCGTTCACTTAGGGAAGAAGTATCCACAAGCGTAATACTGTCATTCCCTTCCCATGCGCGCAGATCGAGAAGACGCGTTGGTTTGAACTCCAGTGTCTGCAGAGGGTCACATCCACACCCATCTTCGCACTCTGACAACGCCTTTTTGACTATGAAACAATTGTCTTCGGATAGAGCTCGAGCCTTTGGCAAAGGTAAGAGACGTAACCATTTCTGGCAATTTTCGTCTGAGACTGTCAGTATCCCAGGCTGCAATAGCTGAAGGATCATTACTCACCTTCTGATTCGATACTGAAGACGAGCATGTATTCGCTTGGTCTAAGACCATCATTGCCCTTCGGCGTGACGGCCACGCTCACAGTGAGCAAGTACAGTCCGACTTCAGATAGATCTCCTCTACTATCCTCGACTCCCCATGAGTACTCGAGCTTGAACTGGACGTCTGCAGCGTTACCAATTCGAAGGCTCATCGTCGCATCACGAAGTGCAGCGCAGAACGCGCATCCGTCTGCAGCAAAAGCCTCCAGCCGTGGCAGATCGGGGAGAACGTCCCATTGATCGTAATCGAGGTTAATGGAGAATACGGGATCCCCAGGCTCTAATACACCTCCTTCTTCAACTACAAACCCAGCGTCGTTGAATGACAAGATCTTGCATTTGTCGCACAGTCGCGATAGTTTTGCTGGCAGAGCTTGAGAATTCTTCTCATCAGGCAGGATGGAGCCTGACATGTTTCGAATTGTTACAGAGGACAAGTGCTGAAGAAGGAGGCTGAGTGCTGAAGAGGGGTACGCGAACCTCAAAGCTAGCGCGGGTAGGTGGGCGAGGCTGTCTTCAAGGAGGTACAGCCTTGTCGAACACAATCGTACCTTCTCTACTCACTGTCGAAAACCTCACCCCAAACCCGCGGCTGATGATAACAGCAATCTCAATTCACGATACTACGAAAGAGGATGCAGGACTACTGCAATCCATCAGGTATACCCAGAGCGCCTTCCATATCCAATTCCCTGTACCCCAGTCGGTATCTCCCAACGCCCAATTCTCAGACATGTATAAACACCAAGAATGCACAGCTGTATGTAACTCACTATCAAACCTCATACCTTGCCCTTCCACGCGGAACCTCATCGCCGAACAGTCGTCCTGCATCGACACAGTATCTCGCCTCGCCTTGGCCATCTCTTCCAACTTCGCTACCCCAGCAGACAAGCACAGCGTCCAGAATGCCACCAAGAACACCTTCCATAGCACCCAACGCACCCCATCCGATTGCTGCGCTGATGATGCCGACTACGTAAGCGTACAGACTGCCTTTGTATGTGACCATCTCGTCGCCAAGCTGCAGCATCCTCGCAGTAGACACCCATCCTCCAAACCCGAGTGTGATCGTGATGACCCATCGGATTGCGTGCAGCAAAAGCTTGGCCAATCGGTATGACTGGATCGAAGGCCGACCGTGGTCCTTGAATGAGCTTGGACCAAGAGTAGTAGTGGGTGATGCTGCCGAGATGAAGCTCATCTGCGACAACCCCCGTGCAGCTTGGTTGAGAGGGACGCCGTGGATCGATGCAAAGGTGAGCGTAAGGGGGTTCGTCAGGGCGGCAATTGGCGTGGGGATGATCGAATAGGCGCACATGGCGATCATCCCTGCGATGCGTCGAGGGAGGATGATGAGGGGCAGGCGCACCGCGAGCGAGATGAGTGTCGAGAGACAAATCGTGCCGGCCATGGTGTACGAGGCATGGCTCAGCGAAGCCTGAACGACAGTGCCTGCTGGGGGCGTGGGCGTCGTGTTTCGGTGGAAGTACCACTGCGAAACAGTGGCCGCAGTCGTCGCTCGCTGTACACCAGCGATGACGCCCAAGGTCCAGAAGTAGTTCAGGAAGAAAGCTATTCCCAGCCACCACGTGCTAGCGTCCACGATCCATCGCGATTTGTTGCTTGCAAAGTGACCTCCGAGGAAGAGTCTGGTGAACATCAGGATCCAGAGCCACGACCAGAGCATCACTGCGGCAAGGGTAGCCACACCCACGACCAGAAGCGGTGCCTGCGCCCTCAGGATGTCACTGGAGAACTCCAGCATGCCGATCGCTTTGTGCAGCGAGTGTCGTGCTTTGAGAGCTGTGTATACCCAGAAGACGGCCAGGATGAGAGGCCCGAACGAAAGCCAGCGCATGGCCTTGTCTTGTGTACTGTTGCCGTGCCACGATCCCTTCAGGCTGGAAATAAATGGGTAAAGCCAGAAAGAGAATGAGATGACTGGCACTGCAACCAGCATGAGGTAGACCAGTGGTCGAGCAAATGATCGCAACAGAGACAACCAGAGCAGACCAACGATGACCGACACCAACGAGTATATTCCGATGAGGTGGAAAGATGACGTGAGGACTGTGTATACCGTATCTCCGAGCGGGTTCTTCTTGCCTGGCGGTGATTCTTGCAAGAAGGAGATGAACCATATGCCGATCATGGCACATTGTACGATGATGAAGAGCTCAGCCCAGAAGAAGTTATGTCTTGGAGGACTGATAGGATTCTCGGGTACGAGGTCGGGCACAGTCTGGCGGTCAGGGCTGATCGACCGTGGGCGCTCGAGCAGTACATCTTCATCGGTCTCTTGCGGAATAGGCAGTGTTGTTCGTAGTGGGCTACGAAGGCGCTTGTGTCTGGGCGTATTTCGAAATTGCTGGTACGAAGGTGGTGGTTCGTCCTTCTGCTGAAAGGCCTCTTCTCTGTCCAGCTCTTCTATGCTGCCTCTTTCAGTAGACGCAAGCTCAACATCCACCAGCTTTCCGTTCCCTCTACTGCTTTGTTCTGTAGATTCTGACAGCGGGACGCTCGAGTCCCGTTCTTCATCTTCGAGTCTGGTCACGGTTGTTGATCTCCCCCGAGCTGGCTTGTCGCCTCTCCAAGAGCTCTTTATCCCTCTGCCCAGCCCATAGTCTGGCGCATCGTTCTCATCCTGATCCGCTTCTATTGTGTGATCTGATCTGTGCACACCGTCGTCCTCAACCTCAGAGGACTCAGAGAGGTTACTAGCGCCAAATTGTCGCCGTGATCGTTGGAGGGCGTAGTGGTCGGCCATCTCGCGGTCGTGCTCGACATGGTCGTCTTCTTCTCGAAAGTCGTCCGTGGCTGAATAGAATAACGGCGCCGGGGCATTCGAGGTGCGCGATGCAAAGGCGAAGCGCGACAGCGCTTGGGAGTTGTAGGGGTTTGGCATGTTGCGGCGCTGAAGGTATGCCTGAGCTGCGCGCGACGACGGCCGTTGGCGGTCTGAAGGGTTGCGGACGAAGTTTGACTCAGGCTGACCCAGTGACAACCGCGACTGAGACTGGGAGAGAAATTTGGAGGCATCTGCGCAGCGCACCTGTCAGTCACACGAGCTCCAAAGCACATCCAAGACAGAGGCGCTGCAGCTGTCACATGTACCTGATAAGGCGGCCGGGGGCTTACATTCTGAGAACATGACGGGCTAGCTATTGTGAAGGAGTGTTTGGAGCCTGCGCAACTTCTTCCAGCCTGCCTAGGCGCCTATATCGTGGGTGCAGCCTTGGAACGTGGTTGACTCAAGTCCGCCGGCAAGCGTTCGGTGAGGCGGTAGGGCGGTCGATCGACGGTGAGGCAGCAGGCAGATGACGTGCTGCGAGACATGCGGCTGTTTGCACGGTGTGGCGCGGGTGGCTGCCGAGAGCAGTATCAGAACAGATAGGTTTCTAGGTGTAATAATAAGCAGAGAAGCACGACATAGGGTTTGCGTGGTAGGTACCGCGCGTAATCCATGGTAGCTGAGCAGTTGCGCCGTTCACCGCAGTAGTCCGGGGCCGAGTCACGCTAAGCTATCGATTATGCATCACCAGTTATCTTCAAACGTCACGCTCCGCTGAAGACTGTTCAGATTCGCCGTCACGAGACTAGTTCGATCAGCGATTCTGGGACAGCGGTTGGCATGGTCGGATTCGTGCAAGTTTTGAGAGCGTCTCCATGATTGGAAGCAGGTCTCAGCCTCAGCTTCAGCCTCAAACGGGCGAGGACTACCAACGAAGGAGTGGTAAAGAACCGCTGTGAATAGATGTCTGTACTCTATCTTCACGTCGTGTACAATAGTGTACATCTTCTTTCGCAAGCCGAGATCGTCTTTTGAAAATGTGCTGTTTGCGCCACACCAGCATCACAAGACGTGACTTCTTTGGTGGAGCAGGTGCGGCAACAGCTCCCAGCGCAGTGACCGCATCGCAGACCACGCCTCTTGACCCTGCAATCACCATCACCTCGACCACCAAACCCCCACAGCACGTGCTGCGAAGTCTTAATACCTGCGGGACACGCTATACTGTCTTCCACGCCTAAGACAGATATCCGGACTTATTGATTGTCCCCCAGACGCCTTCGATTGCTCTGCGCAGCACCGCGAGCCTGCGCCGAACCTATCTCCACACCTCCACACCCCAACCTACGGAAACAGCCGCCCCAGATGGCGCAGCCCTGGGACTACATCGCAAAGATCGTGTCGCTAGGCGACTCCGGCTGCGGCAAGTCGAGTGTGCGTAGCCCATGATTCTACCTTATCATGTAGCACTAACATCGCGTAGCTCACAGTCCGACTCTGCGAAGGCCGCTTCTCACCTCACCACGATGTCACTATCGGAGTCGAATTTGGGTCGCGCATAGTCCCCGTAGGACCGCCTGCTTCGTATTCTCTGAGTATCAACAATCCCTCGAAAGCCGACCCTCCTGTGTCGCCGTCGAAGAAGGACCCTCCACAAAAGCACATGAAGCTCTCGTTATGGGACACAGCCGGGCAAGAGACGTATAAGAGCATAACAAGAAGCTACTTCCGCGGCGCATCGGGAGCGCTGCTGGTGTTCGACATCTCCCGGAAACAGACCTTCCTCAGCGCGACGAGCTGGCTTCACGACTTGCGACAGATTGCAGAAGAGGGCATCGTGGTAGTTTTGGTGGGGAACAAGAGTGATCTGGCGCCATCATCGACAGTGTCAGAGGCAGAAGCGGATAACAAGAGACAAGTCACTAAAGAGGAGGCAGAGGAGTGGTGCAAGGCAAACGGCGTAATGCAGTATGTCGAAACATCAGCAAAGAGTGGTGAGGGTGTCGAGAGGGCGTTCTTGGAAGTTGCCGAGAGGATATATCAGAACATCGAGGCAGGGAAGTATGACTTGAACGACAGGAGAAGTGGTGTCAAGGGACCGGGAGCCGGCGGCGGTAACCGTGCGGGCATTACACTGGGTATGAATGATGCTGCAAAGAAAGGGAAGCAGCAGGGTTGGGGAGGAGGATGTTGCTAGGGGAAACCCCCGTCAACAGTGAAATTGCAGCGTCGTTTGGATACCGAGCCTCACGTATTTACCTAGCATACATAACGCATTAGGATGACATCTGATTGGGACTGAATGCGGACGTCTTGTACAAATCTAATAGATCTTTTTACAACAGCACGACTTGTTGCTCTTGTATCACCATTCCTGCAAACGCCCGGCTCGTTACTCTGGATCACCCTCCCAAGTCCCATGTGGACGCGAACACTGATAAACGAAAGCAACGCAGTTCAAATTGCCGCCTGAAAAAGTGACATGGTGCAAGCAGAATCTGCTAGAATGTCGACAAGACCTCCAAACCTCAATGACGAACAACGGACCTTCCTAATTGGGCAACGCGTATGTCGACTACAACGTCAAGGGCGTGTTCGGTGGACACAAATTCTCTTGCCTATCTTAAAAGAATCATTCCAAGAGTGTTCTTGACGCAACCAAAACAGCCAGACACGTATGAGAGCTCGCGAAACACGATATTGCATGCAGCAGCTCCGCCTCTCACATTCAACAATTCGATACCTCCGCGGCACCAGTGCAAACCGTACAACACCAATTCTCAACCCTGCGCGAAACCTCCAACTGAAGAAGGTCAACTTCCAGAAAATCGAGTCCACATTCTACAGAACCATGGCCGAACCCTCTCTCCCCACAGCAAAAACAGACCCCCTCTACCAAAAAGATGGACACCTCTACACGCACACATCTCCCATCTCCAGTATCCATCCCCTCTCGTCGCTGCCACAAGATGCCCAATCCCTTTTCAAGCCCCCGCCAGAAGGCGAGCCATACATTCTCACAACGCCCTCGACCATATTCCACGCCCAAGGAGGCGGCCAGCCCTCAGACACAGGAACCATCATCGCGGGCGAGAAGACATTCAACGTCCACCAAGTGCGCAAAGTAGACCCAGCGATCCTGCACATGGGCACTTTCACCTCTCCATCTCCATTCGAAGCCAAAGGCGAGGACGGCAAGCAAGACATTGACGTCGAGAAGCGTATTCTACACTCCCGGATCCACACCGCAGGCCACGTCATCGGTCTCGCCGCTGCAGCCCTCAAGAAGGAGGGCGTGATAGATGAGAACGTTGTTGACGGTAAAGCAAGTCACTACCCCGGCGCTGCATTCGTCGAGTTCATCGGCCTCATCCCCAGCGAAAAGAAGGCCGCCATCCAGGCCAAGACCGACGAAATGGTGGCCCAGGACCTGCCGGTCGATATTCATTTCTGGGATGAGGAGAGGGCGCGGCGCGAGTGTACGGGCGTGCTGGAGAGTTTCAAGCAGGATGATGATGGCGTGAGGGTTGTGGCGATTGGGGATATGGGGAGCTATCCGTGTGGTGGGACGCATGTGAAGAGTACGAAGGGGTGTGGGAGGGTAGTGATTAGGAATATCAAGAGGCAGAAGGGGGTTACGAAGGTGAGCTATGAGGTGCAGGATGTATAGGTGGGCTGGTCACGGACGTGTCGTGTCGCGTCTATGTTTTGTGGACATGGCGGTTAAATTTCAGACTTTGAAAGGTCAAGGTGGCAGGTGTTCGAACATACTCAGCCAAAGAATGAGAGACAGGTTCTTCTGCCACCAACATAGCGTCTGAGACAGCTTCTTTTGTTCGAATGAGAAGCAACAGACAATGCGGTACCAGGCTTTGAGGCCGCTAAAAATGCAAGCAAGACGGAAGACATGTTATCCTTTTCGAGGTCATTTGATGCATGTACGCAAAGAGTCTTTTGTCGGACGTTTGACCCTTCCCCATGTTTTTTCAGAAGTGCCCGAAGCGCGGACATACGCTCAACGCCGGTAACGGTTCTGAAAAGAAAGATACAGTAGAGAGAAGGACACAGGCTTGCAAGCCTAGCAGCAAGGACTTTATAGATCTCAGTGTCCGCGCGCGTCGATATCCTGTAGGGTGGATGAGTACACAAATGCGGTCTACTTCCTGATGCTGGTCAGGCAGGGAGGAGGTCATGTCTGGGAGGCTGTTAGAATTTTGTGAACAGGAGAACTTAAAGACATGGGCCTGTGCCGTGACCTGTTGATGCGCGACCGGATCGAACACAAATGCGTGCTTAACATTGTCACTATTCGTAGCGTTCTGAGCCCAGAAACAGAAGAAGCACAGAACATGCATACCTTCTGTCGGTTTTTGACATCTGGGAATTTTGCAGCGAGACGGTGGACATGGCACTTCTGAGAAAAACTTTGGCATTTGTGGAAAGACAGTGTAAAGAATGAAGTCTAGCAGCTCGTAAAGGCTGTTTTTGTAACTGGCAGAACGCACTTGCTTGCAGTGCGCACAGAAAAGGTAGGGGCGAGCAGGATAAGGTCTCAGCTTGCGTGATTTCACGAATCTCGACCGGCCATTGATATGAAATCACTTTGATGACCAGCAAGCGTGTGTGCAGAAACAGACAGATATAGATCTTGTTGCAGGATTCTTTGGCCAACAGGCGCAGACATTCAATCAATGTATGACAAATTTTGGTGAGGACCTCCATGCCACTTATCGAACCCCCTTTTTAGGTGTTCTAGAACACAGAGGCGCCTCCCTGATCATGGATTCTGGAGGAACTGGTCTTGGACCGGAGAAGGCTGAAATCTTGTCTTTCTCATGCTCATTCTCGAGGCAGGACCCAGAACACGTTGCCCTCGTAGAACGCTTTGAAGAAGACAGAAAGACAGAGAACATGGTTTCTTCTAAGTGTCATTTTGAAGAGTGAGACTTTTAGAAGCAAGTAATGATCAATAAAGACTGACCTGGTGCGCGTTCTATACTCGTGCAGCACCTCGTCCGTTTGTCTGCGGCACAGATAGAAAAGGCGCAGTGCCGTCGTGTGATTGGGACGGGAAGCACTCATTGAGTGCAATAGTGTACATGATTTCAACTACTGTATCTTACAATATACATTGTGTGGTGTTATACAACCCTCCTCAATTAGTCCTTGCTCTCGTCTTTCCCCTTAGCTCTCAAACTTGCAAAACTGCCCATAGGCTTCGTCGCAAACGTCTTCTTTGGTTTCCGCCCCACTGGTCCTGCTGTCTCCTCCTCTCCAGCCTCCCTCTCCTCGTTTTTCGTCTTAGTCTCCTTGCCCTGCTGCGCCTCTTCATCCCCCTTCCTCACCTTTCTCGGCTTGGGACTGACGAAGTTAACTAACTTCGTGCCTACAACCCTCACTTCAAAGTCCCTCGGCATATCCGGATGCGCCAGATGCGGCTCCTTCGTCGCGCTCAACGCCCAAAGCTTGCCGGCATCTTTATCCAGCCACGCCTTGCCCTCGGGCGTGTCCGCTATTTTGCTTACAATACCTTCACCCTGCTGGATTAATGTACCGTGCGGTCTCGTCATTTGATTCTTCTCGATTGTGACTTCAAACTTGCGCTTCCCGTCGACTTGCACGACGCAGGTCACGAAGGGATTGAGGTGCGGTATAATTTCTTCGTCCGCCTGAGGGAAACCGGCGGAGAAGACGCTGGGCGGCAGTTGAGTGGCTAAGCTCGGGTGGAGCGTTGAAGCGGACAGGTTGTGCCACGCTTCTTCGGCGACGCCGGGGGCGATCGGGGCGAGCATGCGCAGTAGATGGACGTAGGAATGCCATTTAAGCCAGGCTGTGAGTTCGGAGGCGTGGGGCGTGTCCCAGATGAGATTTGTCAGAGTCATCAAATCACTGACCACGGTATTGAGCGCGAATGTTTGCGAGTAGGATGTAGTGACCGAGGAGATGGTTTCTTGCGTCTTCGTCCAGAGTTTGGCTTCCTCTATCTTCACGGCCGCGATCAGGTCGGGCAGGTTCGTGATCTGGTTGCGCTTCTGGCGCCCACGCCAGCGGTACGCGTTTACAATGGTCTGTAGGTCGGCATCGATATCTTTCGTGCCCCGGAAGATTTCCAGTTCCTGATCCGGCCACCAGAATGCGCCTGAGAGCCGAATGACACGCGACAGCCAGCGCTGCACGCCACTGATCTTCTGCTCATCCCATTCCAGCACGTCAGTCACGGGCGCCTGGAACAGCATGTGTGCGCGGGTTGCGTCTGCGCCGTACTGGGCGATTGTCAAGCCGGGGTCGACGCCGTTGTATTTGCTTTTGGACATTTTTTCGAAGCTGACGGCGGGCGGCTGGCCGGTGGCTTTGATCAGGGGCGTTCCGGATGTGGTTTCGACTTCGTCAGATTTGAGGAAGCGGCCATTCGAGGGGTCTGTAAACGTTTTGCCGTGCACCATGCCTTGTGTGATGAGATGCTTGAACGGTTCGCCGTTGACGAGATGGCCGGCTGGCCATACTGGTGTTGATGCGAGGAATTTCGAGATGAAGCGGGCGTAAAGGAGATGCAAGATTGCATGTTCGACTCCACCAACGTACAGATCGACTGGCATGCCTTGGTCTGCCTTGGCAGGCGCTACTATTTGAGAGGTGTTCTCCGGGTCCAGAAACCTGAAGAAGTACCAGGACGAGTCCATGAAGGTGTCCATCGTGTCAGTCTCGCGTTCAGCCGCCGAGCCGCACTTGGGACACGATGTCTTCTTCCACTCCTCGTCCTGTTCGAGCGGATTGCCAGCTCTACCCTCGAAAAAGCTGTCTGGCAGATTGGGCAGCTCGACCGGAAGATCCTGGGCAGGGACTGGCACCGGACCACAAGTCTGGCAGTGGACGATAGGAATAGGCGTACCCCAGTATCTCTGGCGACTAATCAGCCAGTCGCGAAGCCGCCAGTTGGCGGTCTGTTCCGCACGCTTCCCTGCTTCTTGAAGCTTCTTGACCATGAGCTTGACTGCCTTTTTCGACGGCATGTTCGCGAACTCGGGTATGTCGGCAGCAAGGAAGCCTCTCGCAGTCATGGCCTGGTCGTCCTTGCGGTCAGGCAGCAACTGCGAGGCGGGGTTGCCGGCTTTCTCTGTGATGACGACTTTGATGGGCTCTCCGCCGGCGTTGGTCCTCCAGAATGAGTGGTCGCGAGTGTCGTGACCGGGCACACCCATAACCGCACCAGAACCGTAGTCGTCGAGCACATATGGAGCAACATATATAGGAATCGTCGAGTCACCCGTACCTGTGACCTGAGCAAGCGGGTTGCGAGCAATGACATTCGGCAAGCGGTAGCCCTCCTTGGTATCGAGTGGAAGGTCTTTTGCTCGCGCGATGAATGCTTGGAGGGATTCGTCGTCGGCAGCCAAGCGTTGGACAATTGGATGACTCAGGGACAGGGCAACGTACTGCACACCGAACAAAGTATCCGCGCGCGTGGTGAAGACATCGATCGGATCGAACTGCATGTCACCGCTGTTCGCCTCGACGTCAAACCAGAGCTTGGTGCCCTCTGACTTGCCGATCCAGTTCTTCTGCATAGACAGCACCTTCTCCGGCCACCTGCCGCCCTCGGCCAATGCATCTAGGTCTTTGAGCAGCGGTTCCTGGAACTCCTTGATCTTCAAGAACCACTGCTTCAGCATGACCTTCTCCACCTTGGCGCCCGATCGCCACGAACAGCCATTGGCGTCCACTTGTTCGTTCGCGAGGACGGTCTTGTCGACAGGATCGTAGTTGACGAGCGATTCAGCCTGGTAGGCAAGGCCACGTTCGTGGAGCATAAGGAAGATGCGCTGGGTGTGCTTGTAGAAGTCTGGATCACATGTTCGAATTTCCTACGAAGACGGTCAGCGGCGTCTCTAGCTATCTGAGTGATGTTGCATACAGCATCCCAGTCCCAGCGCCCGCCCATGACCATCATCTGCGCCTTCATGGCGTCAATGTTCTGCAGCGTCCACTTCTCCGGATGCACGCCGCGCTCTATGGCGGCGTTCTCGGCGGGCAGGCCAAATGCATCCCAGCCGATGGGGTGCAAGACGTGGTGGCCCTGCATGCGCTTGAAGCGTGCCAGGACATCGGATATGGTGTATACGCGCAGGTGGCCCAGATGCAGTGTGCCAGACGGGTACGGGAACATGGGCAGCACATATGCCTTGCCCTTTGTCGGTGCTAGCTGTTTCCTTTGGGCCTCTTCCTCCTGCTTGACCAGCTTGTCCCAGTGCGGCTGCCATTTGCCAGTCAGGTCCACCAGCTTGATCTCAGCTGCTGCGCGACGGCGCTGGGGCATCGGCAGCGGCCATATCGAGGCGGCCCTGCGAGCGCACGGCAGGGTGGCATGGCGAGGAACCGGCCGCCAGCCGAGGCGATATACACTGAGACCTCGCATTATGGCGTCATCTCTCTATAACCTCATGGAGTGCGGTGAATTGGCGCGCTGAACACCGTTGTCGAACATTGTCGTTTCAGGAAGACTCCCGCGGTGAATTTCTGGAGCTTGGACGCAACGAGGCTGCAGGGCGCGGGCACTAGGCGTAGTTCGTCTCATCCCAGATCCTCACCGTCGACCATTCACACCGCTGGGTTGCTGGTCGATACTATAGTAGGGGGCATTTGGAGACCCCTGCATACTCTTTGCTGTACCTCACGTAGTTCCCACACTCTCCATGGCTTCTTCATAATATAATACGACACCGCTCCCTCACTGCACCACCATGGCCGGCCGCTATGCCAACCTCCCGGCGCCCACCCGCGATTCCCTCGAGCTCGCGTCGCTGGCCTCGTCCTCGCACCCGTCGCGGCGCACGTCGGAAGAGTCGTCGGCATCGGGCGCGCCCTCTTCGCGACTGTCGCTGGACGACGAAGACCCCCTGTTCGAGGCCGCCGAGCACGAGAGCAGCCGCCCGCGTCACAACCGCTCCTACAGCGTGTCCTCGGCCTTTGACTTTGCGCCCAACCTGTTTCCCCTCTCGAGCACCGCCCAAGGCTACACGGCGCTGGGCGCGCCTTCGAATGCGACCCTCGACCCGACCGCCGCGCTCAATGGCGGCTCGCTGGAAAAGAATAAGAGCCTGACCTACCTGAACGGCCTGTCGCTGGTCATTGGCCTGATTATCGGGAGCGGCATCTTCTCGTCGCCGTCGCAGGTGAACAAGAACGCCGGGTCGCCGGGCGCGTCGCTGCTCGTCTGGGTCGTGGCCGGCGTGCTGGCGTGGACGGGCGCGGCCAGCTACGCAGAGCTCGGGGGCGCCATCCCACTCAACGGCGGCGCGCAGGTCTACCTCTCCAAGATCTTCGGCGAGTGGGCAGGCTTCCTGTTCACCTGGTGCGCCGTGACGGTGCTCAAGCCCGGTTCTGCCGCCATTATCTCCATCATCTTCGGCGAGTACCTGGTGCGCGCAGTCATCGGCGCAGAGGCCGTCAACGCCAGCGCCTGGCTGAACAAGGGCATCGCGCTGGCTGGCCTCGTCCTCGTGACGGCGCTGAACTGCGTATCGACCAAGCTCGGCACCCGCAGCGCCGACGTCTTCATGTTCCTGAAGTTCGTGGCCCTGCTCAGCATCTTCATCATCGGCATCGTGGTCGCTACAACCGGGCTCTCCTACCGCGGCGACGCAAATACAGACTGGAAGCAGACGGGCTGGTTCGACCACACCTCGCACAACATCAGCAACTGGGCCGTCGCCCTGTACGCCGGCCTGTGGGCCTTTGACGGCTGGGACAACGTAACTCTCTTTACTCCCCACCAGAAATCACAAGGCTAATTATCAACCCAGGTCAACTACGTAACCGCCGAATTCAAAAACCCCGCGCGCGATCTCCCTCGCGTAATCCACACCTCCCTCCCCCTCGTCATCCTATGCTACATCCTGGCGAACATATCCTACTTTCTCGTCCTCCCCACGCATACGATCGAGTCCTCCAACACCGTCGCCGTCGCCTTCGGCGCGCAAGTCTTTGGCCCAGTGGGCGCGCTGGTACTCGCGCTCTTCGTGTCCGGGTCCTGTTTCGGCGCTCTGAACGCTACAACATTCACCTCCGGGCGGCTCGTGTACGCGGCGGGCAAGGAGGGCTACATGCCGTCCATGTTCGGTCGCATTGGGCTGGGCAAGGCTCACAGCACAATCCGGCTCAACGCGTCCAACACCAACACGAGCAAAGCGGCTACCAAGATGGCATTGTATTTTGCAGACGAGGGTGCGGGCTTCTTCTACACCCCCATCGCCGCCATGCTGCTCAACGCGGCACTCACCGCCGTCTACATCGTGACGGGCAGCTTCGACAGCCTCGTCACGTTCTACGGCGTCGCGGGGTACACATTCTACTTTGCCACTGTGCTTGGGCTCATCGTCTTACGCGTCAGGGAACCAGATCTCGAACGCCCGTATAAGACGTGGATCACGACCCCGATTATTTTCTGCTGCGTCAGCTTATTCTTGCTGTCTAGGGCAGTGTTTGCAGAGCCGTTGCAGACGCTGCTTGTTGTGGCGTTTATGGCCGTTGGGGCAGTGGTGTGGTTTGCGTGGGTTGGACGGAGGAGGGCGCAAGCGCAGAAGCGGTTCAGAAACTTTGAGGGTGGGGATGAAAAGAGCGGAGGATGGAAGTTCTGGAAGCGGTGGACGGGTTGAGAAGAAGCCAAATCCACGATTATGTTATGAAGCACGAAAGAATGAGCAAACGAATTCACCCCCACGGCCTTGCGCACGATGCCAGTAACACGCGCAGTTCCCACGTCGCTCGGAGCCGGTATTTGTCAACTACCCACGAGCCCGCGTGGATCAGTCGATCCTTCATGCGTTCACGTTGAACCCGCCAACACAGCGATGGGCGAAGGCGGCACGACCCTCGACCCGGGGATCCTGCCGATGTGGGGCTCCGCAGGAATGACAGCATCATATGCATTGATAGAAGCTTCCTGGAAGATGATCAGTGGCAAAGAGGGAAACGCATGACAAGAATGCTCGAAGAGAGTCTTAGACGGTGACATTCCTACTGGTACGAGAGGAAACGCATGAACACAGCTGGGGCCGTGGCCACCACTGGGTCCAGGGATGCTGGGAGACAGAATGTGGCGAAGCTGAGGAGCCAGTGGAGAGTACAGTAGAGTGCAGTACCGTATTTGTCACTGTAGCTCAAGTAGCCTCAGGCACAGCGTCGCCGTGCTTGTGGAACTCGAGCAGGTACAACACAGCGTCAGAGAGGTAGCATGCAAGCGAATACGATCAACACGTCGATGTAAGGGCCATCAATGAACCATTACCGGTAGCTACATACTTACGACAGGGCGAGCAAAGAGTATCAAGAACTGCGAGCAGTATGGACATTTCCACAAGCATTGTATTGGCTCAGCACAGCCGTTGCACGAAGCTGGCGCGATTGCAGCAGAGCCTCATCAAGAGCATGGCGCATTCAAAGCGGTGCCAATGCGGAGCCTCGTGGGCGTGGCGGGTGAAGTGCATTGATGGAAGGTCTCTGGAAGATCATAAGTGGCAAAGAAAGAAACGCATGAAGGAAACGCATAGCGGTGATCGTGACTTGCGCGCAGGGATGCTGGGCAATAGTAGTCTGGTGCAAAGTAGTGGGTATGGTGGAGCACGCCGAATGTGGAAGAGGAAGTATTTGTCAAGATGGCTCGAGCAGAGTGAGGTGTAGTGAAGGTGTGGCTGCGCGACCACATGGGGAAGTAGTGGAACGATTCTTCGTCAAGCCCGCGCAGTTGAATGATCATGGCTGCGAATATAAGTCTCTGAGTCTGAGGTGGTGCAAGCGGTGTGGGACAGAGCGCAGCGCTGGACCTGATATATGTGAGTGAGTAGTTGAAAGTAAGAACTCCAACGAGTAAAGGGCAGTGAAGAGCATCCAAAGGAGTAGTGAGATCTGAGGGCAGTAATGATATTTGCTATGTATATTGAGGCCTCCTTCAAGGCCTCACCCTCTATATGGTAATGAAACCGCTATTACGCGTGGGAATCGGTATGATACGACAACGAAGAGGAGGAAAGGGGAGGAAAAGGCGTCGAGTCATAAAGAGAGTGGATGTGCGCAGCACAAGCACATGGCATAGCGTGGCGTTGCATGCTGCACAGCAGTCAGGTCGTGACAATGACAGTAAAGAAAGGTGTCGCGTATCGCCGGCGACATCAGACGTCGTCGGTCGATGTTGCCATAAAGAGACGACAAGCCGGCGTCACGCCCAGCACATGTCGTAGGCTGAGACATCAGAAGCTGAGTGATACTCCGACATGAAACCGGAACGCCGTCAGACCCATGACCAAACCCTACCCGACCCAGTATTGTACATCGGCGTAACGCCTTCCCGGTCTATATGCGACCTGATTTGTGCCTCAGGCGCCGGTCTGGACACACAGCGAGTCTACAGCCAGCCCCCGGGCGGCGGACTGCGGCTCATAGTGCCCTGGCCAAGC
Source organism: Didymella pomorum (assembly GCA_022225945.1). NCBI lineage: Eukaryota > Fungi > Ascomycota > Dothideomycetes > Pleosporales > Didymellaceae > Didymella > Didymella pomorum. The sequence goes on along the minus strand of JAKJXN010000016.1, from coordinate 479,812 downwards.
GGGATGCGCGCCGTGGGACTCGGGCTCGCGGCAGATCTCCCGCTATTCGAGCGCAGCAGGGCCGCAGCAAGGGGCGTCGATGGGCGCGATGTTGCTGGCTCTGATGTGGGAGAAGTGGTTGTCGGTGATGTTGCTGCGACTGAGGCGGAGGGTGTGACGGGGTTCATGCGGAGGCCGCTCAGAGCCGAGGGTGCGGGGAGCGGAGACTGGGCGCGAGGAGACTGTGCTCGTGGTGATTGAGCGACTGGTGACGGAGCTCGGGGTGATTCAGCACGAGGCGCTGATGTAGGCGCCGGTGGGAGCACCTTCTCTCGCTGGGCTTGGAGGTAGGCGCTGCTATTCTGGGAAGGCGTGAGGGGGAATGCTGGAGTCCTGGCTGGGCTGGGCTTCGCAGGTGATAGAGCGCGTTGAGTGGGTGGAGAGAACACTGCAGGTTTGAGAAGGACCTCGTCGGCGTTTGCTGTTGGAGATGGAGCCTGAAGGGGAAGACCTAAGCTCTCGTTGCTTGAGTCGGTCTCGTTACGGTTGAGTTTTGGCATGTTCGGGGCAGTAGGTGAGGTGTACTTGGCTGCTGAGAGCATTGCTGGACCAAGAGAAAAGCGAAGACCAATCTGTACGGTCGCACTGCTAGCTGTGCTTGCGTGTCGAGTTCTGTCCATAGCGAAGAAGGGGTTCGGCTTGTCCATCGACTCAAACTCACGGCTGACGTCTGTGACGGAGCTTCGACGGTTGAAGCGACGCATTGCAAGCTTTGATATTCTTGATTCTCCCTTGGCTGCTCTGGACGGATTGTAGACAGTAGCAGGTAGGCGTGGGACATCCTCAGCGCGAGTAGGAAAGATTGAGTAGCTGGCTTTTCGCTGGTGGCCGTTCGACTCTTCCTTGGGTTCATCCAGATCCGGAGGCAGTGGCCATTTTGTGAGGTCAATTGGGCTTTGGAGTTTCGATCCTGGTGTTATTGCTCGGTCCGGTCGCTCGAAGTATCCTGCCTCAAAGTCGAAGCGGTTCTTTTCTGGGCCGACATCGATCAAGCCTTGTCTACTGTCGGGTCGGCGTCCACCTTGGAGTGCCAGAGGGCCACTGATGTTCATTTCGAGATCGCTGGGGCCGAAAAAGCGGATCCTTGGTCGCTTCTGTTTGGATTGAGCCCTCATCTCTTCGATGGGGCGGATGATCAGTCGGTTTGCGTTTGTGCGGAGAAAGAGGTGGAAGAAGGAGATGACCATGCCGGATGAGAAGAGCGATGCTTCGGCGAATCTTGCGCCACCGAGCGCGGCGTCGAAGTTCTCCTGTAGAGACTGCACCTCGACCGGGATCACCAGGGTCTGCAGCTGTCAGCTAGTGTTCTTTATCGAACGCACCTCCGTACTTACGTAGATGACTGCGGTCACGAGCAGGTAGTAGACCATCCTTGATGCCGCGATGCGCTCGTTGAGGTCCACATCCGCATTTCGCATAAGCTGTATGCTGATGACGGCCGCCAGGAGTAAGAGCGAAGAGATGAGGACGATGAGAAGGACAAGTGTGAGGAGATCGTAGCGCATGATAAACCAGATGAGACTGCCGAAACACCTGTTGAACATAGGCCACACGATGGTCGGTATCCAGGTGGCGAGGAGGAAGAGGTTGACAGCGGCGATGCAGAGTATTGTGTTCCACTTTCCGCGCGGCGCGAATCGTTCCTGCTTGAAGGAGCGCAGGGCTGTTTCGATACCGAACGCAAGAGTAATGTAGCCCATGGCGAAGATCGCTGTGTCCGTCAGTAGCTGCCAACGAGTGCGTGCAGCCATAACATACCAGGAAAGGTGACCATGGCCAGCATTCGACAGCTTTTTGATAATACACTATTGAGAGTTGTGCCCTGCACTGATACGAAAATAATTTGTGATGCAACCGCACCGCAAGCCAGCGCAAGTGGGAAAGTCTCGGCGGGGTGGACATTTCGAAGAGAGTTGAATCGTCTGCAAAGTTAGCTCGGCTCGAATAGTACGAGGTCTTACTACTTACTGCTTGCGAAGAGTGACTTGGAGCTCTGCCGCTCTCCTTGCATCCGATAGAATGCGAAGAACCGTCAACAGTGCAAGCGCGAGACTGAAAACACCTAGAGCCAGATGCATTGTACGCAATGTCTGGACCTGGGCCAGCTGCAGGCTCGCGATGACAGCTCTTGTCGAGTTCGTTGAGGTCCAAGAGGGTTCGCTGACGGCCGAGGTGTTGAGCGACACATTGAAGTGCGACCGGGCCTCAAGTCGAGGCAATTGAGCGACCCATTCTTCCATCGTGCCAACTTCGCAACAAAATACACAAGAAGAAAAGAATGTCGCTGATCACCAGCAGCGGCTGTTGAAAGTGATAAAGCTTAGGTATTCATGGAGACAATCTGACCGAAGTAAACACAAACGCTCAACTTCAGTAAGAGGTGCCTGAGCCTGCCAGCAGAACGAGGGAAGGGAGAAAGAGGGTTAGCATTAGGCGTGGGACGAGGAGGCGAATATGAGACGCCAAATGGTATATGAGGAAACTGAGGGAACGTGCCAGTAGCGCACAGTTTCGGGACAGCGGTCCTGAGGCGTCTGTCAATCCATTCGTTGACCAGGAGCTTTGACCCCGTCCGCATTGGATCACGTTAGAGGGCGAACCCTCGTCTGCTTGGAGAAGGTGGGGTTTCACGAGCTGCACGCACGCTGGGGAGCCTGGGCAGCGGAAGCAGGCAGACCCGTCTTGACAAGCTTCTCTTGACTGCCACAGTAGCAGACTGTGGAGATTGCCCGTGCTCCATTACTAACGGCGACATACTCCAGGCCGAAGATACATTTTACTTCATCTACATGTCATGAAATGCAGAATCGCCTTTGCAGCATCTGGAAGGCGCATCGAGGGCTGCCAACAGCGTATAGCTGTCTCCTGTCAAAGTTGAGCGCTTGTTCTGGGTTCAAAGGTTTCGTTTCTGTCACGTAGTTCCAGATGCCGCCATTTGATCCTCTTGCCGCTTGTGGGCCGGACAGGTAGGCGCGTGGCGTCTTGTTCGCTGTTGTCGTGAGGTCGGGAGGTTGAACTAACGTTCTGATGCCCGCTAAGTTTAGGCTGTGCCGCAGATCCTCGCTTCAGCCCTGTCCGAGACACAGGGAACGCCAGATCCCCATGCGCCCCACACCGGAAGCTGGGATCTTGTGAACGTTCGGAGGAAATTGCATAACTTCAGGGACCTCGAGTATGACCAGTGAAGAGGCATAAAATGGTCCAATGCGAGCAGCGAGGCTTAGGACGTTGTGACTAGCCAAATTGGGCCAACTAAGCGGACCCTCGATGGATCTTTCCCATGCTCGTCATTGTCCGTTGGCACTGCAGTATGATGTAAAGAAGGATGCAAAGCGGTGAATGTTTCTCAGGATTGCGACGCCTTGCTGCTTGGCTGACGAGATAGACATCTAAGGCTGAGCGATGCCATAACGCACATCTTCGCGAGTGCAACGGAACTCGACGCATGCTTGCCTTCAAATGCAGGCCCACCTGCTGCGTAGACCCTGTCTGTGCCGGATATCATTGATCAACTGCAGCGATGACATATGCTGCGCCTGTTGGCTGCCGGGTGGCTGCTGGGCTTTCCAGCCGGTTTTCGTATACCGTGAGGATCACCCTGATGTGACGGCTTCATTTCGCTACCTCATCGTTGGTGACGGCCGGAAGCCACCCGTGGCGAAATGAGCACCAAAAGCCATGAATGATTTGCACGCAGGGCCCGTGTCAAGAAGCGATAACGCGCGGTATACTGATCTGCTTGCCCCGCTCGATACCGCTGGTAGATAAGATGAGTATGGTCTAGACTGCGTCAAAGGGTGGGCTTAAGGGCGCATAGCGGTAGAATGATGGAGTCATGGTGATGAAGGAATTGGAATGTCATTGTATTGTGGGGTTGGATGTCTTGAAGATATTGCATGTGCATGGTATAAGTGTTGATGATGTGAACTCTCTCATGTGGAGTCGGGAAAGGCGCGTTGGCGACCATTCAACGTCACCTACGCAGACTTGGCATACTCCTCAAGGTAGGAAGCGAGCAGTTTCGCGCCATCGAGAGACACGGCATTGTCTGTAGAAAGCTGTTAGCCTGATGTCATTCCAAGACGATCGAGCGGAGGCTGCGGCACTCACAATTGCTGGCACGAATGCCGCCAACGCTGCGGTGACCCTTCAGACCCAACAGGCCCTTCTTCTCAGCGCCCGCAAGGAAAGCCTTCTCCTTGTCTGCGTCTCCACCGGCAACTCTGAAGCAGATGTTCATTCTGCTGCGCGCGGATTTGTCGGGAACGACACGGTAGATGTCGGAGTGCTTGTCAAGCACACCGTAGATCAGGTTGGCTTTCTCGTCCGAGATCTCTTCCTGGCCTCCAATGCGCTTTGCCCCATATGTGTCCACGAGTCCCTGCATGACTTGCCCAGCAACCCATACGTCGAAGATCGGCAGGGTGTTGTACAGCGAGTTGTTCTTCGCAATCGTGGGGTAGTCAAAGACAATGGGTCCAACAGCCAGGTTGAGTTGTCGTAGGAGGTCTGGCGAGGCATACGGTGACTGAGGAGGGAGGAGCGACTTCTTGATGATTGCAATCGCGATACCGGTGTTGCCAATGTTCTTTTGGGCTCCACCGAAGATGATACCGTACTTCTCGACATCGACCTTGCGGGAGATGAAATTGGAGGACATGTCAGCGACCACAATCGGTGCATCCTCGCCCTCGAGGCTCTTTGGGAACGAAGGGAATTCAACACCATCGACAGTCTCGTTGTCGCAGAAGTAGACAAAAGCTGGCCCGCCTGACGAGCGAGGAGTGAGGCTCCACTGGTCCTCGGAGGGGATCTTGCCGAACTTGCCATCGTTGGCCTTGCGAGCATCAACTGCAACATTGACGTGCTTGGCACCAATGAGGCGTGCGGCTTCTTGCGAGGCCTTGAGTGACCAAGAGCCAGTGACCAGGTAGTCGACCTTGAGCTCCTCGTCCACAACCTGTCGTAGCCGCTTCAGCACCTCGTCCTTGTCGTCACCCACCTCTTCGGCAATCTTGGCTCGTTTTTTCTCCACCCATATCGAAACGAGGTTGTATACGGTCGCACTGAACTCGCCGCTGCCGCCGCTCTGAAGGAAGAGGATGTCGTAGTCGTCGGGGATCTCGAGCAGGTCACTCAACGCCTTCTTGGTCTCAGCAAGGATGGCATTGGCTTCGGGCGAGCGGTGGGAGATCTCGCAGAGGCCAAGGCCCTTGTCCTGGTAGTTGAGCAGCGCTTGTGATGCCTTCTCGAGGACGGTGGTGGGGAGGGGCGCGGGGCCAGCACCGAAGTAGTTGACGTCAGATCTCTGCACCATGTCGACAATGTGAGGGTCAGCGGGAGGGGTGAGGTGGATGGGTAAGGGCAGAGCAGGGAAGAAAGTAGGATGTCAATTGACCGGGAGCTATGTTTGCGGAGTGTAAATTCTTGAGCCTCGCGTCATACCAATATGACTCCGTTGCTGCAGCCTCGAGAGTATCCCATCCGGTCTCGGTGAGGCAAGCCACCGTCCAAGCATGCAGCTCAATCAAGACATGCAGAAGCAATACGCGTATGAGCACATTCGGCCATTACACAGAGCTGCCCACATGCTGTACCGGTGGACGCGGGGAGTAGCGATTGACTGCGTGCTCATGGCAGCCAATCATGCACGGAGCGACCCTGATGACCTTGTGCCGAAGTCGGCGCGGCCGGGAGTGCCTCTTGGCCGCCGACAAATTTCTGGGGAAGCGTGCGCATCGTGAACCGACACATCGTTCCTGCGGAGCGTCAATCTGGGAGCAATGGCCATGTCTTTGCGAGCTGCGCGCCTTCTGGGCCGCCGAGCGGCTGTGGTACGTTCCGTTGTACCTTTTGCCATCTGCTGCAAATGCTAACATGTCGCAGCTGCCATCGAGCATCCGCCTTTCACGCGTCGCGACGCAGTCATCCCGTCTCAGCTTCGCCCCTCGCGCTTTCAGCACAACAGCCACCCGCTACGACACCCCAGACGTCTTCCACTCGCTGAAAGAGGGTCCGGCAGCAAACTTCCTCGGCACTTTCCAGGAGACCCCCAAGACGCCCCAGACTCTCACCGAGAAGATCGTCCAGCGCCATGCCGTCGGCGTCGCAGAGGGCAAGGTCATCCGCTCGGGCGACTACGTGACCCTCCAGCCTGCCAAATGCATGACACACGACAATTCGTGGCCTGTTGCGCTCAAGTTCATGTCCATTGGCGCGACCAAGATCAACGACCCCAAGCAGATCGTCATGACCCTCGACCACGATGTCCAGAACAAGACCGAGAAGAACCTGAAGAAGTACAGCCAGATTGAGGAGTTTGCCGGAAAGAACGATGTCGTCTTCTACGGCGCTGGACGAGGTATTGGTCACCAGATCATGGTTGAAGAGGGCTATGCTTGGCCAGGAACACTCGCAGTGGCCTCGGACAGCCACTCGAACATGTACGGTGGTATTGGATGTCTCGGCACACCTGTGGTCCGAACAGACGCTGCCAGTATCTGGGCGACCGGCAAGACCTGGTGGCAGGTGCCTCCCGTTGCAAAGGTCACCTTGCAAGGCACCATGCCCAAGGGCGTTACTGGAAAGGACGTCATCGTTGCTCTCGCTGGTCTTTTCAACAAGGACGAAGTCCTCAACCACGCTATCGAGTTCACCGGATCTGACGACACCCTACGCACCATCCCCGTCGACGACCGCCTCACCATCGCTAACATGACCACTGAGTGGGGTGCTCTGACTGGCCTGTTCCCCATTGACTCCGTACTTCACGGCTGGCTGCGAGCTCGTGCTACCCTGGCCGCCATGGGCGAGGGCGATGTCAAGGACCACCACCAAAAGCAGTTCGTGCACGAGCGCATCGACGAGCTTTTCACAGCCACCGGTATCGTTGGACAGCAGCTTGGCCACATCTGGAAGCCTGCCTTGGCTGCCGACAAGGGCGCCGTCTACGCCAAGGAGCTCTTCCTCGACCTATCCACCCTGTCTCCCTACGTCTCCGGTCCTAACTCAGTCAAGATCGCCACGCCCCTCGTCGAGCTCCAGAACCAGGACATCAAGGTCAACAAAGCCTACCTCGTCTCCTGCACCAACTCGCGCGCATCCGACCTCGCAGCCGCCGCCAAAGTCTTCAAAGAAGCCGCCGAAGCCAACGGCGGCACGATCCCCAAGCTCCCTTCCCACGTCAACTTCTACATCGCCGCCGCATCGATCCCGGAGCAGAAAGCCGCAGAGGAGTCCGGCGACTGGCAAACTTTGCTCGAAGCCGGCGCCCAGCCTCTCCCCTCTGGTTGCGGTCCCTGCATCGGCCTGGGCACCGGGCTGCTCGAGCCAGGCGAAGTCGGCATCAGCGCTAGCAACCGCAACTTCAAGGGCCGCATGGGATCTCCAGACGCCAAGGCGTACCTGGCCAGCCCCGAAGTTGTCGCCGCCAGCGCGCTGTCCGGCAAGATCAGCGGGCCGGGGTGGTACGAAGTGCCTGAGGGATACACGGGCGTGCACCGCGGCGAGGGCGACGGGATTCCAGAGGAAGAGCGCATGATGACCATCGAGGACATGATCGAGAAGGCCATCAAGGACGCTGAGGCCGCCGCCGCCTCGTTCGGCGAGTCCGAGAACCCCACCGTTTCTGAGCCCGCACCCTCCTCCTCAGACGCGGAGACACTGACCGAGATCCTCCCCGGCTTCCCCGAGAAGATCGCGGGTGAAATTGTCTTCTGCGACGCAGACAACATCAATACCGACGGCATCTACCCCGGAAAATACACGTACCAGGACGACGTCACGCGCGAGAAGATGGCGGAGGTGTGCATGGAGAACTATGACCCCTCGTTCGGTGCCAACGCAAAGGCTGGCGACATTCTAGTTACAGGCTTCAACTTCGGGTGCGGCAGCAGCCGCGAGCAGGCCGCGACCGCGATCCTGGCAAAGGGTATTCCGCTGGTCGTTGCTGGGTCTTTCGGCAACATCTTCAGCAGGAACAGCATCAACAACGCCCTGATGGGCGTCGAGGTGCCCAAGCTGGCGAATAGGCTGCGGGAAGTGTTTTCCGGCACCAATGTCGAGGCGAGCCAGCAGGCGATCAAGGAGCCGAGCAGGAACAGTCAATCGCTTGACTCGCCGCCGCCGGCTGCTACTGCGCAGCCTGCCGAGGCAAAGCAGCTTACGCGCCGGACTGGGTGGACGCTGGAGTGGGATGTGCGCAGGAGCAGTGTGAATGTGCAGGAGGGACCCAATGGAGCCAAGTGGAGTGTCAAGGTTGGCGAACTGCCTCCCAATGTGCAGGAGATCATTGCTCTCGGTGGCCTGGAGAACTGGGTTAGGAAGGAAATTGGTGGCACTGTTTGAGCGGTGTAAGATGTGTGTATACCCATTTAGATACATTGCATGGGCCGGCGTTCGTTCTGCGTAGTCTTGTATTGTACATTCCGCTTTCCCCTCCAAAAGCTTGTCCGGCGCGTATCCTTTGAGCGCTTGTCATAGAGAACACGGAATCCATAAAGTCGTTTCTCACCCGGAGCCCCAACGCCGTCCCATCACTGTCGTCCACGTCAACGCCTATTCAACCGTCTCTTCTGTCACCGATAGGACCTTACGAGGCCCACTAAAGAGGTCTTGGCCGCTCTCCGTCTGCTTGTGGGTAACATGGAAGGTGACGTGCTTGCCGTTCTTCCACTCCTCAAAGTTACCCCGACCTTCCTTGGCCATTTCGGCATCTTCTTTGCGGATGCCCTCTTGTACACCACTCCACTCATCGAGAGTTGGGCGCTCGGGGCGCTCAGGGTGCCTGTTTTCGTCGCTCCCTGCTTGTCTCCCTCGCCCTCTTCCTCTGCCCGTCCTGCGGCCGTTGTTGTTTCTGCGTCGATAATCACGAGAAGGCGACTCGACAACAATAGGCTTGAGAACGCGCATCAAAGCAATAGCGTACCCTACGCTCATGCCGCAAATGAACGTGAGGAAGGCGAGACCTGCAGCCGTGCCGCGTGTCGTGTCCCGGATCCGACAGCAGGCGACAAGGAAGTAGAAGAGGTGGACTCCTATACACGACAGCAGGTAGAGACCGATGCTACCAAGAATGGCTGCCGGGAGAGCAATCAGGGCAATTGTAGCCATCGTCGGGGTATAGGCCAAGCCCTCGACAACTCGCCGGCCCATCCTGTCGGCCTTCTCTGATACTGCACGCCGCGGGCGAGCAGCCAGCTCCGCCCTGCTCCTGTTATCGTGGAGCTCAGGTGCTGGCACGTCAGGGATTTTGACCTGCAGGAACTCGCACAGTGGAATCCATGCAATCAAGCTGCGGATCTCGAGAAGATTCTTCTCTCGGACAAGATTGCGGATGGCTCGGTCATTGTTCACGCAAAGGGACTTGTTTGATTTCGCGATGAGCTTGAGGAACCGGTCGATGTTGCCTTGGTATTGAGGGTCAAAGCGAGCCCAAAATCCTGCTGAGGGCGTCTCTAGATCGGTCTTGAGGATATGGTCTCCCGCTACCAAGATTACTTTGACACCAGGGTACAGCTTGACCATTAAAATGTCGAAAAAGCACGCCGGCATGCCGACAATAGCATCGTGATCACCAATGAGCTTGTTGAAATCGGACTTTCTGTACGGAAGCCCCTCCTCGCGAAGGTATGCAGCTTCAACCCATAGTGGGAAGTCGCGTTCGTAGCGTTTACTGGCAGCTTCAAAATCGTAAACCTTGAAGCCCAGCTTTGTAAGCGCGTCGCCGATACCTAGGGAGGACGTCAGCTTCATCTTGGGTTACGAACCGTTCCACACTCACCGTCAGTGCCGCTTCCGGGACGTCCGATGACAATCACGCGCTTCAGAGAGCGGAACTTGCTCGGATCGCTATCGATCAAGCGAGGTTGCGGTGGTAGGGCGGCTTCGCGCTCTGCGTCAGGTGCAGACGATGCATCAGTGGGAGCGGGGGTGCTGTTCTTAGCGGTATCGCAAGCTACCTGACCGCCAGCAGCCGTGGCTTTGGTATGAGGTGCGATGGAATGGTTCACTATCTCCATGGTGGCTTGGGGAAATGTGCTCTCAGCTGCAGGTGTTGTGGGTTCGCCTATGTTGCCCATGCTAGCGAGGAAGAGGTGGGCGAGTGAGGAACGGGTGTCGAGCTGAGTCAAAAAGAGCAATGGAGAAAATCCAGGATTCAGGAACCCTGTCAAGCGAAGTGAGGTGAAGAGTGTCGGTCTGGGTGACTCAGGTGAGCTCCGTCTGCTCTCGCCGTGAGATAGGCAGGCACGCCTCGTGCCTTCCACCTGGGGTGACGTGTCGTCATAGCTTCGGCCACCACTGTAGCAGCGACTCGGAAGTGTGTCTCGATCTCTTGCGGCATTCTAGTCGTAATTGTCAGCACCTCTCACAAGACACAACCGTTGGCAAGAAGTCAAGGTGAAAGAATACAGTTAAACATGTGAAGCATCTTGCTCATTTCTGACATGTAGCTCACAGCATAGTATGTACCAAGGACGGAAGAATATCTTGATTGCGAACATGACGCTACACCCAAGAAACATACACTTGAAATTGTGCAGACAGTCTCAAAACCTTATACCCCATTACTCTCCCCTTTAAAGAAGGAGGGCATGATCCTACCCCCTAAGCTCCTCCTCCGTCAAGTTGAAGCACCTCGAACACCCTCGACATGATGCTGGACCTCCTTCGGCGCCACCTTCGACTTCTTCACCCGTCCATAGGACCTTGTTGGGCTATCGAAGACTTACACATACTCGTCATTATCAGTCGCGGGATGGTTCTCCACGCCCAAAATCGCGCTTCCCTTCTTAGTCGGCGTACCTGCTGCGTCGAGAAAGCCGTTCTATCGAAGGGTATAGTAGTTGCCGGGTGCTTTCTTCGCTAGGGCAGCGAAGGTTCTCTGACCATCGTTCTTGGCGTAAGGCGCCTGGTATCCTGGATCCGAGATATGGCCAGTACGTCCATCGATGGTCTTGCCGATGCCAAACGGGACGGGAGCGCCAAGGGCGGAGGGGAAGCTGGGTTCTGCGTTATCCTTCAGAGCTTGAGGAGCCCAGCTTCGGTTTGGTGTCTCTGGCGGGGAGTGTAGAGCTGGTGCTGGCCTTGCGCGTCGATGGCGTCGGAACTGCGGTCTTCACGTCGTCTTTCGACGCTGCGTGAGCTTGTAGCGCTCGCCGAGTTGCGATATTCGACAATCTTTTCGATTGTGATTTTCGGCTTGTATCAGCTGAGCTATCCTTTCGCGCAGGATTTCAAACATCTAGCAGCAGACTTGACTTACCAGATGTCCTATCATCCAGATGAAATCGAGCTCGTCAAATGGTTGCCGTGGGTCCCTATCGTGAAGTAGAACATCAGCCCAACATCGCTTCGCCTTCATCGGCTGGTCTGGTATGACTAGGCCAGCCCTCCTCTCAAGTCGTCCCAATCCCACTAGCCTGATGTTGCGGGCGGGAGTGACATGTGCTGCAGTCTGTCAGTAGTCTACCAATCCGGTAGGTTGCGCAAGACAAGCGAGACGTGCTTGGTGAATACACGGTCCACAATTCTCCGGAGTGTTGCGAAAACAGTGTAAGAATGATGGCGCAGAAATGCGATGTGTGCGCTCTGCCACGTCAGCCACACGGACCCGCAACTCTGTAAACTGTAGCAGGGTATAAATGATGCGAGGATACAGGTGTTTGGCAGTGGGCACACGCGAGGTGCGTGGCGACGCGGTCCTTTTAGAGCCGGAACGGTTTAGTGCCGCCCCACTTTCGCGCCTTCACGTGATGGCCGCAAAGAAGGTCTTCTCGTCTCGACCTTCCTCCACTTGCCGTATAACACATCGTTCTCCGTCTTCTTGTGTTTGCGAACGACTCCCTACCTCGCCTTCACATCCCACTGTGCTGCGACGTTGGAACCCTGTTGCTGCGCAAATGCTAATGTTGGCGCGTTTGTTGTTTGGGCAGTGAACGAACGTTGTTGTGCGGAAGCTTCGCTCGCGCTTCTGTGCACGTACCTTCACGATGTCTCGGCACTGTGTCGAAGCTTCGCGTACATATATGGAAGGTACAGTGTAGCTGTCTTCCTTTGTCTTGGCCACTACATTCTGGAAACACCGCCTACTCGCAGCTATAATCATGGAGCACTGTGCAGCCTCTCTGGCGACTGACCACCACAATGGGATCATCCAAATTATTTATACACCGATAATCCCTCGAAGGAGATGGCCATTCAGAATCTAAGTAAGTACTATGGACAAACAGCGCCCTCCCGAGAAGCGCGCTGATGGGCCGTCAAGTAACCTTATCAACGACCTCATCAACGCAGCAAACACTAATGATCGCTTCAATCTACTTGAGGATGATGCAGTCCTCCCGGGCAATCTTGCTAGTCCCATCCATCCCCTATTTCATCAGCTCAAGCACGATGAGCGGCTGCATCAAGCGTTGCAGCTGGCATCGCATTTTCTCTTGCATGAACGACTGCTTGAATTCTTCGTCCCCTTACTTTACGGTCGTGTGATGCACGATCTCGAATCCACAAGGAGGTACCTGTGCAATCCCCTCATCGATGCATCAAAAGCAAAGCAGGCATTGCTACTTGCAGAAGTGCGCCAGGCTCTGGAATGCCTTGCTACTCGAATCAAAATCATCTTTGTCAGCCAGAAGCAAAGGGCTTGGGCTCGTACAATCATTGACGACTCTGCATCGACCACTGACCCGTGCTGCTGTCGAGCCTTCCAGACCAGGCGCTCTCCAAAGATCGAAATCACGGAAAAGTTTGCCATGTTCTATCATGCTGGAGATGGGTACGCGAAAGCAACACGTTGCGCCCAGTTTCGCCACGACTTTCTCTTTGCTACCACACTCGTGCATGAAGTAGTGCATGCTGTAGGCGTGATGCGTCGAGGTGATCTCAGCGAGCCTCATTACCAACTGGACTTTCCAGCGACAGAATGGGGCTATGCTTGGGAAAACTTCATGTTCGGCTGTATCATCAATCCGCAAGATAAGCGCTATGCTGGTACACATATGCTGATGCGTAAGATCTGGGCTGACGTTAAAACAGCAAACGAGAATGGCGGTAAGGAGTATAGCGACGTCTCCATGTCTTGGATTGCACAATGGTTTCGTGCCGAGACTTGGTACACCGTCGAGAACGCTGGACCAACCGCGATCGCGCCGCCAACGATTCACTTCAAGATTCAGATCTCTGAGAAACTCGGTGCGTGGGTAGTATGGTCAGACAATCTCGATGTTCGCGAAGATACAGCGTCTCTGTACAGCCGTTGGCAGATACAACTCAAGACTGAAGACTGCTCTGCTGACGGTAGGCAAGTATCGCGCGTGGTCTACTTCAGAGAGCTCACAGCGACAGATCTGCAAGTCCCGAACGTGTCAGTACCTCAGCGGGTACGCGATGCTCCTAAGGCTCCTCTGATACAGAACTTGCTGGCATCGAAGAGGCGGAACGCGAAGAAGCCGGCCCGCGGGATGCGGCGCAAGCGGCCAACATGTGCGAATGCTGACCTCTTGTCACCGACCCAAAACCATGTTAAATTACCACCATCACCAACACCTGGATTTACGCCTATCAATGCGCCTCTGATCGCAGCCTGCCGCGCATCTTCACCATGTGGCACGCAACGGAAGCGGCGAACGAACAACGACGAGGACGACCTACAGGAGCAAAGACATGATTTGTGTTCATTATACCCGTGATCGCACGGCCGATGGTAGTGTGGGTATTCCACTGACACTCGTTTCAGTTTCATATGTTTCTGCAGACAGTATTGATGGATGCATTGCGCGACTTCAATGGTCTTTCATGTCTTTTGTCTCTTCCGCATCTTGCCGTGTAGACACGGGGAAAGACGATTTGCACATCCGCGACTCCATGCATACGTCTATCTCACCCTCTACTGCGACACAGCACACCGCTGATTCACAGTATCACATGTTCGCCATCAGCATCCATCAGCCGTCACACCGAAGATGTTAGTAAGTATGTTTGCTGTCGTTGTTGCTATTTTGGGTCGCGTACTGGAACGCTCTTTCCGGCCCGCGTCTGACACCTGCATGCACAGCCTCGCTGTCGGCTGTCACCCGTCGCCCCAACCAAGGTACTGTATCATCCCAATCATGCACCTTGTGTAGATCTCCGATGCTATCGAACCGAATGTCGGTGCGGATATATTGATCCTTCGAGGAGGTTTGAGGTCGATCAGTGTTGCTGTTTGGGTGTTTGGGAGATACGAAGTGGCGAATGTAGTGGTTTGGGCCTCGCTAAGGATGGCTGCATGATAGTTCTCACCCAACACGATCAACTTAGAGGCATCACACATACCGAAGGTAGTTCATGCTTGCTTTAGGGAATGAGTTCTTCTGGTACAGTCCAGTGCCTACCCGATCAAGCTTTCCAGCCCCCAAATTCCCCGCATTGTACTCGGGCACTTGTGGTAGCGTAGGCATTCTTGTGCGCCCGAGGTACCGTTTCTGCGCTTCATCCCCGTGCAAGTATCAATGATCGGTGGTTGGCTTTGGGACATGAGAATAGCTGGAGTATGATGAGCAAAACTGTAAGAGCACGAACTTAGAGTTGACATTCGTGTGGTATCATCATCGAATACAGATACACTGCGCGACGAAGATAATCACCTGTGCATTGCCGAATGATCGACACGAATACGAACGTTCCTTGACGGCAGATATCAGCAACTCCTTCTAGCGGCTTTCTGCCGGAGACGTTTAAGCGAACTCGGACTCGTGGCTAGCTAGTCCTTCAATCTCATTATCCCTGCACTTGCATCTTCACACTCCGGCAGGCCCGGAGCGTTACTTCTGGCACATGGGAGACGGGACTCATATGGTCTGAATGCAAGGCTTCCTGCGAGGCGTACTGGAGCGCACTGATCTCCCCAGAGCTGGTCGTTGCTAACGCTGACGAACTCTATCACGCACAGTAGGCCATTTGGAGTTATACATCCACAGCTGGGACGTTGGGACCATGCAGTATGAGATTTGTGATTGTCAGACGTGGGGGAGACAAGGAGAGCCATTATGTACATCCTCATTCGTAATCGTGATCGGAAATATACAGTGGAAATTAGGAGGTCGAGTCTCGTATGGAGACCGTCAAGCGAGGGTATCTTGATGCTAGAGTAACGATGCAAGCAAATGCAGTCATGGAAATGTAGCAGAAATGGACAAATAGGACCACCGTCAATTTTGTCCCCCTCTGGCACCACGCCATCTTGCCTCCAAGTCTCTTGCTCTTGCTGCTGCTTCTGCCCGCTTTTTGGCGTTCATTTCAGCTTGACTTTGCGCATAGTCCGGCAATTCGTCATCGTCTCGTGAATCGTCTTCGAGGCCCAATATCTCCAATTCGGCGTTGATGGCATTCATATGCGGCGTGAGATGTGCGTGATGTGGTCTGAATGCGTTCTGAGGGAGTATGGTGGATGTCGGTGCAGATACTGATCGCGAAGATGTGAGCGGTGGTTCGAAGCTCTGCCAGCTTGCGGTTTGGCGTGTTCGGTCGGGAATTGGCGCTGGTATGTACTGTGGCGGTACAGGTATTGAACCTCTACTGGACCGACGTGCAAAGAGCGAGCTTTGTAATCGGTTCGGACCGTTGGGAGACCACGGATCTGATTCATCCGGGAGCCCAGTCGTTGCCTCCACGAACAAGTGGAATTGTGAAGCATCGGCGAACGGTTCTGTGGGAGAGAGCCATGTATGCGGTCTGGTTCTGCTGGAACCACCACCGCGCCCGGTGGGACTGATCATGGTTGTGTCGGGGAACGTTCGAGCACGTGTCGGTGAAACATCAAAAGGCGGAGCAAAAGATGCTTCTTGCGATGCAAGACCGTGGGCAGCAGAGTAAGGTTCGTAATGTGTATTGTCTTGGAAAGCCGGATTTGCTGATTGTACACGGGCGAGAGGCGGCGGATACGAAGGCGCAGTGTCATGACTTGGCCCGTAAGGTGAGTTCGGCATGCTGCGAGAGTATTGCTGCTGATAGTGACCGTCTACGTTTACACTGAGATGTGCTCCTGCGGATAAATGACGTTGATGATGTAGATGTGGTTCCGGGTGCAAGTGTGGAGAATTAGGATGGTCGCTTGACGGGCGGCCCCGTAATAGTGATCGTAGAGTGGCTTGCTTCCGCGCCTTCCTATCTGTTTCTGGCGGAGGTAGTGGGAGAGCTTTGTTGACGTCTGGTGTCGTAGATATGGTAGGGACTGCGAACGGCATTTGAGGTGGACTGGACATTGTCGAGCCTACGCTCAACCGACTTGCTGTAGCGCGGTATGCCGACTGTTCAGCTGGCGGATACCTCTCCGAGCTAGGCATGCTAAACCATAGCTCGGTGTCTTCCTCAGCTGGAGTTCGTGATCGAGATCTTGACCTGCCATTTGCCATTGTGCTGTCGTGCTCTCATAAGACACAGCTGGCCGTGTTGAATGGCAACTCGACGCAGTCGACCTCACCGATGACTAGTTGTGATGTGTGAACTTGGTAAGCGTGGTTGGAACGGTGAGAAGATAGCAGTCTGCAAGCATACTCAAGTATGCTGAGGTCGTATCGCAAGAGGGCTGTCGAGGCTGTAACTGTGCCCTCGGATGCAGGGGTAGTCAGGCCAGGCAAGTCTAGGAACGGTGGTGTGGTCGTGTGGAGATGGAGCTGCAGCTGTATGGCGTGCGCTAATGCACAGAGAAGACTTCAGCCAATTTAAGATGCTGGAAACTGACCTTGAGCGTAAATTTTAATCGAAATCAGCGATGCCAGGGCCTGCCGGAGTTCCGCACCTATGATCAGCACAAGTAGGACGGGAGGAGTGTTTATGGGCGGGATTGACCGAGTGGCCTGGCCTTGAGTGGCAGTGGTAGCCGCGCGCAGAGACAGGGCGCGCGACTAGATAGGATGTATTATGTATAAGTCGGAGGAGGAGACTTCTTGCAGTAGGATCAAAGGTGCTTGGTAGTCCCATGTTAGAATGGTTAGTTTCCAACGGGGCGGAGGCGAACAAGATGCTGGCCTGACCACATTCGTGCCCGCACGGAGGGTAGTTGACAGCGAGTGTTTCTTTGTAGGATCGCTTTGTCCTAGCCTTGCACGGTGAAGACAAGGATCCGAGGCGCATGCCGGCCTCCACAATCTTGAACCATCACTCCAAAAAAGCTTGATGTGTTAGGTAGGAGATAAACGGATACGGACCATATGCTGCGATCTCAGAGGAGACCCTGCACATGGAAGGCCTGATGCGGAGCCAAGTCGACGTTTCAGCACTTGCTTGCGCGAACACCGGGTAACAAGCCCGTCTCTACTCAGCAGCGCTCGACTCGAAGGAGCTTGATAGTCTTCTGTATGACAACGCGACCAGAAGCGGAATTCTACAAATGGTAGGCTATACAAGTGGCAGTGATGTGCAGGACAAAGACCCGCTGAGAGAGTGCACTGCCCCACCTATTTTTGGAAGGAACTCTCGCGCTAGCGCGCACCACAAAGCAACCGAGGCCGGCCCCTACAGTCTCTCCTTCACATCATCGAGGTAGCCATTATCACAGCATCACAGGATTATAGTGGATAATCTTCAATGTGTTTATGCCGCTCCACATACCACTTGTCAGAAGAGGTGTGTTGATGTTACCTGCCTTTTTGGATCTAACCACCCGCTTCAACGTAAGAGCAGTTTGGTGCACGTCATGAACGTGGCGTTTCTCCTGAATCGTGGCGGACGCTTGGGGCCTTTCTACCCCACGCTGAACCGCTTGTCACGATAGCACGTTGGGAGACTCTGATCATGTCGCTTCTTCAGCGTCAAACGGAGCTCTCTCATTCCTCACACCCGATGAAGCGGACTGACGCTGTGTTAGTAATAGCGCCGCAACGATGTATCAAATCGACGGCAGAGCAGCGACATCTATCAAGAGGCGCGTGGCATCAACGTCGATCGAAGACACAGCTATGAACCGTTGCTGGCTCTGTCGAGGCTCGTTCCCGCTACAGCACCGTTGTCCAAAGGCCTCGACAGCACATTTCGCCTCGTGAAACCTTGGAACGCCGACTGACCGTTGACAGCCGTTGCCGTGGAGCCCCGCAAACGGTGATTGTCATGACGTGAACGCCCACGACGTTTGTCTGGCATTCTCACAGCCATCTATGCTGCAAAGGAAACGACAAATAATAGGCGAGGGCATATTCTACTCCAAGGAGATGTTCGAAGTGATCGGACATCGGAGACCGTGTAGATGTCGTTGGGGGCCTAACTCATTTCCACTCGAGTTGACCCCCTCATGTCTCGAACAGCGACGGCCGAGGCGTCACGTGGCATCTGAAAGGACGCTTTTGAGTCTTGCTTGTCCACGGAGCAGTCTTGTTGCGGCTGAAACGACTCTTTCTCCACTTGATCCATGCAAGGCAGACTTTTCACTGTACGTCGAACAGTGCGGGATCGCCGAAGAACGGTCAAACCATTAGCAAGCAATAGCTGCTCGCAATCTGCTCAAGACAGGCACTCCGCGACCCTTGAGCTCCACGGAGAGCATTGCTTGGAAGGTCACATGTAACCTTATCGGCTTGGTAATATTGCAATTATCTGCAGGTGCTCCACTGCAGACAACTCAATCAAGTCGATCCAACCGGATTGCCGTAGGAAGTTTAAGGCGGTGAGAGCACACGCCCTATTCCTGCTGCTTGCTGCACAAGTCTTGGTGGCGTGTGATCTGTTGGCGTCCGTTCAAGCATACAAGCGGGAACCAGGTGAGTTCAAAGAGCGAAGACATTTGCAGCATATTTAGCTAGATTTGATGCATTAGGTCGATTTCATTGGCTACACTATGAAATTAGTAACGAAGGCGTCTCGCTCAGACCATGAAGTCGTCTTTCTTCCGCGCCGACTCCGGCCTCGTCAGGCTGATGGTGCTCGACCAAGTGTCGGATGCATCATCCAGCTTCGTGCCCTTCTCCTGTATGCTTCTTGCGTCCTTGCTCTCGCTGAGTCGTCGAGCCAGCATGTTCCGCACTCTGATTGCTCCGGATACCAGGAGGAAGATTGCCATCATGCCGGCAGCATAACCCAATACGTGTAGGATAATGCTCACATTTCCGTGAGCCGGGTTCTGCCACTCATACACATAAAACCCTTGTGTGTACCTAGTGAGGTATGCAAGACCAAGGTATACAGACAGAATCAGCAGAACGACGCTGAGGTGCGACATTGGCGGTGCCTCCGTGGCGGGCAGCACGATCTCGACGATTGCGAACACCGAGTTCAGACCGTGGACTGAGAGGTTCATCCACTGCTCGAAGCGACCGTCCGGCCAGCCGCTGTTCATCGTTCCCCAGAACACGATGGTGACCAGGAAGGGCATGCATGTGATACATGAGTAGTACAACGAGTGCATGAGCTGCAGGGGCTTGGGCCAGATGTGGAGCCAGGTGCGCTCCTTGAAAGCATACATGAAGGTGTGGACCGCCGATACCAGGAAGTAAAAGCCGAGAGACCAGAAGGTGAGGTAGGTGAAGAAGCTGAAAGACTGCCCAATAGCGGCCTCGCTCTGATGTATCTTGTAGGAGCCGATGTTAACATCCTTTAAGCCGACGGTCGCGGTGTTGTTCGCTAGCCACGCGTAGGAGACGATGATCGTGGTGAAGCTGTATACGCAAAGGACAGCGCGGATACACGCGAGAACGAGAGGAGAGACCAGGTGAGAGGTGACAAATGACTTCGAAGGGTCGAAGAAGCCGGCTGTGGGGATACCCCAAGCCTCGTAGGTAAACAGGTTCATGTCTCAAGAGGTGGATAAGAATGTCTGAAGGGGGGGAACGCGAGGCGTGGCTGCTTGAACCTGATATAGGTGCAAGTCGATGGGTCACTCAACGAGTGGTCCTCGTTTGAAGTGCCAATGGCGCTTCTATATGTACTCAGACGTACACCCTATCGACGCGTACCTCGAACGATCGAGTCGACACACTTGTACAGTCGCACCGGCCCCTCTGGCACCACCAATGCCGTACTCGATAAATGACCTGGTGCTCTCAGCACCGCCATGCCAAACCGTTTCCTGCACAACCGTTCGCTCGCAGCTGTCTTGCCCTGTCTTGCTCCACCAGGCTTGTCGTTCGTCCAAACAAGAAGCATCTCGACCTCTTCCGGTGGTGCACTTCCAACGCCATAGCTTTACGCCTTGCGCAAGCCCCACCTCCTCGCGTCGGAAAAGCACGCGTTGCCAGGCGCCTATGCCAGCCTCAGAAGGGCTGTTCACCTCCGTTTTGGCGGGAACGATCAAAGTAGCTCGGCATATGCGAGATCGTGATAAGATCTGGCAAGCGTTCAGCTGTTGATTCGACGCCCGTCCTAAAGTGGACTAAAGTGGTCAAATTTCCCGACCGACCAATCAAACGTACGGGCGCGAATGCTGCATGCGGACAAGCGCAGGCTGCATCAGGTTTAACGCGCAGCCTTGCCCACGTCTTCAGCCGCAATCGTGCCAGCGCGCGCAAGCCACGCGCGTACGGAGCGCGCGAAGTTCTCGACGCATCAACACCGCAAAGTGGGACTTCAATACATGTAGGCGAGACCCTGAATTGAATAAAAGAATATTGAAGCCACTGCACAACAACCAAGGCGCCAACGCAGAATCTCATATCTGAGCGACGGCGACGCCGAAATGCACGCTTCCTTTTGGCTCCAGGACCCTCGCCTACTTACCGCACAAAGGGCATCTGTGCTGTCGCTATCACAACTTCCTCGGAGCGCATCGTTGACGCCAATCTGCGACCGTGTCTCTCAATGCATTGCTGGAAGATCACACTGTGTCGCACGCAACTCGAACGTCATTGACTTCAAGCTCATAGTATCGTCAAGACCCGATAGCGAAGCACTCAGACAGCCTCGAATGACTGGACGATCAAAGATGCATGGCGTGGGACTCTCATGCCTTCCGTACGGTGGTAATTGGACGAAGCTTCTACTGGCCTTGTTCTGAGGCAAGGGTCACCACGGTCGCGCAAGAATGCGATTTCCTCAAGGGAAGGCGAGTCGCTTCTCACGTGGCATTCGCGAAAGAAAAAGATAAGAGCCTTTTCATCTGCCATGCCGTGCAAAGCAATTGTTTTGAGGCTATACCTGCAACAGCTTCGAAATCGCTCCGCCCAAGATGGGCAACAACCCGTCTGCTCTTGCTGTGGATGCCAACCTGCCAGCAAACTGGACATACTACGGCTGCTACACCGATTATGGTAAGAGAAAGTTGGCAGGGTCGTCCTATGTGGACTCTGGGAACATGACCCAAGCTAGCTGTGTTGCCTTCTGTGACGATAACGGCTATCCGTACGCAGGCATCGAGTATGGCCAGGAGTGCTACTGCGGACTCGCTATCGGTGTAGGATCTATCAAAAGCAACGATACCGAATGCAACTTTCCATGTCCGGGCAACGCCAGCGAAGCGTGCGGTTCTAACAACCGACTTAGCGTGGCCTACAACAATTTGGCAGACAGTACGCACACCAATCCAGGCCCAAATGGCACCTCCCGCATCGGTTGTCTGACCGACAATGTGTATGCTCGTGCTCTGGCTGTCCTTCAAGCAAGCGAAGATGGGATGACCGTGGCTCAGTGTACTTCAAGCTGCAAGAGCGCCGGACACAGCACCGCTGGGCTTGAATGGGGTCGAGAATGTTGGTGCGGCGATACGCTCAACAATAATGCTACGATCACCAGTGAAGGTTGTGATATGAGGTGTGCGGGCAACTCTTCGGAGTTTTGTGGAGGATACGGAACACTCGATCTGTGAGCAAGACCGTTCCACTTACTTCCAACGTAAAGCTGAACATCGCAGCTATGCACTCGAGATCATTGTCCCGACGAATACCACCAATACGACCTTATCTTCAGGCGCTTGCAACGTAACGAGTAGCACAGATTCCTACATCGTCAATGGTGGATTCGAGGACGGTCTCACCAACTGGACGGCTGTGGCGTACAACGCGTCATCGTCTACCTTTGAGATCGGAGTGACAAATGAAGCTATCGAAGGCTGTACTGCACTGTCAGTGTCTTATGCAATATATGAGCTATACGCTAACATCCCACCAGCACGGCGGTGCCGAAGTCAGACAGCAAGTCGTTGTCCTACCACTTCCAAACGTCCATCCTTCTCGCCAACCTGGAACCGGAGCAGAACTACACGATCGATATCTCCATTGGCCACCACAGCTCTGTAAGCGGACAAGATGCCAACTCCGACCCTAAATATACGATCCGCCTGTCAGACAACACCCTTGACTATGGTGCCATCTGCGGTTTTGCCTACGCCCCCTGTCCCCTGATAGGTCGCAACAACTCAATCTACGAAACACTAAGTCTATCGTTCCAAGCTGAGAGCAATGAAGAGACACTCACCGTGTATTTGTCATGGTATAACGGAAATTTCGACGTGCCACTGTATCTAGACGGTGTGACCGTCAAACTTGCGCCTGAAGATAGCCCTGCCGTGGAACGGACGGCGTCTTCGAATGCATCCTCGCTGACAGCCGCATACGAGTCTCTACTGTCCGCAATCACGACAACATCCATTATCGCGTCTGCAACAATATCGACAGCCCCGGCGCCGACTAAGACGCCCTTAGAGCTGACATGCAAAACCCCCGAAGCATGCCCAGATCGACCAAAGACCGAGATCACCAACAAGACTCTCTCAAATAGCGGTTTCGAGAATGGGCTTGATGGCTGGGATTTCCTCCCCCAGGCCGGCAACTTCGACATCACGCTGACCAACGAATCATTCGAAGGTAGCCTTGCAGCGTAAGTGTCGACTAAGTCATTTCGTTCAATCTTACTGATCAACGAAGCGCTATCACGCCTCGCATGCCCGACACCTCCACCCTCCGATCCATCAATATACTAACCCACCTAACCAACCTCAACTCTTCCCACGAATGGTACACAGTAGAACTCCACATCGGGCACCCCAGCAACTTCACTCTCCTCAATGGCTCCCCTCCATGGCTCACGCTAAGCTACAAGAGCGCCGTGACCGGCGACATCCAGCGGCGCGTCGGGCTATGCGGTCAAGTCGAGCTGCCGTTCATCAGTGGACCTGGAGAGTGCGAGTTTGAGGGCAAGGACGGACAGCTGTATCAGCGGTATGGGATGGATACTAGGAGCTTTTATAGCACGGATGGGGTGTACACGAATGCTACGGAGATGGATATTGAGTTGGAGATTGTTTGGCCGGTTGGGACGAGGAATGTACCGGTTTATGTGGATGCCATGCGTGTTTGGGAGATTGAGTGGGGTACGGTGTCTTAGTGAGAAGAGTCGATGGAATCGGAAGAGAAGGATGTGTTACGAGTTTCCTTTGTGAGTGGTGGTGCGATACATCTACGCGTTTGACACTTTGGCTGTTGATGTCTGGACCGGGATACACAGTTGTATTGATCTGCTAAGCAGCTGCTATTTCACTATGTGATGAGCGTGGATTGTTGGACAGAGCGTGAAGACCCATGGTAAAAGAGCGTCTTTAGTCTGGTGCACCTCATTCAATTGGCTTCAACTCTGGATGATCTTTGTGTTTTCCGAGATGCTTGAGGATGAACTGCGCGTTCTCAGCGCTCTCGGTGGGTGCATACGTGATCACCTCCATGCCCGTTTCCTTACCAGCGCCGCGAACGTTGAGCTGCTTGCCAGTGCCGACATTCTCGATGCTTCTCGTTCGTCGATACTGGAATAATCTAAACAGCATGTGCAATGACTTACTAGAAAGCACCATTCCTGGCGTGTCGCAGCTTCCAGCGGATGCTCAGGTCCAGAGGCGAGCGAAGCTCAGTGGTGACCTGGATGGCGTCTGCACGATACGTGATTAGGTGGAGATTTGTGAGGTACGCTAATGGAAATGAGCTTGACGTACCGTTTGCCGCGACATACAGTCCAGAGTCCACGGCGATAATGAGGTACTCGCAGTCGCCCTTCTCTGGCTTGCCTTGCGTACTTCCAGCAGCCACGATTACGAACTGGGTGTTCTTCGCTCCTGAAGTACACGGGCTGCATGCAAAGGGGTCAGTCTCAGATCGACACATCGGCTAGACGCACTAAAGCTTGATAGGAGTACCAGCAGTGCTAGCGCCTCCCCAGACTTTCAATCTCATATCCTGAGCATGCTTGGGGAGAATCTCGTAGACGCCGTCGCCGGAGTAGTCGGACATGTTGGTAAGTCGAGATAGCGCGGAATGAAGACAGTGCTCGATGCAAGAGATATGTGCTGGGAAAGCCTGTTGCAAAGCTGTAATGAGACCTGCGTCAGGAAGGAGAAGCTTTAAACAACTCTCGTGAACAGGAGGATGTCATTTCAGAAGCCTTTCCGGCTTCATTGTGTGGTGGCTTCCTGCTGTGGTTGCCCACAATGCAGAACAGCTTATTGACGCCGCCTTGGAGAGTGGTTGTACTGCATTCGTATGTTATCGTGTCTCTGGACCTGTTGTGCAGCGACCGAGAGGCTTGCCGCAATGCCACGGTGGTGGTGGACATGAGGACCAGCTTGCCGTTCATCGAAGCTTGGTAACTCGCATTATGGACGCTTGCGAAAGCTTGCGTAATGAGCGTACCATCCAGCGATTCAGGTAAGAAGTTGGCGCCTTGTGAGTAGTCACGCGTGCAGCCAATGCACCGCAATTGAGTCCAAGTGGGTATCCAGGGATACCGCACGAAATCAGTTGCTACGACGGAAAAGACGACTTGATGGACATGTGAAGTCGTTGGAGATTTGCGGAGTCGGTCATCCTCAGGTTAAGGTATGGCTAAATGCACGTTCAGCCCATACAGATTAAGTCCAAATCGAGTCAGGCAAAGTGTAGCTGAATGGCGGTTTTGGTCGACGGTTCGTTGATGGAGGCTTCGAGGTCTGTGGCCCTGTGCAAAGACATTTATACCACCTAGTTATCACCCACATGAGTGATCGTGATACCAAGATCGTGAGCTGGTAACACATGGAGCGGGCCGGGCTAAATTGCGGTGCTCTGTTACAACAGAAGCCACGCAGCTTTGTTGTTAGGGTGTCTCGGACATCCTCGCTGCTTCTCGAGGATCAGGGCGTATGTTGTGGTGAGTTGCAAAAGAGAAGGAGTACCTGAACTGAGCCCCGCTGCGCTAGGTGACTTCAGAAGCGTTTCGATCGTGGGAATCGAGATCTTTCTGGCCACGGATAATGGTAAGAGTCCCTCTGAGTCAGCAAAATGGTCTTGAGATGACCGCACAGGTGTGTCATTGCGTCTGCGATGTCGTTGGTGGACTTGACTTCCTCAGAGCTTCAGAGACGCCAGGTGCATGCTGAGATCAGCTGGACTGCGACGGCTGTGTCAAAGTGCTGAGAGTCGACATTGCTGGCCTCGTGATGTGCAGCTGCTCGAGTTTTGCAGGGGTAACGCGTGGAGACGCGTCGAGGACGGAAAGAGGTGTCGGTCAAGGAAACACCGACCAGCCGAGGCCTGCGACTTTTGTTTCTGTTATGCAGCTTTCTTCTTCATCCCACACCAGCACTCGCGCGACTCACCACTCACGCCAGCAAGAACATCATAGTCCAGATCTTAGCCAGCAGACGATGCAATGATCGACACTACTCCCCTCACCGGGCGTCTCGTCCCACTGCGGACCAAAGATGAAGTGCGCGCCAGTCTGGAGACGCACGTTGTCTACGTCGTCGAAGTGCCTGCAAAGCATGCCAACGTTGTCAAGGAGTGAGCCGCTCACTCCAGACACACCAATTGATCTCTGACTGACTGCCCAGTGTCGTGCAAGCAGCCATCCCCGACTTTAAGACATCCGAGATCTCGCACCTTCGCCGCGTAGTCCAGTTCAAATACCTGCCCGCCCACCTGCAGAAGCAGTTCTACCCGCCTGCGAGGCTTCCGAGAGGTGATGAGGATGATCCTGCACCAGCATCATTGTCCACATCCCCTGCATCGTTGCCCTCTGCTCCCTCTCCTCCGTCCACATCCACCGGCGACGATGGCACTGCTGGCGAGGACGTCTTTAACATGGATCTAGTGCGCTACTTCCTCCTCTGTCCTACGAGGCATCTCCCGCATGCCGAGCTCCATAGCCTCCTGCTCAAGTGTCCTCCCTTCGACAACTGCAAGACAAAACCACGCATCCTGTACGTCACCGTTCCGTCGCTGGCACCAATATCCGCCGAGCAGTCCGACCAGTGGAGCGAGATGTACTGGCCCATCTCATACAAGAACACCAATCCGTACGGTCCGCATCCCAGCCTCGTCGCACGCAACCAGGCAGAAATCGAGGGCAAGGTTGGCAACTGGCTCGCACTCGCTCGCACGGCTGGCAAGTGCATCTCGAAAGAGTGCGTTGGAGAATCACTCGGTGTAGTTGTCGTAGACCAGACCAAAGCGGAGCCTGAGGTCATTGTCGTCGCAGGCGACTGCCGCTGGAGATCACCATCTGGCGCTATTGAGCGACACCAAGGCACTGGAAACGTCATGGCTCACGCTGTTCAACGCGCTATCGCCATGGTCGCGAAGAAGAGGCTTCGAGCTGCAGGCGCTGACCCTGCGGTACTCGACCGCTCGCTTTTCTGCGACATACCCCTCACCGAGGTCGAGAAGGAGTATTTCGTGAAGGACAACATCAACCAGAGCGGCTACCTCTGCGTCGACCTCGACATCTACCTCACCAACGAGCCTTGTGTCATGTGCTCGATGGCGATCCTGCACTCAAGATTTCGACGATGCATTTTCGCAAAGCGCATGCCTCTCACTGGCGGCATGACGTCTGACAACGCGGAAGGATACGCGCCGTTGTCGGGTGGACTGAAGCACGGCATGTTCTGGCGACCGAGCGAGCTGAACTGGAAGTTCCTGGCCTGGGAGTACAAAGAGGACGCGAACGAGGCACAGCAAGATGGCATCATGGACACGCTGCATGTCTAGAACGACATGGCGAAGGAGACTGGACCGCATCGCATTGGATATGAAGCATTACACGGCGCATTGGATTACTTGTTGTGTCGATTACAGCCAGGAGGCTATGGATTATGGTGCATGAGATACCCACATATAGACACACGCTCGAACGTAAGACGAATGGAACGCAATCAACATCTTCAGATTCACTTGTCTTCGTAGGTGTTGCTGCCATGCACGTGCCTTCGCGTTTCGTTCGAGCCCTAGCGCGCCGTCGTTTAACGCTCGACCTTCATCAAGAGCGGACGTCAAGACACAACAATGCTGCCGGATGAAATCATAGCGCAACTAAATGGAGATTTTGCATGTCGCGAGCAGCAGATCCAGCATCTTGCTGCCCTGTACACAGTATGATAGCTACTATATGTTGCTGTTTGCACTGCTAACGTGCCAGACGCATCTTCCCTCCCCACCCTTCGCGAACGTTCACGGCTTGACGGCAACCGGCAAATCGTCTATCCTGCGCGCATACTTTCCTCTCGCCCAGCTACCGTACGCTTTCATCAACGTGCGCGAATGCATAACCACACGGCATCTACTTGAGCGCATTGTGGCTGCGTCTCTCGATGCGCTGGAGGAAGTCCACGATGAGAATATCGATAGACGACTATATGCACGGACGGAGAATCTGAGCGCGCTATGCGTCAACCTTCAGAAGATGCTGGAGGGGAGGAGCAAGTTTGTGTTGGTGCTGGACGCCATTGACAAGCTGAGAGAAGGCGGTGGTACGCTCATTCCAGCGCTGGGCAGACTCGGTGAAGCGGTTCGTTCAACACTGCTCTTCTTGAATGCACATGCTAATTGGATTACTAGACACCGAATCTCGCCCTCATAGTCACAACGACGCTCCCGATCGCGCCATCCCTTCGCCATTCGTCCTCAATACCATACATCGCCTTCCCTCCGTACACACGCCAGCAACTGCTTACCATCCTCAACAAGTGTCCGCCGAAGATCTTTCTCGCACCCCCGCCAGCCGAGAAGTTCCTAGACTACACGCCCGACCTCGCGGTTGAAGATAACGCATGGCTCTGGTCCCGATTTCTCGGCGCCGTGTACGACAGTTTGAGCAAGCACACTGGCCGCGACCTGGTCAGCTTTCGATTGACTGCTATGCGACTATGGAGGGGTTTTATAGACCCAATAGTCAAGGGTGAATTCGGCACCCGCGACTTCTCGCGCTTGATGGTCAACAGACGACACCTATTTCAAGGCGAAGAAGCGGTGCTGGACCGCATCATCTCCAAGCCCAGCCAGACTTCGAACGGAGCTATTGGGGAGACTGCGATGCAGAAGAGGAAGGTTCCTGGCATCGTCCAATCCCTCCCCTTCTACACCACCCACCTCCTCATCGCCGCCTACCTCGCCTCCTACAACCCCGCCCGCACAGACGTGACATACTTCATGAAGCACACCGACAAGCGGAAGAACAAGCGCCGCGCCCCATCCGCCGCCAGTCTCTCCGCAACAAGTAAGGGCGGCGTCAAGCACCGCCGTATCCCTAGGCACCTGCTCACGCCCAGCCCGTTCAGTCTCGATAGACTGTTTGCAATCTTTAGAGCGCTGTTGGTAGATGGTGTCCCGCAAAGCGCGGATCTGTACACGAGTGTGGCAACCCTGACAAGCTTGAAGTTGCTTATTAGGACGGGCTTGGGCGGAGCGAGTGATGCGCTGGAGCCGGGGGGACGGTGGAGGGTAGGGTTTGGATGGGAGTTTGTGCGTGGGTTGGGGAGGAGTGTGGGGATTGAGGTGGGCGAGTATCTAGTTGGCGGTGTAGACTAGTTGTCAGAAACAACCCGAACGTCTCTCGAATCTACAGATGTCGTATGACGATGTCAGCTCACCACGAGAACTTCGCAACATCCCCACCCCACGTCGCCCACAACTCCATTTCCCCGTCTTCACTATCCATCCACTTCAAGTCTCGAATCTTCTGCCCCGCCTTCCCACTCTTCGGCAGATCAAACTCCCTAACCATCTTCCCCGTCCAAATATTACCAACCCTAATCGCCTTATCACTATTCATCAAATCCTGTCCCGCAGCAACCAACCCCAACCTCGCATTAACACTCAGCCCCAGATCCAAATCATCCAGATTCGCATGCGCAAAACTCAGCACCGGCTGACTCCACTTCGCAAACGCCTTCTTGGCCATCACTTTACGGCGTTTGGGATTGCCGTATGCGTTGCTTGGCATGATAGTGGAGAAATACGTGCTGTTGTAGTGGTGGTGCTCCGTGTTGGTGCTGCCGTCGCGGTACCGGTGTGGTGGCAACCGCGGCATGCGGAGGTCGTAGAGGAATAGTGTGTCTTGTAGGCCGGCACAGAGGAGTCGTGTTGGTTCGTCTGCAACGGCTAGCTTGCTGATGGGGTAGGGATGGGTCAGAGCGTGTGAGCTCTTACCCGAGCGCGCGTCGTAGAGGTGGATTTTGCCGTTCCGACAGCCTGCTGCGAGGGTCGAGGAAGACAGCCAGGTCAGCGCAAGGATGTCGGCAGAAAGGGAGGGGATGGGTGTTGAGGAGTCCCAGGAGCCGGAGGCTGAGCGGGTAAACATGAGGAGCGATTGTTGGGCGCCAACGGCGAAGTGCTCTGTTTCGCTTGCTGCTATGCTGTTGGGGTGGTGCGGGACTGTGAATGATGGAGGGCGTGCGGCCGAGCAGAAGATGGCGGCGCAGGATTTGGGTGTGAACTGTTGCGAGATGTGGGGGCCGTCGTGCTCGGGATCGCTGAGCTGGACGATGGGTGGTCGGTCAGAGCCGATCGTTGTTACTGCCAGAGCGCCGGAATTGGGCATGTATTGGAACGATGAGACGGTGGAGGTGGTGCGGCCTATCTCATCCCAGGGATAGT
Source organism: Didymella pomorum (assembly GCA_022225945.1). NCBI lineage: Eukaryota > Fungi > Ascomycota > Dothideomycetes > Pleosporales > Didymellaceae > Didymella > Didymella pomorum. Next base: position 449,978 of record JAKJXN010000016.1, on the reverse strand, counting down.
AGCCATATCTTGACTTGGTGTCAAGGGCCCTGAGCTTCTTCCTGGCTTCTGGCTTTGTCAGGTTCGCTACCTGATCATTGCCCAGATAGTGCCGCCTTTTGATGCTGTTCTCTCCGCAAACAGCCAAGATGGTCTTCGAAATAGGATCTCTGTCGAAGAATCGAACAACGCCTTGCTCATCGCTGCTAGTGACAAGTTCTGGCGCAGGATTGACGCCTGACACACATGCCTCAGGCCAAATGCCATGCAAGTAGACGGTCCTCTTCTTGAAGCCTATCTCCCTATCGAGATCATTTTGAACGAAGCTATGCGCATGTCTTCGAACGACCCTCTCTTTCTGTGTCCTGGCTTTCTTTGCAGTCGCCGCTACTTGGACTTTTTCCTTCCTCTTCTCCTTGGCCAGGTTCGATCTTGAATATTTGAGGTCGAGTCCTCTTGCTGCCGACTGACTCTGTATTCTGAAATACTTCTTCTTCTCCTGGTCATAGTAAAAGCCAGGGATGGGCTGACCGTTCATCCTGATTTTCGAGACGTAAATGTTCCGTGATAGGCCGCAGGATCATCAGTGGACATTATTTGCGCGAGTCAGTCGCAGCTTCTTATCGATTGAGGATTGAACTCGCCGCGGTATGACGCCACCCGAAGATGGTCCAGGCACCTCACTCTGACAGATGCTCGACGCGATGGCCTCTTTCGCCTTCCCCTCCTTTCTGCTCCCTTCCTCCGAGTGTCAAACATCTACTTGTTCCTGCACTTTGACAGCTCATGCTTCGCCTCTCGCGACTTTCGAAGCCCTTAACATCCGGCACAATTTCTTCTACAGCAAGACACTTCCATAGCTCGAACCGTCTAAGCCAAATCATGGCACACCTCAACGGCTCCGTCCCGAAGGGCGAGCACACACTGCAGTCGCTGCCCAAGTCGAACGTCTTCACATCGAGTCTGCCTCCAGACGCTGCCTTTCCCACACCGAAAGACTCGCACGATGCGCCTCGGCAAACCCTCGGACCGCGCATGGTCAAGGAAGCGCTCTACACATATGTGAGGCCTGATCCTCAGGGCGAATCTGAGATCCTCGGCGTCAGTCAGCGTGCGCTGCGAGACTTGGGTTTGAAGGAAGAGGAGGCACAGACAGAAGAGTTCAAGCAGCTCGTCTCTGGCGGCAAGATCCTCACATGGGATCCAGAGAAGCCAGACGAGGGCATCTACCCGTGGGCACAATGCTATGGTGGCTATCAATTTGGGCAGTGGGCTGGCCAGCTTGGTGACGGCCGCGCCATCTCGCTGTTCGAATCGACGAACCCATCGACAGGCACACGCTACGAGGTTCAGCTCAAGGGCGCTGGGCGCACACCGTACTCGCGCTTCGCAGATGGAAGGGCAGTATTGCGCTCCTCTATCCGTGAGTTTGTCGTCTCAGAATACCTGAATGCCATTGGTATCCCATCCACAAGAGCGCTCGCGCTCACACTCAACAATGGCACAAGGATCATGCGCGAGCGAGTCGAGCCTGGCGCTATTGTTACGCGTTTTGCGCAAAGTTGGATTCGTTTCGGTACCTTCGACCTCCAACGCATGCGTGGCGACCGCGAGACACTCCGCACCCTGACCGACTATACTGCTGAGCACGTTTACGGAGGGTGGGACAAGCTACCCTCGAAGTTGCCAGCTGGCGAGCCGAAGATTACACATACACAGGTCAAGACTGGCGTAGCAAAGGACACGATCGAGGGCGAGGGTACGGAAGAGGAAAACCGATACACTCGTCTATACCGTGCTATTGTTCGCAACAACGCTGCCACGGTCGCCAAGTGGCAAGCATACGGCTTCATGAATGGTGTGCTCAACACCGATAACACATCCATCCTCGGTCTCAGTATCGACTTTGGGCCTTTTGCTTTCCTCGACACCTTTGACCCCACCTACACACCGAACCACGATGACCACATGCTGCGCTACAGCTACCGCAACCAACCTACAATCATCTGGTGGAACTTGGTCAGGCTAGGAGAGGCATTCGGCGAGCTGATGGGTGCTGGTTCGAACGTGGACAGTGCTGAGTTCGTCGAGAAGGGCGTCAGCGAAGACGGTGCTCCTGACCTCGTCAAGCGCGCTGAGGGGTGCATCGAGCGCGCGGGCGAGGAGTACAAGGCTGTCTTCCTGGCTGAGTACAAGCGTCTCATGACAGCACGTCTTGGCCTGAAGTCGCAGCAAGACAGCGACTTTGACACTTTGTTCTCGGAGTTGCTTGACTTCCTTGAGGCTTACGAGCTCGACTTCCACCATGCATTCCGCAGGCTGTCTAGCCTGAGCTTGTCGAAGCTGGACTCGGATGAGTCGAGACGGGACGCTGCGGATATCTTCTTCCGCAATGATAATTTACCCAAGGACGGCGCAGAGTCGAGAGTCCGCATTGCAAAATGGCTTGAAAAGTGGTCCGCGCGCGTCAAGGAGGACTGGGGCGAGGTCGACAGCGGGCGACAAGAGGCTATGCGCGCCGTCAATCCAAGCGTAAGTACTTCTATTTTACCTTCCAAGACTACGTGCTAACTCAAGTACAGTTTGTTCCCCGGTCGTGGATCCTTGACGAGCTGATCGATCGAGTCGAGAAGAAAGGCGAGCGTGAGATCTTGCCGGAGATCATGAAGATGAACCTTGATCCTTTCTCAGAGAGCTGGGGCCTGGATGCAGAAGAAGAACAGAGATTTATTGGCGACGTACCGAAATACAAGGGTATGATGCAGTGCAGCTGCAGTTCGTAGACATGGAAGGTACGTACCATTACTGGATACCAAACAGCCCTTATAGCCCAGTATGTTTTACTTCTCTCTTGTGAGTGCAATGCTGCTTGCTCTTAAATCACGTGTTTGCACAGCCCCGCTTCCCACTTGCCGGGACTTCTTCAGCCTGACGATCCCAATTGTCACAACATGTTTATCTTCAGCACCAACAGTCCCCATTCGATCTGAAATTAATATGACAGAAACCCCTGAACAGTACGCAAGGACCCCGCAACTAGCAACCAACCATTTCCAGGATGTGAGGCAATGGATCGACAACTGTGCGACTAATCACGAGCAATGTAGACTCGACACAAACCTAAAAGCCACTCTAAGCAGGCTGAAATTGATCGACTGCGCGACACGTACAATAGTTTCAGCTCCCCAGAAAGCACGGTATGTGGCTCTTTCATATGTTTGGGGCTCAGACCAGACAGCACCTAGCCTTGGGGGTCAATTGCCGCAGACGATTGAGGACTCGATCACGACCACCTTGTTGCTGGGGTGCAAACACCTTTGGGTCGACAGATATGTTCGTCTCCTTTGAAGGTATCAGACTTGGAGGCGTGAGCTTGAGGTTTTAACGAAATCAGTGTATCGAGCAAAGCTCAAACGACAAGCACCACCAGGTCCAGCAGATGGGCGCGATCTATGCTTCTGCTCATTTCACAATCATAGCGGCAGCAGGAGACGATCCCCTTTATGGCCTCCCTGGGGTCTCAAGACCCGTCATCCAGGGCCTTCGATTCGACAGCCAAGATTTGAAAAGAACATTAATCCACGATTCGAGATGGGCGTCACGAGCGTGGACGTTTCAAGAAAGCTTCCTATCCCAGAGGAGGCTCCTCTTCACCGAGGCTGGCCTTGTGTTTCTCTGCAACACTGAAGTAAAGTCTGCAATATTCAACAACTTCAAGTGGTTCTTCACACGAAATACCCAGACTGCCTTGAAAGACTTCGCCTTCCAGGACTCTGATTACTCTTTAGAAGGAATGTTCGATATCTTACGACACTACTCTAGCCGGAACCTCAGTTTTCAATCAGACGCGCTCGATGCGGTGGTCGGTGTGCTGAACGCCTTCTCAATCAAGAATGAGTCGTTGTTCCATATGTGGGGTGTGCCGTGCCAGATCAGCGGTCAAAACGCCGTCATCGCCCTCAGCTGGTCAAATGAGAATTCGGCTGATATTAAAACCGAGGTCCGCCGATCAGAATTTCCAAGCTGGTCTCCACTGGGATGGAGGACAAAGGGGATTCGATTCGATCGTCCAGAGTGGCAATTCAGGCAGCACCCGGACTTCCATGTGAGGATCAAGCATGACGACAGACTTGTGGATTTACAAGCAGGCCAGACATGTCTGTCTGCATTCGCTTCTCAATGCCTGGTTGTGACGGCGCACTCAGTGCTATCGAAACAGCGAAAGCTTACCATGATTATCAACCACGACCATACAGAATATCGACAGCGCGAGAACTACTTCACTGTTGAATTCGATAACATTGTGCCGCCGCAGGGTGCTAGAGTCTTCTTACGTGCATCGTGGCTTGTCAAGGGGTTTGAGGAAGAAACCAGTACTGAATTCCTATGCGTATTTAGGTTAGGAACTGGCTCCGGGGGCCTGGTCCTTAAGAATTGTGGTCAGGTCCATGAACGCGTGGGTAGCTTCTCTCTAGTGCAAGGTGTCAAGCGTATCTTGGAAGAGGTCGTGGAATTTCCAAAAGCAGAGCATCGAACGATTCTGTTACGGTGATCAGAAGATTGATCTGAGCTCTTTAATTGCTGACGTGTTTGCGACCTGTCATGCATCAAACTTCAGATATGACTGCAGTTCGCAAGGGTGTCTCTCAACTGGGTCTGTGGGCAACTGGAAGAATGGCAAAGATTGAGTGCATCTCTCGTACGCAACAAGTTCTATGTTCAGAGAATTGACGTAGGCGCTGGATATTGGAAATATGGAAAGGCAGCCAGGCTCCTAGTCTGGGCGTGCATGCTGCAGCAACTGCGCGCAACGAGCTGAAATCTCATGTGCAGGTTGACATCTCAAATCGAGGGCGTCTGAGGCACTGACGCGCAACGCCTTCCTCGACTACCGAGCGTGAGTTTAGCGCGTTGAAGACGTGTCGCGCTTCCACTTACCGCATCCTTCCATCACTACAACATGACGCTTCCAGATCAAGCCTCCGATCGCTGCTGCATCACCAGAACAGGTCTTTCTTGCACGGAGATGCTTCAACCTTGATGCTCTCATCTCCTTGCAGCAGTCGCATCTGCACCTAGTCTCAACAACCTATGCCGGACCGAGTTCACATCCTTGTGATGCTGCCCGACCATCCGTAGCAAGCTCCGGACACGGACTAATGTCAAGCTCTGCGCAGTTTGCTCATCGAGCATCGGTTGAATTCTCGGTCCTCCCGTCGTGATGTCAAGCGCGCATCTGCACCCCGGTTTCCCCGCAATTTGGCAATGCCGGCACGCCGGCAACGTTCGCGTATGGACTGCATTACAGATGGTACCTGACGATCTGGCAAGCATCCTGCTGTTGTTTCCGGACGACACTCCGCTACAGCTGCAAGTGCGGCTTATGGTATCGTGGAGACGCTTAAGTTCGACATTTTTGCGGTACCCCGCAAGTCGTTCTGACACGGAGGCTTGAAAATGAGGAGCTTAAATACAGAGCAAGTAGACGGGTACAAGACATACCAAGCCTCAGACACCTGGTAGCTAAGCATTGGACCCCATAGCCCAGTATGAGGTTCTTTCAGATTGCTGCTTCAGCGGCAACGCTCGCTAGTTTTGCAAGTGGTTAGTCCGCTTTTATCATCACCCTTTCCCTTTGCCATACTGATCAGACAAGCCCAGGCTCTCGATCCATCAGGAACGCAACGAGTGATCCCAACTCTTTCGCCTCAGATTAATGCTCTACCCAGTCTAACGCCCACGATATATGATGGAAGCGCCCCAGATCCTCAAGCGTGTCCAGGCTACAAGGCATCCAACGTGGCTGAGCATGATCATGGATTCACTGCAGACTTGACTATCGCCGGAGCCAATTGTCAAGCCTTTGGCAACGACATCGCCGACTTGATACTGGAGGTTTCCTACCAGGCCAAGGAACGTCTCAATGTCCGCATCTATCCCAAGAACATCGCACCTGAGAATAACACGCAGTACATCCTCCCAAGCCACCTGGTCGAGCAGCCTGACTGGGATGGCAAGACAAATGCTAACTGCAGTGACCTTGCATTCGCATGGAGCAATGACCCTACCTTCCAGTTCAAGGTCTCACGTGTCAGTACTGGAGAGGAGTTGTTCTCAACATACGGGCATGTCATGGTTTTCGAGGATCAGTTCTTAGAGCTCATTACAAACATGGTCGATGTAAGCCATCGATGCCGATATCGCTGGGAACTAACTAACTTCCCAACAGGACTACAATGTCTATGGTCTGGCCGAGAACATCCACGATTTTCGCCTGGGAACAAACTACACGCAGACATTCTACGCTGTGGATGCCGGTAACACTATCGATGGCAATGTCTATGGTGTCATACCGTTCTACCAAGAGACTCGCTATGGCCAGAACGGCTCAGCGACGACTGCCCATGGCATGTATGCTCGTAATGGTATGTTCAGTTGAGATTCCTGCCTGTCAAAATACTAATCGTCTACAAGCTCATGGTCAGGAATGGTTGCTCCGGGAGAATACCATTGCGTATCGCACCCTTGGTGGGAGCTTTGATCTGTACTTCCTCAGCGGTCAGAAGGACGACGGAAGCTCAAGCGCTCTAACGACCATCTCTCAGTTCCAGGTTGGCTGTATTGGCACGCCAGCCATGCAGGTAAGTCTTCAAAGTCTTCTCGTTGACCTGACTAAACATGCGCAGATGTACTGGACCTTTGGCTTCCACCAAGCTCGCTGGGGCTACGAGAACATCTCTGTGGACCAGAGCGTAGTAGATGGCTACCGCCAGGCCAATATCCCGCTCGAGTGCTTGTGGAACGATCTCGATATCTACGATTTGTATCGCGACTTTACAAACAATGACATAACGTATCCGCTGCCCGAGTTTACAAAGTTCATCGAATCACTTCACACTAACGGACAATACGTGAGTGTACTTGCTGGACATATGTGAAGGTCCTCCGTCTAACAAGCAACCAGTATGTTCCCATCATCGATAGCAACATATACGTCCCGAACCCTGACAACGCCAGTGACGCGTATGCGCCTTTCGAGCGAGGTGCACATCTGCAGACGTACATTCGCGACCCTACAACAGGTACGTGGTTTCTTCTATGATCCTTTGACTTACACTGACGTTCTCAAAGGCGATTTTTACTACGGTGATAACTGGCCAGGCTTCAGTGTCTGGGCGGATTGGCTACTCTCAAGTTCACAATCATGGTGGGCCAATGAGATCATTCAGTGGCACAAGGGCACTCCTTTCGACGGTATCTGGATCGATCTGAGCGAGGCCTCCTCTTTCTGTGCCGGATCATGTGGCAATGGTCGTCTTACTGAGAATCCCGCGCATCCACCATTCCTTCTGCCCGGTGATCCGCTCACATTCGATTACAACTACCCAGAAGGGTTCAACATCACGAATGCGACTGAGGCTGCTTCCGCCGCCGCCGCTTCTGCATCGCAGGCCTCAGCACTTTCCGTGTCTCCCATTCTGCCAGCTGCCACTACTACGACTCAAGGAAGGACCGAGCCTACACCCGGTGTACGTAACCTGAACTTCCCACCGTACGTCATCAACAACGTCCAGGCTGGCCATGCTCTCGGCAAGAGCTCGATCGCACCCAACGCGACACACAATGACCAGTACAACACCACTGAGTACGAGATGCATAACCTCTTCGGCTACCAGATCTCAAACGCAACCTATCATGCTCTGATCGAGCTGTTCCCAGGCCGCAGACCCTTCACCGTCGGACGCAGTATCTTTGCTGGCAGCGGCAAGACTACCAGTCACTGGGGAGGTGACAACACCAGCACCTGGGGCAGTATGTTCTTGTCGATCTCTCAAGCCTTCACGATGATGATGTCTGGTATCCCCATGTTCGGTGCCGATACTTGCGGTTTCGCTCGCAACACCGACTTTCAGCTCTGCTCCCGCTGGATGGAGCTGAGTGCTTTCTTTCCATTCTACCGCAACCATAACGTCAAGGCTGCCATTAGTCAGGAGGCATACAGATGGTCTTCGGTTGCTGAGTCGGCTCGTCGCGCTATGGCTGTACGCTACAGCTTGCTTGGCTACATGTACACGCTGTTCTACCACGCTCACACTAAGGGCGAGACTGTTATGCGCGCGCTAGCATGGGAGTTCCCCAACGATCAGTCCCTTCGCGGAACGTTCAGCCAGTTCATGCTGGGTCCGTCCATTTTGGTAACGCCGGTACTGGTGCCGAATGTCGAGACCGTTCAGGGTGTATTTCCTGACATCGGCCAAGGTGAACGCTGGTACGACTGGTACACGCTTACTGAGGTTGATGCTCAGCCTGGCGAGAACGTTACGATGCAAGCACCGCTTGAGCACATTAACGTGCACGTCAGGGGTGGATCAATTCTCGTGCTCCAGGAGCCTCAGCTCACGACAATCGCGACGCGGAAGACCCCTTACAGCCTGCTAGTTGCACTCGGTAGCGACAATACAGCTACTGGCAATTTGTATCTTGATGACGGCGAGAGTCTGCAACCGAATGCTACTCGTCTGGTTCAGGTCAGTGTCAACATTCTCAACCCAACTTTGCTTCGTCAGCTAACATCAATCTGCAGTTCTCGTACAGCAACAACTGCCTCTCGTTCACATCTGACGGCGACTTCCACAGTGCGCCCGCCCTTGGCAACATCACCATCGCTGGACTCCACAACCAGCCGCAGCGTGCTTCACTCAAGTCTGGTGGGAAGGACTGCGATTACTCTGAGCTGAGCACCTCATTCGATGGTACTGTGCTGAAGATTTCAGGTCTGGACAAGTACACCTCGAGTGGTGCTTTTGAGCATGACTTCGAGCTGAACTTTAGCTAGGTGCTCTACGAGGCACAGCTACCTTCTTCAAATTGCGAGAACTGGCTCAGATCCTCGATGTACATATTTCACACCTGGTCATTGAACACGTTGATTATATGACGCTTGTCCCCTACGACAATGCGATGAGGTTTCGAGCTGACCAGCCCGGAGTAGCTGTACTTTGCTGACAGGCCTTGTCACACACAGACAAGCTGCCTCGAGTGTGAAACAAACTAGTCGACTGTGCCACTTCCGTACACTCAACCTGCTTGAGCCTCCAGAGTCTACACCCGCAAATACCACACAACCACTGCGTCCTTCCTATCTGAAGCATGGTAGCAGCTGCCATTGCAAAAGATCTTCAAGTTTTGCTGTACAAGTACTCCCCATAGGATGGACGGGCTACCACCTGAGCTTTATTCCACCATACTTGACGTCCTTCTGGGCAATGATTTCGAGCGTCTCAGCCTATATTCAAGCATCTCTCGAGCATGGCAGACTACTGTCGAGAAGCGCACCTTCCGCGAATTTTGGGTCAACATCGATCCAAATGACATCGAGAAGCTGCACTCAGTTGTCGTGTCAGGTCATGTTTCTCGTGCTCATTTGCTGAGAACAATCAACGTTGACCTGAAGCAAACACCACTTGATACCAACGCGTTGACACCTGAATGTTCACAGCGAATCGATACAACATGGTGAACCGCGGCCACGGCTCGATTGTTCACGGCCATCGCGAAGAAAGTGGCGCTTGCGCCAAATTCAACAAGCCTCAAACTTGTCATTTCCACCCGACCCCGAACTTCCAAGAGAGCTGACTGGGGGCTCCTACTACGCAATTCGCCGACGATCATACCAGAGCTACGACGGATTGTTAAGTCCCAATTGAAATATCCTATACTGTGGGCCTCTGTAGCCGAAATTCTGGAAGTAACAGAGAAGTTATCTGACCTCGAGGAATGTGAGATTGATACGCACGATGGCTTTGCCTGGGGACGCAGGCGAAATGTGGAGTATCGAGAAGGTGCAGCCTACGTACCGTCAACATTGAACGGTGACTGACTCTGATAGAATTCGCAGCCGCCCTGATCAAGCGCAGTTTCGCTAAATTAAGGATCCTTCGCATCAGATTGGTGCACCACGAATGCCACGACGAGGCGCGGGACCCCACGTGCCTAGTGCCTTTGGGAACATGTGAGGACGAGCCTATACTCAGTATCACGTAGCATCTAAGCACTCTACCACGACTGACCACTTTGCATTTAACGGGATTGCAATTCGTCAATGTGGAGTTCTTCAAGACGCTGCCGCTCTTTCCAAAGCTTCTGGATTTTCACCTCGACATTACAGCCTCAACGATAGACGGCAAGTGGCTCTTTGTACTGGATGAAGGTCTCCGGGCAAAGATCAAGGGTTTCGGTGAAGAGGGATCCAATTACGACTCAGGCTCGAACCGAGCGGACGCGATTGAGCTCTGGGACTCAGATGACGAAGATGGACCTCTCATAGACCGAATGGACTGGTTGAACCATTTCCGAACTATGCCAAATCCCAAAACAGTTCCGAGCTTCCTGATCAACGCTACAAATTGGGTGCAGACGTCTCCACGGTCACGCAAATTCATATCAAGGCACAGAACCAATTCACAAGACAGTCATCTCTGCTAGGCCCACGAGGAACTGGAAGCTTATGGGCGTAACCTCGAAGTATGGTACCTTAGATCTGGAGTCCGTTGCGATCATAACATTACCATCGTTCCCACAGATGAGCCTTTCATCTCTCGAGATCGAACGTACGGGCGGGTTGGGGACAGATGGAGACCGGAGCTGGAGATAGTAGAGACATGACGTCATGCTGTTGGGTCCAATGTCATCTACTGCTTTCTAAAGGACATCCACTCTCAATATGCTGGAAATAGCATGACTTCGCAGTACGAATGTATCTTCCAAATGCTCTTGGTGTCGAAGGGGAATAGCCAGGAGGTAGTGTCGATATCGAAGTGAAGGAACTGAAACAACCGTTCCAGCGCTCGAGGATCTATCATAGCCCATGGCCCGAGGCTGAGGCTCACGAACGATATGGAAAATTCAAGTATGATGGGATGGGAGTTTAAAAGATTCGGTAACAATAAAGCAAGACGGACAACTCGCTGAGTTAGGGTTTGGTAGCTGCATGAGCACCATGATGGGCGCGCCAAGGGTGGACATGCTTGGCTAAGGCTGGGCTCAGGAAGATGTCAATAACACGAGGGAAAAGATTTCGATGTTTGGACTATTACATTGTCCAGACATCCACACTTCTATCAGTTTCTGGAAAGAAATGCATCAAACCCCCTCTATGTTCCTTTGTACTTGCTCCTTGCAATGCGACACGCTCTTAGAAGTGACACTGCGCCGCACGTGCTGCGAGTCTACAAGAAGAACGAACCAATGGCACCAAGAATAACAGCCATGATGCCTTGCTGACTGGCACCAACGGTAGATGCGGCGCCGGTCGCCTGCGCAAGAGAAGTGCTTGCAGACCCTGAAGCTCCTGATGCGGCAGTACCGCTTGCTGTCGAAGCCCGGGAAGTGGAGAGGGTCTGAGCAGGGGCGGTGGTGGGTTCGGCAACGCCAGAAGGGCAGTGCCAATGGTCGCCATGAGGCTCGCAGGTGGAAGCAGTGACAGCATGAGAGTGGTTATCATCGTGGTCGTGGTCGTCAGACGCAGATGCTGAAGCAGCGGGTACTGATGTGATGCTGCCAGAAGCGGCGGATGTAATGGCGGCAGCAGCTGAAGGAGCGTAGGTGGGCTCAGCTACGCCAGAGGGACAGTGCCTTTCTGCTATTAGAGCTTTGGCTTGTTGGTAACCGAAGCATGCATATCTCACCAGTGGTCATCGTGAGGCTCGCACAGACCGCTGGCGGTAGCGGAGACAGTGTCGAGAGAAGCCTCGGCAGCAGGCGCAGTAGTAGGCTCAGCAACACCAGCGGGACAGTGCCTTCTCTTTTATAAACATGATTTCGACTTCCTATTGATGTTTACTCACCAGTGATCGCCGTGAGGCTCGCAACCTACACCTGTCGCAGTGTAAGTCGTCTGGGCCGCAGCGACCGCGGCGATGGTCAAAATGACAGCGGAAACCTTCATCTTGGTGATTTGTTATATGGGTATGCTGTAGCGACTGTCGTATATTGACCTGTTCAACGAGAAACCTTGTCGATTGAATATTCTCCGTAAGGTATTGAGAAGCTACCTTCTATGGCTTAAATATTCATACTTGTCTCCGCCCGCATGTGGTAGTGGACCCATAGCCAAGTCCGCGGGATACCTTGGCGATGGACATTGGGGTACTCATATTGCTTCAATCTCCTAAGAAGACCGACTGGTTGGCTAGATGAAGCACAAACGGCTCACTGTGGTTGGTGGGCACGGCGGGACAGCCGAACTGGTGTGGGAAGATGTTGTTGGGTCCAGAAAAATGCTCTTGGCACGGATTCTTCGTTGGTTGTTCTTTAGAAGCTTGAAAAAGGCCGCATATGGCTGGGGGCCTAAGGCGCATTGCTTGCACAAAGATCATCGTGTTGAAATTGTCTGTCTGGCGTGAGGATGGTTGTGGCGAACGTATACGTTGTAGGGTGGACGGCTGGAGGCCTACTAGAACAGGGATTGCTGCAGTCCAGATTGCAAAAGCTCTCATGGTCTACCAGTTACACGTGTGATAGCTCGAACAGACAGCAAGGCTAACGTAGGTACAAGCGGCCGAGCATGGTTCACTCGCTAGTTGGTGTCGTCGAACGTAGGACTATGCAAGCAGGTACCGACCGCCAGGTTATGAATGAGCAAGAGACCGAGTCCAGGGCAAAGGATTGTTGGTCTATCACTGCAACCGTCTGTACTTAGTCAACCGAAGAATACTACTGCGATGACGCGACTTGTATACGACGTGAAGTGCACGATGTTGTGGATGGTGAGGTCCTCAGCGTCTCCCAGGACCATTAAAAGCGTCTCTGCGGAGGAACCTAGGTAACTCATTGTATAGAAAGCAGTGCGCAAGAATACGGTGGTAGATGTCGGGTTGCTGGACAGGATATGCCTTACCTCCTCTCGTCTCCGTCGCGTGTGCATGGACATCTGCCCCACTGCGCCTTCCTCTTGGGCGCAGGCTCGGCCCATTTATTGCGACCCATATGGATATCGCAAGCACGACGTAATTATCTTGCGAGGACAAGACCAGTAAGATAAGTACAGCCTAGAGTACATTGGTACCAAATTTGCGACCGGGTTAATGATGCTGGCTCTAGTGTCCCATCATTCACGATTGCATGGAAAGTACTGATGGAATCATCACTGGACCCATCCACATCCAAATGCAATTTGAACCGCATTTCTGATGCATAATGCTTGTCCGATTTCTGTTTTGGCAGACCCGACTTCTGACCATCAAGCAAGCTGTAGCCTTCCAGACGTATCATCATCAACGTTCCCCACTTACTCACCGAGACGCAGCTCACACTCGACGACCCTCCTCTTCGCCCTGCCCGAAGTCCTAGCTTCATACTCCTCAGCGCTCTCATCTTCATCTTCAGTCTCCCCGCCCTCCGCGACCCTCATCTTTGCCTCTATTTTGACTTTGACGTACCCCTCCATCGGCAGTTCCTGTCTCAGCCTCGTCCTCACAGCCTTGTTGCTCCACCAATCGCACGTGGCGACGAACAAAGTCTCCAGTCCGTCATAGTTCAAAAACACCCCGCCAATCGAAGACTCTGAGAAATCGTCGAGGCTGGAGTATGTCACGACGATCTTGCGCACCTGACAGAGAAAGGCGGGCTTCAGCAACGAGCGTAGCTCACGCAACCTAGATGTCTCCGTGAAGTTTCCAGGTGGTGTGAAGCGCGAAGACAGGAAGATGATGTCGCGCTCGAAGTTGAAATAGAACGTGTTCTCTCGCTTGGGTGTGGCGAACAGGTGAGCGAGCGTTCCGCCCTCGTGAGCGATGCTGAAGTCGCGGGTCTCATGCGACACGGCGAAAAGTTGTGGCAGTCGCGGGACGTAGCGAATGTGAGGGTTGAAGCTAGGTGACGCGAAGCCGTAGAGCTTGACGAAGCGCGTGCGTAGAGTGGGCGCGGCGTACGACAAGATGAGTGCTCGAAGGTTGTAAGGTAGTTTCGAGAACACGTGGAAGGTCATAAGAATGCAGCTCGTGCTGTAGAGAAGCTGTTCGTCGTTGGCGGACATTGCGCTATTGTCCTCATTGCTTTGAGTTACTTAAGTTAGTGGATGAAGGCAGATATTTGCGCGACGCAGGTGACGAGGTCAACTAAATTTCTTTCTGCGCGTGCTGCTAGCCGCCAGCAGGTGAAAGGAAGGAGGAACTCTTCGTTTCATTGATCCGGTCCTCATTGAAGATTGGGCACGCCCGCCTACTCTTCGTCTTTCTCGCCCGTCCAGAAAACCCAAGCAATGACGATCATCAGCTTCAATCCCACCGCAGTCCATAGCGCACCTGCGAGACCGACACCGCTGTGCGCCCACAGACCTCCAAAGCATGCACCAAGAAGAAGCAACAAAGGCGCGCCTATTCTCCTGTTCCTCTCGACGTTGTTCCAAGCAAACAATTGTGGGTCTGAGAACAGGTCGCAGTAGTTGCTAGTCAGCACAACACTTGTGAGACCGTTGAACTTCAATGCACGTGACGTCACCGCTTGTCCACTTGACTGAAATGCGACAGCAGCCAGAGGGACCAAGACTTGCCAATGCAGGTTGGCCTTCACCTCGTCTCCAACCGTGACGATGACCGCCGCGAGGACGATGAGCAGCATCTGCGCAGTGTAGCTTGCAATCAGCACCCAGCGCTTCTTGGGCGAGTAGTAGCGATGGAAGCGCGCGAAGACGAAAGAGCCGAGACAGAAAGAGATGATGGAGGTCAAAGCCTTGATCCACCTAATGCCTTCATGGGGTGCGACGATTCCCAGACCCAGATAGACGGTGTTTCCTGAGCAAATTTGTGAGCGGTGCACTGCTTGCTGAAAGCTGCTTACTCACCAGTCTGCATGCTTACGAAACTGCCCCAGATGAAGACAGCCGAGCTATCCAGTAGTCCTGTGATGATGTAACCAAACAACAACACGGCGTCTGCCCAACTGAGGCTAACATCCTGCTTGAAATGCCGGCTGAGAGTCGACTTGTCCGAATTTTTCGCGACTCGGCCGAGCAGCGGGGTTTCCTCGTCGACGCCTCGCCCAGACGCACCGCGTGCTGTGGTGCCAGACATGGTATTGGAAGGTGAGCGTGAGTCGTCTGATGAGGTGCAGGGTGCAGGACATCCAGCGGCTAGATATGTATCGCGACGAGCGGGCCGAGCGGCGCGAATCGAGACTCACTAACTGCAGTACGTTCGCAGCCAAACAGGATCAAGCAAGGTTCCCTCACCGTGTCGTCGGCTGCACGGTAGATCTACAGGCACACGTCAGCTTAAGCTTTGCAGCAAGCTCCTGCCGCGCATACCGGCAATTGCAGGATAGCGCTGGACAGCTCTCCTACACCTTCTGGATAAGGTTATTCAGCTGGCGTCGAGATGTCTTGGTGAGTCTTGGTGAGACTTGATAAGTGCGAAATTCATTAATTCAGATGCGGGGAAGCTGGCGATGTGATGGATGCGGATGGCGTCCTGCCACAAGAGCCCTTGTCAGAAAGCTTGAAGTGTCGTCATTGCATGTCAACCCCGGATCAAACGGGAAGGACCAGTAAACCATCAGTCATCGGCAAGTAAACAATTGCCGGGCGTGCAATCAAAAAGCAACAGCTGCCCGCCTCTGTCTGCATCTCTACAGTTGATTCCAACTGACGGACCATCATGCATCTGTCGAGCTTCATCGTTGCGCTGGGCGCCTGCGGTGCGCTGGCCGCGCCTGTCGAACAACAGCCATTGCCAGGCAATCCGCGACACCACGCAGGTCCTCACAGGGTCGTGGACCCATACACGCCTGACAACCGTAACCCATATGACAAGAAGGTCGATGCGCAAGGCAACAAGCTGCATCCTCTGCCGTGGGTAAGAAGGGCCCACAAAACACCAAACATTGCATCACGAGTCAATCAACTAACAACGCGCAGCGAGATGGCGATGGCGCTGACATGCTAGGACCGCGCAACAGGGAGCGTGAGAGGCAGAACCCAGATCTAGTTCGCCCACCCAGCACCGACCATGGCAATATGCCCAACATGCGCTGGTCATTCGCCGACTCGCACATTCGCATTGAGGAAGGAGGCTGGACGCGTCAAACTACTGTGCGCGAATTGCCAACCAGCAAAGAGCTAGCAGGCGTCAACATGCGCCTCGATGAAGGCGTCATTCGCGAGCTCCACTGGCACAAGGAGGCCGAGTGGGCCTACGTGCTGGAGGGCGAGGTGCGCATCACCGCGCTCGACACCGAAGGCGGCAGTTTCGTCGACGACCTGAAGAAGGGCGATCTGTGGTACTTCCCATCCGGCCACCCACACTCGTTGCAAGGCTTGTCACCGAACGGTACAGAGTTTCTGCTCATCTTCGATGACGGCAACTTTTCTGAGGATTCAACATTCTTGCTCACAGACTGGGTCGCACGCACACCCAAATCTGTGTTGGCTGAAAACTTCCGTGTCGCGCCCGAAGTCTTCCGTGCTATCCCCGAGAAGGAGAAGTACATATTCCAAGGCTCAAACCCAGATAGCATCGAGAAGGAGATCCCGAGCAGCAGTCCCGGCTACAAGAAGTCCAAGTTGCAGTTTACGCACAAGATGCTCGATCAGGAGCCACTGAACACAACGGGTGGCCAGGTTCGTATCACTGACTCGACCAACTTCCCGCTCTCCAAAACAGTGGCAGCAGCCCATCTCACGATCCAGCCTGGTGCGCTGAGAGAAATGCACTGGCACCGTAAATTCCTCTGAAGCCTCATCACATCACAGCAGACCGCTAACACAATGCAGCCAACGCAGACGAATGGTCGTTCTTCATCAAAGGCCGCGCACGCGTGACCATTTTCGCCGCTGAAGGCACAGCCAGAACCTTCGACTACCAAGCAGGTGACGTCGGCATCGTTCCTCGCAACATGGGCCACTTCATCGAGAACCTGTCCGACGACGAAGAAATTGAGGTCCTGGAGATCTTCCGCTCAGATAAGTTTCAAGACTTCAGTCTGTTCCAGTGGATGGGTGAGACGCCACAGCGTCTTGTAAGAGAGCACTTGTTTGCTACGGATCCTAAGAGTGGGAAGAAATTTGAGGAGGCGATCAAGAACGCAGAGAAGGATCCTATCAGGGATACTCTGAATGATGAGGAAGAGAAGGAGGAGTTGTAGGTCAGCCACATGAGGCTGAGCGAGGGGCCAGGATAGTAAGCACTTAAAGTCATCATGGCGGGGTTCTTCACTGAAGGACGTCGAGCCCAGAGACAGGTCGATGCTGGACCAACTTAGGAAGTAATAGTGTAATAATATCCACCACAATGTACACACGTATATCTCTATGACCGTCGCGTGCAGAGGTCTTGTGATGGACTGCTTGACAGATGACAAGCCCCTCGTGAGGCGCGTAGCAATCATGCACATGGTATTTCTAGGACACGTTATATCGCAGTCGTTCTCCGACATTGCCTTCAACTTCGTGCTCGAAGTCAGCGAAAGAATAAGCGGACGTCGACATGGGTCCTCTCTCATCCTATCTTCGAGGCAAGGACAATGATCAAGACGGTGACGCTTCCAATAAAGATTCAAACAACGGATCAAACCATGAATCGAATGACTCGCCTGACGTAGTGTCACCGCCCTCAATACCTGACACGATCGATCTTGCACGATGCATTAGGAGTGCAATTGGGCAAGTAATGTGGAGAGTGGCCAGAAGGCATCTTTCTTCCGTCTGCAATGCACCAATTTTACGAAAAGGTGTCATCAACCATATCTTGGTCTACCAACGATCATTCGATCCACTCCATGTTGGACACAAGACTCTGCTAACTCACGCCTTCTTCCGCAGCAGCTACGAAAATATAGCTGCCGCGCTCATCATGCCAAGAAACGATGAGCAGCTCGAAGAGAGGATGGCCGTAAGCGACAAAGGCGAAACACCTGCCATTGTGTTGACACGTAGCCAGCGCGCAGGGCTCTGGCAGGATAACACTATGATGTAATGGGCATGGGCACATGGTTACAATGAGTTTCAGTTTAGCCAGGTAAGACACGTCTTGCTAGACTTGCTTGTTAACGATGATCTCAAAGTTGAGTTCGTTTACGTTGCAGGCGGCGAACGTGCGCTCGGCCATGCAGAGGACGAGGTGGCAAAGTTCGAGAAGGGAAAGAAGCATGAACTTGAAAAACTCATCTTCAGTAATCGGATGCGAACAGTCGAAGTCCCAAAAAGGATGGATACCTACAAAAGGCAGACGGTTACGGTGCGTGGGAGCGGAGTCCAGAGGGCGACGAGCAGCTCCTCGAGAACATCAAGAAGGGCACCCTTCGCGCATCCCATGTCCTGAAGCTGCTGTACGCTGGAGATTTCCACACTATGAGACAGAGCATGCCCGTCTTGCCCAAGATCGAGCAAGAGTCACTAGAATGTCTGGAGGATTGCCTTCAAGCAGCTGGCACCTCGTATGTCTGCTCAATTTCCAAGGGTCCGTCCTGAAGAAGCAAGTTGCAGTATTTTCCTGCTGGAAACGTTCCTATGCGAAACGGCTTGCCAAGTTCGACGCGGTTGCGTACAAGCATTCGAAAACTGGAGATGAAAGGCAATTTACAGACGGTGCATAAGATAGCACTGAATCCGACGAAGTTCCTGGAGTTTGTGGGAGCGGAGAATAGTCGCGTGAAGAAGAAGGCGGCCACGTTCGAGATGGGAGGAGGCAGTGCTGAGGAGGTGGCATTCATGATCATGTGAAGGCGTTGTTTGGGGTGGGTCCGCCAAGGTATGAGGTCATCAGGGTGAAATGGATGCAATGTGGACATAATATTAGGTAGAGATGCAGGCAGGCAATTGTCAGATTGATGCAGAATTCTTTGGGGCACGTCTGTAGCATCTTGATGATGAACGTGACGGTGCCTGTTGTAACCGCGTTTAAATAGAAATACGTCTAATCAGATTTGGCAGTCCCCGAGCATCAAGAGGGAGGAACTACACAAAGCGCTGAGGCATCGACGCCTGCTTTGAGGCGACGTACTTCTCTCAGGTAATCCACTTGATGAGAACTGCATCCCGGAAGGCTTCAACAAACTTTCGAGCCGCGTCGGTGACCTTCTCATGACGCGCGCGTTCGAAGCAAGGGTTTAAGCGAGAAGATTGACGTCACTGCGGCTAGAGCTCCTCCTAGTTAACAGCTCCAGCTCCAGCTCCGCATCGAACCATCACACATCAACAAAGCTCTTCCTACGCTCAATTGCAGCTTTACAAACACTTTCCATCCAAGTCAATCTCTAGAAAACCGACACCTCCACACATCACAATGGGTTGGTTCAGCAGCGACGAGAAGAGTGTCCTCAAGGCAAACCCTGTCAACCCCGACGTCACCACATCTGCCCGCTCCGGCGCTGAGCAGGACCGTTACGGCGAGCACTTCTCACAGATCGGTCACCAGGCCGGCGAGAAGATCCGTGAGGGCATCCACGACCTTAATGCCCGCGCCACAGGCAGCGGCGCCGAGCAGGACCGTTACGGCCAGCACTTCGCTCCTGGCCAGTCTGGCTACCAGGCCGCCAAGAACGAGGCACAATACGGATACCAGAAGGCGAAATCGGAGGCACAATCTGCCTACGATCAGGCCAAGTCATACGGCAACAAGGCACTGCACGCCAGCGGCAGCGGTGCTGAGCAGGATCGCTACGGCAACTACTTCGGCGGTCAGCTCTTCGACCCTGTCCGCGCCGCTACATTGAGCATCATCAGCCACGGAGGCAACACAGGCAAGGCCGACTACCACTGGCTGGGTCACGATGGTCGCGAGAGGGCTAAATTCCTTGCTGCGCAGAAGGGCACAACAGGATCCGAGCAGGTACGTTACGCCAAGATCTCTACTGTTGCTCTATCCTAACACCACATAGGACCGCTACGGTGCACACTTCACTGGCTTCGGCCAGGCGGCCGCGCAGTCAATCAAGGACGCGTGGAAGGAGGCGAAGAAGCAGGTTCGATAAACAGATACCATTGAGCGATGATCCCATTCGGCAAAAGATTGCAATGAATACGAATATGTACAACAATACCATCGAGTAACGACATCTACGTCTTGACATATCTACACCGAACACTCATAGCTCATGGTGATATGTACAACGCTGACAAGGTAGCGCGACAGAGTCCTGTTGGTGCCACTCTGCTGTTGCCTGTCTTGCGCTTATGCAAGAGCAGGGTTGGCGTTCTTGAGAAGCATCTCGAAGTACGCGTTGAACCAGGTACCGGCCTCAGGTGCTGGCTTGAAGGCAGAAGCCTTACCGCAGGAGGCATCGTAACGGGTAGCAGAGGTGTTCGAGGTACCGTCAGACTGCATGTTGTTAGCACAGATCCACTGGGAAACTATGGAGGCGCAAATACATACCTCACCGCCGGGCTTGACCCAGACGAATGCGTCGACGAGCGAATTACCAGTGTTGGTAGTAGGACGGGGACCAAAACCAGCACCCGAAACATTGCACCAGTCGCCCCACTCGTTCTGGCCGGTGGGCTGCTTGCCGCTGCGTCCAACATCAACGATGAAGCGGGCAGGGAAACCTTGCTGCTGCAGAAGGGGAGCAAACGCATTGATGTAGCGCTCCTCATCGCAGTTGGCGTTCTGGCTGGTGATGGCTGGGCAAGTGCTGTGCCTGAAAGCATTGTAGTTGGACACGTTGGTGACGATACCACGGACAGCGCGGGGCGATCCAGCAGCCTTGTATACCTGAGCGAACAATTGCGCCGCAGGTTGAATGTTGGCAGGCCAGCCGAGCCATCCAGCGTGGCCACCGTCGAGGTACATGTCGACGTTTGCGAGGTTGAGGGCTTTGATGGCGTATGCAGTGAGGTCCTTGTAGTATGGTGCAGCCTTGGAGCACTTCGCCACACCCATATTGGTGACCATGTTGGCGAGGGAGTCGGGTTCTGTTTTGCGTCAGTACAAGTCTTTCTCCAATTGCTATTTTCTAAGCACTCACCGATAGCCAGGTTGACCTTCACATCCGGGTACTTCTTCAGGATAGCAACAATCTTGTCAATGTACTCGGTCTTGTACAGGTTGGCACCATTGTTGTCGATCGCCAGCTCACCATTCGATGCAAGCGCCGCACAGTCACGGTCGGGCAGGTTGTACACGACAAATGTGCCCATCAGCTTCGCACCCGCAGCGTTCTTCGCCTTGATGTCCGCCAGGTAGGTGTCCATAGTCGGTACCTTGGCGCGTGTGTCCAGCCATACGAAAGAGCCGACCTTGGCCACTGCGGAAGCAGCAGGCTTCAATGAAGCGGGCAGGGAGGGAATCGCCAGGCTGTGCACCTCCGAGGAGTAGTACGGGTTGGCGTAGAAGGAGTAGCCGGCGAAAGGGTTGGTGGAGGCTTGACGGGCCTCGAGTCCAGCTGCGGGTGCGGGAGTTGTCACTGCACGAGCGGGCGTGGCGGCGTTGGCGACGGGTGTTGGCTGGGGCAGAGCAGCGACGCCGGCCGCAAAGGCGGCAATTTGGAGGATGGTGGAGAGCATCTTCGCAAGTGTAGATGTATCAGAGGCGTGGAGAGAGATAACGACGCCGCATGGTGGTTCTATTTGTACTTCATTTTTCACTACAGGGCAGCGTCATCCAAGAGTACTTCATATATGTCCAGATTGACCCATATAGTCTGCCTACCGTGGAGCCGCCATTTGATGAGGCTCAAGACTACTTCGGTGCTGCGAACGGTCATTTGACATGTCAAGTAGCTGATCGGCCACCGTCGACGTTAACTGTCAACGGAATCTAGGATGAGCGTTCCGCCGCCGAGCAGGAAGAAGGCAGCTTAGTATCTGCCAAGGTAGTACAGTGGAGCTTCGAAGGATGCTCAGTGGACGATAACGTACTAGCGAGGCTTGGAGACCTTGGAAGGAGTCTTGGATTCACGCAAATCTGGGGTCGGTTGTGCGGTGCTCACTAGCAGCTCAGAGCTGTTGCGCGAGTCTGTAAAAATCGGTGTGCATCTTCAACGACGCTTCGAAGCATGACATGGCCTATTTGATCATTGTAGGATGTCGTTCAGACTGACTTTAGAACTATTGATTATTTCCTGAGGCTCAAGTCGTGTTTCTTGGTAGCGGGTGCCTCGGGTAATATACGTATATTGCTTGTGACAAATAGATTGGGAGTCGTACCGATACAGCAACATCATGCTGCAGGGACGCCAGATTGATGCCTACAACTCCAAGAACAACATAGAAGTTCGGATGACTACTGAGCACTGCAGTATCTTCTGCGCCTTGCAGCACCAAACAATCGTTCTCATTCTTGCTGGTGCTGTTGCCCTTGAGCACGAAGGCCACACGCTGCATTAGCAACGTAAGCTCAATTTTGGATGTCTTCTAGACCACACCACTCTGCGATGAACAGCGCAATCGTTGCTGTTACTCGCTGGATACTGCTGATGCTTACTCTTTCATCGAATCCATGTAAGCTCTCACCAATCGGTCCGTAGCATAGCGCAGGTATCTTCTGCTCAAGAGCGAAGATTCTGGTATCGAGATAGGCAGGCATCGTCATGCTAGTCAGCTCTGCACCGGTGACTTGTTGATGCGCCGCTTTCAACATCTCTTCTGCTTCACTGCCTGGCTCCAACACGTAACCTTCCGCGAAGAAGCCGTTCCAGGAGATCTTCGCTGGTGAGTCACGCAAAAAGGAGTTGGTTTTCGATACCTCGGCAACCTTCCGCTCGATCTTGTCTGCGACTTCCTGTGCTGTCACGCCTGGGAAGAGCGCAACGCGACAATCGATCATGCACCACGCGGGCACTGAGCTGGCCCAGTCCCCACCCTGGATCATGGCGACGTTCAAGTTGATAGGTGAAGCCATGTGCTCGAAGTAGAGCCGACCTTTCTTTTGGTCATTCATCTCTTTCTCCAGCTCCTTCAGCCCGCCCACGATCGTCCATATCGACTCAATCGCATTCGATCCCTCTTTCGCCTTCAGGACATGGACCGGCCGACCTGCAACCGCGATCTTAAACCAAATGACGCCCACGTTGGCGCGGACAAGCTCTTCGTTGGTAGGCTCAGGAACTAAGACTGCGTCCGCAGTGTATCCAGCAAGATGTGTGGCCATTGTGCCGTTGCCAGTGGACTCTTCTTCAGGCACAGATTCGAGAATGACCTTCGATGCAGGTTGCTTGCCGATGCTGCGCAGAGCGTCCAGAGCATACAGATTTGCGACTGCACCGGCACGCATGTCTGCACTCCCACGACCGTATAGCCAGTCGCCTTCGATAAGTCCAGAGTACGGATCGTTAGTCCAGAGCTCTGTCGGTCCATTGGGTACAATATCGATGTGGCCGTTTAGAATTAAGCTCTTTCCGCCCGGCGTAGAGGACTTTGGTTCATGCACACCGATCACGACCGGAGCTTTGGAGTGCAAATCGCTTATACGGCCAGCACTGGAGTGTTGAGAGAGAACTTGTGCGTCCATCTCGAGCTTGGTTGTGCTGAAACCTCGAGAGCTGTATTGCCGATGCATCTCTTCTAATGCCTCATGCTCGTCGCCTCTCTGTCCGCCATATTGGACCATCTTTTGTACGAATGCGATTTCATCCTTGAAGTTCTTTGCCACGGCCGCTTCGACGGCTTTCTTGATTTCTGGCGATAACGGCATCCTGGGCGTCTCCGAAGATTAAAGGGCAGTCACGGCAAAGAGAAAAAGATGTACGAAGTGTATAAGACTCCGCGATGACTATCAAATATATCAAGAGAGTAGGCGTATACGCCATATGCGCCCGCAGCTGCTGCTGTTCGGCAATCGTGAAGACCAACACCTACCCCTCTTTGGCAGGTACAAGCGGCCGCCTGCGGGTCGTGTCATCCGACGACGATAAGACGGATAGAAGAGCGGTACGGCGGCATGGTGAGACTGCATCTTCGTGCCACGCGAAAGTCATGCCCACAAGACTTCGACAACGTATTGCTGTGGTGCAGTATTCGCAGGCACATAGACCAACCAGTGGCGCGTCAAGGTGCTAGCGTGGCTTAGTCATCATCGCGCCTGAAATCGCCCACGGTTCTGCTCTTAATAGCTGGCCTACTCTCACGATGCGTTCGCCGCCATCTCGTTCTTCCATTAGAGGGACACCCTTCAATAGTGCAGGATCTACGCAGTGAAAGTTCAAAACTTCGTGGGCGTCGAGGAAGGCTGTGCCAAGTCCCTCATCGAATACCATGGGTACGCTGGGTACGAGATCACGACACATCTTCCATTCGACCGCAGCCAAAATTCCTGCAAGCTGTCAACCAGATTACCGTTTCGAGTTGTGATTTAGGATTGCATGACGTTCAGGGGATGGCACAGACACCCACTATTGCTCCTGCCGTTGTTTATGACGTCGATCTCAAGATCTGCGTCCAGGATGCGCAGAGTTCTACCGCGAAACGGCAAACAGCACCCGCATTCGAATGCTGTGATACTGTTTGTATGTAGCAGGCATACCTGTGAGATTTGCAGACTTCGCTATGTCGCTCAAGGCCTATTGCAAGCCCTCCAGCGGCCTCTCCTTCCCAACCACGAATTTTGCGACAGCAGAGTTCGAAGCCGCAGGGTTGACTTTGGCTTGTTTTATGGTCAGGGGTTGGTGTTAACAATACTTCCAGATCAGCGTAACCGCCTCCAAGCATCAGACGATTCGCCTGCGCAGAAAATACGCGAGATGACTATGATGCGTTGGCGGAGGCCCGTCTCGATCGAGCATGCTGTCACCCAACGGCTATACAGGTTCCCCTAAAGCGAGTTCGGTGACGGCATTCTCTCGCAGGTGTATATAGCTCTCCAGAGGCCTTACTTCTATTCTGCGTCCATCAGTCGCTCGTCTCATTCGGTCTCACTCTCATCTCAATCGTCTCAGTCATCTTCATCATGCGCTTCTCTCACTTCTCCATCTTCGCTCTAAGCGGCCTTGCTCTAGCAAGCCCTGTGGTCCAAAAGCGTGATACGCAATCAGACGTGGCCAGCCTCCTCACTGATCTATACGCCACCGTCCAAATCTACACCGGAGCCATCAGTAAGCCTCTGCTACCGTGTCCAAGCCCCCATCTGACCGTCTCTAGATGCCACCCTCGCTCCCCTCTCTGCCTCCTCTGGCCTCCTCGAGAAGACCGCCGCGACGGCCGAAGTCGGCGCGCAGATCAATAAGATTACTGCTGCTGTCACTTCGACCACAAACGAGATCAAGGCACTCCCTCCTGTCAACTCCACTACCGAGAAGCGCTCCATCGAGATCGATGAGGTCATCAACGCCCAGCCTGAGAAGCGCCAGCTCATTGCTGTCAGCGCTATTCTTGCGCTCATCATCGTCGAGATCTTTGCTACCGTTACAGCTGCCGTCGCTATCCTGGGTCTCGCAGGCTTGCTCATCTTCCTAAATCCATTGACGGGTGCTATATCGGCACTCATCCTTGCGGTGCAGCTGATCTTGGATATTGTCCTTGTTGGCGTCATCGCGCTGCTGAACGGACTTCTCACGGCTCTGGCTCTTGGTGTCTCGGGCTTATAGTAGATTACAATGACCCTGGTTGAATTACGAACTCTGTGATGATCTAGTTGGACGGAGAACGTGTTTACCATATAGGCTCTGAATGTAGAAATGATAATAATCACGTTCACCCTCGGCTGCTCTTAACTCTGATGTATTCCGATGTGAGTTATCATCGCTGGCAGTGACATGGAAATACGCAAGAGTGACACTGGATGCAGTCTGCTTTCACGAAGGCGAGCGGACTGCATCGAGTCAATGCGAAGCAATACCCGTGGAGGCCTTGACTAGCAGGAGGCCCAGTCAGTCAAAGTAACGAAGGCGCATTCATAGCTCTAAACAAAACCACTTGAGTTTGCCAGTCTAAGAAGTCTTGCAACAACACGAGACACCACACGCAGACAAAATGCCTTGAAAGTTTACCAACGCCGACGCGAGTTCATCCATCCGACTCGTCCCGAACGTGCGCAGTACCAGCAAAGAGCAGCGAAAACCTCAGAGCTAGGTGAATTGCCATTCAGAACACGTTCACGCAGAAGACTAAGCGTCGATCCGCAACCTAGCTCGAGCAAACTCTCCTACAACAATCAGAGAGCCAGTTGTAGTCTTCATTAGACCTGTGAGTCGGCGAGAGCGCTCAAGAGATCCTTTGGAGAACTCGGAGTCTGTTGTGTGCGATGCTCAGGAGCAGGTCGAGGATATCTAGGTAGACGTGGGGTCTGGATGACAATTACGCCTGACAAGGTTCGAGCGCCATTCGGCGGAAAAGAGATCTACGACAAAGTGTGTAGGGGCTGCGGGTGCTTTGAGGATTCGAGGATCCCACGTCGTTCGGTGGAGAAGCAGTTGTGCGGAGTAGGAGGTGTGTACGAATGAGGCCTACCATGACGATGTGGTGGACTGAGCTCGCCTTCGTGCGAACTCTTCTGTTCATGGCAACAGATAGCTCGAGCGTCACAACTGCCTCGCCCTCGATTGAGGTAAAGGGGCTGGAGTTCACTGAATCGCTGTTCGACGAAGGCGGTGGCGTGCAATTGGGCGAGGACCTCGGGATTGCTGAGACAGTCGGGTGCCTGGTAATCACGTTAATAGGACATAAACAACTATTGTTCTGAAAGCGATCGTCTGCTCTGCTCGGGGCCTACTTGATCTGTCAGAGACGATGTTGCTGGACTTGGATCTGGGACCTTGCAAACATTCTGCCCAATTGACTTGATGCCCGGGCAGCCCATGGAGAGCGTTTGTTGACGCGAAGTCGTGGCAGCTTGAGTGACCTGTGTGCTCGTTAACGAGGAGGATAGGAGGTTTGCGGCTGCGCCTAGTACGGTGTGCAGATGCGACTAAGTCTCAGGTACGAGCAAGGGATACCTAAAGAGGTAACCAGGCTCTTGAGTAGCGAATGCAGGCTTTGAATCCAGACCTCGTGGGCGTTGGGGTAGTGTAAGTGGGTGACGGAGATTGGGATATGGAGTATGGGGAAAGGGGTAAGCCAGTGCAGACGTGCCGGCAGCATGTGCCTTGGAAGCTCTGTGGCCGATGACAGACTCGCGGGCTGAGTCTGACTTCAGTCAGCAGTAATCTCGAAGGCGTGATCGGTGAAAATGCCAACATGGAATGGCTGAGTTCTCAGCCAAAATGTAGTGAGGAAAGAGTTGCGGACTGCGATCAGTTGCATCATGCATCTCGAACACTTTGAATCGCACAGCACAACTACAATATCACATGTCGTATGTTTGCCCTACAGTCTACTATATGAACGTCCCAGCGTAAGCCTGGGAACCCAGTTTAGCAAGCTCGAGATGCACGTCCTCAACTTCGTTATTGCATTCGAGATGTCCGTGCCCAGAAGGATCACGTTCGGCTGCGAGACGAAGTGCATCGCGTGCTAAGTCGACCTCTCAGGACTCGAGGTCATTCGATTCGTCGTTTGCTCGACATCCTTAGCGTGTTTCCGACAAGCACCGTAATCGAAGCTTAGAGGTTCTGAGTACTTTGTTTCTAGACCTTCATCGCACGCGGACTAAACATTGCGTGGCTTGAGAAGGCCCAGCGCGGGGAAAGGGCCGCCGCTGCAGCTAGATTAATCTCACGAGCGTGCATGGCTCTCCTCCGCGCCAGTTTCGATATGCTCGGTCTTGTAGCGTGGAGTCAGCACCACGAACGCGGGGACTCCATCCTGTTGTGTGGAGTTATTACCGAGGCCACATGCCCTGGCTGGTGGTTCTCGCGTTAATAAAGATAGGAAAATTGCTCGGGAGCTGTCGTCAAATTAGCCTTGACGCGCCCTATGATTAGTATGTCACCTGCACTGTGGTTCCAGGGTTGGAGATGCTGCTTGAGTATTTCACAGTTGAGGGATGCCGAAAGAGGTATCCAGATATTGTCTTCTCGAAGCCGCGTCGAACGCTTGTGTAGTTTTCGGCCTCCCTTGGCTGCAACAGACGCCCAAGAGTATGCAAGGAAGTGTGTTGTGGAGCGGCATCTCCGCATCCGGTAATTCGCGCAGAGGGCTTTGCGGTGCGGTGAACGCATTGACACGTGAGGCGGGAAGTGTCGTGTGCGGAGGCAGGTTCGGAGTCGGATGAGTGCGTACCCGCTTTTGTCCAAGTTCTTGAGGC
This sequence comes from Didymella pomorum, assembly GCA_022225945.1. Taxonomy (NCBI): domain Eukaryota; kingdom Fungi; phylum Ascomycota; class Dothideomycetes; order Pleosporales; family Didymellaceae; genus Didymella; species Didymella pomorum. The sequence continues at coordinate 421,890 of JAKJXN010000016.1, read as the reverse complement.
TCAGAAGCAAGTCTCCACTCACCATGCTTGTTGCGCGACGTTGCAGAGCCTCGTGGCAGTCGTGAGGCGTCCCACGCCCTTGGAAGCACGGCTTCAACGGCGCTCGCTGTTACCCAGTGTCCTGGCTTGACATCGATGATCTCTGTGTTGATCGTCTTTTGGTGATGCAAATTTCGGTAGACATGCCCGCAAATCCAAGAAAGGCAGACAAGCAACCCTCTCATACGCCAGCGGACCTTCTGCGGCTTGATCTAAGTCGGCACAGGCTTGAATCGAGCGTGGCTCCGCCTCGACACGATGCGACTCAAGAAAAGAGCCGACGCTTCATAAACCTCACACGACTCCGGGACTGCCCAATCCGGCAATCCGCCCTCAACTGTCTTCCCAGCGTGCAGCACAGCCGTTGTGGAGCAGCGAATCACGGATCTTGCCCTGCAGCGTTCTCGATCTCCGCTTCTGCACCAAACCCGAAATGATGCGCTAATCCCCGCCTCCGCAACGCGGCTCAAAGCCAGACGTCATCGCTCCCCACAGCCTAAGGGATGATGCCCGTGGCTTACGGGGTGCCGCACGACTATTGCGCGCTAGTGGAGATGGATGTGATGAGGACGGACTCGGTTACATCGTTGGGATGGTGACGGGTGCTGGTTCAAAAGGCGGGCAGCGCGCCTTCTGCTTCTCCTGTCGCACTTACCTTTGCTTGCAAGGCTTGGCTGGGACTTTATCGTCTCTCGTAATTGGTCCTGGGTCTTGTACATGCGCTGAGCGCACAACGATATCATTATGGGCAAGAAATTCTACGGCCTCACGGGCACCAAGCTCAACATCGCCATCGCAATTGTTGCAGGAACCGATTTTGCCCTCTTTGGCTATGGTATGTCCTCTCCACTGTGTCGACGGTTGGTGCTAACATCCTCCAGATCAGGGTGTCATGGGCGGTTTGCTCACCTTGGAGTCCTTTGTCCGTTATTTCCCCGAGATCAACACTTTGCGACCTCCAAATGGCGATGCCAGCCACACAGCGACCATCCAGGCCATCACAGTCGGCGCGTACACTCTCGGATGCTTCTTTGGCGCTGTTGCGACTATCTGGCTCGGCAATATGCTCGGACGCAAGAAGACCATTTTCGTTGGGAGTATCATCATGATCATCGGCGCAACTATCCAGACAGCATCATTCAGTCTCGCTCAGCTCATTGTTGGACGTTGGATCACCGGTTTTGGCAACGGCATGAATACCAGCACGGTTCCCACATGGCAATCTGAAACGTCGAAACCGCACAGAAGAGGACAAATGGTCATGATCGAAGGCTCGCTCATCGTTTTCGGTGTCATGCTGAGTTACTGGATCGATCTTGGATTCTCATTCCTCGAGCCTAGTTCGATTGCCTGGCGATTCCCCATCGGTTTCCAGATTGTCCTCGCTATCGTAATTCTCATTCTGATTCCTGGTCTTCCTGAGTCGCCACGTTGGCTCGTTCTCAAGGGGCGAGACGATGAAGCCTGGGAGGTGCTGGCCGCGCTGAGTGACTTGCCAAAGGAGGATAAGAAGATTGTCACGGAATTGCAGGCAGTCAAGGATGTCGTCTTCGAGATGTCTAGAGGCGGCTTCCGTGAGTGCTTCAAGACGAACCGCAACAGGAACTTCCACCGCACAGTGCTTGCATACGTCAACCAAATGTTCCAGCAGATTTCTGGTATCAACCTGTAAGTTCCTGAGTCTGCCTTCGAGACGAAAAACACTGACGTGATTGCAGTGTTACATACTACGCAGCAACCATTTTCGAAGGCTCCCTCGGGCTTTCGCCTTTCTTAAGTCGTCTCCTAGCTGCTTGCAACGGAACCGAGTACTGGATCGCCTCTTGGATCGCCATATTCACTATCGAGAGATTTGGCCGTCGCAAGCTGATGATCTTCGGTGCCGTCGGCATGAGTGCAACCATGGCCATTCTCGCGGGTACGACCAGCAACGTCGAGAACAAGGCATGCGCTTTGATCGCGACCGTCATGCTCTTTGTCTTCAACTCCTTCTTCGCAGTCGGATGGCTGGGCATGACCTGGCTCTACCCCGCTGAGATCACACCCCTCTCGATTCGCGCTCCGGCGAACGCCATCGCCACCACCGCGAACTGGGCCTTCAACTTCATGGTCGTCATGGTCACGCCCGTCGCATTCGCGAACATCGCTTGGAGGACCTACATTATCTTCGCTGTCATCAACGCGGCCATGGCGCCCAGCGTGTACTTTTTCTTCCCTGAGACCGCCGGACGCTCGCTTGAGGAGATGGATGAGATCTTCCACAAGACCACCAACCCATTCAACTGCGTCAAGATTGCCAAGGAGCTGCCTCACCGCTTCGATAAGCGCGGTAACCTCCTCATCGACTACCATGATACAGAGGAAGCAAGAGATGCTGAGAGGAGGAGGAGCTCTGTCACCGGCGCGGGTCCTGGCATCTTTGATAAGGACAACAGGGAGCACCACGAGAAGGCATAACGAAGCAACGACTATCCTTAAGTCAACGGCTATGAGATTCGTTGTTCATCGACACACATACATAGCAGGTTCTGAATGTTGCTGTCTGGTGACTTTGGCTGTTGTGCATCGAGGTCACTCGTTCCGTGGTACTGCCTGCACTAGCGCAACCCAGACATTGAAAATGATACCCACCTATTTTCCACTCATCCGTCTTCCTATATTCACAGATCTTCCGAACTCACAATTCCTTCTATCCATGCTCCAACTAGCCCACTGCCATAGATTGCCACTCGACCGCTACCCTACAGATCTGTCCGTTGCGCAACACTTTTGTGAATGCGCAAAAACGCATGTACTTCTAGTCATGTGAGTCACATGAATCTATTTCTTAAAACTTGCAGCGCAACGAACACCCGCGACCGAGTACCTCACACTTGCCCGCCGTTCACACGCAAGAAAAACCACCTCTCCTCTCAAAACCCCTATTGCAGGCATGCCATCCCGTGGAATGCTTAATTACCAGATTGCTAGTATTTGTACACGAAACAGCAGGGCCGGATCAAGATCATTCCCTTGGAATAGCAGTAGCGGGGAGGCATGTGCCCCTATGTTATCCTTTAAGGGTCACCTTCTAGTTTCAACGGGTCAACTTCAAAAGTCGTAACAAGGGTCCTTGTTCACCAGGGTCGTACAAAAGGTTTTACAGAGCCTTTCAACTCGCTAGCCTTAGCGAGGAACGTGGGATCTGAATGAGGGACGACGAGAGGAGAGAGACGCTGATGCGATGCCCTGCTTTGTGGTGATGGTAGCGAAGTATCGACTCATACATTCTTTCGATGATGACGATGATTTGGATTATTACACTCTGAGAACAAGCGCGTTTGTGTCTATGCACAGTGGGTATATCCGGGTATATGGCTAACAATGCTTCTAGCATATGCATGCAAATCAAGATGCTTTTGGCGTCGATGAAACGTCCAGGTGTCGCTGCTTTTGACTCGCTGCCGCCGCCGCCACGGCATTTCCGTCATCGAGACAAAGAGCGCTGTCGATCGGTGGCTCCTCGATGTCCGGCTTCACTCGACCTGTGTCGCCCTTGTGACCCTGGGTTGTGATGCGCAGGAATGGGACGAAGAGTACGGCGATGAAACAGACACCGAGCGCAAACCAGAATACACCAGCGAACGGTGCGACTGCATTGCTGGCGTAGTATCCAGACTTCGGTGGATTTCGCTCGACGGCATCGAAGATGGCTGTAGCGATGCCATATCCAACAGCAGTACAGAGACGAGTCAAGGTCTGGAGCAGCGAACCAGCTATCGATTGCTTGTTCGCGGGCATCGAAGAGAGAACATACATCTACTGAGGTTAGCGCAGGCACTGAGCTTCACATGATGTACTCACATTTGCGACAATGAACTCGAAGTCCGCTCCAATGACGCACAGACAAAGGGCAGGGAACGAGAACGCCCAGTACGAATCGCCCTTTCGCTGTACTGCAGCAAGGACGAAAGCGACAACATACGAGCAAGCACCAATGCCCATGATGCGCTTGTTGGACACCTTGTGCTGAATCAGAGCCGCGACTGCATTCGCCGCCATTCCAAATACGACCATAGGTAGCATGTGCACACCGGTCATAAGGGCGTCGTACCCAAGTTCGGTCTGGAAGTAAAGCGCGATCCAGAAAGAGAATACTGGGAAACCGAGGAAGCCCAATGACAGAATGAGGAGAAGCTACACCAGTCAGTAAATATTTTTAAGGATTGAGGTCGCCTCGATTACTCACCAGAGAGAAATCTCTGTCTCTGAATACGTTCATGTCTACGATAGCGTAGGTGTACTTGAGCTCCCACACAATGAATCCACCAATCAGGAGAAGACCAACGAGTAACAATACTAGCACATATGGTGTCTTCCAGCCGTTCGGTGCGTCGCCCGCGAGACTGAGCGCTGCGCAGAACATTCCAATGCCCGCGATGGTCATACCAGTTCCCGGTAAGTCCAGCTTCTTTAGTGTTTCCGAGTTAAGCGTCTGCTTAGGCATCGTGTCCGTGGGTACACACAGGAATGCGACCATCGAGGTGATGAAGTATGTGATCGCGATGAAGTAGAAGCCTGCTCTCCAGTTGAACACTTGCGTGAAGAGCCCAGACAAAATGGTGCCAAAAACGAAGCCAAGTGGGTTGCCGGCGCTGAAGCATCCAAATGCTCTGTTCTTACGACGACTCGGCTTGTCATAGATCGTACCGAGCATGCCTTGCGCCGGAGGGACGACGGATGCAGAGAAGATGCCCAGGATGCCGCAGAGCACATCGATGGTGATGCCATCCTTTGCGAAACCAGTGCCCAGAGTAACGATGGAGAAGAGGACCATAGACCCAATGAACAAAGACTTCCGCCCAAACAGATCTGCGATGCTACCAAAGAAGAGCAGCAGTGCTCCGGCAGACAACGAGCATGCGGCGTTCATCCAAGTAATTTGTGCATTGGTCATGTTGAGGTCTTTAGCCGCGAAAGAGCTCATGACGGTAATTGAGCCGGTCAGAACACTGGTCATAGCAACTGCCATGGTAACTGACAATACAAAGAGACATTCTTGGAGAGTCGACTTGAAGCATGCTGGTCGCGCATTAGGGTCTTTCTCTTCATGACAGCTAGTTGGTGACGGTGGACAACTGCCGAGCTCAGGATCCGTATTCGCCATATTGGGTAGAGGGCGGTTGGGTGATGCAAAGGTAGAGGGGGAGAGGTGGTGGTGAAAACGGCCAGGTGGTCCAATTCTATAGTAACATGCTTACAGCTCCGCGCAGAATCTATGAGGAGTGAAGCTTCTGACCTCGAGTGAAGGTGTGTGATCCGTGTCCAGATTTCTAAGATGCGGCGTTCCTTCCGCACCATGACCCCTGCTATCCCACTAACCTGATCCGGCAGCCACGTTTCTGGAAACTCGATCCCTTCGCAAATGGCAATGTTCCGCGACGGCACGCAATTGAGGCGCGGCTTTGAGGTGCGAAACGATTGGTCTTCTTCCATCCTTCCCGGTTCTTGCGGTGACCGTACCCCATTGTTCGGTCGCCTGGCTCGGGTCGTCTCCATATATATGGGCTGCTCAAGGTCCGAGCGGCGGTAAGGGTGCGGTGGGTGGGAGGTTGTGTCTTTCACACCGCAGCAGGTACAGCCACGCAGCTGTTGGCCCTTCAATAACCACCCGGAGCGATACAGCTCTTCTCGACTTGATTTGAACAGCCCTGCAGCCGAGAGACTGTGAGGCTGCACCTAGCTCTCACGCGGTTGGAATGAGTGGGATCGTGGGTATTATTCTGGTAGTGTACACGTACTTTTATAGCTTGAAGACCTTCCAATCTCCGAGGTCCATTCCTCTCAATACACCGCCGAGTGGGCCTTGCGTCTCTCGGCCGTCGGCCCAGACCTTCCTGCCGGCCCAATGCTCGATAAATCCATCAGGACCAGAAACGATAATCAGTTTTGAGCCTTTTTCTTGGGATGTGCTGACCATCCTCTTTGCCACGTCCTCTGGATGAATGAAGGTCTTCTCTTCATCAACGTAGTATTGAACCTTCAGTCCCTGTGTTGCAATCGTGTTGTTCGCCTTGAGCGCATCGAGTTCCTTCACAATGAGGCCTTTGTCTTGCGGTGTTTCGCTTTCGACGGGGTCGTTCTTCGATAGGCCGACCAGCGTCGCAGTTTCGCTTGACCCAATGAGGATGCTCTTCCACCAACCCAGTCTATTTTGCGAAGCATTTGGCGGCTCACGGTCATCGCTGACCCCACCTACGCATTCCTCTCGCTTGCGATTTGCCCAGAGAATCTGCATCTTACTGCCGGTCCTCCTGCTCAGAGCCTGCGCAACTTGCATAGCCGGTGCAATACCGGTACCTCCTGCCAGGAAGATAACTTCTTTGACATTGCGAGGTAGCTCGAACTCGGCATTGGGACCGCGGAGCTCTATAGTTGCTTGCTCAGGCAGCCTGTGCAGATATGTCGACACCTCACCACCAGTCTCTTGCCGTATCAGGAGCCTTATGTTCTGTGGGGCAGTTTCATCCTTCTTGTTGTCCGTAGTATGAGGCAGCGGAGTGTACGCGCGAGCAATCTGCAATTGCGGCTGCTTGATCTGGATGCTCCAGACGCTGCGCTTCTCCACCTCCTTCACACTTTGTGAATCTGGCGCGCCATTCGAATTACGTAATGTGAATATAGCGCTAGTTGAAGATACAGGCTGCTTGTCGACGAGTGTGTACGGCGTGAATGTGTGTGGATTGAGCGATTCGTCGGTCGATTTCGAGGGACCGAAGAAGCGGTACACAGCGCCACCTGCTGCAGATGTACCGAGGACGATCAGGGGACCAGCCCGCCGCTTGACCCAGGACATAATGAAATTAGGAGAGTGAATGTAAGAAGATGTCTTGGAGTTGGCGTCGGCCTTCTCGGACCTGGGGATGGGAAACTTGAACTCGTGGTGGCCCAAGCTCTCTACGCTAATTTAATCTCCACCTTCATGGTCAGGGATCTGCAGTTGTTCTCAGACATCGATTAAAACAAATACGATCCTACAGCGTCGATAGCTTCCACCACGCTTTCGAAGGATGCCAGCATTGAGGAAGCAGGGCAGCAATTGCAACACGTTCTTCCCCTAAGAGATGACTCTTATGACCTAAACACTGGGTACACAGGCCTAGCAGTCAACACCAATTCGCCGTTGCTCTCCCAGAAGATGCGAGAAGCGAATGCGCATCCACTTCTTCCTACCTTAAAGGACGATCAAGGAAGTTTCTCAATCTCTCGAGTATGGAGCGCCAGCCTGCCAATACTTGCTCCTATTTTTGTCGAGATCAAGAACAGACCTGTACTACACTGACTGTGCGTGCGATTCCAACCGCAGCTCACGACCCAGGACCTCATTTACCGCGGCTTGCATGGACTTGCGTAGGCGAGGCTCGCTCGTTGTCGTCGTGCATGCGTCGCCAAGGATCCCAAAGCCACTTGTGGCGCGTCTCTTACCACCCTTCGTACTATTTTGTCTCGAGGGGCCGGCTTCCGCGGCTGCTCGGCCTACTCAAGTCCAAAGTATTCAGTTTCGAACGAGTAAGCTAAGCACTAATATCCACGAGATTTATGGCACCCCAAGCGATGGCAATCTTTCGTGGGTTTGTTGTGGACGGACAGCCTGGAATATCCGTACCAGTTCAGCAGGAATACGCGAGAAAAGTGGATCGGAACCGTTTCGGACGAGTCGCGGCTATTGAGTTTGGTCCATCGATCAGGCTAAAAGTAAGACACGGCATACAACATTCACTACTTGCGAGCCGCATCATGTCTTGGCGTTCAGCCTAATCACCTGTCGACAACTTTGCGTTGATCGAGTAAAAGGTCTCAAGCACGACTGCCCTATCGTTTTTGGAACTATCGTCAGCTAGTTGTTGGTAATTTTGTAGTGTTGTATCGTGAGAAGCAAGTCTTGCGAGTACCGCGACGTCTTATGTGGTCTCGTTACTGCAGCTGACCCCTCTGCTGTGTTGTGCCCTACACTGTGGGCATCAATCTGAGCCTCTCATGGGCTCATTCATGCCGGTATTGCTCTTCTCAAGCTGCAGACCCATGTCTGTGGTGGCTTAAATCACAAGGCTCTGCATTGAATTTGGGGGCCAAATAGTCAGCGCGGACGCCACAGCCTTGCGTATACATCACACCCCCTCTTCCTCGCTAAGAAGATAAGCAATCCAATACCTAATAGTGGTTTGTTTGTTCATATAAGATGCTCCATTCCGCCTTCTGTCGACCTAGGATGCCCGAAACGGGAGTGATTGCGTCTTCAGTATGAGCCGGTCCCCGTCGCCCACATCGAGACGGTTGTCCTCGCCGCAGCAGCTTCTTTCCCCGCCAATTCTACAAAGTGCACCTACGAGTCCCGATATTACGCTGCGACATCATGGATCCACTTTGTCCTCAACTTTTCTGCCTACCAGTGCGTCGCTGGATGGCAATTTCAGATACGAGCGCGAAGGAGCAATTTCGACACCAAATATTCCAGCCTTCCGGAATGAGATGGAGCAAGGAGATGAAGAAGCCCTTCTCCCAGCAGATCACAACCAGAGACGTCGGAGTACAAGGCACTACGAACAGATGGACTCGTGGAAGCGGCTAGCCAGGATTGGAATCATCAAATTCTTGATGACTGTGTTCTTCGGTGCAAGTCTTTGTCTATGCCTCAAGGCTTGGGAGGGCTTTCACAGATCGATCCCGCTCTCCAAGCACGACATACGAATCTTCAATGCCCTGACCATCGGGATATCGATCTGCCTGGGCTTAAATCTTCTAACGTCGCTCAAACGATACGCTGTATTTCTACGCTGGGCCATACTTACGATGTTTTGGGTCCCAGTCGAGATTTTTGACCTCATCCTGGGCATTGACGAACTTACCAATGTCGCCCGACTCTTCGTCCTCAGTATACCGATACTTAGCCGACACAGATGGCTCAGGGGTACGTCACGACCATGGAAAGATGCTCAGCCATACACCAAGCTGAAGTTTGCCACCGTCTGCTCCGTTTGGCTCCTCATCAACATCGGCAGTCAAGTATTGGTAGCCTCACTCAGTCTTTTTTGGCCGACAGAAGCCTACACGTGCCCGCTCACAAAGTACGGCAGTGTCTCCGTTGCAGACCTGACAAAATGGAGTATAGAGGAAACTCGCGAACGCAATTTCACTTCTTACGAAGCGGCGTGGCGGTATGGTATGGAGGCACAAGCATGGAGCAATGTTTCCATCACTGAACCGCCGCCTGATCTATCACAACTCCCCGGCACACCGATATACAGAGGTGATGGATTCTACGAATACCGCTTCTTTTACCGAAATCCGGACCGTCTATACAGCGACTATCTGCAAAGCGACCGTGGAATAAAAGCCGAGGCTAGTTGTACGAAGTACAACGTAGTGAACGTTACAGACCTACCGAGGAAAGAGAAGGCTGATCCGTCTGGCTTCAATGTAGAAGTCAATCTGCCAGGACAGGAGACAACGACTAACATCACAATACCTGAATACGGTTACGGAATGCTGGTGTACATCGGATCGAAGACATATGATTGTGGGCCGCGATGTTCGCAAGTCACAGTCTTTCAGAGTGAGCCCGATTCTGGCGATCTGAAGACTGCCATTCCTGATTCCTCGCTATGGCTCTGCAAGAATGAAGTCAGCGAGATCTATCAGCTCAGCAATGGCACCAGTCACAGTGGGAAAGAGGAGAAAGACGAGCGCATCGTCGGTACAGATGGATTCGCGAGAATCGCAGCTGGCGCCATCGCATGGACTGGTATCAGTGAGAACAATTGGTATGACCGCCAGTGGCGGTTGTATACCCAGCGCACGCCCTTCTCTCCACCATATATACCCGAGACGAGCGAAGTTGAAGAGTTCCTGGAGCGTTTCAGCATCGGTGCCATCGCCTCTTTCGACGATCACGGCATACGGTACAATGTAACCATCAACAACGAGACTTGTGACGAGGATAGCCAGAAGATCAACGTCAACTGGCACTACGTGCTGAGCATCCTGGGTGCCATATGTGGCATACAGCTTGCCGCGTTGTGCTACCTACTGGCACGTGCAAACAAGAGCATCGTCCGAGACTCTAGCTATTTCAGCGTTGCCATGCTCTTGCAGCCAGTCCTCAAAGTCATTCAGTTGCCAGGACGAATGGCTATGACGGGCCTCGAGCTCAAAGATCATGCGTTGTTGAGGGACAGAAACATTCGCTACGACTTCAAGGAATTACCTGACAAGACCAGACAAGTAACAGTCTGGTTTGAGGATGAGTGGAAAGGCCATATGAGGAAGAAATGGCCATCCGGCGATTACGGCGGTTGATGATGGGGTCGGGAGGTGCCTCTGGAAATGGAACAGAGGCGACCAGTTGCTCTTCTACGTAGTGTCGCTGAGTTAGCATATATTTGAATTTCACTTCTCTACAGCTCTCGCGTAGTGACATTCGAAGTCCGTTGGTAGTGGAGCGTCAACAGCAGATGACATCAGACGCTAGTGCGCCGAGCAGCTGCGCCTTGCTCACATTGTCCCAAGACGTACGCCTGGTCCCCATTCCTACTCGAACAAGCATATGCAGATATCCAACTCTATGAGATCGATACTGAGTGGCCGTCAATACGATGGTGTGCAACAAGCACATCAGGCCACCCGCGCCGGCGTGAGAAGTCCGTACACAGCCATCAGCCAAAGCGTCACTTGAACCCACGATACACAGAACCTCTTCCGACAGAAAGATGTTCGACAGACTCCGCGAAAAGCGCATACCCGCGACGAAAAGAGGACTTCCTTCGATGGCGTTCAACAGCAGCAAGTACCCAAAGCTGCGCCGGCCTACGCATGACCATCGACGTACCAGGCACCACCGCCATTCCAGCCCCAATTTGCCTCTATGTCCATGCACTCAGCGGACGACCTGCGCTTTCTACGTTTCCCGTCTGATGTGGTCGACCAATGCCGTAACACGGTCCTGAGTGTCGGGCGCGGCGGCATCCAAAAGGAAGGTATGTATGGCAATTCACAAGAATTCAACCTCTCCGGCTACCCTTGGGCTGCGACTGGATCCGGTGCCATGGATGCACGACGCCTGATCGCTGCTTCGTTGGGTACGCTGCACGGCCTGGGCTGGGTCTTGACTCTGAACACGGACGTGAGCAAAAGTCCCAAAGACAAAGACACGCTCCTGTTTCGGTATCTCTCTCCTGCGCCTGCGCCGTGCGATTGTGAAGTATCAGCTTCTCGCGCAGTGACAGGATACGCTTGATCGATATCTCGCCAGAAGTGTGCCAGGTACTGCCTGCGAGACTCGGCCCAGAGTGGGTTAGCAAGGTTACCGAATATAGCGCTGGGATCCAGGAGATCAAGTTCCACGGCTATCGGTGGGCTACAGGAGGGAAGGAGACAATGCGAGTTCGAGAACTGCTGCTTACTATGCTGGGCGTGTTGGAGGAAGAGGGCTGGACGGTGTACGCAAGCATCGACCAGAACGCGTCTGGGGGTGACCAGAATACCTCGGAGACTGATACGGTGAGTCTCAGCTCGACATACGTTCAATGCGTTCGTTCGCTAACGTGCCCAGTGGCATCTCTGCCGTCCCAAGGGCTGGACTCCAGGGCATCCTGTGTACTACGGGCGCTGATCGATTCCTGTGCATGGGCTGCATCACGAGATCCCTGACCGCAATTACCAATGCCCTCATGCAAAGCCACAGTATCTGTAACCATATAAACTTGCGTGAAGATCACCGCTCATGTTTCTATCCTCGTGTGGAGCCGTTCACTCGGATCGAATCGAACGCGTGGGTCAAGTCTTTGCGCTAGTGACTTCCATCCCCAAACATAATCATGTACCCGCAAAGAACATGCCACGCATACCGACGGCGCTCCTGCGTAAAGCGCGTACGATAGACCCGTTCCTTCCGGCCCTTCTTGCACCCTGTCGCGACCTGCATACCGCCCAGAACGAGCTGCGATGGCTTCGCGAACATGTCGAGAAAGTCGCGAAAGCGCGACGCGCCAAAGGAGATAAGCTGGCTAAGGGCGCATTGCTTGGCCAGCTAGTCAGGGAAAGAGCAAGAGGGAAGCCGCTGCAATATATACTTGGGTCGGAATACTTCGGAGACCTAGAGATTAGGTGCGCGCCAGGAGTGCTGATACCACGGTGAGCTATATTCGATCGCAGACAACATGGCGCGAAGACTGATGGCACATAGACCAGACACAGCAGCCTCGGTTACACACCTGGCTCAGCTCGTGGGAGATGCGCAAAACCTACCCGACGAAGTACGAATCCTAGACCTCTGCACAGGCACCGGCTGCATCCCGCTTCTCTTCCGCCACGAGTTTGCTGCGAAACGGAAGGACGTAAATTTGCGCATTGTTGGCATCGATATATCAGACAAAACCCTGGGCCTTGCGCATCTCAATCTACGGAAGAACGAGATCGGCAACGAAGCAAGGAATGGCATGACGAATTTCGCGAAGGCGGATGTCCTCACCAGTCCCTTCGACGAATTGACTGAAGGAGCACCATTGCCTGTAAGGAACGTTTTGAACTACAACAGATGGTCACCATTCTGGGATATTGTGATTTCAAATCCACCCTACATATCGCCCTCGGCCTACTGGAAGACGACAATGCGCTCAGTCCGCAAATACGAGCCAAAGCTTGCGCTGGTTCCCCCACCGAGGTCGAAGCTCGACGACACGCAGCAAGGAGATCAGTTCTACCCGCGTCTCCTCAAGATCGCAGAGGAAGTGGAAGCCAAGGTAGTGCTTCTCGAGGTTGCAGATCTCGAGCAAGCGGTTCGAGTCGCCCGACTTGCGCAAAGGCTAGACGTCTTTGACGGCATCGAGATATGGCGAGACGACCCTACCTTCAGTCAATCCACCTCTGAGGACGGCTTCGAGGTCCACGGCGAAGGCAATGGTCGTTCCGTTGTCTGTTGGCGCGGCGTAGGAGGCTCTTGGCTAGGCAAGAAGATCGCTCCACGGCCACAACCCGCGGTTCAGGATCCATCAAGTCAGAAGTCGCCAGACTACTACCTCCCCGCGTTCGATTTTGACGTCATCGACACCAGCGAGCTTAAGCTCGATGAAGCGTCGAAATTCGCCAGAGCCCTCGAAAGATACAAAGCAGGGAGGGTGCAATACAAAAAGAAGCCAAATCATTACTGCGGTGGTGATCACTCAGGTTAAAGGGGATTGCTGGAACATTGAGCGAATAGCGTCTTGCGGACGTGCAACCTACGCTAGTGCTGCGATTGGACGCCGCTGTCTCGCACGTCATGTGCCTTCCTCACCGACTCTGACGCGTGCCTGTCACGCGCCTGTCACACAAAGACCAAGGTCTGCCAGCGCTTGTCGGATGCAGGCTGACGCAGGGAGGGGCCCGTGAAGATCCGGGGTACTTGATGGGCGAGACCCCAGACAGCGATCGCACTTGACATGCGACCTAGACATTCGCCGAGATCGACTTGTGGGCAGATGAAGATGCGGTTTCCTGTGCGGTTGTACGCTGTTCTTGTGCTATTCCTTATGACATGCGTTCGCGCGATAGCGGACCCTGAGGTGCACACTACTCTGGCTTTGGAGGTACATACCTGCATTTTCCCCGCTCATCATATGTAGCTGACAGGAGCACAGGAATTACACCGGGACAACTCCCTCGCCCAGAGACCATTGGCAGCTCCCTATTCCGTCTCTTCCTACGCGTACGCAGAAAACCAGCCGATGCAGGCGGCATCCGAAGCGGGCTCAGGCCAGCGATCTATTGGCAAGATCGTTGTTGCACTGGTCATTTCAGGCGTTCTTTTTGGCCTAGGAATGGGGATGTGATTGCCTGTCGACCTTCCAGACACTGATGCCTGCAAGGTGAGGCAGCTGACACTGCAGCTGCAGCTGCGCCACCGCACAACTGCTTTGGGGTGGCTAAGCGACACCGGAGCATGCATCCATCTCGCCAGCAAGGCTGAAGGCCTTATGACCTCCATTACAAGCCGCAGCTGTGCTACTCCTCACCACCACTACTCGTTGAGGACATGGCAACAGCAATCGAACTCTGCGCGCCATGCCAGGAAGCGTTCAGATCCGCGCGCATTTACACAATATGCGGACCTAGCCCTCAACCACTGTATTGGCAGCGCCGTGACCGCCGGACTTCGCAACACTGGGAATGCGCTCTATGTGTCACTATTGGCGCGATCAAACGGCTTTCCGAACGCCCATCCCGTCGTCACAAATTGTCAGCCTTGTGGACATCAATTCGACCGAGCGGCCGGGCTGTATACCAGTTCACAATACACGGATTACAATCGCCGAACGTTGTTGGCAATCTAGCCGATATCCTACTGGTCTCAAGCAAGATGCAGCGTTCGCAATTCCGGGGATCAGACGCCGCAGTCCTCCTCGACGCGGGGCAGCCCGCATCCTATCTGCGCGTGGTACCGGAGAAGATGATCGACATGACGCTGGTACAGCACTGGATGTCTCGCTGCGAAGCCACCCATGAGTCGTGCAGAGCATCGCCACTACCTTGCGATCTGAGGCTGGTCCTTGTCGACGTCCGACGTAAATGTCTGGTCTTGACCAGCAGTGCTCCTCGCTACTTCGCCTTGTCTTATGTGTGGGGTAGCACTGTTCAATTTCAACTCCATCAAGCCAATCTTCAAGAACTGCTGAATACGGGAGCTTTGCAAGATGTTTGGTCTGACATACCCACCGTAATAAAGTCTGCAATGAAGTTCGTTCAAGACTTGGGGGAAACCTACCTTTGGGTCGACACCTTGTGCATCATTCAGGACAGTCCAGGCCGTCTATCCTACATAACGCGTATGAACGAGGTGTACAGTGGCGCAGTCTGTACCCTCATCGCAATGGAGGGGTCGAGTGCGTCAACGCCCCTACATGGTGTTGAACCGAATTCACGAGATCTGGATTACTTATACCAGACTGATGATTTCTCAATCGTGCGGAGACGTGCCGACATTGCCAGCGCATGTGCAGCTTCCAAATACGAGACTAGAGCCTGGACGTTCCAAGAACGCATACTCTCTCGGAAATGTCTCTACTTCACTAGAGAGCAATTGTATTTTCAATGCAGGCAAACTATCTGGTCCGAAGACCGTTATGAAGTTCATCGACAGAACTTTGGTGACTCCCGCGTTTTTCCATCACTGCACGAGGTCGATCGGCACTCCAACCTTTCTTGGCAAGCCAAGTACCGTACGTCCGTCAATCTCGTCGAACAATACACGAGAAGAGACATGACGGTGTCAGAAGACCGTCTCAATGCCTTCGCTGGCGTCGTCAGTAATCTCCTTGAACAATGGGATTGGCAATTCGTGGCAGGTCTTCCAGTGCCCGTTTTGGATCTGGCGCTATTGTGGACACATTCGGCGCCAGGCTACCATCGCATATGGTCATTTGATTCCAATCGTCATCTGCCGAGCTGGTCCTGGGCTGGGTGGACACAGGGTGTCCAATATTATATGTTCCCAAGCGTAACTTCATCCGGTCAACTCCCTACATCCCTCTCTAGGCTTAACGATGTTGTCCCATACATAGATCACTTCAGCATCACCGCCAATGGAGCTGTCAACTCTTTACACGTTTCTGCTGAGCGGGCACCGAAGTTTCCCTTAATCACTGAGGCGCTCACGAAGACACCGACGCCTCACGACGATGATATCACAATTGGTGACGCCCACCCTGTATCGAGCGCCCTATACAAGACGTCCAATCTCCTTATCTTCGAGGCAGACACGCTGAAAGGCCCTTCGCTTGTGACCTTTGAGGCCTTTCAATCCGTTGCCCAACCTCCTCACATGCGTCACTTACGAGAGTTTCGAGATGTTCCGCATCGCCGTCTCCGTCGGATACAAGGTCAGAAGGGGACGGCAGGCATACTTTTGGATGCAGGAATGTACCTTGCTCCAAGACTAAGTAACGAGTACCTGTTCCTTTTGATATCGAAAGCTCCCGGGCTTCCATGCGTGAGGGCGTTCGAGAATCTTCACGATGATTGGGACGATGAAACCGAGAGAGACAACATCTACCGGAGCTATGTCACGAGCGTAACTATAACTTGCAACCTCTTGTTGGTGAAGATAAACAAGCAAGGGTTCTACGAGAGAGTTGCTGTTGGCCAGATGCTTGAGAAGGCATGGTTGGAGGCTGAGCCGGTGCGGAGAGAGATCGTACTTGGATAGATAGGCAGCGAAGGAAACGAGAATTTGAAGTAATTCAACGACCAACTCAACGGTCGTTTATCTGTGAAATTCAAACGAGCCTAATGCCGAGCCGAGTTCTCCGCTATCTCCGAAGCTGCGCGTCATCACCCGGCAGAGCATCTGATAATAACTTCCCCAGAATCTCAACGCGCCTTCTCTCAACTACAACAAACATGTCTGCAGCTTTCCTCCGCCTGTCACGGGCACGTGCGCCTTATATACGCAGCTTCCGCGCTTTCTCGACATCAATCCCACGCCTACAGTCACCCACACCGTCAATACCGTATACAGAAACATGCCCGTCGCCAACATGCGCATGCGCCGCCGCACCGCCCGATCTCGACATCGATCGCAAGACGCCGCTTCTGAACACGATGGCACCTTACACGGAGCAAGTGCTTCTTGCCACAGGGAAAGAGGATTGGACAAGCAACCTGGAAGACGACTCGGGCTTAACAGCAGACTTCGTGAAAGGCCTCAAGAGCATCATAGGCAAAGGAGGCGAGGCGTTCGATGTTTGTAAGCCCCCTGCAATACGACGAAGCTACAACGCACGCAGAGGTTGGGATCACACACTAACGACATCAGCCATTCACCAACGTCCTCATCACCGCCAGCTCGCTCCCAGCGACTGAAGCCCCCAACGCTACAACAGCCTACCTCTTCCCCAGCTTCCAGCGCATATGCTCGATACCACATACCCCCTCCGCACTCAGCGCCTTCGCAACCGCCTACCTCAAAGCGCCGCATCTACACCCCATGCACGCCGGCCTCTCCGCGGCGCAAAAAGCAGCTCTTACCCGCGATACTTCCAAAGCCGCGCTCGTCCCGCCACCAGAGCCTATCACCAAGCCCATAATCCTGATCTGCGGTCATGGCGGCCGTGATCAGAGATGCGGTGTCCTCGGCCCCATACTGCAAGCGGCGTTCCGCAAGGAACTTGAGCGCAGGGGCGTTGAGGCGGATGTTGCCCAGATCAGCCATATTGGGGGGCATAAGTATGCGGGGAATGTTATTGTTTATCTGCCACCGGGTTTGAACGGGAATGCGTTGAGCGGTAGTGGGGTGTGGTATGGGAGGGTGGGGCCGGAGCAGGTGGAGGGGGTGATTGAGGAGACGGTTGTTAAGGGGAGGGTTGTGGGGGAATTGCTGAGGGGCGGGGTTATGCAGGGTGGTGGGAATATTGGGAGGATGGTTGAGACGCAGATTAAGGCTGAGAGGGGTGAGGAGGAGCAGGGGAAGTTGAGGCTGAGGCCGAGGGCAAGAGCACGGGCTTGATATGAATGTTTAATGAGGACACATGATGCAATTATCATTCTCCGCTAGCTCCAGGCCGGGTTAAGCCAGCGGATACCTTAAGCTCATTACCTCGTCCTTGTTCGATCAATCGATCGAAGTTGGCGTCCAGAAGCGCTAGCCCTCAGTCGTCTGCGACTTGTAAGACGGCTACTTTCAAACTCTGTCTGCATCCTCATCTCCCTCATTCATGTATTCGTACCCCTCATTCTCATCCTCTTCTCAGTCCACATAGTCTTCGTCTTCATCGTCGTCATCGTCTTCGTCCTCGTCCTCGTCCTCGTTTTGATTGGTAGGGTCGTCGCCAGTGACATGACTAGGCCAGCCCAAAGCACGACCCACATGGTAGACCCAGTATTGAGTGTCATGCGAGCAACGCCCCTTGTCGAACTTGATGGTGCAGAATATGCTGAACAACACACCCATCAAAGCGTATTGGAAGTTGTCGTTAGGGATGTGGTGCTCCATTCCATGTCGGTAATAGGCTTCGTCAAGGAAGCAATACAAGTGGCAAACATCCAGCTCTCGGTTGCTCTTGGCAAGGTACGCGATCTTGGCAAGCAGAAAGTCGACGAAGATGCTGGCAAGCGGAGCGTCGTTCATGATATCGAGGCGCAGCGGAGGCGGCGGAGGAGCGGTGTAGAGGACTGTACGGCATGTTGGGCACCAGTCCTTGTCCTTGAGCCAGTTCTTGATGCAGGCCTTGCCGAAATCGTGCTGGCAGGCTGGCGTATCGATGCGAACCACGGGATGGTTTTCATCGAAGGTCTCGAGGCAGATACTGCAAGTGTCGAGTCTGATGATGTTGCCTTGCAGAAGCTCCTCGTGAGTTGGTAGAGGGTTGGTCGCCATGTTGGTTGCGCTTGAGTAGAAGCAGATCTTAGCTGTTAGTAGATGGGAATGGTGTGTGAGGGGAGATCCTGAGGTTTATGTAACGAGGGCTTGGGCCATTCACCGTGAAGGTAAGACTCTCAATATTCAGTCAACCGCACTCTCATAGTGGTAGCGCTCGGGTACGGGAACTCAGATGTTGCTACCATAACAGGGTAGTCATCGGTGACATGAGAGCATCAAATTGTATTCGTGTACTTTTGAGCTGCAAGCCATAGGCTGTGCTGGGTATCTGGTCGTGCGCCACTGCGGGCTATAAAAATAACTAAAAAGCAGACATTACTTCCGAAGCGAGGGCTTGCCTGCTGAGCTCCGTTCGCGTTACACCGCTTGACTTCCAAGGCGGGCCAGTTCCATCCTTCTACGATGCACTGCTCTTCTTAAAAATGTACTTCAAGGCCTGCACGCGTTCCTTGATGGACTTCTGCTGAGTGACCTCATACAAGGGCTTGTGCTCTTCCTTGATGTCGTGCTCGTTCTCATAGTCGACGTGGACATACGCACGCTCGACATCCGCAAGGCCTTCGAGCTTTCGCTGCAGTGTCTGGCTGACGTCGTGAGTAATCTTCAGCGGCAGGTCCTCGTTCATGACGATGTCAACTTCGACGTAGTATTTCTGACCTGCGTGGTATGCTCGGCACTGTGCTCTGGTCAGCGGGTAGTCAGAAACCATATCAACACTGAACTTACTGTATCGACCTTCTCGATGCGGTTGTCGTGCGTGACCACCAGGTAGGCGAGCTTGGAGAGGAACTCCTTTGGTGCCGACTTGCCAACGAGAAGCCAAACATGGTCGAATGCGTTCGCAGCCCAAGACACGAGGATCAAGAGACCGATGAGGATGGCACCGATGGGATCGACGTACCACACGACACGACTACCGACGATGGACATGGCCAGACCAAAGGCGTTGACGACTATGTCATTGCGGTGGTCGATGAAGAACACATGAACTGAAGGGTAGCGGCGGTAGATGTAGCAGTAGATGCATAGGGAGCCCTTGGCAAAGACTGTACTATTCAGTACATGGTTTGGTGTGGGGCGAATGTTGGTGACTTACTGGCTGTTGCTACGAAAGCGATTGGGATGATGTGGAGCTCTTCAGCCTCCTTGGCGCCTGCACCGAGTGCTCTTCCAGACTCGATAATCAGCTGAATGGCGACCGTGGTCATCAAACAACAGAACATGATGATGCCAATAGTCTCGATCCTTGTACGTCCAACAGGGTACTTGTAGACGCTTGGCCGTGCTGCCATCCGGCTGGTGATGAGCATGACACATGACGACACAAGGTCCATGAAGGCATCTGCCGCAGTAGCGAAGAGAGACAGCGAGCCTGTCGAGATCGCAGCATACATCTGAATGACAAATAGACAGAAGTTGACGACGAACGACGCATTGACGGCAAACTTGACCTTCGGTCCGTTCTCTATAGTGTCAAGAGCAGCTAGTCGCTCCTCATCACCGCTCTGGAGGAATTGATCGATGAGCTGGTTCTGCCTGGTGTAGAATTTCTATATTTGTCAGTGAGGATCACTTAGCATGATGGTTATTGCTTGCCTTCATGCGCTTCTTGTTTGCCTGAGGGTAGTCCGCCTTCATCTGAGCCTGGGTCACGTTTGATCGGCGGTGCTTGCCAAGATCCAGAGGATCGGCACTGTTGACGGTGACGGCAGCATTATCCTTGGCTACTTGTGTGGAAGCCGTTGTTGTGCGTGACACCTGTTGTATGGTGTCTGCTGGCGCCGCTGAGGTGGTAACTGCCGCTGTCGCTTGGTCGACTACTTGGCTCTGAGGCTGCTCATTGGCAGAGGCTGAGGGCTTGTCAGAGCAGAGATATTAGGTAACTGCCTGAGACTTACTCTGAGGGTCGGAAGACATGTTTCCCGGGTTATGGTGTGATACTTTGCTAGACTTCAGTGTCGATCGGTGGATAGGTGGTGGGATAAAAGGAAGGCATCAATCACAACAATGGGACAGCGAAGTAATAAACAGTCGCAGACCTTACCACGGTCCGCCACTCCGCGTTGAGGAGGCTTGTGTTCGAGCCTGATAGTCATCTCCTGTGGCGGCCTCGCTTCGAGTATGCAATGTTCTCTGATTTTGTATAGTTCTACACGGCAAAGGCAAGAGCAACCGCGGTGTGAAACTCGCTAAGCAACGAGCAGGCCTGCTCAAGCAAATCGTATTGCTACATATGGTAATCCAAAGGCATGCTTAGCCTTGTCTTGATACTCCAACGAGCTTGGCGGGCTGCAGGAGCGGAGGGAGCGGGGGTAGCGCCCGCTTCCAAAAGCATCGAGACTGTTGTCATCGTGGAGTGCAGGTGGCGCGAAAGCTTGGTGGCACCGATCAAGACTTCTGAGGATCAAAAAGCAAGAAGTGTGGATATGTTGCAGGTTGGCAATGAGGTGCGACAGCTTGGCAGGGGCGCGGTAGAAGCTTTTTGGGGCTCTTGCCTTCCTTTAACCGTAGACCAACCATGTGAAGGCGATAACGGCCCGCAATGGTCTGTGGCGCGTACACGAAAACAACACCATCCTCCCGTATTGATCTCAGGCTAATCCAGGTTTCAAGCTTCCTCAGCCATACTTACTGCGAAACCATCTGGTCTTGGCCAGTCACGTCAGGGCAATCTCGAAACGGTCTGTTGGGTTAGCCGAGTTTGTGCACGGAGGTCCTCGAACTGGCATTGCCGCAGAAAGGCTTGTCGACGCGTCAATGCTCCCACTCTTCGCAAGCTGTCCCACTCGGCGAAAACAAGACTTGAGCCGCAACAATGCAAGCCGCATGATTGCGGGTCCTTCCCCAGATCTTCCTCGGGCGCGCCCAGCCGCCTCCCCAACTTGCCTAGCACGTCAGCCGCTTGCCAATAATCTTGGACATCACAGCGAGCAGTGATATCCACTTGCAGCCTTGCAGCCTCATATCACTGTTATCTTGGTGGTCCACGCGTTCCTGGAACAAGCCTCGCTGACACTTCCTGGCAACGTCTGAACCTCCGCGCTCTTATGTGAAGCACCTATCCTAACACGAGATCTGTGGCAAGGACCACCGCATCATCAGTTCTTCCGCCTGATTTGTTCTAGAGTCTTGTTGATCAGTCAGAATGTGGTTAGTACTTCTGTAACAGGTCGAACCCTGATGGCGAACATATAGCCTTGAGCTCCTCGTGCCCAGCCTCTACCATACGTTCAACCTGGGGCTTGACCTTTCAACACTCTCCGGAAGAGTCTCGTTCGTCATTTCCCTTTCCACTTCCTTTCGTTTCCGTCGCTGGCGACAAGGCTGCTGGCAGTTCTAGTTTGAATCTGTGATTCTTTTCCTACACTTCAAAATTCGTAATATCCAAAATCACAATGTCTACCATGGAGAAGCCACAATGCGGGAGTGAGGCAGATGGTGCCACATACGACTTCCCCCTTCACGTGGCTGCAGTGTGTAAGTCGGTAATTTATATTTTATGCGCGATAATCTAATCTTTTCGTAGTCATTGTGTTCGCTGCATCCATCGGAGGATGTGGATTTCCAGTTGTTGCGAAGAAGGTCAAGTGGATGAAGATTCCGCCCAAGGTGTTCTTCTTCTGCAAGCACTTTGGTACCGGTGTCCTGATTGCGACTGCATTCGTACATGTACGTACAGTATCTTGGTTCTTTGAACATTTCTGACATATACAGCTTCTTCCTACAGCTTTCCAGTCTCTCAACGACCCATGTCTTCCCGAGCTGTTCACTGACAAGTACCCTGCGCTGCCCGGTGTGATTATGATGGGCTCACTTTTTATCTTGTTTGTGGTCGAGATGTGGCTGAACGCAAAGACTGGTGGTCATTCCCACGGCAGCGCAACTGGCGAGGAGTTCAACGGAGGTGCCGCGCCCGCAGGCATCCAGGCAGCAATGCGCAATCCCATGCAGAGGAGGAACAGCTACGATTCGCAGAAGACTATGCTTACGATCCGCGATGACAAGAAGGGCTGGGTCGAGAACACATATCCCACCCAAAACTTCTCTTTCCCCAAGGACCACGATGAGATGGAGCCACGATCTGAGATGCCACCGTGGTTCATTGTCTTCTACGAGCAATACGTCCGTCAGCGCGAAGAGATGGTAAATATGGTCAACCGCGCAATGCCCGCCCTTCCAAGCTACCCTCAAGAGAAGGGTCCCGACGCGCAGGTTTCTTACTTCGATGAGGACGTCGAGAATCAGCCTGTGGATCCATTGGTCCTCAAAAAGCAGTCTCTCCAGATCACTCTTATCGAAGGTGGTATTCTCTTCCACTCCGTTTTCGTTGGTATGACCGTTTCCATCACAGCAGAAGGCTTCATCATCCTGCTCATCGCCATCGTCTTCCACCAAATGTTCGAAGGTCTCGGTCTCGGATCCCGTATCGCAGCTGTACCTTACCCCAACGGAAGCTGGAAGCCGTGGGCTTTGGTCATAGCTTTCGGCACCACCGCTCCCATCGGTCAGGCCATCGGTCTTTTCACCCGCAGCTCGTACGACCCCAACAGCGCCTTCGGTCTCATTATCGTCGGTGTCTTCAACGCCATCTCGTCTGGTTTGCTCATCTATGCTGCACTTGTCGATCTGCTTGCCGAGGACTTCCTCTCTGAAGAGGCCAACCACAACCTGACTGGCAAGGACAAGACACGTGCTTTCATCTACGTGCTCATGGGAGCTGCAGGGTAAGTCCGCTTCCAGACTGAAAAATGCTTCACACGCTAACATCCTGCAGTATGGCTATTGTAGGAGCATTCGCTTAAGCACCCCTGCGCTCAGCATTGTTGACATTGTGCATGCCAAGGCCAAGTTTCAAGACTTATAGGTCACTGTCGCAGCGTTCGCAGCATAGCATCTTGTGCTCTTGGCATGTCTCGAGAAGTGTCACGACGAACATGCAGTTTTCTTTTGTCATGACCAAGCGCTTGGATCTTCGCCCCGCCTATGTTCATGCGCGGCTACGATCTTTGTACGAATATGGTGGATATGGGATCATGGAGTTTCACGGCTATTCCATTTTCTCTAACATACAAATGGGGCAACCATTCTCTCATTAATGTGATCATTTTAGTGTAAAGACATCATGTAATCAGTTGCCTATCAAGAAACTGCGCTGGTCAAGTATCCGGACTAAAAGCTTCCACCAATGGTCAAAGATTTCACTGGACTGGTCGGAGCTTCTATCGAGCCTTCGTTGGGATTGATCCGAGTGGACACGATGATTGGAGTCCTACACAAAGCCTCTCATGTCTCTTTTCTCCACAGGCTTGTGCTGTGGATTCAATCACGCCTTAAGCAACGCGGCCTTTGCCAAACTCTACTTTGGTAACGGCAGTCTCCACAGCGGGACTGGTCGTCAGCTCTTGGGCCGATCTGGAAGAGCAGTTGGCGTTGTTGAAAGGCTTCAAGGCGGGGGTTTATCTTTAGAAGAGTAGTGAGTGTTGAGGCAGAGGTTCCTTCCGGGACAAAGGAACGCCGAACAGCGCTTCGCCATCGATTCAAGGGATAGACAAACGGCGCGCTCGTTGTGCTGTCTTTCTCCTCTTCGTTCTTTCCCTCTTTATACACTGGACTGCCAATCTCATCGACGCAGTGGAGAGCATCCTTCGCACCGAAACGCCACTGCAACCGGCATTCCTCTGGCCGCAATCGTCTTGCTTTCGGTGAACACGTTACCGCAAGTCAGATCCGCAGGTCGAAGGGGGTTGTGTATCTGGGTTGGTACACTTGGCTGGGTCAAGATGTATCGAAGCGATGGTTGCTAAACCATACCCCACCGTCCAAAGTCGAAGTGGAGCATTAAGGTTGCAAAGACGACGCACACGGCGAATCATTTGCCGGTGGGCTTGGTTTGTGTTCGATTGCGTTTCAGCGGGAGGCGCTCAAGAGGCTCGGCGGATGGGGGATCTGAAACCTTGCACCTCGGTTGTGGCGCTACAGGTTTCAGCACGACGACGATCCTCACACCTCCTCTATCGGATCCAAGGTCATCTTCTTTTGATGCAGCTTGATTGGGTGGTGTTTGGAGTTGAGTCTGTGGTCGTACCGGAGAATCAATTTTGGCAGGAGCAACTACAGCGTTCCAGCAGATACATCCGTTCTCAGCACGACGCTCATGACGGGAAGGTAGATCCGTCAGGTGTCGAGATCTCTGTACCTACGCACTGGACTTCACATCTCTACTGAGCTAATTCTTCAGTGCTCTTGCTGGTTTGTTCTTGCTTTGTCTAGTGCCCTTCGTTACTCCTGCCTCTCCGTCTTCGATTGAGATCACCCACCTCGCTTCTTTCCCTCTTTATTTTAACAAATTTGCTTGAATGACTCTTTGGCAATGCTCTTACTCAATGGATTCGTCCGTTGATTTTGAGGCTCCGCTAATGAGAGATTCCGCTTTCTGTGCCATAGCGACCGCGTCTATCACAACGATGACAATCACAACCGCGATCAACATCAATGAAGTCAGGACTTCCTTCAACGAACGAATTCAACAGCTGGGGTTGCTCGAGTGTCATTTATTTCTGCCAGCTGGCGAATGCTCAAGACTCACTTGCCTGCTTGCCCTCACCACCAACAATCATCACAACAACACAAGATGAGGCCACCGACTAGCACTGAACCATATACAACAATATTGATAAGTATGAGTTGCGCTCTAGCAAGCGCTTCTAGATCTACTACCTTGATCTACTACCTGAGATCTACTGCCCTTCCATCCATATGACCGCCTGTAATGCAGACAATTCCACCAACTCCAACGCGTGTGCTCATGCCACGCAATGCAAGACGCCCAAGAAATGCTGACCAAAGAAACGCGACTTTTCCATCTTTCCATCCAAACCATAGCCCACCGCTCAAGCCATGCCACTACTCCCCCGTGCAACCCAGCCCGAACCGACGCAAATCAGCAACCACATCAACGCGCCTCCCTCACCGCCCCCCAAAGATCCTCTTAATATCCGCAAATTTCACCGGCTTAACCAGATACATATCGACCCCCGCATCCTGCGCATCCTGCTGATCCTGAGCGGACGCCAGGCCCGTAAGCGCCACAATATGACTCCTCGGAAGTCCCATCTCTTTCTCGAACTTGCGGATATTGCGCGTACTCGTCAGGCCGTCCATGATCGGCATGCTGATATCCATTAGGATAAAGTCAAATGGCCGCGTGGCGGTCCCAGAGGCAAGGGATTCGGATTTGTACGTCTCGAACGCGTCCAGCCCGTTCATGGCCTCGCAGTACCGCAGTTTTTGCCGCTTGGCGAACACAACCAGCAGTTTGAGGTTTATCGCGTTGTCGTCGACCAGCAAAACTCTTGGGTTGAAGTACTCATTTCCCTCTGCGGGAGCAGGGGAACCGGGGGTAATGGACTGGGGCGGTGTGATGGTTGATGAGAAGGGGAGCACGGGGGGAGGCGAGGGGGCGCCGAAGATGGTTACTGTTGTTTCCTCGGGAGGCGGCGAGAGCGCGACGCTGTCGCTGATGCTGCGTTGTTCTTCGGTGAGCGCGCCGGGGGGCGCGAGCATTTGGTGCTCGTGCAGGCCGAGCGCGGTCATGGAGCGGGTTATGTGTCGGTCGTGGGTGGTTTTGGCGGCGCGCTTCTGGCATTGGAGGAGGGTGCGGGCGAGTTTGCGGGGTCCGCATCTTTGGTCTTGTTAGCTGCGACATGGCCCTGATAGTGCTGTTCACGTACGGTTGGGTGAGAACCTCCGCCGTCCAGCCCAGAGCTTCAATCTGCCTGCCTAGTCGCTTCTCGAGGTTCGTCTTCTCTGATGTGTCCGTGCATACGCAGACCACGGTCAGCGGTGTCTCGTTGACCCAGCTGGAGCTGGACTCTTGCAGCAGTCGGTCAAGAGAAGGCGCATCAGTGAGCAGGAAATCCACTGTCTTGTTCGTTAGGTTAGGGTCGTAGATATCAATGACGTTCATGTTGAAGCCCTGACAGGCATTGGACATGGACTCCTTGACCTTCATGCCGCGCTGGCCACCAATCGAATCGCATTCGCAGAGAATGCTGACAGATGCCCCTTTCAGGGACTCTGGTGCATCTAGTAAGTTGCGGCTGACCTTGGTGGCCTCACTCGAGCCGACGGGCAGCTGAAGCGTGACGTTGATCTGCGTTCCAACGCCCAAAGTACTCTTGACATTAATCTCGCCCCTCAAAGATTCCACAATCTGCTTGACGATACTAAGACCCAATCCAGTACCAGACGCAAACGGATCCTCTTGGCTGAACGGCGAGAAGAGCTTTGTCTTTTGGAAGTCTGCAGACATTCCGCGACCAGAGTCCTCAACTGTCAAACTCAGAGTGATGTGCTGCGGAGTATTCCCAGATTGGACCAGATTCAGCGCAACGAAGCCGGTATCGGTGTACTTCAGAGCGTTGCCAAGGAGATTCATGACGATTCTTCGAAGAGCGCCTGGCTGTGAGCGGACGGCCCAGCTTACGTACGGCGCGACTATCAGCGAAACAATGACGGACTGGTTGTCTTTGCCGACTACGATCTTGCCGCCATTGACGGTGGTCGAGTCCTCCCCTGTCGCGCCACTCACGCCTACGTTTTCTGTGTCAACGTCTGTCGAAATTGTGTTGACACTGTGGTTCTTGCGGAAGGTGTGTCCGGCGCAAACCGTATCACAGACTTCCTCAACCAACTGAGCCAAGTCGAAGTCGGCCGTGACGCCCAAGATCGAATTGTCGGATGGCAGTCGCTTCGTCCGCCCCTCGGCGCCACGCTTGTTCTTACGTGCTCCTGTATTCCGTAGCTTGTTGATCTTGGCATGATCGAGGACGTGATCGATCGTGTCTAGCAGTGTTTTACCACATGTTTCGATGGACGATACCAATGACTCCTGATATGCTGAAGCAACCGTATCGCGCAGAAATTCGACGGATCCAAGAATGCCGTGGAGAGGAGATCGAAGCTCGTGGGAGATGGAGGCGATGAACGTCGTTTTGGCTCGATCCGCCTTTTGCACACTCAAGCGTGCCACTTCGCTCGTGATGCTGTTGCCGAAGGCCTGAAGGTAAGGGAGCTCGTTCTCAGGGCTCATCAACCTCCCAGCTTGGGTCGTCCAGATGAAGCCTCCAGCGACCCAGCGCTCAGACGAGGGGTCCCACAACGGTAGGAAGATCAGCGTTCGAACGTTGGGCAGCACCTTCAGGAATTCGGTCGGAATGAATCTCTCCCTTCGCTTTCTTCTCCTCGGCTGTCCAGTTGGCGAGGTCGCTGTGCGGTCTGACTGGTCAGTCTCTGAGCGTTCCGACTTCTCATCGCTCGAGTTGACCCCAACGCCTTCTTCGTTGTAGTTGAAGAACTTTCCAAATGGGTACCGGTGGATGTAGCGTTCCATGGCGGCCTCATTGAAGGCAAAATCCTTCTGGGCGATGGCGGTTGCTCCTTGGCGCAGCGACAAACCAACAACCGGACACGCTTTGCTGTCAGCCTCTGAAGAGAGTCTTTCCTCTGTTGCAGCGTCGCCAGCAAATGTCACCCTTTGCCTCCTGCGCCGCCTGGTAGTAGCGCTGGAATCAGCGGTGTCAAAGTCGGTGGTGTTGTTGGTGACACTTTCGTCACTGCTCGCATTTGAGGCTCCGTCATCATAGAGACCGCCCTTGATGCCAGCAGCTGAAGTGTCAAAGAACACGACACCGTCTGCCATGGTCGATTGACGCATGATCCGCGCCGCTCTGTGGAAGACGCGAGCAGTGTCAGACTCGGCGTGCACCTTGCGCTGGGCGTGCTTGGTAGCGGACGATGGAGTCATGGCACCAGACGCGGTTTCGTCCTCTTCGAGGGTCTGCAGGCGGGCGTTCTCTGTCTGGCGCTCCATAGTGGACATTCTGGGCCCGGCCTCGTCTCGCATATCGGCGACCGAGGATCGTTCAATGAACTGCTGCAGACCGCGGACCATGCGCTCACCCTTTACGCGATCGTCACTGTCCTTGGCGAGCTCGAGGTGCTCCATGACGGCGGCAGCTACGTCCTGCATGAAGCGCATGTCGGCGGCGCTGAGGCCCTCGCGCGGGCTCTCATCAGAGACGGCGTACACTGTGTCACGGTCAGAAGGCGAGCTACATGCAGCAGCTTTCTTACGTACCGCCAATGCGGTGTCCTGCCTTGGTGATGATGGGCACACCGGCGTAGAAGCGCACTCCCGGCTCACTCTTCACATAGTCCCTGTCTGCGAATCGAGGGTCCAGCCGACAGTCGGGAATAACCATGCACTCGGCGGTGACGGTGTCGCCCTTCGCTGTCTTGGCGGTATATGTCGACGAGAAGGTGTGGTAGCAGACAGCATCGGTCTTGTTCAGGATGGTGTTGCCCAGCCAGACCTCGTCTTCGGGGACCTCGGCCTCTGCATCGAACAGCGAGACCGTCTTGGTGGCTTCGGCGAGGATGTACTGGCGGTTCGAGTCGATCAGCGAGACCATGCAGCGGCGCACATTGAGGCGGAGGGCGGCGAGCTGGGCAAAGGCCGTCAGGCTCTTGTCGCGCGAGGCCTCCGGCTTGTATCCGACGGTATTGAGACCCTTCTCTCCTAAGCCCACAGAGCTGTTGACGAGGCTCTGCGCGTCGAGCCACGGGCGGTAGTATCTGTGGTCTTTAGCATCTGGGCTGCAGTTCGCACCTGAGTGACAGCACGCCAATCAGCCACTAGCAACTCAAACCCACCTTTGGAGGTCGCGCTCGCGCGCTGCCTCGGGCCAACTCAGTGTGCAGGGCATCTCGGGTCTATCGTCGTCTTTTCGTCTCACCGTGGCATTATCTGGGGCAATGCACGCGCGGGGGAGGCAGTCGATACCAGGGCGGCAGAATCAGGGTACAAACGTTACTCGGTCCAAACCACACGCCCGCAATCGTGCGGTGAGTGTTCCTGATACCCGCGGAGCAGTAAATCAACGATTGGCAGCAGAGCGCAGCACCTGCGTGGGCGTGACGCGTTTAACTGTATTCGGGAGCAACGGCGCACGATCCTGTCTTGGACAAGGCCTTGGTGGCTTCGTCGCTTAGCACTCCGTTCACAGGCGCATCGTGTTGTGGACTCATGGTGGAGGCCAGTCAAAATGCGATCCTTCGGCATCGACGATGGTCTGGACGAGAATCGTCAACAGCCGTTCCATGTGCCAAAACACAGACCAGGCCGTTTCGCCCCTAGGCTAGAGCCAAGAGGCGTACGTTTCTGGCAAAGCGCAAGATCTAAATAATTCTAACGCAACGCCAGAACGACCTCCGCGAGCGCCGCAGACCTCATCCGTGTCTTCCGATGAATTGTGCTCGCTCAGGGTCCCGGAACTTCTCCCTGGGCCTGCACGCGCATGGAGCCGCGGTGATTTCAAAATCTAAAGGCTGCGAGCGGATGCGTGGAAGAGAATTCCAAGATTGTGTTTCTGAGTGACCGGGCAGGATAGCCGGTCGACACCCATGTCTACCTGATGCTCGGCGGCTCCAGCCGTGCTGCTAACGATTCTGACATTAGCTGTGCTTCGCGTGCATCGCGCGGATGTGCCCACGCGAGACCTGCGCTCGACAAAGTCTTCGACACCAGGACGCCGCTCACGACTCGGACACGCGCCGCACGCAGCCATGTCTTCCATGTTCGACCTGCCCAGCGCAAAGCGGTAATTGGCAACTTCCACGGCTTTACTCGTTATTCGCACTGCTAATCTGCGTGCAAGGGTGCGCCGCGATGAGCTCCGATCGCCAGAGCAGTCCCCGCGATCGACGCCAGATCGAGACATCGAAGAGCTTTTGCGCCAGCGGATATCCAACGAATTTGCGTTCACGACCACAGAGCACGCCATCGGCGATGAGCACGACGCAGCGCAGAGCGACGAGGACGAGGCAGAGCTGCGCCTGTTCGCTGCGCCGGCCAACGCTGCGCCCACGACGCTGAAAGTGCGGCTCTCGTCGCCAGGCCCGGACAAGGGAGATGGATCAGGGTTCCTGTTGAAGAAGCCAAAGAGCTATTATTTCGCCGACGAGCCGACCAGTGACGAGGAGCTGGCACTGCGCGCTGCTGCAGTCGATGGGAGCACTGTGCTGGAGCTGTCGCGGCAGCCGTGGCCGGCCTGCGCTGCGCCGTGGAAGGTCACCAAGATCACGAAAGATGGCATCAAGAAGACGGTACTAGTGGGGCACCCTCCCGTGCTGGCTACTGTAGAAGAGAAGGAGCACAAGCGCACACGAAAGGGCAAGAAGGCGCGCATTGCACTGAGGAAGAAGAAGGCGGCAAACAAAGACAAGCAGGAAGAGAGGGCCAGGCTTGCTGCAGAAAAGGAGGAGGCCGAGCGCGAGAAGCGGACCAGGAGGAACAGGGAGAAAAAGGTCAAAAAGAAGGCCAAGGCGCAGGCTAAGAAGGCCGAGGGTGAAGTTGCCGATGGTGCTGCGCAGCCAGCAGAGACCATAGACGATGTGGTCATGGAGGAATGAGTCTCACATTTGCTGCACGTGGAGAGACCTGTGCAACGACAATGAGAGGCACCACTTCGACGTAGACAGCCAAGCCAGGCAGCCACAGTGGAGGCTGGAGGCCCTCGACGCCTCAAGCTGCCTTCACTTGCTGTCTACAAGCTGCGGCGGCTCTATAACTCAAGACGCTGTCTCACTTGGCAGCTTGTCCGACCACTATCAACTCAACCGCAAATATACCGCTCACCAACATGACCGTAAATAGCCTGACCGACACACCGGATATGGATCTCCACAACCTACCTGCCGAACTTGACCTACAGCACCCTCCCACGAACATGAACGGGTCTTTTGAAACGGTGACGGCGCAACAGAATGACAACAAGGCATCTGGCAACACCACGGACACGGTCGATGAGCAGCAGCACGCACCCCCGATCGACGACCGTCTGCAGGCTCTGTACAACACCTACCACACCAGCTACGCGTTTCCCATCTCGCCGCACTCATCACACAAGCAGCACGCCAGCGACCTGGCTGCCGCTCTTCTCCAGCGCCACTACCCTCTCCCACAGTACCGCGTCGAACGATGCGCCTTGGGTCCAATCACCAAGTACGGCATCAATTTCATGCTGAAAGACGACGACGAGCCTGACTCTGACATCGACCTCCCCAAGGTCAAGAAGGCGAAGACCTCCGCCAATAAGAAGAGAACGGCTAATGTTGATCCTACCTGGCACATCATCAACCACGAGAACATGTCCGCTTTCGTCGTCAAGAAGGGCGCTGTGGAGGTAGTCGACGGTATTAGACAGACACTCGTTTGGCGCCCTTGCACTTATCTCGTTATCGTCTTGGACGATCTGTCGACCTTCCCTCGCTGGTCTCGCGATACCTTGAATCACCGCGGGGACGTGCTCAGCGATCTGTCTGGTGTCGTTGGCGGAATGCAGAGAGGTCATGGTATGCTGTTCTTTGGACCGAGGTTGGAGTTGTATGGCTATGATGCTAATGATGCTCATCACCCTGTCAAGCCCTGGGCGAACACGCGTTGGCGGATGGATATGCGCAATACCAGCTTGGCGGAGGTGGATGAAGTGGTAAGGAATTTCGCTAGGCTGGAGCCGGTTTACGAAGATGGACACTGAGCCTGCTCGTGCATGCACGGCATCCACCCCCGCCTCTCAGTCAGTCTGTTATGGCATTGATTTCCAATCGACCACATCCGCTGATTGTGTCGCAACCGACACTCCGCAGCCAAGCTAGCAATCTCCCACAATACAGTACAACACAAACACCTCGTTGCCTCTAGCTCCTCAGCCCAACACCCCAGCCATCACGCACCCGACCGCCCCCATCACCAACCCATACCCCCAATGATTCCACTCCCCCGTCCCAGCTTCCCTCCTAACGACCCACCCATCCACCCCCGCACATCCCGCCGTCGCAAGCATAACCAACCCCGCGCTCCTCCTTGTTCCGCACCACGTCGATGCCAGAATAGACGCGGCGATGAACACGTCCTTCGCGCCGTACAGGACCATGATGCGCTCCATCAGTGCCCAGTCGGCGGGGGTGGTGGGCGTGGAGGCAAAGGAGAAGAGGGAGAAGCCTGTGCGTGGGGAGAAGATGTATGTTAGGCCGAAGCCTAAGAAGATCGTTCCGAAGAAAGTAGACAGGTAAGGGAGGATGGGGTGTCGTGAGAGGCCCATGGTGAGTGTGCAAGTTCGAGGTGTTCTAGGTGTGAGATATGTTCCGAATTTGGTGCTCTCGCTTGGTGTGGAAGGTTTTGCTTTGTGTGGATTGTGTGAAGGACGGCTGTGGGATGGAGGAACGATTGAAGGAACGCAACGATGATCGGTCAGAGGTATGGACTTTTGTGATGTATATTCTCAATTGTATACTTCGAGTAATCCGGACCTTTGGCGGTCTTTACTACGTGTTATGCAGGGCGAGTACCCCGCTTTTATATTTACGCCAAGTTCACGCGTCTGGAGAAAGGGGGGTCCACGGGCACCGCTCCGGTAAGGCAGCCAGCAATCCTCACCACAGCATCAAGCCCAAATGGTCTTGGTAACCAGATATCGCTGCCAGAGTTCCCTTTCACGCGGAGGTCCGTGTGCCGTGATGCCGACGAAAGGGCGATGCTGTGAATGCAACGTGGTGAAGTCTGGATGTGGCTGGGCTTGGTCAGTGATCATAGCATGTGCAATTGTGCATCCTTTGTTCATTAATCACTTGCATTCATCGATCTAATTGAGACTGTACAACCTCAGTTTCATAGCCTCTGATATGGCTGGGTCGTAGTTTGAGCGACCAGCTTCCTCGCCCTCCTCGAGGTAGTCATCGTCATCTGTCATGGCAGTAACCTTCCTAGACTCTTCCGCGAGAATGTTCTGCCTCTCCTTCGACACCTCAATCCTCCTCTGCAGGTCGGCGACCGACAGACCATGCTCTTCCCCTATCGTGGTCGTGCTGGAGGATCGGCGGTGTCGCGCAACTGATATGCGCCTGTGAAGACGGCCTGTTCCTCACCCTCGCG
Organism: Didymella pomorum; assembly: GCA_022225945.1. NCBI lineage: Eukaryota > Fungi > Ascomycota > Dothideomycetes > Pleosporales > Didymellaceae > Didymella > Didymella pomorum. Next base: position 388,471 of record JAKJXN010000016.1, on the reverse strand, counting down.
GCGCTGCAGATTCTCGGTCGTCAATACCGCTGATGGTAACGATGGAGTGCGCTTGTGTTTCGCATTCCGAGCCTCTCGCCTTAGTCGAATGAGTTCCAGTGATCGGGCAAGCTTCGTGCTGATTTCACCACCAGAGTAGTTGCTCTTATCGTCCATATCGTCGTTGACTGTGAGCCCTTCCTCCTCTAACTCCTCTTCTGGTGTCTGCGGATTCCAGATCGCAGTTTCGACCGACCGCAGACTTTCGCCGCTCCTTGGTCGCCGCAGTCTCTGCCTCAGGGCTTCAAAGTCACCCGCCTCTCGTTTCTGCTTCTCTTGCGGGCTGACCTTCATAGTCGCGCCTCGCTCCATAATCCCTACGTCGCAATTTTCGGTCGCGCTTTCGCCAAATACCACCTTCTTGGTGGGCTTGCCAGCCGTCTTGCCGATCGTCTTATATCCACTAATCTTCTTCGCCTCTGCTGCAATAGTGACTGTCTCGCCCTCCGGCTCTGGAACTTCTGGCATGGCGTACCTTAGACTGTTGAAGAGCGCGTACCGCTCAGGCGTGGACTGGAACCAGGCAATGATCTTGAGAGACTGGGAGGCGGTGTACTCCATGTTGACGTGGCCGCGGATGAAGTTGAGACCCATTGCCTGAATGATCTCTGAGCCAGCCGGGAAGGCGTTCCATAGCAGATTCATGCTCCATATAGAGACCGGAGGTTCGTTGTAGATGAGTTGGCTATAGACGTGTGTATGGAGAGCGTGAAGACCTTCGACGGGTAGTTCGAGCGCGAGCCAAGCGTTGTGTATGGATATCGATGTCGCGAGGTCAGGATGGACGCCGTGCGTCTCCTTTGGGAGTCTGCAGGCGCCTAGGTGCAGTATATGCATGATGATCCAGCTGAGCCCTGCGATATCGACCGGAGCTTGGATGTCGACGCCAACGTACGGCGTTCGTAGAGACTGGCGTATAACGGCGCGCGGGATGGAAGTAGGGTCTGGATTCGGGAGTACCCATCGTCGCAGAGCTGGTGCAAAATAGAGGACGAGCTTGAGTGGGATGCGCGGAGGAAGTGACGATGTCATGTCACTGCCATAGATGCCAAACAGAGCATATGGCGGGGCGCTCACATCGCATGGAAAGCACGCTGCTGACGGGAACTCCAGAAGATGAGACATTGTATAAAACGCGGTCGACGTATTGGAGTGGGAAAGGACCCATGATTGCTGCAAGAATTCTGTGGACTCAAAGTGGGATCGAAGTGAAAGGGAGCTTTCGTAGCGCCGTCACTTGAGCCATCGTCAGATGATAAAGTCGTGAGTACACAGGCCATCGCTCTTTCCTCTAGATTTGCACGATCAAAAGCTAAATGCGATTTGCTTATGCATTGACTCCTACAACGCCATGTTCCACCACAGGAAGACATCGTTCCAGACACAATGCGCGACTAATACCAGATCGTCGCTGCATCCTCACAATGCAGACCCGCAATACAAGAACATATTCCAAAGATGCCATGCCTCTTGAGAACGATTTCGCGCCAACGTGTATACGCAAATTTTCCATCAATAGGTCAGATCGCCTTGGGAGCAATCTCTACAAACACAATAGTACGGACGAATTACATGAGTGCAATCGCAAGCATTCCACCCTTGGAATTCATCGACGTCGATGAGGACCCAGACTCCACGCCACCCTCTCCAATCTGCGTGGATATCGGACTTCAACATCCCTATCGAGCTCGTGGCGAAGTGATCGCTGCGGATGTCCCGCTGGAGCCACTCAAAAAGACTGCGCCCGCTCTTCTTGAGTACCTCGCTACCGAGGGCACGGAGATCGTTCTGCTCCGCAGCGAAGCGATAGACTGGAATCCTCTCCTGAGCTTGATCGATATCATAGTCTACAAGCACTTCACAACTCGAGAGACCTCCTCCGTTGTGCGAGGCTGGACGATGCAGCTTGGTCGCAAGGGCGCGTAAGCTGCCCAGTGGGAAGCTTGACGGTCTACATAGCGTCGGACTCGGGGAGAAGGACTAGATCCTGCAGACCAGCGGCGATGAAAAGCGCACATTGGGCCATGTTATTGATTTGGAGCATGGTAGTTGTCATGTGAGGGAACATTCGATGAGATTATCGATAGAACGGCAGCCCCGCCGACATTTGGAGGTATCCCTCCAAGCGCTTACTTGCTGATGTGAGTCTCGGTTTGATTGGCGCATTCTGAATCTTTCTCTTAGCTGCATACATCCATACAGTACAACCGAAAATCCTGGGGTCCTTCATCGAATCTTGAACGCTTGTAAAGGACTCCGTTTCCGCATCCTACGGTCCCTCTTCTCACACTCCCAGTCTCTCAGACCAGACACATGAGCATTACCGACAAGGTAGTAATACTTGCCATTTGGGCGAAGGACCACAGGATGCTTTGCACCTCCGATGATAGCGACGATGTCCCCTCGCCGCATGGCACTCGGGCCCAGTCCAAAGCTCCCTTCCGAGACATTGAAAAGCCTGTGACAATCCCAAAAGGAACGAACATGCTCGTAAGCATCTAAGACGTCTATCTTGGGCGTAGTATCCTGGTCTTCATATGCTCCACGAGGATGCATAGACTGGAAGCTCTGGTACAAGGTGTCCATCACCTCCCGGCATCGATACGACCCACGTTGACTCATAGCTCTTACGGCTCGGTAGTCAAAAAGAGAGTTCATGATGGAGGAAATCTTGGACACATCGCCTTCAGTGTGTAGCGCGCATGCAAGCAAGACATTGATCAGCAGACAATCTCGCTTCTGAGCTTCCGATGTTTTCCGCAGGTATATCCCCTGGGTCATTGCATGTAGTCGTACATCACTCCTTTTGATGTACTTGAAGTTGTTGAGCCAGAATGATGCAATATTGCAAAAGCTTTCCATCGGTGACTGGCCTCCTACGCATTGTGACTCCACGCTGCGCACGATTCCAATGACACAACCAGCCACGAGAAGGGTCCGAGCTGTGTCATCTTCGTGATCTAGCTCTGGCTGGATGTGGAACGGTTTCAGCAAGTCATCCTTCTGTTCTGTAACATAGACCATCGAGCGCGTTGTTGTAAATGGTAACGCAGGACGTGAAAAGTCCGGCACCCATGACGGCAACTCTGAACTTGAAAGCTCTTCGTCGTGGCGATGACTGACGAAGAGCCAAAGCTTATGCATAAGGCGGCTTTCGATGCATCTGACAGCAAGGTCTTGATAGATGGCGCTGACGCTTCTCTTGTAGTCCGGAACGATTGATTTGGCGACGTGGAATGCTTCTGGTGACCACTCCCTCGAATATCGAAGTCCGAGTATCGCATAGATTCGGTCACGATCGTCGCTGCATTTCATTCCTCGTGTCCATTCAAGAACGTGCAATATTGTTCGAGTCCTGGTGCCTTCGGTATTCTTCATCTCGCCAACCCACATAGGTAGATTGTGTGGACCCTGTTGATTGAAGTCGTGTGCATGACTCTGGAATTCGGCATAATTCATGGTTGCGTCGCCCCAGTAAAGTGTTGCTCTGGTGGCCATAAGAGCCTCTTGCACAACCCACAATCGCGTGAACCACTCACAACGAAGTATCTTCTGTATGGCCAAATGCGCTTCGCGCGCGTCTTCTGCTGTCTTGTTCCAAGAAGCGGCATGCAAAGTGGCAAAATTGGCAGCTGCTTGCCCTTCATGATCAGGCCCTAGCCATATCACCACAAACGTTGCCCTTTCGTAGATCTCCCCCATCTGTTGTATTTGAGCTGAGCGTTCGTCTGGACATGCCTGGTTGATGCATATTGTGTCAATCCAGAGTATTCGCTCCTCGTTCTGTAGTCGAAGTTGGTGCAAAGCCAATTCAAGGTTCTCCGTAATATGAAGCTGGCCGTTCTCCAGCTGTAACAGCTCTCTGTGAGCGGTCTTGCCCCACACGTACGACAGCGCCTCCCACTGGAATTCCCTTTGATCGAGCTCTACCGTGTAGAGCTTGCCAGACAAGCGATCGCCATACTTTCCGGGATCTAGTCTGAGAAGGCGTATTTCGCCAGGGTACAGAAGTGGCTTGTAGAGTCCTCCGCAAGTTGGATACGAGGCGTTCTTGAGTAGTATCTCAGAACCAGGAGGCCCGCTAACGAAAGATTCGCATTCGAACGATCCCTCATTGCCAAGGTTTCTGGAATCCAACTCGCTGGTACCGAGCGAGCTGGAATCATCACTTGAACTAGAGCGTCTGAATGTCGACTCGCTGCGAATCGATTCGTTAAGATCGTGCTGGTATTGGCTACCTGTAGTCCACCGTTTGAGGGCAGCAGGACGACGGAAGACATTCTTCAAAGCCAGACTGGCACGCATGGGACGTATGGAATTCTGGTAATGAGGGATCGTGCCGGCAGTCGATAATTGATGTACGTCGTAGAGGGTGCTGACCGCCATGCATGTCAGCCTTCATTTTCGGTCACCCCGCGCCGGCGCTTAGCCTCATTCGCGGCCGCCTCGACGAGGTTCCTGAAAAGAGCGATTGCATGGTGGAAGAGTAAAGAATGAACGAGGCTGAGAAGCTATGATGGGGAAAGCGATGTTGTTGGGGAATCGTTGGTACAGGAACGAACCAGAACCTCAAGGCTCGTGACGCTAGTGTAGCCATATGCAAACCCATATACGTCAAAATATTCAGATCTCGGTAGAACGCACAAAGATCTAGAAACTTGTTTCACTTAATCCAGAGCGATTCCTACGTATCCAAGTGCATAGTGGAGCGGTGCGGTGCCTTCCATGTATTGCGCCCGACCACGTGGGAACGTGCTGCTAGCGTGTTTTGACACGTCAAGCTTGAGGTAACAGCTGCCCCATTCAATCCTCCTTCCCACTTCACCGCACTCACATTCTGTATGTCCGTCCAGCCTCGACTTTAGATCAAGGTAATCACCAGTATAGGGGACCCTCTACGACAATATCAGCAATGCACGCCAAAGCAGCTTAACCATCATTCCATTCCTCATGTCTCTCCTCGAGAAGACCTTGCCAGCAGGACACGCTTGCGTTACCCCGCCGCTCGTGGTTTCCTTTTCTGAGACACACTGTGTGGAAGATGCCAACAGACATTGAGATTGTGTTTGGACGCAAGTCTCTGATAGGCCGCAAGGTCCTTGGCAAACTTGCTGGCAGGCACTATCCCCTGGTCAGCGATCATGTATTCACCATGACGGTGATGATCAGCACCTGAGGACGACAAGCCCTTGACTCGGCACTTCACTCCTCAAGGAACGACCCGCTCCCGCCGCGATCGACCACGAAACTGCTTTACCGCAGAACTCGCCTAGATCAAAGCTGGCGACAGATCGTTGCGATTCGTTTGGCTCCTGTCCGCAGCCTGCCAAATGACAAGCAGAGGACATGCGTGACAGCGATGTACACCGCCAATCAAGCCCTCAGCCAACGATGGAAATCAGACCCCAAGATTGGCGGCCTCCTGGAGGCATCGCGCTTAAGTGTCTAAGGCACCAGGCCACATCTGCGCTGCTCGAGACGAACATGTTTCCATCCCAGAAGTTCAGACGCGGCCCTACTCGGGCAACGACTTTGACTCTGGTGACGAAGCAAGCATCCGGTCCAAAGCGCCACAGCCCGACCTGACAAGGTCTTGCCCAGCGCCTAGGCGACGATGGAGAACGAGTGCGGCGAGAGCCAATCTCAGCATCAGACTCCAGCGAGCAATGTCTTGACGAGCTGCTCCTGGACAACGATGAGCCCTTGTCAACTCGCGAGCATATTCGTTCGGTTCTTAGAATCGCTTTACTGCTCCGTGCGGCACACAACATGCAGTGAAAGCTCAGGTTGAGATGTACCCAATACGGCCCTAAAATCGCCTGCGAGTATCTGAAGGGCGACGGAAAGCTTCTTCTAGATTCGACAAGGCAGACAAGCCTGTCAGACGCCTGAGAAGCAAGGGGTCGCAACCTTGTGGAGGCCCCCCCCCCCCTCGGGGACAGGCTCGCAACTTACCGCGATCTGGGGGTACGGACAGCCAGGTGCTGTCCGCTAAGACGAGCTCAAACTGTAGTCTCAATGTATCCATTCCAATCTCAGCTCTTGCATCGTCTTGATAATTGGCACAGTGACGTGGTTATCTACAGCCTCAAGCTGGTGCGCATCAAAATGCATTGAGCACACACATCGTTGACAGTATCCACAATGCCCGCGTCTTGTCAACACCGGCGATGCAAAGACAGTGATCATCGCCCGCGGCGCACAACACGTCAACAGGTCGCCAATAAGGCGAAGATCAAGGCCGCCGTCGCACCAAGCTTATATCTCGTTTCGCGTTGTCTCGAGCAGACCGCTGACATTATTCACGACTTCGGCAGCGCATGCCTTATGCCAGTGGAGGGAGGGTACCGACGTAAAGAACGGACCGTCCGCAATGCCAGCGATGGCACATTGTACGCTTTAAGACCCGGCCGGCTAAGCGACAAGCCTCATGGTGCAGGAAAGCGGATGCGACACGGGGAGTGGCTGCTCGCTTAGAAGTTTCGGACAGCGAGTCGACGATACTCGCAAGATCTTGTGTTACGTTCGCCGAAGAGGAATCGCATCTAGGAATCTGTACCTCGTCAGCGTCGTCCGATAACTTCTCGGATTAAGACTGGTTCAGTAGTGTATATCAGGAATTTACGGTTTCAACAGTATGCTTTAGCCAGGGATAACTGCGATCTTGGAGATCAACAACATCATGTAAGGGGCGCAGAGAAATGTAGAGGGTGACTTACCGTTAAAGATCAGCGTGCGCGCAAGCGTCGACCTGCGCGCTGATGAAGCGTTGCGCGTTCATCTGAGATTGTGTGGAAGGAGCTTGGGAGCTTGACGCGTGAAAAATGTCGGGCAGAGCTCGATGGCTTAGTAATCAACGCTTTGGTTCGTATAATCTGCACTCTGCACGCTACAACAACATTCCTAGAGCTGAGAGGTTCATTGTTCGAGAATCCGTTGAATCATTAATTCATATAGGTTATAAATGGCGCCAGGCCGTCATATCATCTATCGCACAGCTGTGCCGCTCTTGAACGTCGCACTCCCCTCATCCCAGCCCTGCTGACCATGCTTCCTATGCTGCCCGCGCTGTTTGTGAGCTTCATACTTCTCAAAATCCCTGTCATCGTACCCATACCCCGAGTCTCTCGCCCTGTCTCTCCTCCTCTCTTCCTTACCTTCGTAATACGCATCGCGATGTCTGTGTCGCCCGTACTCTCTATCTTCGCGACCTTCCTCTCTGCCCTCGCGGAATGCGTCGCGATGTCGGTGCGGATGTCCTTCTTCGCTGTGGCTCCTTTGCTTGTCTTTCGCGTACTTCCTCCCGCCGAGGCCGCCGATGATTAGACCTGCTGCTGTGCCGAGCCCTGGGAAGATGGCATCGCCGATGATACCTCCAGCGCCGGCGCCCAGGAACGTGTCTCTGTTATCATGCTTCTTTTGATGGGTCTTGGTTCGGTGGCCGCGAGACCGCTCGTACTCCCTGTCGCTGTAGTCTGAGTCGCGATCTGCATCCCTCGAGCGATCGTAATCGCGTGTGCGGTCGCGGCTCCGTTGGTGGCGGTGTCTGCGATGCCGCGACGACTCGCTGTCTGTGTCGCTTTCGGAGCCCAGCGCGGTGGACTGTTGGTCTGCGAATCGTATCCGACCAGCGGGTTGCGAATGGCTGCGTACATGCTGTAGCGGCGGTCCTAGCATTCCATTTTGCGGCGGAGGAGGAAAGTATGGCGCCGCTGCCCCTTGGTAGCCTTTCCCTGCATGCTGTTGAGGCGGCGGAGGAGGGTAAGTCTGCATCTGTTGCTTCTCACGTTGCGAGGCATACGGCGAGTACGACGGAGGCGGGGTGTTTGCGTAGGGTGGTGTTTGGTATTGCTGGTGCTGCCACGGCTGCGCCGGAGGCTGCTGTTGCTGTTGATGCTGTGGTTGGTATTGTGCCTGCTGTGGGTACGGTGGAGCTGAATGCTGGTTGTGGTATTGTTGCGCTCCCTGACTGCCCAGGTAGTATTCGGCAGAAGCCATCTTCGCTGATCTTTTGTATACGCTCAGCCTCTAAGGTCGGTTTGCGTTATTTGCAGGATTTGTAGGTAAGTAGGAATGGTAGTGTGTCGATCACAGGAGATCCACAGAGTCAAGCCTGTGCTTTCCTATATGTATGTCTGGAGGCAAGATCGAGTCGGAGTCACCGAGCCACCGAGTCCGTAGAAAGATCAAGAAGCAGCGAACTAAACTGTCAAGTCAGCGTTAGGCCCGGAAGCCAAGTTTATGAATGGTCTCGTGCAGCAATCACATTCAGCTGCGAATCACTATTTGTGACTTTGTACGTCATTTTTGTCAACAGATCATAGTCTTAGCGTCCGCCGCATGTCAGCCTCGGAGATCTCGGCGAGCTGTGAATATGCAGGGCTGCAGGGTTGAGGTTCGAAGACGATCGATCATGACTCGACTGAAGGTGGACGGAGCACTCTCCGTAGCTGAAAACTGCTGGATGTAGTTGCTGACACAGCACAATCATGGACAGCATTACGAAGCAGATGATGAAGACTCTTGGGGAATTACTTTGATTTCGTGATGGTTGCTGCAACGTGCCGGACTTCCTGAATCTTCGCCACACGCGATGTAAGGTGGAGAAGCCAAGGCGACGGCAGTACTGTCCCGAGCCAATCAAATTAATTGTCCACCCACTGAGAAGATGCGTAATGCCTGGGCGTCCCATCATGCCTTCGATGTGCCGCCAGGATAGGATTCAAGCGGTACATCTTGTGCAGACTGTGCTTCCTCATCTGCACGCCTGTCTCGGTCCTCCTTGCGCATTGGCACACCCTCGACCTTTTTGATGCGCTTTCCCTCCACGGCCATCATGATGCCTGCAACTCCAGCCACAATGCAACCGAGAGCTACAAAGAGCCCAGTCGCCCACGATGGCCTCTCAATCCGGTTGTAGTGCCACATGTAGAAACACAGCACAACTTGGAAGAACGTATTTGAGGCGTTCATCCATAGGACGAAGTCCATCTTCCAGGATTTAGTAGATGATGCACGGAACCCAGTTGGGGGTGGATCGGGGATCTTGCTAGCTGGGATAGGTACGGCGGGGTCCTCAGAGCTGACCTTTGTGGCATCTGCCTCTTCGGGGAGCTGCTCTGAGCCCGGCAGTCGGAACCACCCTCGATGTATACCAGCGAGTCGCCGTATGCCAATGAGCTTCTTCTGCGCATTTCCAAGCCTCCAGTGTGCCCACCAGTATAGATCGCGAAATCTCCATGGAGCAAGCCCGAAACCAGTAACGCAGAAGAGTGCGTTGAGAATTTGGGAGTCGATCTCGACCCAAATCCTCCGCGGAGAGTTGATGTCGTCGCAGGTCGGTGTGCACATGGCTGGGGCAGCGTTGCAGAGGAGCAAGAAAAGCATGCCTCCCCATGCAACAACGTTGAGGCCGTAGATTGTGATCAAGAAGCCAGGAATGGTTAAGAACCACTTCCAGAAACCTTTCAATCCTATCATGAACGACTGCGTCCATGGCAGTTTGGGCGGTGGTATGTAGCCATTTGCGTACTACACGCTGCTGTCAACGATGTGCCCTCATAGTCGTGGTAATACTGAGACACGTACCTGGCTCTCGCCGTTCAAGGGCTGGCGCACAGCAGACTCATCACTCTTATCCGTAAAATGTGATGTCCTCGGCTCGATGCCAGTCCCAATTTCCTTGATATCTCGTACATCGTTTGCATCGTCGTATTGCGGAGCGCGCTCGCGAGTCTCGAACGACGGTCTCTCCTCCGTTAGCGCCGGGAAGGGCTCCACTCCTAGTCTCCCAGAGGACCCTTTCCTGTTGTTGGGGGGTCGCTCGTTGCTCTCCTGGCTGCCACGACGGTGATCTCTTTGTTTTCGCTCGTCCCAGCCTTCTGAGCCAAACGAGCCTCTCCTGATGTCGACGAGTGAGGGTGCTTTTGAGACAGTGCTGCCTGTGGCTGCCCACATGCCGGGTGGAGGATCGGCCTCCATCAGCTTTATGCTGGCGCTCCGTATTCTGCTCGATGCTGAAGATGCATTGGTCGACGTTCGTGCGCGTTGCTTGCCTTTTGGGGCGTCGTTGAGGCCTTCTGGTTGTGGGAAAGGGACAGGCGTCGAGACGTTTGTCGGGGAAGTCGAATGAGGATTTGGGGCCGCCATGTTTTATGGAATCAGAACAACGACAGGCGACTCTGCTTTTTGTAATTTCGGGAGAATCGAAGCGCCCTCCTGCTTGCGCGCCGGGTCGTCAGCCAAGTTGGCCAACGGCGGGTGGTTCAAGTGGCTGGCCCCTTGGCAACCTGCTTGCGGGGAATAATACAAGGCGGATATGGGCACGGTTGGTGACAGATTAAAGAGCCGTCAGAAAACAGCGCATGGCGAAACAACGACATGTTTGGGGGGTCGCTTCTTGTATGCAATGGCGGTCATCCGGTTGTGCTGGCTTTCCCCAGGATGGCGGTTCCTCAGTGGGCCCATCGAAGCATGTGGCGCAGGGCGAGATCCACGAGAGAGGCCGCGCGCTGTTGGGCGCAGCAGACTACACACTACTTTACGCGTATCTCGTACTTCGAGCGTATACGGTCTTGTTTTTGGTTTAAACTATATACTTTGATATACCATAATGTGTGTATGGCCGAATTCGACCTGTTTATTTCCGATGTCCTCGTTCAGTCGTACTTCGTTTGTGTTGCTGTAGCCTCTCGACCTACGTCAACAATGCCAACCCCTGCGCCGATCCACAGACCAGACTTCCGCACCCTGCACTCAAAGCAGTGTCCATACAGCACCAAGCAGGATAGACACTCCTGAGATGCCCAAGGCGAACAAAAAAGGTGTGCTGTCGCCCTTGAGCGAAGGAGGCGCCGCTGCTGTCGTCTGTTCAGCTGGCGCAGACCTGGACGCACTGGCTGAAGCACTGCCCGAGCCAGCAGTAGTCGAGGGTGCCCCAGTAGACTCAGGTGTCTCTCCTTGAGGAATCGACATGCTGCCAGAGACATCGCTGATGGGCACTGGCATGGAGACAGGCGGTATACTGCTGGTGATAGGAATTGGCATGTGCACCGTCGGTAGACTGGTCTCAATGGGTACTGGCATCGACACAGGCGGAATGCTGCTGGCTCCGGGCAGAGACTCGACGGGCAAGCTCATAGCAGGGTCGGTAGCAGAGCCTGGAATAATTAGTCAGACATGGTTTGATGGTGTTGAACATGCTGAGATACGCACATGCATAACACGGCGACTGTACGCAGACTTCATAGCAAACGGAAGACACACCCGTCGGGATCGATGTCTGGATTGTGAAGACCTCCTCGGTTGTCTGAATAAGCGACGATGGGATCTCTGTTACTACGCTCTCGCTCTGCCCTATGGCCACACCGGCCAATAGGAGCAGAGTGGAGCCAACGGTGGTCGAACGCATAGTCGAGGTCGGGTAGTTGCAGATACTCGTAAAGTTGATAGATCTAATGTCGCAGTCGATGCTAGATCGTAGGTGAGAGGTTCAAGAGAACAGAGAAGCAAGTTATTAGGACACGCAGGCGTTGTAGGCTGACCTCTGTTGCGCTCCAGTTACGTCGGCTCTCGTGTCTTAGTGGCTTAGCGATCGACACAGTTCTTCGCTCCTTCCCGTAACAGACAGCTAAACAGCCTCCTCACCTCGACTGTGCCGATTGCGAAACATTGCACCGCCAATTGCCAGCCAGCGCCGCAGACCAGCGCAGACCGACCCCTCCGCCATGACGACGCAGACCATCACCAAAAAGGCAGTCGCGCCTGCGCAGGTGCAGATGTTCGTTGCAGACTCAGCCAAGCTCTCGAGTTCCACACACCTTCCCAGTCTGCATTCGCTCGCGCTTCAGATCCTCCACAACCTCCAGTACCAGCACTACTGGTCCGACTTGAAGGTGCACACCCACTCGCCTCTCACCAAAGAGCCATTGTCACGACCTCTCGTTTCTGGCCTACCGCCGCACCGCCTCTACGTCCACCCCGATGAGCAGGTTGAGCTGCTGAAGAACGCCGACCGCCAGCGCAAGGCCGCAAAGGACGCAGGCGAGAAGAGCGGTCTAGAGGTCAAGGCGCAGTCCGAACACGAGTGGGTACTGCCGACCAGGCTGAACGAGCAATGGACACTGCGCCGGCTCGCTGAGGTCTTCGACGATATCAGCATGGTCCCGCCGCAGACTTCTGCAGCCGCACACGAGGCCCCAGAGAAACCCTGGAGGACAACGAAGAGGGTGGTTCTGGCCACAGTCGACACAGACAGCACCGTCGTCTACTATATCGTTCACGATGGTGTAGTCAAGCCGCGCCAGAATTGAGCATGACTCACTGCGCACATTCATACACCGCCAGCGGAACATCGCTCGAACTTCACTCTGCTCAAGCCGAAATGATGTTGCGCCAGCCTTGATGATAGTCCAGGCTGGTAATGAGCAATCATGTATTGCTTCGTGCTACCCTTCCGGCTAACCCTGCCTAGCATCAACCTCTTGCTATAAGGATCAAGGTATGGCAGAGTACACATATTCAGGCTTTCGCAGCTCGTAGAAGCGGCTCATTTCGACCTCCGCTTCGGGCAGCATTTGGTGCGCTTCGGCCCACTTTCTTACGCCCTCGTAATCGCGGCATCGATGCTTTGTATTGAAGTCGATGAGTGCCGTTGGGTGAGAATAGCCTTTTGGCTTCCACCAGACCTGCCCAAGCACACCAACATCCGCCTTGCACATCAGTACCTGCCTCAGCATATCCAGGCAGTGAGTGGTGTGGATTCGCACGATGTATTCGGAGTTGACGAAAGGACCTTCGCCTTTCGCCAGGTAGTAATTGTAGTTCCAATGGAGGGTCTTTCGAAGGAGATCCTGACAACGTCAACAATCATTTACCATCAGATGGCTCCCCGCTTACCAGGCAATGCACATGATGCAGCCCTTCTACATTGGCTGGGAACCCACCACCGTATTCTTTACTGATCTTGACGTGACCCTCTCGAATTCCCGATCTCGCAGCCTCGCTTTCTGGAACGACAATGCCCCGAACTACAAAAGTACTTAGCAGGAGATCTCGAGATCAGCAACCGTGATACTTACACCTCACGCCCAGAGCTTCCCACGCAGCATCGACGTCCGGTCCAGCTGGCTGTCGATAGACGTTCTCGTGCCAAAATGTGCCGTTGAACTGCTGGGTGTGCCATCTCGGCGCTACATCCCTTACCACCGGCGCTTCACGATGTCAGCGTCCATATTCAACACTTTAACAGGTCTCCTTACAGTAGTGGTTGACATGGTTGTTGCAGAATTCGTCTGGGTTGGTAACGAACTCCGTCTCACGTACGCTATGAACGATCCAGAACCCTATACTGAGATACACGACATTGCAGATCGCAAGTGTTTTGTATGCTGTCCGGTACTCGGCATTTGTGGGCGAAGACTTCGATGTCAGTGAAGTTGTCGAGCTTGGCAGAAGGATCTCGCTATCGAGGCTCTCGGTGTCGCTCTGGGTGAAGGGGCTGTGTTTCGGGGCTCTGTTGAAGATTCGAATCAGAGCGGCCAGCATGATGTCGACTGCAGATCGAGAAAGATTAGAAGATGAGATGCTGGGAGGCATCTTTGAGAAGACACTGGGACCACCCTCAATGTCCCAGCGTGAGCTTCTACCGGTCCAGACGCAGTCCTACCAGCTACCCGCGCGTGCGACCTCTACCTCGAATCGGCCGTGAGTATCACAACAGTATCGTTGTGCAATACTTGAGTTACAACGTCAAAGCCGTCAGCCACGTCAAACATGTTGCAAGCGTATTGCACATAGAAAGTCATCTGAATGCAAAGACGAGAACAAAATCAGGTCCAGTAACAGATGTATCGATCTCGGCCAGAGCTTAGCGCGAGCAGCAGGTTGCACCAACTACACGAGCTGTACTGTACGTGACAATCAAAGACTCTGTTGTCCAAGTCAGGTGCTGTGTTATGATAGTTCATCGGCTCGGAAACGAGCTCCATGCTCGCTAGCAGTAGCGTCCGTCTATGTCTGATTACACGGTTGTTCATACCCGCTTTAGTGTCGCACAAAGCTAAAAGCTTCACTTTCAACAATGGCTGAGACCTACGACAACCCAAGGATTCAACCCAAGGATTCCCACAATCCGCAACACGCGCTCACGTCGGTCCAATCCAGCAACATTTCAGAACCTCAAGTATGCTCAGTGGTCGAAGGGAGTTGAGGTGTATATTACCAAACCATTCCGCGGCGGACTGCAGCAACCAAAGACCTCTCCCTCCCGGTTACACGGGACGTGTTTGTAGTCCCAAGTATACGGGTACCTCCTCACCAGTACCAGTACCCTTGATTCGCCATCATGGTCGTGGAACTCGCCATCTCAGTCATTGGGAACTCCCCAGTCAGATACAAAAGACCTTGGACACAGCGCCAAAAGAAGTACAGCAGCCTCCAGCTTCCAGTGAGTTCCATACACCAGACAGTCCAAGCGACAAACATCGAAACGATCGTTCAACATGCGCTACTCAATCATCCTCGCCGCCCTGGCCTCTGTCGCCGTCGCCGCGCCCGTAGAAATGAAGAAAATGGAAACCGCAAACATCATGAACACCATTGCCGATGCAAAGCAGGCTACAGAGGAGAACTACGGCTCATACGGCAACTACGGCGCGTATCCCGGTGGTGTCGAGGAAGCAGGCAAGGCAATGGGTACACATATCTTCCCTCTTGCTATCTCACGAGCTGACATCTGAACAGCCAAAGCAGACATGAAGCGGGACAACATGATGATGAATGACGCTGCCGCCGCTGACATTATGCGCAAGGAGAGTATGATGATGGACGCGAAGGCTGAGATGAAGAGGGATCTGGTGATGGGCGCGAAGCAGGCTGCGGACACCAGCTACGGCAAGTACGGCAGCTATGGAAGATATGGAAACTACGGTGCCTACCCTGGCAGTGCAGAGAAGGAGGCTAAGAAGATGCAGATGTAGAGTCATCGCAGACTAGGAAGGGACGGAGAAGCTTAGGTACCGGTGGGAGGAGAAGAAGCCTACACGCTCATTTCAACTCAGTCTGTCTGAGCCTGCTAGTCAATACATCTCCAGCTCAGATCGATGCCTGATAGCCCGCTCAGAAATGCACTGTCGCGAGATGCAGAGCGCATGGAGCTGACGAAATCTCGATTTTACCCCAGCTTTCCGTTCCGCTGTGCGGGTTGAAATGCAGATGACCGACAGGGGTTCTCCATGATGTCAGACGCAATCCTGGTACCATGTAATGCACGTTGGTCACGTTCGATAACCGGTCGATAAGAAAGTCAATATGTTCTGTCCCAGCCTTCGAAGATTTGATATCGAAAACTCCACAAATTGCAGCTTGAGGTTCGGCCGATATTGTGACGGGGTTAAGATGTTAAGAATTTAAGAACTTAAGACGGAGATATTAGTGGATCCCGCAGCGCTACGATTCAGACGAGCGCCTCGCCTGAAAACTCGTGACTTGCATTCGAGGCCCGAGGATATTGACGGAGAAGCGCTGTGAGGAGTCCGTCGCGGAAGTGCTGCTCATGCAGCCTCAGCACTGTATGTGCGGGACGTTCTCGGACCTCATGGCATCGTGCTGGGATTATACGAAGATATGCGCAGGGATGCCACACGGGTGCTGGATTGGTGATGTCTTCATAATCAAGCGGCCGAGCTCCGGTCGAGAACCTGAGGAGAAAGGCATCAAAGGATGCTCGAGCCTGTGCTCGAGCTCCAACGTCGTCAGCAGACCGGCGAATCATGGCCCACGGGATTCCATCGTCCATGCATCCTGCCGCACAGCACAAGCCATGCCCCACACATGGATGAAGTTCGCTGCGAATCCTGGTTGCGCGATTACTGGCCATGCGCGACGGCTACGTGATGGTCTGGGATCGTTGATGCTTTGCGCGGGAGGGCTGCGATGCATGCGGTGCTGCACATTGGTTATGACGCACGGCGAGTTGTGTGGCCGGGGGTTCCGCCCTCTGCTCTTCAAGCACCCCACAGTCAGTGCATTTGCTGCTGCGACTCGAGGAGCTAGCGCCCCACATACCCAGGAAGAGCCGCCTCTTGTGCGCGCAGTGTGGAGAAGACGAAGCTTGCCCTCTAGCCCTGCGCGTGTTCTCAAGCGTCTGCTCGCTCCCTTCGCCTAGCAATACCTCCGAGAGCCTCCCGACCGCCCGCACCACGCCCGACATGACGCTGGACTGACCGAAGCATGGTTCGCTGTTGAGTTCTGATTGTCGCATACACCGCACTCCGCTCAGCTTTCCCCACATCCAATGCGATCCTGGCCGCGCCCGCTCCGCCCCCGATGACATGGTCGATTCCGGCGCAACCGCAGCCACCATGACCACCTCACAGCATCCGCCCTTCGACCAGGACGACGCCCTGGGCCTGGCCGAGTACGGTCTTGCGCCTGCGAGCAGCAATGCCCTCGGCACCAGCCCCACCAACATGATGGGCCAGTACCCGGACTTCGACATGGCTTTTGCGCACACTCAGAACCCCGGATACCCAGGCAGTCAGGTCCACCGGGGCAGCGTGGGCGGCGTCAGCGAGGACAACATGAGCGGCGGAGGCAGCGTGCACCCGCGAGGGCTGAGCATTGGCGGCAGTCCTCCTGGCATGCTCGCGCAGGAGGGCCACAACACGAGTCCTGAGAGCGCGCCTGCGATGGGCATGCTGGCCATCGGCGACATGAACAGCTCGTCTGCTGCAGGTCTCAAGCTCGAGGCGAACGACGGCCCTGTCTTTGGCACTGCTGCGAAGCGCACGAAAGAGGCGGAACAGGACACGCCACAGTGGAGCGAGATGAAGACAAAAGCCGGGAAGGAGAGGAAGAGACTGCCGCTCGCCTGCATTGCATGCCGGAGAAAGAAGATTCGCTGCTCAGGCGAGAAGCCTGCGTGCAAGCACTGCGTCAGGAGCAGGATACCATGCGTATACAAGGTCACAACAAGAAAAGCGGCCCCACGGACAGACTACATGGCCATGCTGGACAAGCGCCTCAAGCGCATGGAAGACCGCGTGATCAAGCTGATACCAAAAGAGAGCCTGCCCTTAGTGGCGAACGTCGGGAGATCAGTCGTCAAACCTGCGATACCAGGCGCGCTGCCGAGACCAGCAGCCACCAAGAAACGACAAGCAGAAGAAGCATTTGGAAACGAGCTGGACGAATGGGCAAAGTCCAAGGGCGGGGACACCGACCCAACAGGACAGGCGGGACGATCCAAAGAGTCAGACGAGAATGTGCTGCTCAAGGAAGGCGCTGAGAGCTTGCCACCGAAAGAGATCCAGGAGCACCTTGCCGAGGTCTACTTCGACTACGTCTACGGCCAGAGCTACCCTCTGCTGCACAAACCAAGCTTTATGCGCCGCCTGAACCAGGGCAAAGTCCCGCCGGTGCTGATTCTGGCCATGTGTGCCATTTCAGCGCGCTTTTCGACCCACCCGCAGTTGCGGACGGAGCCGTGCTTTCTACGAGGCGACGATTGGGCGCAAAGAGCGCGAGAGATTGCACTCAAGCGGTACGATTCGCCAAACATCACCATTCTGATCGTGTATCTGCTCCTGGGTCTTCATGAGTTTGGTACATGTCAGGGCGGAAGGAGTTGGATGTTTGGCGGCATGGCGCAGAGAATGGCATACGCGCTGCAACTACACAAAGAGAACGAATACGATCCATTGGTAAACGATCCGGAGAAGAAGCCGCTCAGCGCGACTGACCGAGAGATCCGGCGGAGGACGATGTGGTCCTGCTTCTTGATGGATCGCTTCAACTCTTCCGGCACAGATCGGCCGCTCTTTGTACATGAGCAGTACATCGAGGTACAACTGCCGGTCAAAGAGCATCTCTACGTTCATGAGATCCACGCACCGACCGAGAACTTAGAGGGCGCCGTGCCAAACCCCGTACCACCTGACAGCGGGCAACTGGCGAATCCACGAGAGAACATGGGCGTTACTGCGTACACTGTCCGTTTGGTGTGTGTCTGGGGCAAGCTCATCAAGTACATGAATTTGGGCGGCAAGGAGCGAGAGCCAGAGCCAATGTGGTCTCCGGAATCGACGTTCCACATCATCAAGAAAGAGGCCATGGACTTCAAAAACTCGCTACCCGAGATGCTTGTGTACACGCCGGAGAACCTCAAGAGCCATGCTATTGGCAAGACTGCAAATTCCTTCTTGTATTTGCACATCTTGTGGCAGCAGATCATGCTTTTTATGCACCGCTTTGCGCTCCCCTCAACGGCGGGTGCACGGCCACCGAAGGATATGCCGCACGACTTCCTCACAAACTCGGCACGGACAGCGCTTGAGTCGGCAAACCAGATCTCGATCTTGATCAATGAGGCTATGGATCACAACGTCGTTGCACCATTCGCTGGATACTCTGCTTTCTTCTCGTCGACGGTCCACGTACACGGGGTATTCTCGAAGAATGCTAAGCTTGAGGCGCAATCGAAGAAGTATCTGGCCTACAATGTCAAGTATCTGACGAAGATGAAGAAATATTGGGGCATGTTCCAGTACATTGCTGAAAATCTCAAAGACTTGTACCGGCAGCATGCGGACGCTCAGATGAAAGGTCCTGCAGCGAGCGCGGATGGAAAGAGCAAGGGCAGCATCTTTCAATATGGCGACTGGTTCGACCGATACCCACATGGCGTCTCGAAGACGGACTACGAAGATGCTGCAGAATCGAAAGCCAACGAACCCGGCACAGACGCTGTGCTTGGTGAGAAGAGCGATCTCCAGAGCGTCGAGGAGTTCTTTGCGTCACTCTCGCCGCCCTCCAAGGCAGACCAACGAAAGCAAGCACGGAAGACAAAGTCCAAGTCAATTTCAAAAGCAGCAGCAAACGTCACAGATGTATCTAAACCACAACGCCAAAACAGCACAAAAGCACAGCACGCCGCTCCATCTCAGCCCCAACACCAACAACAAATGTCACACATCTCCATCACAAACGACGCATCCATGTCCACCCCACCTACCACAACCTTCGACCCCTCCGCCTACTTCCCCCCGCAAAACCAGTCCACCAGCCAACAATTCATCGCCGAATTCGCCGGTCCCCACTCCCTCCTGCCCAGCGGCACCTCGCCCTCTCTCGCGCACCTCCCACACCTCTCAAACGCGCACACGCATCCGCAGAACCACATGGACATGTCGAATTTCCCCGACTTGTCGTCCGACTTCAACGCCGCTTTCTGGAACCTGGAGGCCATGGGCATGGCGTCGAATAACTTCTTCGATCCGATGAGCAGCTACTTTGTCCCATTTAATGTTGAGCCGCCGATGATGGGGGGCGCTGGGGATGGGGTGTTCGAGAATAGTGCTGCGGAGTATGGGTTTGGGCTCGGGCAGGGGCAGAATGTGGACTTGAATATGTTGGATGCAGGGCAGGGGCAGGGGGAGATGGGTTTGGATTTTGAGGGGAGTGGGTGAGCGATGATGGATTGTATGTGATGAAGAGAGGGAGACTTGAGCTTTTGCCTAATGGATGATGCATGATCAGACGAACGAACGGATACGACGGATATAGGGATCTGAATGATATCATTGCATCATTTGGGACATCTACGACGCATTCTGGATATACCATGGTAGGGAAAAGGTCATTCACTGTGAGCGGATGGCCATGACCGGAGAGAGTAAGGCTGTAAAAGTAGTAATGATCTGTCATGTCTATAAGAACTTGATCTTGAGCACCGCTCTGGGGTTGCATCTACGTGTGAGCAGATCTACTGCTATAAAAAATTGTGAAGCTGCTTGTAGACCTCGACATTTGCCATATGCTGGTGATGAAGGTGACTGGCTCAAGGTTTGTACACCTGAACACACCCGTATGCCAGGAAACATCGCACATGTGACAGACAAAGATACTGCACTCCTCTGCCAGGGCTGCCTGGGATCGCAGGATTCGAGGAGCTTCCACGGCGATCCCCTGGCCTAAGCGTCTGCACTAGCGTCATACCCTGAAGCACAGAGCAACGAGCAGCCCAACTCGTTCAGCTACAAACCACAAACAGCCCCACCAACCCTCTGACCTTTTTCACATTTCGCGACCGACGCGTAGATTGCACCCCAGATCCTACCAGACACACAAACATCTCCACAAATGGCTTCCGAAGTTGTTTCGAAGCTCCAGAACCTCGTCACTGGGGAGTCCAAGAGCGCCCGCAAGAAGAAGGCCAAGCAGGAGAACGCAGCCACCGCAGTCCCAGCAGCGACTGAAAAGGCGTCTTCCGAGGCAGGCGCCGGTGGCTCTGACCCGTCCGGAAACGTCAATGGCGACAGCGAGAATGCCTACGTCAAGGAGCTCCAGAAGTAAGTTACAGCCCAGCTACCAAGCTCAAGGCCACATATGGAAAGAGCTCATGTGCTGACACTCAATGCGTGCAGGAACATCCGTAACATCAACAAGAAGCTGGTACGATAACACTCCCATCAGCTTCACTTTGAGCTTCAGCTGACACGTTGCGCCAGAATGCTACTCAGAAGGTCGACTCCATCATCGCAGAGAACCCCGGCGTCTCACTTGACGAACTCGCCGCTTCCCGCAAGATCAATGCCGACCAGAAGGCCCAGGCCCAGAGGAAGCCAAAGCTCCAGGCTGAGCTCGCACAACTGGAGGAGCAGGTTGCACAGTACAAGAAGTTTGACCAGGAGTTCTCAGAGAGGCACGCTCGTGAGAAGGAGATCCTGCAGAAGTCGCACTCCGGCGAGCTCGAGGCTCTCAGGGACACATTGAAGGCTGAGGCTGCTATTGAGCAGAAGAAGGCTCTCCGCGAGAAGCTCCTCACACTCTCGCGCTTCCTGAGGGCGGCTGCTGCTCGTCGCCAGCTGGAGGATGACGACTCGGACCTAACCAAGGCTTTCGAGGGTGCTCTGCTGCAGGTATATGGAGGTGATGCTGCGGCTGTCGCTGCCGCTGAGAAGCTCATCGACGGTGCTGAGGACGGCGTGCCTTCCACTGAAGGTGTGCTGCTCGGCACAACTTGTACGTAAACCACTGACACTGAAGTACTATATACTGACTTCTTAACAGACGCGCAAGTAAAACAGGCCGCGCTCGAGGAGGCTCCATTTGCCGCAGAGGAGGCCTGGGTCGACGACGTCGCGCAGGCCCAGCCTTCCGCTCCCGAGATAGAGGCACCCGAGGCAGTCTCCGACCCTACCATCACGCACGCTGGCTTGACAGAGCTCGACGCCGGCTCAGTGACAGTTGGGGGAGCAGAGGCAGAACAGTCGACAGTACCGGCAGCGAGCAGCATTGAGCCCAAGGCTGCTAACGCTGCTGCGACCGCACAGTGGGACAAGCAGGCCGGTGGCCAGGACGAGCCTCTCAGCGAGCCTTTCGAGATTATTCCCCGCGATCCCGCTGAGGTCGAGACCCCTCACGAGACAGCACCAGTGACCAGCACCCAGAGCTGGGCCGACGATACCCCCGAGCCCGCAGCAGCTCCTGCGCCTGCCAACGATGGATTCTCTGAGGTTCAGCACAACCGCGGCGGCCGTGGACGAGGAGGCCAGCACCAGGGCGAGGGCCGAGGAGGGTACAGGGGTCGTGGACGCGGCGGACCTCGCGGCGGAGGCGAGTTCCGTGGACGTGGACGCGGTCGTGGTGGTGACTTCCGTGGTGGCCGTGGTGGCTTCCGTGGTGCTCCTCGCGGCGAGTCGACTGCATAGGTCTGCTTAAAAACTTTCTCTACTCTGTCATTTTGGGTCTTACGAGGCGCGCAAAGCCTCCGCCCTCTGGTTTGGCCTACCCACCTCACCTCCCATTTGAGCATTTGAGCGGAATGATAAAAAGAACAGCTTCACGGCATTTGTACAACCAACTTTGTTTACTGCATAGCATCGGAGCGCCGGCCTTCTAAAGTGGCCACTGTACTCTAACGACTGGGCGGTAATGAATATGGATCTGTCACATCTTCTTTTTGACTCTCACGTGAAACATGTGATGAACCCTCTCCCAACTCTGACCATGATTTCGGGCCAGGAACCGTGAGTAGCGCCTAGCGAACGCTGCGTCGATCCGGAGAAACTGTTGGGGGATGTGCTGCGCGTCATCTGCCAGGCGATGTGCCGAGTGGAGCGGTGCCCCGTGATGAGGCGGAGCGGCAGTGGAAGTGGAAAACGCGCAACACATACGCGACACACTGGTCGACAACAACCGACACAACCCTCCGAGGATCTGATCAACTAGGCCGATCGTCTTATTCGATGTCTAAAACCCAGCATATGATATTATTTGAGACGGAGAGATTGCAATGTCGACTTCTATGTGTGTGGGCTTTAGCTACGTTGCGCAGCATCGCATCACAAAGGTCCTCGCAGAAGGCTGCTTTCATCCTGTTGACCATCTCGGTTTGATGCGGTGACTTCAATAGACGAATTGCATCGCTCGCGCAAGCTCTACGTCTACCCCCAGGTCTACACTCTGTCAGTGTGCAGCTGCATCCTGCACCTCATCCTGTACGCAGCTAGCACTTCGCAACCACGTTCCTCCTCCACGTCGCAATGTCCTCAGCTGCAGAAGTCCATGCGACAGAACCGAGCGAGCCATGTCAGATCCGCTGTGGCCAGTGGTAGAAGAGCCGAGACATGGCTTTGTTCGCGGAAGTGTTGCGGAGTGCTGCAGGTACGGCAAGCTCCCGCTAGCTTATCGTGCCTGCACGCTCCACAACAAGATCCGCAAAGCTTAAATCCACTCTGACGGGTTTCGGTCTGGATGTGAAGCTGTGTAAGCATACTGCCGATGCCTGCTATTTCCAGTATCCGAAATTGCAACAGGCTTTCTGGACGTGAGTTGGCGACAGCTATATCCCATCTCACAGAGAGACCTACAAACCAACAGTAGAGACAAATGTCCATAGAGCCGACCCTGATGCGGATTGATGGACGATCAGATTAGATAGGAGTGACGGGTTTTCGATGTTTCGAATGACGTGCATGCCAAGCGCACGGCCGAAACGTTCTCAGGTAGCTCACGGCATCGTTACTCGCTCTGTGCGGGCGAATATATCCGATTTCATGCAAAATATATATCACAGTCCCATTGCCATAGATTGCGAGAGAAGTGAAACGTTCTTTGCTCGACAGATCGTAGTCGCGGTTTTCAGAGGTGCGTGGTGATCGAACGAGGATCGGACGAGCCATCCCTGCACTCACCTCGTTAGCTCCGCGCTAACTGATCAGAGACCTGCGCACCTCCTCGTTCCTGCCCTTCAACATCAAGAACGACAACAACCTTCCCCACACCTCCCCGCCCAGCAAAACCGCTCTTGCACTGTACACGCGACTCGCCAAGTCGATGCGCAGTTCGCAAAATTGCTGCGGCCTCAAAATAGCGACGCCCGACCGCGGTGGCGAGGTTGCGATCTGACCGCACCGAGATCCACGCCCACTAGCCCCAGCGCTCCTCCGCACCTGCCCTGTCACACGCAGCACGCCCCGGCGCCTGCACCGCGAGCATGGAGGCACCCGCCCCCGTCGTGCCGGACGTCGTGCAGTCGGTTGAGACGCCGCCGACTGTCCAGCACGACGATGCGATCCCCAAAGCTGCCCTGACGCCGCCCACGAGCGAAGACAACGACCCGAAGAGGGAGGAGCGGATGTCGTCTGAGCTGTCTGATGTTGATAGCGATGATGGCGAAGATATTGAGCCGGATCATTACTGGGAGGGTGGGAAGATCCCTGTGTTCAAGCCGGTATGTTCGTTGCAAGCGCATGAGGGCAGCCTGTAGACTGCTCGCGATTTGTGGCACATGCGCTGCGGGCGCAGTAGATGGCGTAGGACGAGACATGTGCTAACGATTCCTCCGCAGACTATGGCCCAGTTCCACAACTTCAAGCGCTTCATCGAGAAGGTGGACAAGTATGGAATGAAATCTGGTATTGTCAAGGTTATTCCACCAACAGAATGGTAATTTAGCCCTCGCACAAGAGGCATGCGCTTCACTTGCTAATGGCCAATTAGGCGCGACTCTCTACCAGATCTCCAGGAAGCCGTCAAGTCGATCCGAGTCAAGAACCCCATCACACAAGAGTTTACAGGCCAGCACGGTGTCTACACAGGAGCGAACGTCGAGAAACAGCGGTCCTACAACCTCCCAGAATGGCGAGCAGTCACAGATGAGCCACATCACCAGCCACCAGCGAAACGAGGCGAGACACGTGCAGGCCGCAAGGCAGAACCCCCAGTACGCACACGATCCACACGAGCCGCTCCAAAGACGGACGAGGGGACGCCGGCACCCAAGCGCAAACCTGGCCGACCTGCACGTGCACGACGTGGTGTCAAGAAGGAGGAAGTGGAAGATGAAGACGACGATGAGGCAGACAACCTCGACGTGCCTCCAACACCTACATCACCCGGCGCTGAAGATAAGCCAGCAAAGCGTGGTGGCAGAGTTAAGAAGGAAGATACGCCAACAAGACCGCGCGGTCGTCAGCCCAGGGCTCAGAACGAGAAGAAATCGGTCTCCTCCCGACGACTCAACAACAGGGGCGCCGTAAACGACTACATTGATGAGGCCGCGTTCGAAGATTTTGACTACCACCTGGAGGGCCTAGATGATTTCACACCAGAGCGATGTAAGGAACTTGAAGAGACCTATTGGAAAACCATTTGGTCTGGACAGCCCATGTATGGTGCAGATATGCCCGGCTCGCTCTTCGACGACCGAACAACATCGTGGAATGTCGCCAAACTTCCCAACTTGCTCGATGTTCTCGGGACGAAAGTGCCTGGTGTCAATACCGCCTACCTGTACCTTGGCATGTGGAAAGCATCGTTCGCTTGGCATCTTGAGGATGTCGATCTCTACAGCATCAACTACATCCACTTCGGCGCACCCAAGCAGTGGTACAGTATCTCTCAAGAGGATGCTCGTCGCTTCGAAGCTGCGATGAAAAGCATTTGGCCCAATGACGCGAAGAACTGTTCTCAATTCCTGCGACACAAGACATACCTCATCTCGCCGCAGCGCCTGGAGAAGGACTTCAACATCAAGGTCAATCGTCTTGTGCACTACGAGGGCGAGTTTGTTATTACTTATCCTTACGGCTACCACTCTGGGTACAACATTGGCTACAATTGCGCAGAGTCTGTAAATTTTGCGACTGAAAGCTGGTTGAGCTACGGCAGGATTGCTAAGAAGTGCGATTGCGAATCCGACAGTGTGTGGGTCGATGTTAACGAGATCGAGCGTAAGCTGCGCGGCGAGCCTACACCCGAGTACTACGAGGAGACCGATGATGAAGAAGATGAGGAAGATGGCGCCGATCGCCTACCAAGTCCACCAGCTAGCGTTGCTGGAGGGAAGTCTAAGAGAAAGCCGGGCAGGAAACCTGCTGCTAAGCGCAAGCGCGGGAAGGACGAGCCACAGGAGGCAGCGCGACCAAAGAAGCTCAGGAAGATCCGCATCCGCCTCAAGATCCCTGGACGCGGCATGCCGTGTATCTTGTGCCCCAACGATGTTGATTACGACGATCTTCTGCCCACCGACAACGGCATGAAGGCTCATCGCATCTGTGCCGACTACACGCCGGAGACGTACATCCAGAACGAGACTGTTTGTAACGTCGCTAACATTGGCAAGGACCGCCTGGAGCTTAAGTGCAACTATTGTCGCTCCAAGCGCGGCGCGGTCTTCCAATGCTCTCAGAAGAAGTGCACCAGGGCTTTCCACGCTACGTGTGCGGTGGCTGCTGGTGTACAGGTCGACCTGGGTCAAATGCAGACGTTCGATGCGGAGGGCACAGAGTACTACTACGATGGCTACGACTTCCGCTGCCGCTTCCACCGACCGAAGAAGAGGAACAACAAGACTGTTGATGTCGACGCGCTGGAGAAGAACAAGTTTGTTCTCAATTACGGAAAAACCCTGAAGCCCAAGGACGTCATCCAGTTCCAGTATGTTGGTGGCGAGATGTACCAGATCTACGGAGCACAGGTTGTCGAGAACAGGCCGGGCGAGCAGGCTGTGCTTGTGGACGTACTTCCAGACGGCGATCGCGTAGAGGTCGAGTGGAAGTATATTCTCAAGCTTCAACCAGAAGAGTCGCAACGACCGAAGCCCTCTAAGGACGCCAAGCCGTTGCCTGAGCATCTCAAGGAGAACGATGCATCACTCGACATCACCAATCGCACTGACGGTGTTCCTGAGATGGGTGATCCGTTCCACGACCCCAACTCAGAGTACAAATGGGCTGAGTGGAACACTGCACCTGAAGTCACACGTAGTGTCAAGAAGGTCGACTTCAGCAAGGAGAACAGGTTGTGGTACTATCTTGGAAAGCCTTCTACCGAGGCCAAACCGCAGTACACTGAAGATCCCACAAAGCCAAGAAACAACCCGATGAGCAACTTCTTGGATACCGTCAAGCCTCCACCGCCCCCGATTCCAACCTTCCAGCGCCAGTCATATCCGGCGTCATACCCAATCCAGCCAGCACCTTCAGGTGTGGCTCGCCCTTACCAGCAGCAGATTGCTCCTGCTGGTGGACGGCCGTACACGTACAAACCAAAGGATGGCATGATGACTTCATGGAAATCGCCTACATACAACCCAGATACCCGACAGAACCCCAACTCGCCAGTGGCACACCAGCCAAACGTTACCTACGATTACAGGACTGGTTCTCAGTATACCTACCCACCTCCTCGGCCTTTGCCACACCAGCAGCAATACCAGCCTTACGTGCCTCCATCGCACAACTACTCTACACAAGGCTATGCCTCGAAGGCTGCTTCATCGGGGCCGTTGCTCGATGGGATCGACAAACATGCTCACACAAACCAGTCTCATCAGGCACTGCCTCCATACCCATACCAGACGCCAGGAAGTGCGCAAGCACCGCGTCAGCTGCCTTACCCAGGTTCAAGCACAGTGCCGTACGGCTCTCCTGCGCAGCACAGTCAGACGCCACCCTCACACGGTCGTGCCTCGATCTCAAACATGTTGAGCAACCCATCTGGGACTCCCAAACCTCCAATGTACGCCGTCACACCCTCCTCCTCTGTTGTTCATGCTGCCCAAACTCCTACTGAATACCTTGCCTATGTTATGAAATACCCTTACCTCAAAAACGCGTATCTCAGGAGGCAAAAGACTTACATTTCTCCCTATAGTCCTGGTGGTGGAATCGCTCCGGAATGGATGCCCAAGCCTCCACAAGTCGCCAGCGGTGCAACACCTACACCAATGCGCAATGGATCGACCGGCTCTCACGGCTACTACCCCAGTCCAAGTCCAGGTTCAGTGGCGCAAAGGCCATCAGCGCAGTTCCAGTCCCCTGACGCCTTCCAGCGAGGCCTCACACAAGCCTCAACCTCATCCACAGGCGCCCCGAAATGGGAGCAAATGCTTAAGCAACTCGCAACATCAACAGGCCCCGCCGCCACACCGCCAAATCCGACGAGCCAGGCCCCTCAGTATCCGCCTCTGCCGCGCTCCAGTACAAGCTACGGCATGCCCAACGCTCCCGGCCCGTTCCAGAAACACACTCCCCCGCTCCCACAACCCGCTGAGCCGCAACGCCCTATCCCGAGCCCCATTAGTGATGACGGCAAGACCGGCGTTGTCGCGCAGAAATCCGTGCTCCCGACGCCGCCGGCGTTGCAGCCAGTGCCTGGGCAGGTGCATAGTGCGGAGACGTGGCGGTTCTCGCAGTAAGGGTGTATGAGTAATGATTGGTGGATGATATGATTGTATGATTATGGGCAATTAGAGGCTTTTGTGGATCATCAAGCACGAGAGGGAGGTGATGTGATATATGTCTTGTAATAATGTTAGCTTCCCCGAGGGAGAGGAACGTTTAATACACGCAATGAATTCTTTTGCCATATAATGCTGGCCATCGTTACATAGCCTCTGATCGAGCAGACCAAGGGTGCTGTGATTTCCTTGTGGATGAACTCCATGAAAAGCCCGGAAGAGAGTGGCACGATGATCTACTCCTCGCAGATCCTGCCACTCTCCTCGAGTGCCATCAAAGGCCCGTCACGCCCATCGAAGTAGCCATCTGCTCGGCAAGGACCATGTGGAAGCGAGCTTCGTGACTCAACAGGTACGATGGCCTCGATCAGTGTCGTTGCAGCTCCGCGGCAGTGACGCTGAAGTAGGCACTGTAGTCATGGACTCGCGTCTCACGCACCCGATTCTCCTCAGAGAACTCTTGTCAGAAGTCAGTACAGTACTGCTTGGAGGCAAATGTCGAGTTTAGCTGCGCGCAAACCATGGACCTCCGCGCTTAGCCACGTCATTGCAGGCCTGGAGAGCGAAGGTGTAGCCAGTCTGATGAGTTGCATAGCAGTTGTGTCTGTTCCTGGTCACAAACCACGCGAAATTGATGGTAGGGGGCACTGGATGTCTTTGCACATTTACAGTAGCCAAGGTAAATATCTATCTCATCTGCTAGGTTGCGAGTAAGTTCGAGATATCGAAACCCTTCTCAAACAGATGCGAGACGTTTAGACTAATGTTCGCTTGGCTATGGGACATGCACGGCAATGGCATGCGTGTACCCTTCCGCGCAGAATGCGAAAATGCCTTCATTGAGAGATCGTGGCTGTTTTGAGCAGAAGTTCGACAGGACCAAGGAGGTTCATGTTCCACAGACACGAAGGAAGCATCGACTGACGCCGTTTATGGATATTATCTGTGACATTCAGAATAATAGCGATGCGATCGTATGTACGACAACACATTGAGTTTCATAGAATGAACTGTGTATTACAAAATGTTGCTCGGGTATACAGCGCGCCGACCGCAGAATCGAATGTAGAAAAACGAGTGACATAAATCGAGAGACATGGTCAAGCAGTCAGGGGGATGCATCTTCGAACTCAAGCGATACCCTCTGTGAACTCGTTGAAGAGCGTGATCGTTTCGAACCGCTCTGCCAATGTGTCGATGGCGCCTGCCTTGTTGTCGTTCATGGTAGGCGCCACAGTCCAGCCTCCTTTACTGCGTTCGGTGCGTCTGTCACGCTGTAGCGCGGCTGACTCCATCTCGATGCTCATTGCCTCGGCACTCTTGATTGCACCTTTATCTATGGCAATTGCGAGGATCGCTCGGATGGTCTCGATCATGTACGTGTAGGATGGCAGGAGTCTCTGACTCATCGAGATGCAGAAGTACAAGTAGTTCTTCCTGTCCTGGTCATCTAAGTCGTTCAGGACTGCGTTTACGGTGAACACCATTGCGCCACTCAGCGCAAGGTTCCAGTAGGCTGGTGAATACTGGATGGCGAACATGAACAGCATTCCTGCACGATTGTCAGATGGAAAGTAGATGCCGAACAAACAGAAACTTACCTTTGAGTTGCATGACTGATGCTGCAAATATGGTTCTTGGAGATGAGCCCTCGGGTACATATGCGCGAAAGCCATGTTGTTTATCCTCTGCAATATATGGGCGGAAGAGGTCTAATACGACCATGTGTACTGATGTGCTTTTCCAAGTCAGCTCGTATACTTGTGAATGTGACTCGCCGATCGCATGCAACACTGATCAGGGCTAGAAACAAGCCACAGAGCGATGCCTCGCAATATGGTTCACCATGCAAAAGTGGAGGCGGAGGAAGGCGTGCAATCCATGAAACATAGGCAGGACTTTGGAGTGGACTCACTGGAATATGAGCACCCAATGAGGTGTCTTGTCTTGCCTAGTCATGGATGTAGGCAGGTTGTCGATGAGGTCCAGAAGTTTGCGGTACTTCCCAAGAGCGAAAGCCAGTGATCTCGCCCCGATTGTGCTGTCCCGGTATATGAGAAAGACCTCGTTCACTGTAGTCCAGAGTCTGCAGAACACCGACTGAGCCCGCTGCATCTCGCTCAAGGCGGGACTGGTACTGACTGTATCCTGTTCGTTGCTGCCATCGGTGGCTTTGTTGCTCCTTAGCTCCTCGGGCAAAGGCATGACTGGTGGGTGCTCGAGCGGCTGTACCACCTGGAATTGCACCATTTGTCTGGAAGCAAAAGTCAACATCGAGTCTTATGGGTAGTATGCTCGGATTCGCATACACGAGGAAGTTGAACAGCCCCCATGCAGCCTGGCTAGCTGCTGCTACAGTCTTCGGCGAACCATAGCTGGCCGGATCAGGCTTGCCGAAGAGATTCATCCTATCAGCTGCTTCTCTCGCTGCCGTCAAGTACTTCATGGCTTTTGGTACGTCTCCATGAGTGGCAATCGTGGTATACAACAGCGCTAAGGCTGCAATATTCGGTAAGGCATCGATTTTGCCTTCTGCGGCATACAGCTTTTCTGCTTGTTCTTCGAATTGATAACTGTATTTCGCAACTGCAGGTTTCACAGACGAGTAGCCTTGCTGAGCCGAATCAGTACCCGCTTTATTTCTATACGTTCAATTGCTTACCAATGCAAACGCTAGTAACGCGCTGACCATGAGAGGTGAGCATGTTGACTCTGAATCGATCTTGCAGTCAACAAGGTCACTGATGAATTGTGACGCATCGAAGAAGCACCATATTGGGTGGTGGGTTTCGAGATACAGCGAGATCGCAGACGCAGCATCTTCGTTCGCAAGAGGCACAGATGTCCAGAAGCCAATGTCAAGCTTCTCAAGCCGCGCATCGCAATACCTGGGATGGTTTGATGGTTTTTCTGTGCTCTGGACTTGCTCGAGTTGTTTCGTGTACACCTGTGCCGACTCACCACCGAGGAACAGCTTGCTCACGGTGTCTTGCGCAACGGCAGGAAGATCAAGGGCACAGTATGCCTGTGGGTGGCGAACAAGCAATTCGAGTTCGCCGTCCGAATGTACAGCTGGTAGGATAGCTCTTGCTGCGGCTTGCTCTGACAGAGTGGAGTGTGGCGACTCTCCGCGGAGGGCCCTTAAAACGTCAGCAGGTGCAGCACCCGCACCCAGCCGCTGCACCGTATCGTGAGCAACATGTTCTGCCCGGCCTTGAAGATGTTCGAAAATATCCTGGAAGGCGACTAGTTTTTCTCGCAGGGTAATGTTCTCCCGCTTCAGAACGGTCGGGCGCATTTCCAGGTCCTCCTCGTTCATATAGACGCAGCGCCTGTCGCGCCTGTGACAGGCGGCACATACGGGTCGCGAGCCATCGCAGCCAATTCTCTTCTGACGGCACTCGTTGCAGGCGACCGAAACACGCTTCCTTTTCGAACTGGGTCCAGTTGGCGGAGGAGACCTTGGCCGCGTCGCCGGTAGGAGTGGTCTCAACGGACCGATGTTGTTGTTGTTCATCGTAGCTGTCGAGATGGTGCTCCAGCGCGGCCGCAAGGAAGAGGTCGTGCTGCTCGCTATGAATGGCTGCGGACGTTTGTGCCAGGTCAGCTCCCGCAGCACCTGTGCCACATCCAAACGACTGATGGATTTCCTGCCAGCCAATGACTTGATAATCACTGCGGGCCGTGAGTTTTACGACATCATTCTGCGAGCAGATGCTTTTTTGTCAAGACACAAGAGGGGTTTTCAGATGGGGCAGGATTGCACGGCATCGAGCCCATTGGCTGCCCCACTGGGTGCCTAAGAACACCTCCACTTCCTTTGTCCAGGACTTGCATCCTTCGCCGCAGCCTCACGTGGTGGCGGCCTCAATTCGAGCAGGCGCTTCGAGACGCAGCAACTTCAGGACATGATCCACAGGCCGCACTCGCAAAAAACGAGCACTAAAGCACGGACGGAGACAGCCGTTTGCCGTAGGTACCGGAGCACATCCCGTGAGCGAGCATGAATCTCATCTGCTGCTATGCGGCACCCAGGCACAACGTCTTACACATGACCACTGCGCAGCAGTGATCCTCCTTCCTCCAACCCGCGTTGCCTATTCGCGGACCCTGGAGCGTTTCACACCGCTTGCGAGCCCGCTCCTGGGTCACTCGGTTCGGTATTGCGAAGTCCCTGAAAGTCCAGGCTATCGGCGTCGCTGCGGCACGAGAAGCGCCTGCTGGGACGGTCCCTAAACTACCGGTAGACGCCGAACGAGCATTAGTTGTGACAAGCTGCACACTGCAAAGGTATGCACTCGAATCCTTCAGAGTACCACAGCATTCGCGACAATCCAATTCATTGAACGCAGTGAGACGGAGGCAACATGCTTGCTTTTGCCACCCCTTATCTTAAGTTCTGCGTATGCTGAAGTCACTGGTGCAGCGTCCTCCATCCCTTGACTTGCAACTCCTGCATCTCCGAATGCAGGACGAACGCCCCCTCAGACCCTTATTACCGGGGGCAAAGAGATCAGTGGCGCCACCGCAGCCCCGACCACGAGACCGGGTTGCCTCCGCATGTGAGGCGTGTAGAAAAAGGAAGACGAAATGTAACGGTGGGCGTGCAGAGCCGGGGCAAGAAGGCGTGAGGCCCATCTGTTCCGAAGTTCGTAGCGGGTTCACCGATCGCGATGTATCAACACTGACAAAATGTTAGTGCAAGAAAAGATCCACTACTTGTCATTATGTTGCAGACTTGACCGAAACACAAGGTAATCTCCCCACAGCCTGCCTGTGATCACGATCTGACCCGTGTGCAAGGCCAAGCTATCAAACGCAGATACGACATCCTCAAGACTCAGAATGAGGCGTATGCCGAGCTCTTCGCGCTCATCCAGACACGTCCTGACAATGAGTCGCTCGAGGTCCTTCGGCGCATCAAGATGGGCGGTGATATCGAGAGTGTTCTCCGCCACGTTAGAGATGGAGATCTCTTTGTGCAGTTGAGTGTTGAACCAGAAACAAGGCTGCGTTACAACCTTCCCTACATGGACTCAATGCCTGCCTTTTTGTTGGTTCCCGACAACCAATACCTCACCACTCCGCTCTTCGAAGCAACTTTCGAGCCGCCAAGATCTTCGTCAGACCTTGTGACTCCTGAGCAGTCGCCTCCGAGCAAATGTATGGACCCCTACATGAAGCCAAGTCATGCAGCTGAAGTGGTAGAACCTATACTTGATCGCGTCTACGCAAGGCAGTGGACAAATGTCATTGCCAATGATGGTCTCTTCCGGCGCCTCATCAGCATTTACCTTTCGCATCAGCATGCGACCTTCTTCTGGTTCAACAAGGACTTGTTCTTGGAAGATATGGCTGCGCGTCATACGCAATTTTGCTCATCACTCTTAGTCCATGCTGTGCTCGCTGCTGCATGTGTAAGTGTCTTCGAGTGGTTGGCATGCTAAAGTGTTAACCTTACCAGCAAGCGTACAAGGGCATACCTGATCTGGCCAAGCTCGGGATGCCTGACAATCTTCAGAATCGTTTCCTGCTCGAGGCTAAACGTCTGTGGGAGCTCGAGCTGGGCATCAGCCGTCTCACTTCGATCCACGCCGCGCTGGTGCTGCATGGTGTCTTGAATGTAAGCGGATTGAGCACTGTTGGAGACTTCTATACTTCAGAGGCTATCACCATGGCGCACAATCTGCGATTATTTGAACCAGCGCCCGCGAGACTGAATCTTAGACTTCGAAGGGGTCACGAGTTCACCGCCTGGGCGCTATGGCTGTGGCAAGTCGGTGTGGTATGATTGCCCCACTTGCATTTGCATCCTGACAGCTCCTTCTTCGCTGGATCCATGTGCCGCACCTGATGGCTTGGCTGACGTGTCATGTAGACCTACCATTACCGACGTGCATCTTTCATTAAACACCCACCGGCATTCGCTGCGCCAAATCCAGATGTCGACCCAGACTGGTATGGCGAGGTCTACGTACGTTATCCGTTAAGCCGGACCATTACACGCATGCACCTTGGCCATGTGATGAAAGCGACGATCAACCTTCGAATCATCATGAACGACATTTCACTATTGCAATTTGCCTCTGGCGAGCAGAAGGAATTGACCTCTGCACAAGTGCTTGCTCTTGAGACAAGACTTGATTCGCTAATGCAGAAGCTTCCTCCTACTTTGGCTCCAAACAGGATCTCGCTACCCTGTCACTTCAACGTTCAGTAAGTCACGGTTATTACACAACATCAGAGCAGCTTTTCCAAAAGCAGCGGTATGCTTGACCAGACTGTGATCGGCATGTGCTCGACTATGCACACACCGTCGTTGAAGAGCTAGAGGAACGACACCATTACCACACAGCTAGCTAATTTTTCCCCCAGCACTGAATACTACATCATCCTGCACAGCCTCTTCCAAGGCCAAGTCGTCGCGCACCGGTCGAAACCAGAACCTTCGCAGCTATTCCACGGTAAGACGGCACTTGAGATACAGAACGAGGCCTATGTTAGATTTGAGACCGTTATGCGCGTCCGTTACCTACGACACAGCTTCGACGCCTACGATGCATGGAGTCTATTCTTCCTCATCTACCTTGGCAATCTTGCGATCGACTCACTCAGCAACGATGATTCCACCGTTGCGAAGTTGACTACCGCCGAGGTCATCCGTTCAACTGCTGTGCTCTGCATCAATGGGCTCATCAGCCAGTCTCACTTTATGTACGCAGGTACATTACTGTCCTGCAGTTTGATCGAGCAGCTCAAGCCCGTTGACAAGGCCCGCTTGGGCCGCCACATTTCCCCTGGCATAAGACAAATCGACCATCCTTTCGACAGCGAAGTATGTAATCATCCCGTAAACCGACTGACTTCAATCAAATAACGCGATGCTGCAGTGGCCGATGCCTAACATCAAAGTCGAGCGCGACGAAGAAGCGACGATGAATTACATCTTGAAGGACGTGCGCGAGTTATCAATCGCACAGAATGCTCTTGAACAAGAGCCTGTGCCGTCATCATGAAGGTGGCCTTACGAAATTACGACTGAGTAGCATTTGCACAGCGTTGTGGCCGATACCCTAGACCTAAGCCACACTCAGATTTATGTAGAACATTTGGCATCGACTAAAGTATATTCGATGCAACACCCTAAGACTCTTTCTCTGGTTTAAGCAAATGATCTCGCGGACCTTCTGTGATTGCGGACTTATGCAGTGGCCACAGAATAGCATGTTATCCCAGATGACCTTCTGCATGTCGCTACATGGCTCATATCGCATCACACAAGAAAGCCCACTTGACCGAGCCGTCGGTGCGTGATCAATCGCTCATCCTCAAGTCGTGATTACTCATCTTGATATTGTACTTTTCGTCCACGCGTCATTGAGGAAGGCGCTTGCATTTGCAGTTGCCCTTGGAGTTGTGTCACTAACGGATGACGCTACACAGACCCCGGAACGTCGGGTGACACAGCGCATCTACAGCATCGCTGATACGACCTGCATACACGAGCCGTCAGGGTCTACCTCCTGCCCTGCGTCAAAGGTACTTCCAGCGTCAGCCGGCACGACTCTCGTGTTGTAAGAAAGCTGATCGTAGAAGGCTTGAGACTTTGTCTCATGTCGACGCGTAGGAAAGGTCTGTGTACAACGCCTGCCAGTCCCTGAACAAAATGCAAAGTAAGCGTTGATTATCTCCAGTCTTGTTTGAAGTGAGCACCTCCTCTTCTTTACATTGCAATGACTTACATCCGCTGCAGCGAGTCCGGAGTACGTGGACCGTTTGCAATACATCTTCGGCCATCTTCGGTCGCAGCCTCTCGTTTGACAAACGGCGCTTGGACGTCATTGGCTTCATTGTGTCAACAACAACGACAAGCCATCGTAGTACCCTAGTTGCACATCAAACGATGCGCGTACTTACGATCAATCTCTACAATGCGAGCGTATACTCAAGCTCAACTCCGATGAGAGTGGCTCCAATTCTCCCGTCGAACAGCATCACACGCTTGTGGTGCAAGTCCTCCCCTTTGCACCTTCCTCAGGTGCAAAGCAAGGGTCCAAAGGTAACTTCCACCGACCACGACCCCTCACCTCCAACTTCCACGAGCACCGGTGCACTTTCCATCGTGACGCAAAACGCTTGCTTAAAGAGTCAAGTCGCTAATACACCTCTTGTTTGTCGCCCGCCGTTCTCCTCTTCTCACCTACAACCCAACATCAGCTTCTTCGACAAGAACCGACCACAGCCAGAACATCACTAAATTCCCAACAACCCAAACAAGCACTAGCCATCCTCACCATGAAGCTCACCGCTGCCTTCTTGACCGCACTGTCTGCAGTGTCTGCAGTGACCGCAGCCTCGGATGGCTACTGGGATGTCCAATCGCCAGGCTTCCGTCTCGTCCTGAGGTCCAGTAACTCAACCTACAATGGGTAAGTGCTTCCAAAATCATACCTTTTGTCTGTTTCATTCCAGCTAACCTCTGTGCAAGCACTGCCCTCGGAGCCTGCCACCAAGGAGCCGCTATCGAAGGCCTTTGCATCACCAGCGAGACGGTCCAGGATCCACCAAGCTCTTATACCACCTTCTACCACAACGTCAGCTCCGCCAGGAACGAGGCTGCGGGAGCTGCCAATGCTGATGGCCCTATTAGTTGGCTCCTTCGAGCTGGTAACCTCACAGTCCCGTCTGCGATGCACCTCGCACTAGACACCACATCTAACGTCGCCAACCCTACCTTCTTCCCCGGCACGGATGACTTCACGTCTGTTGCCTTCGAGGAGGATGGCTGTCTCTACATCGATGCAAGCCGTGATGACACTGTCAGCCCTCCCGTCTACTTCGACCCCGACCGCCATGTCAAGAATTGGTACATCTGTCTCACCAGGTACTCGTACCTATACACCACGCTGTCATGGAAGGTAGGTCTTACGGGCAAGCCTCAGAACCCATCCTGCCAGCCGGTCGACGTCATTCGGGTACACAATTGAGGAGCAGGCATTTCGTGGCATGGAGGTCTTCAGGCTTCGTGTCGATTGTGATCGATCGACGAAGAACGGTGTGTTGTTGTTAATGATCATGAAGTCGGCGGATGAGTCTTGCTCAATGTACATTATTGGTATTGCCTGCATCACACGATAAGCGTTTGCATTGATTCGACGAATGTTTTCTGGACTCACAAGTGGCTTGCTATGTGCAGTGACTTGTTCTATGTGTTTTCAGCATCTGCAATATGTCTTAAGAGTAAAGAGTATCTCATCTAGAACAGTAGATCCGGATACTCGCCCAGGGCACCGCTCTTGCCGCCGTCGAAGAAGCTGTGCATGCCGTCCATCTCGGCGAACTTCTCAGCAACCTTCAGCCCTCTCAGCCTCTCAGCTTCAATGATGTCCCAGTTCCACTCTGTACTGTTGATAGGCTTCGGTAATGCGCCATTCGCATGACCGTTTGCATCGCCAGTCTGCTTGCCGCCCTGATAGACCCAACCCTCAGGCTTCGCAGGTATCATATCCGCATCTATCAGCGCCTGCTCGGGCGGCACGGTAATCCTACCCCTCTTGATTACATACTTCGCGATTCCCGTCGCATACACACTCTGCAGCAGCTCCTCCTCACTGAAGTCTTTGCGCGGCCGCCTCGTCTTCCGCCACGGCTGCAGCGTCCAGCTCTCCGGCTTGCCAACCCCAGGCTTGACCAAATGCGTGATAAGGTAAAACCACTTCCTATCCCAGCACAACAGGCGCGTCCACATCTCATACTTTGTATACGGCAGAATCTCCTTCTTGAAGTTACAGCAAATGCCGCCCAGCGCTATGATGTGGCTCCCCCTTGTACCGTCTGTGGCGCCGATCGCGCCGTTCAGCTGCGACTTTTTGTTCCCGCCTAATCGGCTGTTCTTTTTGATCCCGTTCCGAATTATCGCTGTAAAGAGGTGCGTGCGGCTGATGTCCAT
This sequence comes from Didymella pomorum, assembly GCA_022225945.1. Taxonomy (NCBI): domain Eukaryota; kingdom Fungi; phylum Ascomycota; class Dothideomycetes; order Pleosporales; family Didymellaceae; genus Didymella; species Didymella pomorum. The sequence continues at coordinate 350,738 of JAKJXN010000016.1, read as the reverse complement.
GTCGCTGAAATAAGTGCTGTTGGACTTGTGCAGGTTGTAGTCTGTTTCGAGGAGGGAGGTGTGGGTTGACGTTATTACGGGCTGGAAGAGCGCGTGGGGTGGAATTGGGGTCGGTTGGAAGTAGATATGGTAGATCATTGCGCGGAAGATGCGTATCTGGTCCTGTTAGCTGCGGTTCCTGGACGGTGGACAGGAGAGATCGGGCGAGGGGTGACTTGCGTGCCAGACGAAGGGGAGGTTCTTCAGGTTCGCCAGCGCCAGCAAGATCGCTGCAATTCGCCAAAGACCACCTGGTTGGCCATAGCCTGTCGCGTGGACGAGAGAGAGGAGGATGTTCTTTGCATATGCAGGGTTGCTTGCGACTGCCGCTATCGAAGCTCCAGCAACAACGATGCTCAGTGCGTGAGCCATTGTGACCATGCCAGAGTAGACGGGCTGGCGGAACTGAGACAAATAAGGAGCGGCGCCAAGCTGACTGTAAGGACTGATAGTCTTGACACGAGATGGGATTTCGTGTTTTGTCACGATTGCGATCACATTGCGAGCCGAGGCACTTCCTGTTTGGAGCTAGTCTCCATGATCTGCGATGGTGTCTTGAGCATCTCGCAAGCTTCTCTGCTTATATCTCTTCAATATTTGTAGTAAGGTATGTATGATTTGGAGCAGAAGGCGAGCACACCTAGGCACATGTGAAAGATAGACGATTGTCAAAAGGCTGCCGGACATACAATCAGGCTCACACCCAGTGTCATGGCTGCCCGTGTCACTCCTGGCGCATCAGGGCTTCTTTGCTCCTTGTACTTGCTTTGTCCTATACTCACAAACTCAACTACTTCAGTCTGACCATCCTATCACGATACAGTCCGTGTTCCGTTAGTCATAATTGCTGGAGGGTTGGACGCCGTTCGGCCTTTCCTCTGAGTATCAGGGCTCCCTCCTTCTTGCCTGTCGTCGTGTCGACCACTTCCACCGAATTCTTGTGCAAGTCACGAAGGAGCCTTAATGTGACCTTCTGATTAGCACAGTGGGATTCGTCGCGATGAAGAAGGTGTCTCCGTGTGCCCACATCTCCACTCGTGGACCTGTGGACAGCCGCTGCCCCCGTTAGGCTTGATGCTAGTGCGTGTGAGGCTAGCGCGACGCGAACTCTAGGGTCTTCCTTTCGATGATGAGCAATGCAATTTGTCTTCAACACCTTCGACGGCAACATACTCTTCATGAAGCAGGTTTTGCAGCTGATTGTGTGACAGAGATAGCGACGTGCATGCTCTCAGGCCTAGACTTTCACGCTGATTCAACGACAGAAAGATATTGTAATCTGATCGCACCTTAACAGCCGCAACGCAGTACCATCCCGTGCGGCTTCGCAGCCATCCAATGTCTCTGCTAAGATGCACTGCTGAATCTATTCACCGGATCCCTTACCGAGCGATAACCCGCCCAGGTATTCATGTTGACTCCCAGAAGCGAGGTTTTGCTTTTCTCCACAGGACCAAGTATTTCCCTTTCAGGACAACATACCCGGCCTCTATGCGGCTACACCTGACCAGCGCCTGAACACGCCGCCTATCCAAATAATCCGAGTCAGGTGCCTGGTAAGTGTTCGAGATATGATGCTTGTTTGTGCCCCGGATTCTGGCTCCTGGATCCACGCTGCGACTCGCGTTCGTGTAGTTGCGACCGTTTTCTCCACTTCTGTCCTGGGTTCCCGACGGCCCTTGCCACATGGTGGCCTACAAGAGCCGGACTCCCCACTGTCGCGTGTCATTTCATAAACTCCATGATTGAGGCTCTGCTGTTGCTTGGACTGGGCTGTCTGCTTTCGGCTTTTTCTGAACTGTTCACGTCGAGACGAAGACTACAATCAGCATTTGCCATTCTCCACTCAACCTAGGCATCACATCCCTGCTTCCCTGTATCCAAAAACACACCAAGGGCCAAGAGTCGATCATCTGCTGCTTGTTCGACAATATCTCAGCTCTCTTTGGAAGACAGTAGAGGTTGAAATCGCCTCTTAGGATCTTTCTTGTCGACCCCAAAGACCTCCTTTGATACCTCACCCCTCTACTTGCACACTCGGTGCGCACACTCCACGGTCATGACTTCCAAATCGACTGCCGTCGTCTCCCTCCCCACACTCACACAAACCGGCGCCACCGTTGCCTTGCAAGCCGCATCGCTCTACGCTTCAGAGCTTGGCTTACCAATGAGCATCGCCATCGTCGACGCGCACACACACCTACTATCCTTCACACGGCAAGACACCGCCAAGCTATCCAGCATCGAAACCGCGATCTCCATGGCCATGACATCTGCAAGCAATCGTCTCCCCACCTCCGCGCTCTCAGACACATATACTGCTCCTTCGTCCCTCTTCTCCTCACCCCAACGCCTCTGCACAATCCCCGGCGGCCTGCCCATCCTCTCGCCCACCGGCGCCCTCCTCGGTGCAATTGGCTGCAGCACAGGAACCAGCATGCAAGGCGAAGACGCCGCAGCTGCGGGCCGCGACGCTGTGCTCGCGTTCATCAAACGCGAGACAGAGGATGAAGAACGCCGGATCGAGAAGGAGCGTGAGAAAGTGCTAAGACTGTGGAAAGAGAAGGAGGGTGAAGTTGAGAGTCTGAAGGATGAGTTGGATTACGAGCGGTATGGGTCGGGGAAGAGGAGGAAGACGAGTAGTGTCGGGTTAGGCGCGAGCGCAGGTCTGAGTGCGGGAGGGGCGGGGCCGGATACGCCGCCTGAGGAGGGCGAGATTGGGGGGTTCCTTGAGCCGAGTTTTGTGGGGGAGGTCAGGGTTGGGGGTTTCTAAGTGCCTTGCTAGTGAGTGTGGTTTTTGATGTTGAAAATTTGCAGCTGTACTTTGTATATCAGGCATTAAACCCATTGCGACGCTAATGACGATGACTACAAGTTCGCGCTTGTCTGCCCTTCTTGCTCGAAAAACTTCACATCCAAGCCTCCCAGATCTCCCTTTTCCCTCCACGCTTCTAGGATCTTGATGAATGCCTGACTGCCATAGCCGTACGTTGCGTTCCGTGCTGCGCTCACGCTCGGCTTGCCCTCATTATTGTAGTACCCCGGCGTACACTCCTTGAAGAACTCAGCCCTGATCGCCGTCCCCTTAACAATAGTATCACACCATTCCTCCTCCGCCTGTTGTGTAGGCTCCATCGTCCGGATCCCACGCTTATTGCACTCTGCAATCACGTACGCGAAGTGCCGCGCCTGCTCAGCAGTGACGTGCATAAAGTTCGGCGTCAGTGCGGCCTGCACAATGGACACCCAGAGGCAGTTTGGAAAATCACGACTAGCCCAGCCGTGCAGCGTCGAGGCGCCATCTTTCCACTTCTCGGTGATTGTTGTCCCGTCGCGGCCGTATATCTCGATGCCGGTCTTGTGCGACCATTCGTTTGCGAGCTCAAAGCCGGTCGCGTAAATCAGGCAGTCGATCTCGTACTCCGTGCTGTTGGCGACGACGCCTTTCTCGGTCAGATAGTCGACACCCTTGCCGTGGGTGTCAACCAGCTTGACGTTGGGGCGGTTGAACGTCTGGAGGTACTCGTCGTGGAAACAGGGGCGTTTGCAGAACTGGTTGTACCACGGCTTCAGGGACTCGGCGGTTTCCTTATCTTTGACTACTTCGTCGCAGCGCGCACGGATGCTCTCCATCTTCTTGAAATCCGCGAGCTGAACCTTCGCAGCGAATGCAGCGGGATCCTTTGTTGGATCACCTTTGACGGTGAGCAGGGAGCGAATGATGTCAGTCCAGCGATCACCAACGAGATCTTCCGGTTCGTTGCCGCCGTTGACGAGGCTGTCGAAATTGTCCATGCGATGCCTCTGCCAGCCAGGCTGCAGGCTCTTCGCCCAGTCCTCATCGGTAGGTCGATTGCCGCGGACATCGATTGACGAGGGTGTACGCTGGAAAACGTAGACTTGCTTTGCCCATTCACCGAGGTGAGGGACAATCTGAACGGCAGTGGCGCCTGTGCCGATGATACCAACGCGCTTGTCCTTCAGCTTGTGGAGGTTTCCAGAAGGGTCGCCGCCTGTGTAATCGAAGTCCCATCGGGAAGAGTGGAAAGAGTGACCTTTGAACTTGTCGATCCATTTCAGACCAGGCAGTTTCGGTCGATGCAACGGTCCTGCAGCTGGAATGATGAATCGCGATTTGATTACATCACCGCGTGAAGTGTGAGTGCTCCACTTCCCTTCCTCCTCATGCCACCGCATCTCATGTGTCTCTGTTTGAAACAGGGCTTTTGAATACAGGTCATACTTTTCGCCGATCATGCGTGAATGCTTGAGAAGTTCCTTTGCTTTTGCGTACTTCTCTGTAGGCATATAGCCGAGCTCCTCTAGCAGAGGCATGTATATGTAAGACTCAATATCGCATTGTGCACCTAAAGTGTGGCATTAGTGACGGCCCACAGGAATACTGTTCGTAGAACATACCCGGGTAGCGGTTCCAGTACCTACAGTCATCAGTGAAGTGCACTCAGAGTGGCATTTCTAACTTACCACGTCCCACCAAAGTCCCCCGCCTTTTCAATGATCTTGAAGTTCTTGACTCCAGCCTCGATCAACCTCACAGCCACAACCTGCGCTCCATACCCGCCGCCGACAATCACAACATCCGTCTCCTCTTGCACCGGCTCCCTCGTGAACCCAGGTTCAACCCACGGATCTTTCAGGTAGCGCGAGAGCTTGCCATCGAGGAGCGTGTACTGCTCGATGCCCTCATTGCGAGCAAGGCGCCTGTCTCGTTCGGCGAGATACTTCTCTTTGAGCGCCTTGGGATCGAATGGGAGTGGTTCTTGCTCAGCCAGATGTTCAGTTTTGGCTTCGACTGTAGATTTGTCGGCGAGCGGGATGGGGACCTCGGTGATGGGTGCCGGGGCGACAATCTTTGCTGTGGCCATGGTGTTGTGGTGGGAGACTTGAAGAGGCTCTGGTCTTTGGGTGCTTTCTATGCCCCTTTTATGAGTTTCCCAGGGTCAGCACTCGTTTTTGACTGCTTGGAGTGCTGCAATGGTCAGCGTTGTGAGCCGCGGTAAGTAGACAGTAGTAGCTTCCCCACTTGCTCTGTACCACGAACAATGCGGAGCGCTTTGGTGTCCGAGATCCGGTCCAATTAGAGTATTTGCGGTGCGAGATGTGTGTTGGTCTCTCGTCACGCTCACGCGTCCCGAGAGACGTGTTTCGAAGCGCAACGTATGAGAGCGACTCGAGACCGAGGATGTGGCGTACCGCTGTGCATGAAGATCCGGGGTAATCGGTGGGGTAAATCAAGCCGGCCGAGTCCTGCAAGGCGACTCGCTGAAGTCAGCTCTAAGCATAGAACATCAGCTATTATTGCAGAGGCGTCTCAAAGCCAATTGCACTGATGGCAGAGAGTTCTTGCGTTGCTGAGTGGCAGGGCCTGCTGCTAATGTCAAGGACCGTTGATTGATGACGTCACGTTCGCAAATGGAAGGAATGATCAAGATCAATTCTATTGCTCACATCTCACCCGGCCTTCAAAGCTGGTCTCAGTAAGAGTTTGTTCGTTATGTTCAATCGGTCCACCAGGGTCCTCGTTCACGACCGCATCCGCATCTTCGCGCGCTTCATCCACACCTCACATCGTCTCGAAGCGATGCCCATGCATGTAGATCCCGAATCCGTGATCCTTGTAGCAAAAATCGTTCTAAACACCTACATAACAGTTGCAGAGCCTGTCGCAGTTCTTTGGATCAGCCTTGCAGATCCAGCCCTCGCATCACACGTTAGTAAAGAGCCATGAACTTGTGTAAAACTGAGTCACTTACCGTCTTGCACTGGTTAAATTAGACCTCGCCGTACGTTGTATCACCCGACCCGGTGTCAGAAGCTGTAGCGACCGTTGCATCGCTGGCGGAGATGTTGGCAGTGATAGTGTTCGCGGGGCGGTGACGGTATCAGCACCCTCAGCCTCAGCAACCGCCTCGACAGGAGTGGCATCATCGATAACGCCAGATGTGACACCTTGCATGGCGAGGGGATAGTCGTGAGTGTCGGTCACCAAGGTGCAGTCCGTGTACCCGAAGCTTTTGTAGCCCTAAACCCAGATATGCGTCGCGCACTCGCAGATGCTGTAGAGTTTGAGGTCATTAGTCTTGTACCGGATGTACGACTAGAGCTTGTCAGTAGCTTCTCACGCTTTCACATCAATCCTTTGAGCTCGAATTACAGTCATGCACTCATGCTGGCGCTGGTTGCACTGCTCGGATGTGACGCCCATGTTAACCTTTGGAGGGACGTAGACTGGGTTGCTGCCGCCTTTGGGGCGGAGACAGATCATGTGACGGAGACTGTTACCCCGTTGTCACAGGTAGGCGAAGAAGAGGTGATAGTGTCGGCAGGAACGGAGTCAGTACCGGCAGCGTCAGCGACAGCCTCGATAGGAACGGCATCGTAACGACGGTTGAAGTCCGAGATCAAGAGGTCCGCAAAATCCTTGTCGTTGGTAAGGAGGTCTGGCTCGCCATGGATTAGCGGCTTCCAGATCGAGTCCTCAATATTTGGTGAGGCTGACGAGTGGTCATCGTGACCATGAGGAAGGGGGTGAGGGCGAATCCTCTTGATGGAGGCTATGTTCTCGTCGCTGGCGCTGGCTGGGGGTCATTAGTGGCAGCGATCCAAACAAGAAGCTTGATCGACTCATTAACACCCTCACCGACAGTGCGAGAGTCGTCGGTCTTGATGACGGCGAGCGCTGCGTTGCTAACGTCAGCTCGCGGCGGGATGACAGTGGCGGCAGCAATGTCAAGGAAGAAGACGATCGCAGATAGAGCCTTCGTTACGACGGTGGATTGCTGTTGAGCTGATGTGGAGGAAAGAAAGAGGGAGTGGGCGACAGTGGAAAGGTTAATGAAAGGGGGTGGGCAGAGCTTACCGCTCGTCGGAGGCGATGCCACCTTCACTTGCACACGAGTGAGACGCTGCGGTGCATATGAGCGAGATCGGGGAAGAGACGGTGAGCAGGCGGGTCAGAGCATCAGTAGCGCTTAAGTAAGAGGATCGGTGTTTGTTATTTGCACAGCCGCAATCTTGGTATGCCCGTGAGATACACTACTAACAATCACCCAGACGTATTGATCCAGTCTCCTCAGTCGTGCCTAGATATCCCATCTCATTCGCCTCTTCATCTTTCACAGTAGGCATACTACACTCATGTAATGCTTCCAGGGGTGGTGGCTCTTGACCCCTGCCACGTCGTTGTTGCTGGGACCGAGCGGAGGGATATGGCCATGTCGCGAGCGGAAACGAGTCGATAGTCTTATGTAGCAGCGATATGACCATCTATGGGTGTGTCAGGGAAGTGCTTCTTGACCCAGACGATGTCAGCGTCGCTGGGATCGTTGGGCACAGAGATGGCAGACGCGGTGGCGATACTCATGACGGCAACAAGCACGGTAGTGATCTTCATCTCGACGGGTGTTGGTAGTTGGTATTGAATGAAGAGAGAGGTCATGAGAGGCGTAAGTGGGTCTGGATTATGTATCGAGGAGGCAGGGGGAGGCCCAAGTGGTTTTCACTTGCACTCACCGGTTTGAGAAGTCCATTCACCAAGTGCACTAGACTAGCTCCCCTGAATTGGAGTGAAGTCATTAGGCCCGGTATATTACTAATCTGCTGCCAGAATCTTTAGCGTAGAGCGCCGACGTGCTGCAGCGGCTTGGCCTAAGAGCCATCTGTTGGCAGCGATGAAGGAGTTCCGCTAGACTTACGACGCATGACAAGCATGCAACACGCAAAACAAGAGTGGTAGTATTCGGAGAGGTCAGGAACCTGTCCGGAAAGGCACCTTCAGTCAGAGTAAAGGAGGCATTCAACAGTTCTCAAGAGCCCTTTTGTAACATAAAAAGTCCTCTGACAGCTCCAAGTATTACTTTGCGCTATAAGTACCTTAAAGTGGCGATAGAACGCAAATACGAAGCAGATGCTCAGGAACTGCCTCTCTGAATAGACATCTGGCTTCTCCGAATAGTGGTGCTCCGAGAAACTTCGGGTGGCGTAAGCGGTATACTTCTTACTGCCGAACATCTCAGTGAAGCTTGGGCCGCTCGACAACAGTCACTGCCGAACTAGACGCGGAATATCGTCATCCCAGGTTACTGCATGAATCTGATCTTACCTTTATCCCATCTCATTGTGCCAGAAACCCAACGGTAGTTCCGCGGCCCCTCATTACATCTACAGAACTGGCCCAAAGGGCAGTGACAGCAACGATGAGTGCATCTTACACCGTCTGACAAAAGCAACCAGGACACTCGGCCGTCCAGGTCTTTCTATTGTGTAGGTCTCTTGGCGTGTAGCCAACGGTGGCAATTTTTGAATTCGGCCAGAGGTCTGCCCTTCGGCTCTGTGTGATCTTGTGGCGACTGAAGACGTCAAACATGGCAGATTTTAGGTCTTGAAGTCCATAATCCAGACGTCCAAGGCCGAGATTCACAGCGAGAGCGTCCAGCGCCTTCCGGAAAGCTAGTCCTCATGTCTCCTGCTCAGAATCTGGAAGCCGTTGCTATTCTCGATTCATTGAGTCAAGGACTTCGAGAAACATGGAGTGGAGAGGTCGCTTGTAGTCGACTGGAATTCGTTCGTGCTCTTGTACCAGCCCTAGAAATGCGAAGACACGATCTCTGGGGTCAACGCAGCGATAGCTGCTGAAGTGTTCGATACACCAGCCGAATGACTCGAGGCGAGGTGAATCGGGATCAAGCCTGAAGAACCTTGCGTAGCGAAGAGAGCTGAGACTCGTTCGTGGTGACCTCGTTCCTTGAGCCAAAGGACGGTACTTGTGGCAATCTCGCGCATGCTCTGCTAGCACAGTTCGACCGCTACTGGTGTCCCGCGAGTGAAGACGCGTACTCTCTTTGCGACAAGGATTTCTTGAACCACCCACAGACGTGTGGAACATCGATCACACAGAATCATGCTCAGACAGGCTAGTGTCGGCCGATGCTAGAATTCATCCACGGCGTTGCGTTGTCGCTCTGAGCCTTTCCCAAGCTAAGCCATCACTGTCCTTGACCTGGAATAGATACGAGACATGGCTCTGGCGTTTCATGGTCGAGGCTAAGGTGAGGTTTCTTTCGGAAGGGTGAGCAGCTCGAAGGCGCACCGGCGCGAGTCCTAGAAGGAGCCATTCCAGGGCTGTCTCAGGGCTGCGGAAAGAGCGACGTGGAATAGCCAGAATCCTATTTCTGCCTACACATCGCCAATGCTGCCATACTGACCTCTAAATTTCCCAATCTCCTTGCTGCATTAACAGCCACAGCCTGCAAGACTAGAATGCTTTACTTACTAGGAGCGGTGTTGAGGTCTTAAAGATCGAGTTGCGGATGAGGAGCTCCCCGCCTTTCGGCATCGCAATGACGCAACATATACCTCGATTCCGTAGCAATCAAAATTCTGGAGACACACGACAACGATGCTGCTCTCATTTTCCCCACAGTCCGTCGGGAAAGCTGATTCGGAATGAAGAGGCTGTGGAGTGTAGTCCGGAGACTCCTGCCCCAAGCGTGTGCGGCGTGTACGCGGCTGCTCATTGGCGTGTAGCGATCCCTCTGCGCTCGTTTATCGCCATAAGCGGCTAGGCGATAAGGGTCCCGGGGTGGCTAAGCTTCTCGTCGCGTGGAGTAGCTCTGTTTGGGAAAAGTGGTGGACTATCGCGGACTATCGTGTAACTACAACGATATCGGTATCTCGCATTGAGGCGGGATTATAAAACGCAAGATGCCCCTCCGAGGGGTGCTTCTATCTCCGCTTGCTTCCAATTGCTACTTCTGATAGCGCTCTTTGGACTGTAGGATCGCAACAGAGCATTCCATCGCGTAACGGTTTCTCGCGCTCTGGTCCACCCCCGCATTTGAGCTTCCGCTCAGCGCTCGACATATTTCTTTGAGACTCCGAGCATAGCCGCTCACTCTCCAGCTGCACACAATGGCATCCCTCCTCCGCACCACAGGCCGCGCGCGGTCGTCGCTCGTCCGCCCAACGGCACAGGCGCTGCGCAGGCAGTACGCTTCTGCTGCAGCCGCCGCCGTGTCTTCGGACGCTGGCGAGCAGCCATTCTTCCCCGATGAGCCCAGCCAGCCCATCGTCAAGACACAGATCCCAGGCCCCAAGAGCAAGGCGGCGATTGAGCGCCTCAGCAAGGTCACCGACACGCGGAGCTTGAACATGATGGCCAACTACCAGCAGAGCTACGGCAACTAGTGCGTGCTTCAATCAGTGCAGATGTGGGTGACCACTGACAACCGCATAGCATTGCCGACCTCGACGGCAACGTCCTCCTCGATGTCTACGCGCAGATTGCCTCGATTCCCGTGGGCTACAACAACGCCGCCCTCCAGCTCGCCGCGACTTCGCCCGAAATGGCCTCCGCCATCATCAACCGCCCCGCGCTCGGCAACTTTCCTCAGCACGACTGGGCCGACATCCTCGAGACAGGCATCCTGTCCGTTGCGCCCAAGGGCCTGGACCAAGTCTTCACCGCGCAAGCCGGCTCCGACGCAAACGAGCTCGCCTACAAAGCAGCCTTCATGTGGAAGCGCCAGCAGCAGCGCGGCGGCTACGACGCCGACTTCTCCGAGGCGGATATCAGCTCCAGCATGAACAACGCCGCTCCCGGCGCGCCAGACATGTCCATCCTCTCCTTCAAGAAAGGCTTCCACGGACGTCTCTTCGGCTCGCTGTCCACGACCCGCAGCAAACCCATCCACAAGCTCGACATCCCCGCCTTCGACTGGCCGCAAGCCCCCTTCCCCACGCTGAAATACCCACTCGCAGACTTCGCCGCCGAGAACGCAGCCGAAGAGAAACGATGCTTGGAGGAGACTGAGCGCCTAATCCAAGAATTCCACCACCCCGTCGCCGCCGTCGTGATCGAGCCCGTGCAATCCGAAGGCGGCGACAACCATGCCTCACCGGCCTTTTTCCAGGGCCTGCGCGCCATCACCAAGAAGCACGACGTGCTCTTCATCGTCGACGAGGTGCAAACCGGCGTTGGCGCCACAGGAAAGTTTTGGGCCCACGACCACTGGAACCTCGACACGCCGCCGGATATGGTGACGTTCAGCAAGAAGGCGCAGACCGCAGGGTACTACTACGGAAATGATGCGTTGCGGCCTAACAAGCCTTACAGGCAATTCAACACCTGGATGGGCGACCCCGCAAGGGCTATCCTTTTCCGCGCTATCATTCAGGAGATTGAGAGGCTGGATTTGGTCAACCACACCGCGGCCACTGGAGACTATCTTTACGCTGGGCTGCAGCGCTTGGCTGAGAGGTATCCGGGCGATATTCAGAACTTGCGTGGGCAGGGCCAGGGTACTTTCATCGCCTGGGACACACCGCGCAGAGATGAGATTCTTAAGAATGCTAAGGCGCATGGTATCAATATTGGTGGGTCTGGCATGGAGGCTGTTAGGCTCAGGCCCATGCTCATCTTCCAGAAGCATCATGCGGATTTGTTGCTGGAGAGGCTGGAGGCTGTGTTGAAGCAGTAGAAGGGTTAGGCCGGACGTAAGGTTGGACGAGGTTGGATGAGTTAGGATGACATTTGCATGGAGTTTGTGGCGTTGAGGATCAGGATAAGATGCTGATTTGAATAAGTAAAGCCAATGCAGCTTTTGAATGAGGGGTGCGATCGCGCTCTCCAATGTTGGTCTATGGATACTAGTCACCCCTGCGCGCGGAAGGAAAGCGACAGCAATTATCACGCAGTAGCAAGTTCCCCGGATTGGAGCCATCGTGCGGGTCATAAATGAGAATTTGCACGGCTGAGCAGTTTCTTGACGTCATGCTTGTGGACAGGGAAAGAATCTGATAGCATATATTGTGCTAAACAACATCGTACAAAGGTTCTAGCAAGACTCTTGTAACCCAGTAGTAGTCAGAGGTCAGCACAGGGTTCCCCAATACCAGCGGCATTCTCATACCCAACACATTCGATTGACCGTCAACCTCCGGACATGGACGGTGTACCTGGTGTTCCTCTCGTTCCTGGGCTCGCATGATTCTATCATCTTGCTTTGACACGGTCCAAGAGCGACAAGTATTCCCTCCATCGATAGGGTACTGGCTAGCCACATTTGCAGTTGCAATGGCCGGCCGTAAGCCGTGATATATCTGTCGTCTCACCCTCGTACTCCAGCCACCACTGACTCGCGGAACAAGGCAAGTCTTCGTCGCTGTATCCTACCACCAAGGGACACTTTGTTTCGACAGCATCACATGTTTCATCGCCCGCGCGTGGCGTGATGTCCCGAACATGATCCAGAAACGCTCGCAACCCCGATTCGCGTGGTGGTTGATAGCGATCCAATCCTAGTTTCCGAGCAAGTTCCATCAAGTGTCTGTAGTAGTTGTCGCTGAACGTCAGCCCAACACTGTTGACACAGGCACCTTCGTTCCCTTAGATCGGTATGGTATGCAGCGCACGGATTACACTCAGGAAGATTTTGTGAATAGGACTCTCATAGCCGATGGCTACTCGTCCCTCCTCTTCGACAATGCCGAGTAGTCCGAGGACACGGTCACGCGGTTCGTGACACTGTTGGCCCGAGAACTGGAGACAATCTCGGAGAGAAAGTGGTGGAACGAGTTTTGCTATTCAATGGTCTCTGTAGATCAGGTATCGGAACGCGTCGGTCTCTGCAAATAATTTGCGAGGGCTCAAGCTGGAGCGCGGAGGCTGTGAGAGACGTTTCCAAGGCAGGACTCTGTCCAACTCGCAGAGAAGAAATGTCTTCTGCGCGAGCACGAATTCCTACAGCATCCACGTCCTCGTGAAGTAAGAATGTAATCTCAGATCTGTTTCGTATTCGTTCCATCGGGAAACAGATTGGGAAAAGGATGAGGGTTCCACGGGTCGACACAGTCCTGGAAGCTCACCCAACTACTACGATCGCATTTGAGTAGATTTGAGACATTGTTGCGACCTCATGGTTGCGTTCGATGGTAATGGACTGGTCGATGCAAATCTGATCGATCCACATCAGGCAATTAAGCTCAGACCAGCCCCGTCGTAGACCATGCTCAATTTGGTTCAGAACTTCATACAGAATTTAGCCATGCGCGCGTCTTCGCCTCCATTCTCAGTACGATGACGCGGTAAGCTTTATGATCCGCTCTCAGCTGATGATGTTCCGAATCAATTCCGGTATTCCCGGTCTCACTTGAACCCGTCCCAAGGTCTCTTCAAGAATTGCTCACGACAGATCGCGCGCCTGCTTTCTCAATGCAAGGAATTGCAACCACCCTTTTCACATCTTGTCTCCTTCCTTGATGGTCACAATGCTCTTGTTGTAGTAATACATAGGCCAGATGTGCTCGTCACCTTCGGCGACTCAGCGTTCTGCACTCTGTACCGGGGGATGAACGCCAGACGAGAGACTTTGTACCCTCTCTTGACAAGGTGTGCCAATGTTTGTTCCGCCAGCTGGGTTCATTGCCAATGACGTTCTCTTGCACTGCTGTCTTCTTGCAGTAGCGGGGGATTTGTCAAGACCAAGGTGTCGAGAGTGGGATGTCGTGCGAGTGTTGTCTAGAAGCTATGTGAGCCAAGGAAGTCTCGTCTGAGGTTTACGTCACCTACGAGCTTATTCTCCACACCCTCGACAGCAGCCAAGGTGCACCTCTCGAATCATTCAAGACCATTCACAGCCTGAGCGAAATCCGCGATGTTCAGACAGAGCCTGCCAAGACGTGAGCAATTACTGATCAGACACTCCAGATTAGATGCAGAGTGCACGCTACCTTCATCGGCGGCAGAGAGGTCGAGCATCTTCGGAGATTTGCGAGTCTCCTCCAGGCCCTGTGGATCCAGAAGGCCATCTCTGGCATGACACAGAGTGATCTGCTTCAGGTCATGGACCGTTTTGAACAGGTATTCCAAAGCGCTGGACATATCCTCAGACGCTTGGTGATTCGTATAGCTGAAGGTCCTCAACTATGAATGATCATGTGTTATGTAGGCATCTACCAGCGATCTGATCATTGATACTACGCCACGGCCCGAGCAATTGTCGGAGGTCAGCTTGTTTAAATATGGAAGATCTAGCAAAGACCAGATAGTATGAGCGGCTGCGGGAACCCTGGCATTCGTAACCGGAAAAGGGTCAATTGCAGCCACAATGCAGTTGGAGGTGGGGTCCAGCCTTCAAATATGTTCTGACTAGAGTCTGTCTGGAGTCCTTCGACCTGCAGGATGCGTAAAATTGGGGTGTATGCAAACCACTCAATGAGCCCCTCCTAAGTCGTTTGCCTATTGCTAACGATGTAAATGCGAATCCCTTGTAGTTCGTTCAGGTTGTCTCGGACACTCGTGGATTCTGGCAGCCCATAAGGCTCTTTGTCATCCTTGCAGAGACACAGCTCGTGCAGCTTCTACGGTGTCCGGAGAAGCATGCTAAGTAGATTTCGATCGATCCTGAACCAGCTGCAAAAGAACGCTTTCAGTTGGTCGCGTGGAAGAGCGCCTAGTAGCCCTTAGAGATTTGAGATGGCCTGGAGCTTGTCTTGCACGTTCGTGATCCGAGGAAACTTGATCGCAATGACGAGCTTCCTTGCATTGCTGAATATCGCGTTTGGGTGCGGATGAAGGAAATCATTTAGCTTCCTGGTATCGGTATCGATGAGATCAAATCTGAGCTCCGCCCATAGAATGGAGGCTGCGACATCCTCCCATTGCTTGTTGACAAGGCGAGCGTTAATGAGGTCGAATTTGGGTAGCTGAGACGTGTCAACCACCTGAGTTGTTCCTGGCTGCGTAACCGCGCAAACTTATGCGGTCGAGTAGTATGCGGTGCACCTCGGGAGGAAGGTTCGTGGTGAAGTCTCATATAGCCACCATCGTGAATAAGCAGGGCAGCTTCTGCAATCCTAAGGTCGTCAATGCGGTGTTGCAGAGCTAGGCCGATTCGCAGAAGGCGGCAGCTTGGGCAAGAGGCAGGTGCATTCGCTTAGCTTCGCACCTTCACCTTCACTCGGAAGTACCCCGAACATGAACGATTACCCTTGGTGCGCAGATTGAGTCAAGTGATTGGATAGCGAAATGCAGTGAAAATTGAACTTACTCTTTTTTCGCCATTGCAAAAGCCTTGGGCGTCTGAGTGTGGCATCACGAAGCTTTGTCCAGATGATATCGAAGGTATGGTGGAATTCGACCACGTAGAGATGCTGGCACCGCTACGGCTGTTTGCGCGCGGCGCTATCAAGGGAGGAAATGATGTCATCATGCATACGTAAAATGGCCCAGCATCACTTGCAGGTTCTAATTGCACCGCGAACTCAGTACGTGCAGCAAATATAATAATGTAGCATGCCTCGTGAATCCATCATGTACAGAGGTAAGAGTGCGGTAGAAACCAAAATCGACCACAACCACTCCACGCTTTGTTCTCAGCCTACTTTTAGTCAAAATATACGATTACTTCTCATTCCAAGTTTTTTGCAATTAAAGAGAGTCTCAGCCTTTCATACAAACTTTTGAATATCTGGCGGATTGTATGTGTAGTTACGCACTGTTATAGCTCTCATTGATCTATCCCCTGGGTAGTATGTTCTTCACTCTTCATCATCCCAGCTTCCTGGCATCATAGTCTTCTTGCGAAAGATTAGTCCAGTTCTTTGATAGTAATCGATGGCTTTGACGGCTATTGAGAGCATGACGATGCCATGTTGTGTCTCGCTGTTCAATGCGTTATTCACGAGATAGATGAAGGCGGCCAGGAGGAGACAGACCGTGCGAACGGCGCCCAAGCAGATGTTGAGAAGATCCTCGGCTGCTTTCGATGTTGTACGATCCGCTGCTGCACGGTTAGTAATCACGCATTTTCAAGGTAGCAGGTAGTAGCTTACGAAGGCTTGCAGTCACTGCTCACTCGAGGCTTGCTCATGGCGCTGGAGTATGCAGATATCGAACCTTGAGGAGGCATCTTTCAGATGCGACAGTAGCTCATGTGGTAGCATCTTAATCTACTTATGCCTGTGGTGGCGCGCAGGCAACAGGTCACTTCATCTGACGGTGTCCACGTCTTACACAGCACTGCAAAATCTCGCGCGATGAAGCACGCGCGATTTCAATCCACCGGATCTACGAGGTCTGAGGCGCATTTATCTCAGTTCCCACGATTAGGTTGGATGGAATTTGATGGTGACCAGGTGGCGTCGTGATGACGAGGATCAGAACGATATGAGAGGCAAGAACAAACGAACATTGTCATAGTGCGGCTACTGGCGAGTGGGTCTGTACCGTGTACAATCACGGGTCTGATCGTACCTTGGATAGAAGGCCCTATTGTTCGTATGTGCAGCTCTGCTTTGAGACAGCACTCGATGCCTCACTGGACCGGTCCTTGCCGCGTGCACAATCTTGAGTCTTGCACTACGGAAGCATCCACGCCTCACGTAAATAAAGCAATGCGCACGAAAGGTCGTTGTGCGAACGGGAAATTGTATTATGATTCGCGGACATTGACTAATGTGACCGTTTGGCATCCCAGAATTTTTGTCCGCCTTCTACATCATGAAAGATCCGTCCAATGTACTCACAACGTCAAAGCCAATGCTGAAAGAAAGCGTTGTGTGTGTTCCAAGTGTCGACCGAGATGTTCGAGTGACCGTGCTACAGCCGCCGAGGCAGGTGTAGTTGAGCTGAGTAGGCTCGCCGTGAGGGTCACCTGCTCTGCGGTCGAGAAGCTGGATGATGCCCTCAGTCACGACCAACGACGCCCCAGTAGCCACCCTCAGAGTTGGTGGAAGCGGAGGCCGAATCGGTGTCGCCGATGATTTGGGCCATGTCCTCGACGGGGCCGCACATGTACGAGCCGCAGGTCTTGTTGGTGACGGCCTGGAAGTTGTCGATGTTGACGGGGCCCCGAAGGAAGTAGTCATTGCCGACTTCGGACAGAGTACAGTCCTTGTTCTGCGAAGATTGTTAGCACACAATGTGTCTTGCATGTGGAAAGGGCCATTTTGTACCTTGTAGAAGACGCATGTGGAGGGCACGCAGATCTGGGCGGAGGCGATAGAGACGGTGGAGATGCCGGTCTCGCACTTTGGAGCCTTCTTGTGGGTGACCAGGTAGAGAGGGTTGCCCGTGAAGCTGTTGTTTGGGTAGACCACACCGACATCGCGGACGAACTCGTTGTCGACCATCAGGTCATGAGGAGCAGCGTTGACCAAGGGAGCCAAGAGGCCACCGACGGCGGCGAGGACGGGGATGGTGTAGTACATGTCTAAGTACCGGAGCAGATGATTGGCGAGGATGGCGAGAGATTGAAAGGATGCGAGGGAAAAAGAACAAAGTTGCGGATGAATGCGCCGAGATTTCATATCCCGTAGGCCTACCTAAGACCAGAGTGAAGGAAGAGCTGTGCTGGGCACGATCAAGAAAATTTGCTGCAGCAGCGCAACCGGAGGACGCAACCCTGGGGTTTTCACCTAATGCAACGTCGAAGATCTCAGACTAGGCCCGGGTGCTTAAGCTGATGTTTGCGCCCTACTCTAGTAGAGCGCAGTAAGATCCTGCTGCCGCAGTAGCATTTGACAGGGCCGAGTAGTGGCGCCCTGATATCACGACTGATCCTGGACCCCGCAATGCAATCCAAGGGGTTCGCGCAAGCTTATCCGCGCAATGCAGGGGCCTCCGACACCAAGGGTGCTTTTCAAAATCGTTCTTGAATGAACATAATGTTGAGTGGGGTGTCTGCGCGCCACATGGAGGCTAATCGAAGGCCGAGGGTTCCACAGACTGATAGTCTTTTGCGATGTCAACAGCATTGCTGACCTCAATGAAGTCTTCTAATTCCTCGCTCGTGGTCATCAATTTCTCTTTCACCGCTGTCACCCCCTCAGACCCAACAATGTGGCGTGCCGGGGGATTATCGTGCCCGCCGATGGCGGTCAGTGCGTGGACGGTCTCGGCTATGAGAGAGCTCTTCAGTGCGGCAGGCAACGGTGCATAGAGCGAGGTGATCGTGTCGGCGTTCAGGAGATCACCAATCGTGGACTCGGCCGTATTGTCTGGACTCATTGTGGAAGTACTGTATGTGGGCGAAGTCGCATCCTCTGGTCGGGGATTTTCGATGCTGTCAAGTCTGTCCAGCAAGCCAGAGAAGATTTCGCGGGCGAGCGGTGCTGGGTTCTCCTCAGACAAGTACTCTGGCATCGGTGGCACGGAGGTGATTCTGTTCGTCAGCACGTTAACTTCCATGTTGGCCTGCACGATTGACATCTTGACGTTGAAAGGCGCAATCTCATATGCGAGACTCTGCTTCGTGTCAGTAGAAGCTGTGGGGACGGTGATTCACACTCACGTCACAGTAACCTTCAATAGCCCATTGCGAGGAGCAATACATGCCAAGTCCCGGTGTTCCAAGATGACCAGCTAGCTGACGTTAGCGGAGAGAATCCACCGCACAATGAGGTGGTCATACTGATGCCCGTGATCACAATCATGTGTCCATTCTTCCTTTCGCGCATCACGGGCAGAATGGCCTTGATGATGTTCACATTTGCGAAGAAGTTGATCTCAAAGATCTCGTCAACGAGGCTGATGGTACGACTGCTCTGTGCCAATTCTTCAACAGTTCCAATGACAGCTGCAGGGCGTCAGGTATCAGCTCGACCAGACAAGCAGACTCGTAGCTCATACCTTCGCTGGCTGCGCACAGCAGTACGTCGATGCGCCCAAAGGCCTCGACAGCCTCAGCAACAGCGGCCTGACATTGGCCAACGATTCGCGCCTCCAGACCAACCACTCTTAGGCGCTCTCGCCACCTCTCTGTGCTCTTCACCTCCTCGAGGAAGGCCTTGAAATCTTCGATCTGGCCCTCACTCTTTTCGAATTCAGCAGGTATAACGCCAGCTACCACATAGTCGCCATGCTCGAGGACCTGTTTTGCTAGTGCAATTGCGATAGGCGAGACTCCCCTTGTAATGAACCAGACGCGAGGCGCGTTGTGCGGCGGGAAATGAGGGGAGCGTGGACGCGTTGGCTTGGACGCCGTCCCAGGCGCGTTACTTGTCATCTCAGTTCGATGGAGGGAACAGCAGTCATTGCAACTTTTTAATCGACCCGTTGTATCTATCCACGAGTTCGTTAATGTCTGCGTTCAGGGCCACATTTTGCGGGGAGCAACTGCCTAACTCCGGAGCCGCTAGCGCGCCGCTAATGACGCACCAGCCCAAAATGTCAAGACGTTCACCTCTACCAGCATCGAATTGAGATATCGTTGTTCGTCTGTGTAAGAGCTTGGAAACAGAAATTGGTTGCAGGTCTTTTGAATCTGATACGCCAAATACAACCTACTCGACTGTCCGATTTGACCATTGAGGGGCAGTAGGAAATTTTCTACGTTTGTCTCGGTCATTGACTTCTCCTTCACTTTACCAAGATCAAGTAAGTAGTTGACGAAAAGCACTGCAAGCTCTGCCTCCCTTCCCCAGCCACCTCTTGATTTAGATTTCTTCTTTTCTGATCTCTTCTTCTCGCACCCTCTCTCTTGTCTACCACCTCACTTCCGTCTCTGCCACTCACATCTGAACCTTCAATTCCAAACAAGCTTCGACTACACTCAAGCTTGATCACGTGCTGAAATACAACTACACTATGCTCTATCCACAAAGTCCTGACCTCGCTAATATCGACTGGGACACAGCTCTCAAGGCTCCTGACCTCCTCATCCACCTCATCTCAGCAGACGGTACTCATCCGAGTTGGATACTGCAATTACGCGAGGAGAGACTCACGGACCCCTTTGCCTCTTCTGTCAGGGTATCGGTCAGACCGTCAGTCCGCAAAGTCAACTGCAGTTGCTGGATCAAGAAGGACAACTTTCAGAGCAGCGGAGTCCGCAAGCGCAAGCCGGAGGCTCGTCCACCCAAAGCCGGCATGGCACGACCGGGCAATGCTGCGCAATATCAGCGCCACTCCCTTCAGCTCATCTCCAGAGTCCTCAACATCCGCACCAATGCATCGCCCTTCACACTCATCCTCGATGACCTCAACCAGCGTGCTATGCCCCTTGTTGGCGAGCTGGTACGCCGAGGGCTGTCGCGCAATGTCAACGTGGTAGTGGTGTCTTTCGAAGCTACACGTTTTCACCCCGCCGTCCGCAGTGTTCCTGCATATGGGGACGCGACAGGTGAACAGATCCTACAGAACATTCGCAAGGCGCTGGGTGAGGCAAAAGAGAGCCTCGTCGTCATTGACTCGTTGTACGAGATTCTGAGTGTCAAGAACGTCGACATGGGCGCGCTCTTTAACCTCGTTGCTGGTGAGTTCGCATCAACGCTCATCGGCGTCTACCACCAAGACACCATTCCAGAGCAGGATGCACACAAAACCTACGCACCACAGCCACTCGACCTCTTCAAGTACATGGCTACAACAGTCATCACATGCAAGTCATTCGCGCACGTCCTTGCCGCCAAAGCTGCCCGACAGCGCAGTCTCCCCGAACCCACACATGGCCTACTCCAAGGCGCTGAGGGCATTGTGCAGTGTCTCGACGCCAATGACCACCGGGGCATCGTCCTTGAAGCAGAGTTCCGCCGCAAGTCCGGACGTCCTGAGAGCGAGACCTACTTTCTCCGCACCGCACGCCAGTCAGACTATAACACCCCTTTGCATGGCCTTGCCTTCGGTACGCTACGCCAGGAGTTCGTCGTACTGCTTGATCAGGTCCCAGCATACAGCAGCAACGAAGTCACTGGTCTTGTCAACGCAGCAGCTAACGAGCTTGAGTCGACGTTCAACTTGGGCCTAACGGACAAGCAGAAGCAGGCTCGTGAGGGTGTTGTGCTGCCGTACTTTGATGCGCAGAAGGGCGAGGGCGCTGGTGAGGGTGGTCGCATTCTCTACGATATGGGTGAGGAAGACGACTTCGATGAAGAGGAGGACGAGATCTGAGCTTGCAGATGCACATTACGTGGACGAGGCGGGTGCAAGGTAGAAAGAGCTGTTTGCACGATACCCTGCACGCGAAGGACTTCAATAGACACCAATAGACACCAATATAGACCAGTTCCATCAGTTTTAACACAGTTATACTTGCAATGCAATCCAGTCGACGATTTCGCGCAATGATACAGGAGTCGGCGCTACCACAGCGCTACGTCGGCTGTCCTTAAGAAGCACCGATGCGCGCGGCAATCCACAGCACCTACCGAACTTTCCTCATTCAGTAGCTTCAACTAGCGTCACTCCCCAGACAATTACTTACGCCCGCAACTCTCACTGAGTACAATCCACACAACCACACAATGTCAGATAACGAACGATCGCGCGACCACCCCCGCGAAAGGCGCGAGCCCCGAGGCGGCCGCGACCGCAACGAGCGCGACACACACAGCTCGCGACACAACCGGTCACGAAGTCCTCGCGGCGACCGCGGCGGCAGGCGCGAAGGAGGACGCTACAGATCACGATCACCTTTCCGACGAGACGAGCGCGACTCGGGGCGTGGGCGCAACGATGGCGGACGAGGCGGGCGCAACAACGACCGCAGCGACCGCGGCCCTCCAACAGCCCCACGCTCCCAGCCCGGTGCACGAGGCCCACCACCACCGTCCGCTGCTCGCGTAGCGCCCAGGACAATCAAGCCTGAAGTTGACGAGGACGTCGAAGACGACATCATGCGCGAAGCGCCCTCGCGGCCCGAAGGCGTAGACGACGAGACATGGGAGATGATGCAGACGATGGGGTTCGGAGGGTTCAAGAGCACCAAGAACACCAAGGTGCCAGGGAATGATAGGAATTATGGGGTTAGGAGGGACAAGCAGCTCCAGGCGAGACAGTATATGAATAGGCAGGGTGGGTTCAACAGGCCGCTGTCTCCGGGGAGGGGGTAGATTCCCGTTGGTGAGGGGCAAAGGAAGGATGGGAAGCGCCAGGAACAGCATGAGGAGGCTTAATATCGTCATGATGCTTCTGAATGTGGTCTGGCGACGCACAAGAGCACTCCAAATTGTAGCAAGGCTACAAAGATACTACGGGCTGGGCAGGAACAAAGCGAACGGCAAGAGTGGCAGACTGCAGCTACAGCAGACACAAGGTGGCAGAGCAAAATGTGGTATGGTGTCTATTCTTACAGTCTTCAATGAGAAAGCTTACACCTGTGCTGTGCATCTTGATTACTGGCATGCACCACAGAAGATTTCGCAGGGACCATGCTTGTGACGAGCTTCTCAAACGGCTTCTTTGGGTACATATGATCAAGAATGAGAATATCACATCACGCTCTCCCAGCCTCGAGCTGCAATCGTCCTCCTGCAGGCCGTTTCAAGCATCTCCAGACCCCTGCACGACGTGGATCTCACCTTCCGTTCGCAGCCAATCACCGGCTTCCAAGGCCGCGCAACCCCCGCGACCCCAAAACGCTACGTCGCCAGCTTCGCTGATAGCTCATGCAAGGCCTCATTCCTCATCTTTAGATAGCAGGTGGTACAGACCATGCCACCCACCACCAGACAAGGAAGCCTCTGGACAGGCCTGGCGTGTATACTTACACTGCAGTCCCAATGGCAGTTCGCCGCTGCGGAAGGCGCTGCGCAGGTCGCAGAAATCACGAAGGCCAGCAATGACAGCTTGCTCTGGGGGCCGTACAGGCCGAACTTATACTTTGGCGTCAGGCCGCGCATCCCAAAGAGTTTGATGGGTGGACTGCTGTGGACAAGGGTCGAGGACTACCAGAGCGTGCAGACCAGTAAGCATCACCATCATACACCTGAGCAGTGAGCATGGGTTTGCATAGTAGAGATTAATATTGATAGCCTTCCGCCACACATGTGAGCAGCACGAGCTCGACGGCTACGGCTGGGACGAATACGATGTACGCAGCGGCGGCCGCCAGACAATCCACGACCCGGCGAACCGTATCGACATCACGACCGAGTTCATCAAGTTCCCTGGCGGCGAGCACGGCGGCAGCTGGGGCGCGCGCATCAAGGGCACTCCGCGCGAAGATGCCGACCCCGACATGACGACGACGGTCATCTGGTACAACACGCTCGAGGGCCTCGGCAGCCTTGAGGTCGACCAACCGAACCGCGACGAGACGGGCATCCCCGGCGATGTCGTATTCAAGGGCCAGACAGCCGAGCTGGGCGACTTCGAGGTGCGCGTCACCGAGGGCAAAGGCGAGCACCCGCGCTTCGAGCACCCCAGCTACGACGACAAGCCGCTGGACAGGACGCTCGTGCACAGCGGCCAGGTGCCCGACGAGGCGCTGTGGCAGATTAAGGCCGTCCTGTTCGCCCACATGAAGAGCCAGATTGACGAGCTGGTCCCCAAGTACGGCCAGGAGAACCCGCCGCCGCCCGCTCAGGTCTACACCATCGAGCACTCGCCAGGCGCTGGCAACATACACATGGTCCAGAAGGTCTTCGCTGGCGCCTTCGAGTTCGACGTCATCTTCTCGTCCGCCTCTGCCCCCGCTAAGATCACTTCCGATGACATGACCGCGCAGATCAAGTCAGTCACTTCAGGCTTTGCGACACGTTTCGCCGACATCTTCAAGCCGCAACCGCCCTTCCTCAAGGAGCGTTACACAGAGTTCTCCAAGTCGCTCTTCTCGAATCTGATCGGTGGCATCGGCTACTTCTACGGCGACTCACGTGTCGACCGCTCCTACGATGAGGCATACGAGGAGGAGAACGAGGGCTTCTGGGAGGAGGCCGCTGAGGCACGTGGCAGGCATGAGGCTGAGACTGTTGGGCCCAACGAGCTCTTCACCAGCATCCCCTCGCGCCCATTCTTTCCTCGTGGCTTCCTTTGGGATGAAGGTTTCCACCTGCTTCCCGTCATCGATTGGGACGTTGATACCACACTCGACATCATCAAGAGCTGGTTCAATCTCATGGACGAGGACGGCTGGATTGGGCGTGAGCAGATCCTAGGCCCTGAGGCGCGCAGTAAAGTGCCTGCCGAGTTCCAGGTCCAATACCCTCACTACGCCAACCCGCCTACGCTCTTCATGGTCATCAATTCTTTCCTCGACAAGCTCGATGCCCAGAAGACCGGCACCAGCATCAAGGAGAAGACTTACTACATGCACCTCGCCAACCACGACGCTGCGCTGCAGTACCTTCGCGAGCTGTATCCGCTACTCAAGCGCCACTACTTCTGGTTCCGCAAGACTCAGGCGGGCGACATCAAGAGCTACGACCGCGAGGCCTTTTCCTCCAAGGAGGGATACCGCTGGAGGGGCCGCACACCGCAGCACATCCTTACATCCGGTCTTGACGATTACCCCCGCGCCCAGCCACCGCACCCCGGTGAGCTGCATATCGATCTGATTAGCTGGATGGGCATGATGACACGCGCAATCAAGCGCATCGCCATCTATCTCGACGAAGAAGACGACGCAGCCGAGTTCGCCAAATACGACGAGGCCATTGTCCGCAACATCGACGACCTGCACTGGTCCAGCAAAGAGAGGGCATACTGCGACGCCACCATCGACGACTACGAGGAGAACGCGCACGTGTGCCACAAGGGCTACATCTCGCTCTTCCCTTTCCTGACCGGCCTCGTCGACAAGGACAGCAAGCACCTCGGCGCCATCCTCGACCTTATCGGCGACGAGGAACACCTGTGGTCTGACTACGGCCTCCGCAGCCTGAGCAAGAGCGACGAACTGTACCACACGGGCGAGGACTACTGGCGCGGCCCTATCTGGATGAACATGAACTACCTCGCCGTACAGCAACTTCTTGTAAGTCTCCCACACCCGAAACCCCATACCCAACTCCATAAGATCCTTACTAAGTCAAACAGAACGTCGCACAAGCCAAAGGCCCACACCAAAAGCGCGCAAAGCAGCTGTACAACGATCTGCGGAAGAACCTTGTTAACACGGTGTATGAGAGCTGGAAGGAGACAGGCTTCGCGTGGGAGCAGTACAATCCTGAGACGGGTAAAGGGCAGCGCACGCAGCATTTTACGGGCTGGACCAGCTTGGTGGTAAAGATTATGGCGATGCCGGATTTGGGCGCGGGGGCGGTGAGGGATGAACTGTAGATGGATACCAAGGGATGTATGGATGAGGTGGATGAGGCAGATGAATCATACAGGACTGGAAGATGCAAAAGTAAGGGAATGTGTTGATATTTTGATATGTATCATACGCAAAAGCTATGCTATACTGGACGCCGTTAAAGCGGTCTGGAAGCATCATTGACTGTCCGAGCATGTAGCGCAGGGTCCGAAAGCTTCCACAGTCATTAACATTCCAGACAGAGCTGGAAGATACAAGAACGCATCGGTACGTATAAAGCACGTGCGGCTTCCGACATTCAAGCAAGAGCATCAACACACAATGTCCCTCCATTCGCGTCAAGCGACACCAGCCTCTGCGGCTCCACTGTGGCCGAGCTCTATCCCACGCATCCGCCATACAAAGCTCGTGCTGCGCGAGGATGAGGCTTAGCACTACGATGCTAGGAGTGTTCATATTGTTCGTCATGGCCGCGGGGGTATACAGAGTCTTCTGGGTTGCTTTCAACAATGTGACGAGAGAAGAGTGAGCGGTGCATTGCTGCACAGTGTAATTCGAGTCGAACAGTATAAAGACAACTTTCTTTGATCATTGATAACTCACAATCCTAATTAGTCTTCGCAAGTATTACGAAGTTTTTGACCGCATCCCATAACTCTAATCCAAGATGGAGGACATCGAGATGCAAAACATGACGTTACCGATGTCAGATGGAAGGACGGGTATGAGTTTCATGCAGCTTACCGAGCGTCTCGGCGAGCGAGGATTAAATTACATATTCAGTTCTGGCTCATGGGCGGGATGTATGTGTTTGCTGCGGGTGTGTCCGTGGTGAGTGGAGGCAGGTGGGGATGCTGGAAGAGAGTGTCTCACCCAGCGCTTGCAACGGTCGATAGTACGCTATCGCAAGGCCTATATTTGTTATTTATTGCTCGATTTTTGGTGTCGTTATCGATCGATCACTCGAAATAGACAGAATTACGTATGATAAGCCGCAGTGCGGCAGTAAATTACTACAAGTAGTTTAGCGTACAAATTGGAGTGAATCAAATTCTAGGGAATCTGCTTCTGCTTCTGCTACTGTCTGCTCTCTGTCCTTTCGCTCAATTTGGGCACTGCGTTTAATGAGAGGGCACTCAACTACACCGTTCTTGAGCTAATTCTTCTGCAGTTAAATAGCCTCAACAGTTGATGCTAATAGACTGTTTCAATCGTTAGTGATAGTGCGGCCAGCTGTACTGAAACAGCGCTCACATTCACAACTAGTACTTAGGATAGAAAGGAAATCAACAGCCATCTTGAAAAGCACAGGGTACTTGCTGCAGCCAACTTTCAGCCACTAGAGCCACAGGTCAGCCATCAAATCCTAATAGGCTTCGTCCTTGTTAAGGTCCTCGTTGAGATTGTCAATATACTCGTCTAATTAAGAGCTCCGTTTGTGCCGTTTGTGGCTGTGGTTGCCGTGAAGGTACTCTTAATCAACCTCTATAATAGCTGCAAGCGGATTGTTAGCGTAGCTAGCGGGTAGCTTACGTCTTTGAGGTTACTCCTCATTTTGCGTTTCGTCTGATAATGCTTCGACAGTAAGATACTCCCTAAACATATTCTAGAAAGAATTGTCAGCCTTCCGCTGCTAATCTCAGTAATCACGCCAGTGGGATTTAAACCAGTTAAGGCGAAGCCTAGGGTAGAGAGCTGTAGCAATAGTATAGAAGCTCGGAGTTGGTTCTATAACTAGCTTCTCCCAGTAGGTGTTAAGCTTCTCTAGGCTATAACTAACAGCTAATTTCAAGTAGCTTGTGTCATTGTTGTCAAATTTACTAGCTGCAGCATTGTAGTGCTGCCACAAGGCTTAAAGGTTAATAATAGTCTGCTATAATGAGCTGAAGCCTGACACTCTGTTGCTGCCTTCAAGTGCTTTGCAGAGGTCGTACGGCACCTTCAAAAAGGTGACAAGATCGTCAACCTCTAACCAATCGTCGTCGGAGAGAGCGTCAAGTATAGGGTTGTAGTGAGAACCATCACTGTCATCGTCGGCATCAAACTCCTTGTCGTTCTTGACAGTTTGTCGATATTTGCGTTGGAAAGCTTTGATTGGCTCACGCAGCTCGCTGCAACGGAGAAGCATGAGGTAGACTGAGTGCCAGCGTACACCGCCGTCCTGGAGTAACTGAAGCTTGACGAGATTCCATGTAGGGTCTCTATCACCAAGATCGCGAAATACTGAATGAAACAACGTACGACGTTTGTGCGAGGCACAAACAGCTCTTACAAAGTTGTAAAGCTTGCCAATAACCCTATAGTTTCAAAATAGTTTAAATTAATTAATAGGAGCTGCTCAGGCAAGCTCTTCTTTAAACTTTGAGACTCCTTCACTGTACAACGTTGCTTTAATAATAAGGTTAATAATATAACCTACGCAACAAATGCAATGCTGAGCTCTAAGGTAAAGGGTAGTAGACTCCCTATTTAGGTGTTTAATAAGTTTCTTGTTGTTGTTTGTAGCGTTGTCTCCTACAAGACAATTAAAGTTTAACTTAAAGTTATACTCCCGCATAACGTTAAGTATCACTAAAGCCTAAGCACTAGCTGTGTAATTACTAAGGAGGTTGCAGAAACCTACTAAGAGGTCTTGCTAATTATAGTTAGTGTTAACAAAGTAAGCAACTACCCCTAAGAAGCTAAGATAATTAGCAGACGTCTAAACGTTAACGCTTATAGCAATCTTCCTAGCAGCTAATTAGATTAGTTAACAAACCTTAGCCTTTTAATCCTTGCATTACTTCCTAATATACAACAATAGTGTGTTTAACAAATTAGGTAAGGCGTGTAATAGCTTAGCTTAATTCTAGGTTAACAGACCTTAGGTTAAAGGGCTTATAACATCTTAGAAGCTCAAATCTCTTATAATCGTCTAATTAACAACTAAGGCTTAGAAGCTACCCTCTTCCTAGGGCACATATAACGGCTAGGTTAAAGAACCAGGTACGTGCGCAGCTGCGGCGAAGGGAGATTCTGGTACAGGTACAGGCGTACTAGGGATACGCCAGCCGGTTAATAGATCAACAGAGTGCACTTTCCGCACGTGATCTTAGATGTGTGCAGTGCCGTTAATAGCCATTGCGTCGTTCGTCTGACGACTTTGGTGGCAAAGCTTACACAACTAAAGTTTAGTGATACTGTTGTCGTCCTCAATGTACTGCAATTAAAGCCCAAAACGCCATATATCAGAGAGCGCACAACGACCGGATAGGTAGGCTTTATACCTAACAGCATAGCCTAATCAGGAAGGCTAGAGACGTTTACCCTTCCAATATACGTGTTAGAAATCAACGTCAAACTTTACGCCGCACACAGCTGTCTTATCAGTTGGCAGCAGGTAATCGTAAGTAGGAGCGCCTTCAGGTAACAGTAAAGGTAATAACAATAGAGAGCCAAGATAGATAGCAGATAGGGCTTAAGAGCCAGATTGTGAGGACAACAGTAAGGCTCAGGAGGCTTGCGAGGCTTGCAAGCACTCAGAAGCTCTCATCTTGCCAAGCCTCTGAGAACTGGGCCTATAGTAATTCAGCGAAGGTGTTGCCAACAGCAAGGCATCGTGCAGAGTGTTGTTATTAGCCAAGTATCAACGCATCATTAAGAGATACAGATATATGGTGGTATAGAGGGTTCTAATCAATCGCGTGGCAGCTCGCTATGGGTGGGTTAACGATTGACTATAGGCGTACAGGCGTTGTAGTGTATCGGGATGATGGCAAAGGCGTTGACGTCGGCTAGCCAGTTGCTAAGACTTGTAGGCGAGGTCTCTATTGTCTGACAAGGAATGCAGGATTTGGCAAGCTCAGGCTTAGCCGCCTGAGGATAGGTCTATTGCACGCGTTAGCGTTCAAGCATATAGGAAAGTAGGCCTGTAGAAGAGCTTTACGCATACAAGAATCGTCTGTACGCGTCAACAGAGCGGAAAACAGAGATAGTCGCGTTGTAGCGTGGATCTGGAAGAGGTGGTGATTCTGTTGATCTTGCGCGCGAGGCTGGTGTTGAGACGCACGGAGGTTACCCCACAAAAGCCGCAGACTCACACTATACCTAATTAGGCCGAAACACCATTCGAGTATTGCAATTACCACAGTAGTACGGTAGGTCTCAATACTATCGATCAACTACGGTATCACCTGCCTTGTCCACTATCGATCGATCGGTCACGTGACGATAGATGATCGATAGTACCAACGATAGTACGGATCGTTGCAAGCGCTGGTCTCACCGGAAGTGTCCTTTGATTTGCATTGAGGCAAGCACGGATGTGATGGTTCGAGCAGGTATCTCCGCAGTGTCTTGCCCTTGAGCAAATTTCACAGCCGCGCACCGCTGAAGAGCAATCATGCATGGCTGGTCTCATTGTTGCAGGGAATGTATAAAGGTTAGGTAAATACATGCGAATCTAATCTCATCCACCGCATCAAGCAATTAGACTTGTTAGTTACGACAGTGATCACACTTTAGTTGGGATTTACTTGAGATGCGTGTCTAACTTCGATCAGACTCGACCATCAACAAGTGACTATGCGCTGGTTCGAGGTCCTCGGTAATACTGCCCTCGCCACATACCCTGGCTGTTTTCACCTCTTCCTCAGGGAATGTAAGTCCGACTTCAGGTCCTCCAAAGCCTTGATGGCCCACAAAATCTTGTTCCGCGAAAACAACGTACGTCGCACCATGGAGAAGGCGGGGACTTGGATTTGCTACACCCCTGTCAATCTCCCGACTTTTGCTGAGCTGGGTCGCATGAGTGTGAATGAGACGTGGTCGCGTATAAAAAGTGGCTCGATGCGGCCAAACAGGCTGAGAAGGTTTTCATGAAGTTGGGCAGTGGACTGGACTCGGTCAACTCGAAGACCCGTGCGGTGAAGAAGGGTATCTTGTGAGAAGATTGTCGGCTACGGGCCGAGACGGAAGACGGACGTTGACGAGGCGCTATTGATTGTTTACATGGTCGGGCTTGATGACATCGTAGTTGATCGCGTGACTTCAACGCGCCTTCCCGAAGACGTTTTTATGTTTTCCTCCTCCACTCTTACTTCACCAGCTTTAACATCGGCTGTATTGTGTCAGCTTATCGCGGGCTTACTCTGATTTGTCTGGACGTCAAATAGGTCAGTCGTACTCGAATACGAGGTCATCAGATAATACGTTCACCAATTTCGATGTTTTCTGATGATTGAGCTTGATTGTACATGGACCCAGAATTATTGTAAGCAGTCGATCCTTCTCTGTGAGACTCTCACAACTCAATAGAAGTTCTGATGGCTAGAAATTAATCATCATAGTGTACGTGAAGATTTTATTGAACCTGTCCCACGTTACTTGCAGACCGCTGCGCACGATGTGCTTGCAGTATCGCCTGAGAAAATCTCTGACTCCAGGAAAACAGGGGACAGTCAGTGCCTATTAGCACACATATTGCACGCACATGTATCTTCGCTGAGCTCGCAGGGGCTTCATTGCTCCTTCCGAGTCTTGCCCCCAAGCATTAGCATGCTGCCCAGCTACCTTTTAAGTGGGTTGCATAGCCGGTCGACAAACATGAACCCGATCTCATCGTCGGAGTGCTGTGTCACTCGCACAACACTCTCCATATCTCTGAGAATCGGCATCAAATCCTGTCGGATGCCATCTTCGTGGAGCCAATTGTGTTGAAAGCTGAAGGCGTCGCATGCGTACATGATGCAAGCGAAAAGCGCCGTGTCTGGCAAATGCGTCCCGTAAAAACTTATCTTGTGTCTCAGAAACAACACTATGTACTCCACGAATATTGAAGCGTCTCTGAATTCGGTGATATGTTGTAGTCCGGTCACAAGCATCTTCCCTCGGTCTTGGTAGTGGTCTTGCAGCGTTCCGTCGAGAACCTAGTTGTAGGGGTCAAATTCGACCTTGTGCTCGACATTGGAGTCATCAGACTCATGTGGCGTGTCAAACACGTGCTTACCCTCGTCACTTCCGTCATCTTCCATTGCACTGGAGTCGTAATCGAAGAAGACAGAGTTATCGAGTACCACCGGCATACTGTACACACTCTCGAGGTCATCGTCATTTTCTTTGTCGAATGACTCCCGCTGATAAAGTTCTTGGCGGTAGGAAGGGCACTTGTTTGCGTTGTTGTTCGAGCTGACGAGCTACTCATGAAGGCAACTTGCCCCGTAGATATGAACGCAGCTGTCCAGAGCATTGAATCGCACAGCTTGATGAGCGTCGTCGCTGGAGGGCTCCAAGCAGATGGTATACGTGTCAGGCATTGGCATAATTCCGTGTTTCAGGAACTACTTCAGAGAGGGAAGGCCTGTGGTAGACATGGTGCCTGTGAAAGGTGTGGTGTTGTTTACGGACGTGTGTCAAGA
Organism: Didymella pomorum; assembly: GCA_022225945.1. Classification (NCBI taxonomy): domain Eukaryota; kingdom Fungi; phylum Ascomycota; class Dothideomycetes; order Pleosporales; family Didymellaceae; genus Didymella; species Didymella pomorum. Next base: position 319,309 of record JAKJXN010000016.1, on the reverse strand, counting down.
TAGATTTTGTTGATTAAGTTTTCAGAGAGAGTGGCAGGAGTAAAAGTTCATAAAGCTGCGGTGATATTGGCGATTGGTCCAAGATCACTTTCGCTTTCCGCGAACCATGGAAAGGTAGTCTTGGACCCCGGAGGCAAGAATTCCCCAACCCCGGTTCCGAGCCGCGCAAGTCATCAATCTCTGTAACTTTTTATTAAGCCGTGATTCCACCTGCAAGATTAGTGCCGCTAGTTACCTATCGCTGCACTTATCTTCGTCCTAGTCTTCGCAAAACCGTGCCATCGCCCTGGCGGGTCGTCAAAATCCTGCATCCCGGCCTCCGATCGTTATCATCTTCGACACTTCGATATCCCGAACTCCTGCGTATCCATAAGCATCGATGTCTATACCGACTGAGACATCTGGGAGTGCTTCGTCACCAGCCTCCAGTCCATCGTCCCCCGGCTCATAACTATCGACAGATCCCTAAGCCGAGTCAAGCTGGGTTCTTCTCAACTCCACACGTAACACGAGTCGTTCTCTAACCACTTCTTCCAGAGCATCCATATACTCAAATATTTGCCGGCCTGCGGCACTACGGCGTGCTGGGAATCTTCTGATATTGAAGAAATGACATGATCGTCTAAGAATGTCGTGTTACTTGCAACTAGGCGATCCTTAGAAGCCGACCGTAGTAGAAACCGAAAGTCCACGATACTTCTATCTTGAAGTTTACTGTTCTCATCCACTAGACGGACTGATCGAGACTTCCAGCACTACGAAGCATTTGGGTCTCGGAGATGCATGTGTATGCCAAATGTCAAATCCTCCGTCAAATCAACGAACATGGTTCAGTGCTGAATAGAGACAGTCGGCTCCAGACTGGCACTATCCGAACCCCCCAGTAAGACTTTAACTCACTTACGTGCCACGCTCAATCCTCGATGCCTTTTTCCCTCCTGCTCAAAAGCTACGATGGCGGCCAAAGAGTTCTCAAGGCCACCTGCAACCCTGATGCTACCAACACGACTTGCTTGACTCTCCACGAACGACGCTGGAGCCTCACTGGATACATTCCGCAGCTGATGTTTCGTGGTCTCAAGTGAAATACGCTGAGCTTGGATGAATATTCGAGCATATGCACGCATTGTGCTCTTGACCTCACAAGAAGCGTTCACAAGCTCAAGACCATGAACTTGATCCGCCCAGGATGCGCTCTGGTCTTGGAGAGGCTCCACGACCCTTTCGCAAGGTCTTCCACGCGTTACGTCGTCTGCTTCTAGTCTCTCAAAGATCTCTGGTGGAGTCGTAAAATGAGCAATAGGGTGGTAAGTAAGCTCAACTTTTCTAGTTTCAGCGAGCGGACTTACGATGATTGTAGCCATGCGGTCCCACCAGACGAGCCGGGACATGTTCTTCGTCAAAAGCCGTGGTGCAGATGCTGCAGGCATCGGTTTCTATTAGATGATTGGCAATGCAAGCTTCCCGGGATGGCAGGTTGTTGGAAGCCATGATGAGTGGTTGAGAAGTCAGGTATAGATCAGAGGTGGTGGAAGGGCGGCAACTGTAAGTAGATGCAACAAGAGAATCAGTGAAAGCGCAAGACATTGAGCGGCTCTTTCATTGGCTTTCTTGAGATTGTCACACGTCCGGATATCTCGCATCCGAGCTTGTTGGTAGTAACGCAGTGGTACGGCTGGACATTGCTAGCTATTCCATGTCAAATCTTTGGAAAGCAAAAGATAAACAGCCCCGGAAATTGATGAAGTTGATGTTACCAACACTCGAAGGTTCCACGTGGTGAATCTTCTGTCGTTTAGACATGGCGAGCGCACGACAAGACAATGCCCAGAGATCATGCATGTCTTGCCGCATGGAGGAACTGACTCCGAGTGGGAGAGGACAACAAGGTGCTCCACGGTATATAGGCGGCGCTTTCCCACACGACGTGCCTATCGTTCTTCAGACACACTACCCCCGTACCTCGATGTGCAAGCACACATAGAGCCGTCTTGAAATTTCTGGATGTTTGCAATCGCAATCTTGATGGTAATGTCATTTGAGTTGGACAGACGGTAGAGCCTCGCTTACGATGTCAGCGCTCTTCCGTGGACCTTGCCACGCTTGCCCCAGGCGACGAGTGACATACGGCAACACCGAGCACAAAGTTCGTCGTCTGAGCCTCGAAATTCCGCGCAGGATGGACACATGCCGCGCATCTATCAGTTCTTGCATGAAAGAGATGGGATGAGGATGCGTCGAGAGCGCCGCTGATGGCGTAGCGATACACAATCGCCCCCCGACCCGCCGAAGAGCCGCGTTCCTGCAGCGTTCCGCATCGCACCTTCCCAAACAGTATTCATCCGGCCATCTTGGCAACCTCCTCCTTCCTCTCTCCGCGAGCAGATTCCTTCCAATTGCGCATCTGAATCCTTCGCAACGCTCGCAATCGCCCGCCACTATCACGCACGCCCAGCCTTTGCCTAGAAAGCCTACCGCGATGAAGCAGGCATTGGCGGGGCTTGTGCTCTCGAGCTTCTTGATCAAGCCTGGAGAGTGGAGACCCTGGCGAATGATAAGAGTTGAGTGATATTGGGATGCTTGGCGGAGCGGGGATGTGGTTGCGATTGCAGGCGATTGCAGCGGACCTGGCTGCTGGATACAGGTCTGCGGTTTCCTGTGCGATGGGCAAGGTTGACAATGCGCAACCGACGGGCGGAAGCAGGGTTACGCAGGGATGTCAGGGCAGATGGAGAGATTGCGAAGTATAAAGCTCGTGTGCTCCTCTTCGATTTGGAGACACAGCCGCTTCTCTATCCTTACAGCTTCATTGCTAGAGATACAAGATCGTCAACATGAAGGTCACAGTTGCGCTCGCTGCTCTCGCCGCTGTTGCGTCGGCGACCACAGAACTCCAGGGACGTCAAGCCGGACACAATGACAAGCCCTGCAAGAAGAGGCCTGATGTCACATCGGTATGCCCTAGAAACCACTATTTTGAGGAACGGGTAGCTAACAATTACACAGAGGAAGCTCGAAGCTGACATCACCTCAAAGAAGCTGCTGAGGGGTGCTCAGCAACTTCAGGACTTTGCCTACGCCTACCCTGACCGTAACAGGATCATGGGCGGCAATGCGCACAATGACACAGTCAACTGGCTGAAGAAGGAGCTTGAGTCCACCTCATACTACGATGTCACTCTCCAGCCGTTCTCCAACTATGTCATGTTGAACGGCACAATCAACACCTTCACCATTGGAGGAAAGATCATCAACGCCACTCTGTTTGAGTACTCTAACTCTACTACGGGCACTGTTACTGCGCCTTTGGTCGCTGTGAGCAACTTGGGTTGCGAAGCATCTGATTACCCAGCCACTCTGGCTGGCAACATCGCCCTCATCTCGCGTGGTAGCTGCGACTTCGGCCTGAAGTCTGCTCTTGCTGGCGGCGCAGGTGCTGTCGGTGCCGTCGTTTACAACAACGTCGCGGGCACCGTTTCGGCCACCCTCGGCCCTCCTCCTCGCCCTGAGGGCCCTTACGTCGCGACAGTCGGCATCTCTCAGGCTGAGGGTCAGGCTTACGTCTCCCAGCTCTCCAGCGGCGCAAACGTGACCGCTACCCTGGATGTCTTGACCGACATTCAGATTATCACCACCAACAACGTCTTGGCCACCAGCAAGTGCGGTGATAAGAACAACCAGCTCGCTCTCGGTGCTCACACTGACTCCGTCGGCGCTGGACCTGGTATTAACGACGATGGCAGTGGCACCGTCGGTATCCTTAACGTTGCGAAGGCACTCGCCAAGTACAACGTCAAGAACGCTGTCACATTCGGCTTCTGGTCTGGAGAGGAGTCCGGCCTTCTCGGCTCGACCTACTTCGTTGAGAGCCTCACCCCTGCGGAGTCGCTTAAGATCCGTGCCTACCTCAACTTCGACATGATCGCCTCGCCCAACTACGTCCACCAGATCTACGATGGTGATGGCAGCGCGTACGGCCTCACCGGCCCTAGCGGCAGCGATCAGATTGAGGAGTTCTTCGAGAAGTATTTCGTTCGCGTCGGCGTCCCATCCAACGCCACCGAGTTCAACGGCCGCTCCGACTACGGTCCATTTCTCGATGCCAACATCCCTGCCGGAGGAACCACCACTGGTGCCGACGAGGTCAAGACCGAAGAAGAGCAGAAGATCTGGGGAGGTGTGGCCGGAGAGGTAAGTTCGTTACTTTTGATAAGACTAAACTCAAACACCTCTACTATACTAATACCTTTATAAGATCCTCGATCAGAACTACCACCAGGCTGGTGATACTGTTGACAACCTCAACCAGGAGGCTTGGTTGCTGCACGCCCGTGGTATCGCTGCTGCTGTTGCTAAGTACGCCACCTCTTGGGAGGGCTTCCCAGCTCGCACACCCGTGGGTAACACCACTACTAAGAGGAGCGTGTCTGAGGTCCGTAAGACCGTTGCTGGTGTCAAACGCTCGCTCAAACTGTACTAAAAGCGGTACAAATGTTTTCACTATAATGTGTAGACGATAATGCAGGAAGCAGCACAGCAGCTGCATAGCTCACCTTGACCGTTACTGGCCTTCCCTTTTGTCCTATGTTCGTGCAAACGCCTACGGTATGATTTCGTCGTGCTGACCTTTGTAAAGCCCTAATTTCTTTCAACGGCAGTGATCTTGGCCACAACACATCGTTGACTGGGCATTTCGGTAGACAGATTTCACAGTCAACTTGCATCAGGCCCTAACAACACAATGTCTCCACAAAATGTCACATCTCGCCCTTGCATGCCCCTCAAGTTTGCCATGCCAGCACTGACAGCCAGCACTGACATACAGAAATAAGGTTTGCGCCCTGAGCAAGGCTTGCCACGTTCGCTCGCTTGCCTGCCAGCGCACGTTGCGGGCGTTCGGTATGCGCTGTCACGAGCGCCTGCAGCAGTCATCCGATGACGGGCAGCCTTCTCGAAGCATGCCCCGCAGCGGCCTGGATGCTGCAAAAGGAAACGAGAGGCGAGTTCGATGTGGGTGTACAAGCTGCTTTTGCTGTCCACCTCGTTTCGAACATGAGTCGATGTCGTGCAGCGCAGCGCTTCTCATGCTCGAGATCCCGTGGGAGCCACACCGGTGCTAATCAATGCCGGACCCTGCTTCTCCGTGAGAGCGTGTGTTGGCGCTGTCGGAATCACTTCTCGTGCTGGCGGGTGCTGTTCCGCTGAAGTGAGGGCGGGCTGAGACGGCGGCAGCCGATTCGTAATGCGGGGAAGCAGAAAAGCGAGTGGCTGGACCCCTCGACCTGAAACGCGGCGGGCACGGCCTAGCGCAGACTGTTTCGAGATAGCGGTGTAGGATTGCAGATGCGGTTCCTAGCCTAACCGCGTCTGCCATGATAGCCGTGGATTGCGCAAGAGCGGGCCATGGGCCTTTGTTGCCCTGTGTGCCCCAGAGCTGGGTAGAAATAGCATCATGACTCTTTCTTTAAGAACCTTGGAAAGTCGATGGAATGTTGCTGGTCTGCTGAGTGTCAGGGTATCACGAGAGGTAGTCCACTTCGTGCTGGTCGCTGTGGGCCGTTCACCGCTTCTGGAAAGTGATGCTTGCTTGCTACCTACTCATGGTAGAGATCAACTCAACAGAAGGATCAACAAACGTGTCTGGACTTCGGGACTTTCTCCAGAACGGTGGTACACAGTGCAGCTGCCGGTAATGCTGGGCATGTCAACCGCACTTCTGCCTTTTGCCCCTCACTGATTGTCGTGGTAGATGGTGTTCGTGAACAGAACAGGAGGGGAGTGCTCCACCGCTTCTAAAGTACCTACCATATAGGCGGCATCTATCGGCGTTTGGAACGAGCATCGCTGCCCCGCTGCTCGCACTCCGGCCGTGGAAGTGAACAATAGTGCTGCCCCTCCCTTGCATTCCAGTCATGAGCGCGGGGTGATTGGCTGCACTGTGTGACGATGGATTTGGAGCTGCTGTTGGATGACGTGTGAGCTTTGCCAGAAGCCCACTGTTTGGCGGTACTCAATATCCCTGGCCGGGTCCAGAGGTCTGGAAGCTGCTTGTCACATTGTCAAGGAGCCTTCGAGCAGCACGTTTACCGCGCAGATTGGGCAGCCAGTGGGTCACTAGAATAGAAGTTTCCCAAATGGTGGGCCGAGGCGCTGCGAACTGACAGTGGCACGGTGGCTAGTAGGAGGCTGACAGATGGTGCTGAGCCCCAACACAGCTGGGAAGGGATGGAGAATGAAGAAAGCTGGAGAAATACCAGCGGATGCATATTTATGTAGATCAGCGTGATCCAAGCAGAACGGTGCATGTGCGCTGGAGAACAGGGCACGGGTCGTCTTGAAGCACTGCGGATTCCCGTGTGAGGGCCAGTTCTAGCGCGTATGCATGGCGCCTTCCCAATGAGCTCAGGGTCCACGCCTGCCATTTGAACTTCGCTGCGGAAGGTCACTCCTTCCTCTCTACCCACAAGAGCTTGAGTTATACTCGAGGACTGACAGGCGGCCCATCTTGACATTTTCCTCTGTCTGTCCCTTCCATAAGCCGCGTATATCCAATTTTGGCTGGTCTGGCGCATAGATCAGGCCTCACCCCGTGCCACTAGGATACCACTGAGCCCTCACCACCGACTTCTGCTGGTTGACGACATCCCTCGTTCGCGTCCGCACAACAAAGGCCACCGCGGGCACCTGCCCTGTGTACGAGTACGAGTAACTTGACTGTGTATGTTGCGCCCCTGTCTGCACATGGCCACGCTGTTGTGTGCGCTGTCCGCTCTCCGAAGTGCAGGCGCGCAATGCGCAGCTGCAGCACCCCTCCCTCACCGCCCTCAACCCCACACTCGAGATGCGAGGGACGAATATGCTGACGACAGTGCAGTGTATTTCTAGTTAAACATGGCCTTCTCTTCCGGCTTTGGTGACCGTGGCGGTCTCCGCTCTCCTCGCGAGGAGCAGTCGTCGTTTGCTGGCCTTGGCCTCACGTCTCCGTTGCGCAGCACCTTTGGCTCCCAGGCTGCCACCTCCAATGCAGGCGATGTGCGCGGCCAGCTGCACCGACGCTTCACTACGAACAATATTCCCACGTTGAACACCCCGTTGTCGCCCATCGGCCAGCAGCGCAGGCAAGCTGCTGAGCCTCAAGAATTCACGACTGCGGTACGTTGCGGAGCCCTGTCAATTTGGCGCCAGCACCTAGCTTTGAGCCCGAAAGTACGGACATCTGGTATCTGCCAGCTTTTGCTTGCATATGCATGTTGTGCGACCAGGGACTGACGAGCGGTGCTCGGCACCAGACTATACATAACGAACAAGGGACAATTGCTGACGACCCTGACAGACGTACCACAAGCTTCAAGTGGTAAGCAAGAACTCTCATTCACTTCGTCTGCTATCGTCTCTCACCTCGAGTGCGCGATTTCCCCACGTTTGCCAAGACTGTTTTGATGACAACTACCACCTCACGCCCGCCCACGTGTTTCACTACCCGCGCACTTTCAACAACCCCACCAGTATTGCTACGATTATCCTTTGTACTTTCCTGCTTCTCCCAGAGATCGAGATCTATTCATTTCACCATTTCTTTCTATCTTTCCAGACCTTACCTACTGTCACGCTCGTGACACTGTTGCCTCAAACGCACACGCCAATCGACCGCGCGACTGTGCTAACTGATTGTTAGCTCGAAAAGAAGAAGCTTGAGTACGAATACTTGAAAGAGCAGCGTAGACGCTTTGAGGCTGAAATGGAACTCATCGATTTGCAGTCTCGACGAGGAGAAGAGGAGATCCACCGCTTGTCTTCCGAAGTCCGCTTCAACAAGCCCGCACAGAGCCAGCCCACTACTCCTCCGGAGTACAACGACAACGGTTTCCCGAACGCCTTCTCGCGACCAAACCGTTTCAGCATGTCTAGCATTCAGCAACCTACTACCAGGATCACGCCTCGCGGCAGCCGTGCCAACTCCCAGGTCACTTCGCCGCCCTCGTCTTCGTTCTTCAACAGCAACAACGGACTGCCTTCCCAGTCTGTGCCCGGCACTCGCCGCAACTCTGACGAGGAGCATGATGACTTCGACAACGACGACTTCACCCCTCTGAGCCCCGCCTCACGAAAGTAAGGGACCCCTCCTCTTTGAATTGCGGTGGTGACGTAGGGTTGTGCCACCAGCCCTACGCCCACATCCCCACATTCCAACATCGATGAATTCGGAAACTGATTGAGCTGCTACAGGAACAATCGCATGTCGATGCCTGTGACTGGTCTTGACCTTCGTGGTCGTGACAACCTCCCAGACCTCGCCTCCGTCCTGGGCCACATCGACACTACTGGTTACCTTTTCGGCGAAGAGGACAAGGTGCAGCACAACCCTGCAGCGTCTCCTGACCACAAGGCCTATCTCCAGATGAGCAATACAAACGACAAGTTCCCCATCCTTGTCCGCCGTGGCGATGCAGGTAATGGCTCCTTCTCTGCCTCTTCCGCTGCGCTTGATTTAGCCCTTTCCCAATCCCCTGGTCCGGAGTCCCAGTCTGGTTGGCCGCACTACCGCACGCATCGTCAGGCTCAACAGTCGCTTCCTGCTAACACATTCCGCAAAGGCTCGCAGGCAGCTGAGGACTACGACAACGGTACAGCTAATGGCCAAACCACGCCAAAGAACAACCGTCAGTCTGTCGAATTCAACTTCACAAGCCCTCTTCGCTCGGACAACCAGCGCTCAAGCTTCGCTAGCCCCAATGGCGGCATACCCAAGCTCACGCAGTCCTACTCCGCGAGCAACGTGCCCACTCTCAAGAACGGTAACGGAGCCAACGGCAGCAATGGTATGAATAGTGGCAACAATGCACACGCTGAGTCGCACTTCAATCAGCACAATGCAAACCTCGGTCGGATTCCTCCTCACGCAGTGTCTCACCGACACAGCCGCGAGCTTTCGACCGGCTACAAGGAGCAGCAGGAGTACCGCCCTGTGTCATCTGGCCTGCACGCGAGCGCTGCTCCATTTGGTCCCGCTATCACATCCACCGCTCCCGTCAACGGCAGCGTCAGCAGCACGGTCGGCTCTCCCAACTTGTCGCAATACTCGTCCACGGCTGCTGGCAACGCTCCCTACTACGGCGGGTATGGCATGAACATGCTCAACAATGCTATCAACGGCATGAACCTTGGCCCTCAGTATGGCGGTCCGCCCCCTTACGGCCCCAACGGCATGTACCCAGGTGCTGGCCAGTACTACAACCCGTACGCCACCTATGGTCCTAACGGTCGCGTTCAAGACAGCCAGGCTCGAGTCATTCAGAGCCGCCGCATGCAGAACGATGCCAACCGATTCATGAATTACGATCTGAAGACAATGCCTCGTCACGAAATCTACAGCTTGTGCAAGGATCAGCACGGCTGTCGCTTCCTGCAAAAGAAGCTTGAAGAGCGCAACACCGAGTACCTGCAGATCATCTTCGACGAGACCGCTCCTCACGTTGTCGAACTCATGACCGATCCCTTCGGCAACTACCTCTGCCAAAAGCTTCTTGAGTTCACAAACGACGAGCAGCGCACCACTCTCGTCCGAAACGCTGCTCCAGCCATGGTCTCTATTGCTCTGAACCAGCACGGCACTCGCGCCCTGCAGAAGATGATCGAGTTCATCTCTACTGAAGAGCAGACACAGATCATCATCGAGGCCCTGTCTGGTCAGGTCGTCGATCTGATCCAGGATCTGAACGGCAACCACGTCATCCAGAAGTGCCTTAATCACCTCAAGTCTGCCGAGGCTCAATTCATCTTCGATGCCGTAGGCGAGCACTGCATCGTAGTCGGTACTCACCGTCACGGCTGCTGCGTCCTCCAGCGTTGCATTGACCATGCCTCTGGCTTCCAGAAGGTCGATCTCGTCCGCCAGATCACTGCGCACAGCTTCCACCTTGTGCAGGACCCCTTTGGGAATTACGTCGTCCAGTACATCCTCGATCTGAACGATCCCAACTTCACAACACCCCTATGCCTCGGCTTTAGGGGCAAGATTGCTGAGCTGTCCATGCAGAAGTTCAGCTCCAACGTCATCGAGAAGTGCATCCGCTGTGCTGAGATGACAACCAAGGCTGCTATGATCGAGGAGTTACTTGATGTGGAGCAGCTCGAGCGTCTCATGCGCGACTCGTACGGCAACTATGTCATCCAGACCTCTCTCGAGTTCGCCCCATCTGAGCTCTGCATGCAGCTCATCGATGCTATGCGCCCCATTCTCCCCCAGATCCGCCAGACTCCTTACGGTCGCCGCATCCAGACCAAGGTCCAGGAGCGTGAGGGTCGTCTCGCAGCGTTCACCGGTCGCGCTCCTTCTGATCACGTCTCGCCGAGCACAGTCTCTGGAGCTCAGACTTCCGACGCCGGCACTCCATTCCAGCCGCCAATGTACACTGCCTCTGCCAACTACGGTGCCAACATCGCGTCGCCCCAACCCCACCGCCAACCTCACCGTCTCAGCAACCCACCGGCACCTCACCACTTTGGCAACTCTATGCACAACCAGAGCTACCAGCAGTATGCTCAGCCCGCAGGCGTTAGCAACTTCTTCTAGCCGGAGAGTCTTTGACGACGTTACGACCTGACGAGTTTTTGTCACTCGATGTATACACACGCCGCATCATTACGCAACATTCTTCACACGACGTCTCGAATCTTGTCTATGTTGGCGTTGGCTGCTTTCGGGCAACGATCTTTTCTATCTTCGACCTTGCTTAGGCATGCTTGAGCTTTCGCTCTAGCCTCATTCATACCTCTCGCTCTTGACAGATCGCTTTGTATAGTACGGCGACATCAGCATCTGTGGAGCTTGGGTTGTGACATGCGATGCATCATCAGGCGCTGCACGGAGCCTTCGTTTCTTCCCCTTGCCCTGTACAACCCTTGCCCCTTCTTGCCCTTGTTTTACCCTACCGATTCGCTTCACAACGATTGTATTCTTCAGCGCTCTGCTCAAAAACACGTTCGTGAGGGAGCTTAGCCGCGATATGGGCGGCGGAACAACATTTGGGAGGCGTTTTGAGTTCTTGTATCGCACCGACCGTAGATAGCAGTGCTGCTAGGCACTAAAATGAAAGCATTGAAATTCTCAACAACGTCCTCATCGCTAGATTCAAGGTGCACTATCCAGTAATTCATCGAAGCATCGCAGCAGGACATTCGGAATACTTTGACCCCTCGGACGGTTCAATGTGGTTACCCGGTGGCATAGTGTACCATCGTTACGTCACCTCGGAGACTTTACCGCCACTACGTCCTTTCGCTTAGACAACCAAACATCATCTGATAGAAGAAGCGCAAGTTAGCAATTCATATCCATCATCTTCCGATCCTTGTCCATAACACTACTGATACACAACCCGAAAAATGACCATCCCAAGCATCCCCAATCCAGCGATCCCCTGCGGCAGCACCGTCGTAGTCACGGGCTGCACTGGCTTCATCGGCTCGCACATCGCAGATCAAGTCCTCGCCGCTGGCTTCAAAGTCCGTGGCACATCGCGCGATGCGACGACGAAGCAGTGGCTGAAGGAGTACTTCGACGGCAAGCATGGCGTGGGCAAGTTCGAGCTAGTCTCTGTTCCGGATGTGACGAGAGAGGATGCTTTTGAAGAGGCAGTCAGAGGTACGTTGATACATGTATATACAAATGTGGACCTTCGGTTACATTGCGTGGATCTTGATAGAGGAGAGGAAAGAGGTTGATGGATACAGGTGCGGCTGGCTTCATCCACGTAGCACACGACATGAACGGCTCAGGCGACCCAGCGATCGCCATCCCCTACACTGTCACCATGGCCATGAATACCCTGAAATCCGCATCCGCCGCAGGAATTAAGCGTTTCGTTTACACATCCTCATCCTTCGCGGTGACACAGCCCAAGCCGAGCGTCCCCTTTACCGTGGACGAGCGCACCTTCAACGAGGCCGCGATCGCGGCTGTGAAGGAGAAAGGACGCGACGCAGGCGGCGCAACCGTATACTCGGCGTCCAAGGTTGAAGTTGAGCGCGCGATGCAGAAGTGGAAAGACGAGACCGGCGCGAAGATTGTGGTCAATTGTGTGAATCCTAATGGCAACCTCGGACCCGTTTTGCAGCCGCAGCATCAAGGGTATCCTACGACGGCGGGGTGGGTCAAGAATCTGTGCGACGGGAAGTACGATGCGTTGAAGCGGGTGCCGGAGCATTTTATCGATGTCAGGGATGATGCGAAGTTGCACGTTATTGCTCTGGTGAACCCGAAATTGGAGGGTAGGAGGTTGTTGGGGATGGTGGCGCCGGCGCCGATTAGCAAAATTGTTCAGATCTTGCGTAAGGAATATCCAGAGCACAGGTTTCCTGATTTCAAGGACGACGGGACGGACGAGATTACTAATCTGATGAAAGATGAGGTCGAGGGCCTGCTGAAGGAGGCTTATGGCCATGGGTATACGCCGCTGGAGGAGAGCGTGAAGGCGAATGCGAGTGAGCTGAAGTAGATCACACACGACAGGCTCTGCCGTCGCTCCTCTGATGGAGATATCAATTTGGTCGCCCCGCTACAGTAACCGAAAAGAGGGATGGTTTCATCTGGAGCTTCGTCGTGGTGAGAAATATTCACGTCTTGATGTAGGTCGATTGATGTTTACTCCCCGATGTCAGGGACGCTCACTCAGGCCAACCTCGCGGCGACACCATACAATGATTCCAATGAACTCATCGTCCTTTGCACTTAGTATTGTGGAGGTTTCGTTCACCAAATTCTTCCCAGAGAATCGTGCCCACCACTGATCATCTGCCATGTGCATCAGCGCGCCCCAAACCATGAAGATGGCCATTGCCACAGTGTTCTGTAGCCTCAGATGCTCGATGAACTCCAGTCCGGCGAGCGCGATCCAGGGGAAGACTGCGGTGTTGTCGAGGATTTTTTTCTGGAGAGCCTGGATTGCATGTTCGAACACAGGTGCGGTTGCAGAGTCTGATTTGCTTTCGTTGAACTTGCGTAGGTCTTCGAGAATAGGTGATACAGTCGAGTGAGGCAGGCTCGGCCATGCGACGTTGAAGATGCCGCTGAGTGGACCTTGCTGCACTTTTCGTTGGGAGGTCTCGATGACCAAGCCGAGGCCACGTAATATGTCTGCCAGAGGAAGGATAGCCTCAGCCGTGAAGTTGAAGGTCCGACTATGTCCAACAGGCAGGAATGGCGAGATCATAACGCATACCATGATGAGAGTCGAACTTGCAAAGACAGGATCGCAGGTCTCGGGTGAAAGCGAACCGAGTACAGCTCGCAGACCAGCCACTGCTCTAGTGTGATAGCTCATGCCTGTGCTTGTGAAGTCGCGGGATGTAGCTGGATCGTTGGTCTCACAGGCGATGTGGAATGACGCGAGCGCAAGCAAAGCGTTCATGAGATGTGGATTCTTGAGGGCGACCTTGACCAAGTAGTCCTGGAACAAGTCCACCAAGTCTGGCGTGAAGTCTTTGGAAGTTCTCAAGCACCAGTGATGGAGAAGCTCCAGCTCACGGACTCTGTCTGGACTCCATAGCGCATCCTCTCCGTTGTTCTCAACGGTGGCAGTTTGCGCTGGAGAGTCCTGGCCCGTTCCTGCTTCTGATGGCGAAGTGGAGCTGACCGGCGGTGTCGAGGTCTTTGAGGCTGTTATTGATGTCGACTTTGTTGGGAATCTTAGATAGACACAGCTCTCGACGCGCTGGACGCAGGCGGAGCATCGTGGCTCTTGCTCATCACATTTAACTCGTCTCTTTCTGCACTGGCTGCAACCAAGACGTGACTTTGTATGTGTCCGCCTGATTGGCATTGATCGGTTCAGCAGTCGTTATAAGGTCCTCTTGATGCTGGTAGTAAGCATGTCAGCTGAATGGGTCGAGTGTTGCTGTGCCTGGGCTGTGAATGCTTGCGTTCGTTCTGCGATGGCTCTCAAAGCTGGACACTTTGCAAGGACGAGAGAACCTCCGTAGTAAGGGTCTTCATCAGTTTCCGCGCGGGCGTAAACGCACAGGGAAGATGGGCGGAAGGCCAGGCTCGAACCAACTCGATGGTGATTGGAGAGGGCGGTGATAGGTGGTTCACCAACGGCGTAAAGCGGAGAAGTCGCAATGACGCACTCCCGGGGCTTGCTCCTTCCAGACACCCCATATTGTCCCAGGCTTCCACCTTCCTTAAGAATCTACACCTCCGCAAACACCGGGACCGAACAACAATCCTGATAAAGACCCCACTCGCACATTTTCACGACTTCGATCAAATTATCCAATATGCGCTTCGCTACCCTCTCCGTTCTGACCGCCCTGTTCGCCGCTACCACCATGGCCGTCGCTCCTCAAAGATCCGTCATCATCAGCTTCCCCAACGACACCCCGGACCACATCGTAGAGGAGGCGAAGGAGGGTATTCGCAAGGCTAAGGGCGTCATCACCCACGAATACAGTACGTTGTAGCGCGCAACACTGCATGGCGCAATCGACTAACGTATGGCTGCAGACATCATTAAGGGCTTCGCTGCCCACGCACCTGCCTCCGCCCTGGAATTCGTCACAACAATGGGCAAGCAATATAAGGTCGAGATTGAGGAGGATGGTGTTGTCACAACGCAGGGCGAGGCATAAAGCGCATTGCCTAGAATGACATTGACTTCGTTGTATACACTTCCCCGTAAAGGGCCACGACTACGAGGAACACGACACTCGCTTTTGGGATATGGGGTTTGAACTGGAGTATGGATGGGACACGGCTTAGATACCTGATAGTAATTTGACTTAACCTGCACCTGATGAGTTGGCGTTCGTCACCAGAAAGCAGTCTCCCTGCAATATGCGCATCCTTTGATACAGCAGAGTTTTGTGTTGATTTCAGATGACGAGTACTGTCTCGCAGGGAATGCGCACTAGTCCTTTGCCTACTCATGTTGGTCGACACTTATCTTGCTGGTCGATCTGCCAGCAGCAGCCTCCAATGGACCCTGCAGCGGCAGGCGCCCGTCCCCCACCAGATTAGGAAACATTCGACCTTTCACTTCCACAACGCGCTGAGACGAGTCGCTGTCTCAGCCCAATTGCATCCTTATGCGCCCCATTTGACACCCCGAGGCCTGTTCACCAGACGCTCCCCCTCGCTCGGCCTCAGCCAGCGCGACATTGACGTGCACCTCCGCGGCGGGAGACGATCGATTTAGCGCAGCCGCCCACGCCCACCGCCTATCGATCACCAACGCGTCAACACAACGGCGCCCACCACTTTTGCATGAATCGCCCACCCACACATGATGCGTAGCTTGTGCCCGCCCTATTTCAGACCACACAGCAATATACGGACGCGCACTAGTGGGCGGTGAGCCCTGCTAAGTTACCATGGACGATTTCAAGCCAGAGCTGCTTCGAGCTCTGCTCGACTGGGTGCGTGATGCATCGCTCCCTAAATATCCATCCAGGCTGACACATGTTACTAGGTGAACACCTTCGACCTGCCCGGTCGAGTGAACGCATGGAACCAGCTCGAGGACGGTCAGCTTCTCTGGCAGATCCTGAACGACATCGACAGCGAGTACTTCAGCGAGTCCCTCCCCATATTCGAAGAGAGCAACGACCGCCGGCAGAGCAACAACTGGATACCAAGATGGCAGAACCTCAAGCACATCGAACGTGCCGTATCGACATACATTAGGGAAGAATGCGAGCAACTGCCGGTCCTTACAAAACGCATGATTCCTGATCTGAAGTCAGGCGCAAGGGAGGGGTCAACCATGCTCACGGCAAAGCTGACGATGGCCGTCCTCCTCGCTGCCTGCTTTTCGCCGAAGAGCAACCAGCGCATGCTACAAGTCATGGGTCAATTGGGAACAAAGACGGCAGAACAGATTGCGGGGGCCATCCAGGAGATGCAGGCTTTGGATATGAGGATGTCAGATCTGGGCGTGGACTCAGAGCTGACGATCGAGCCCAACCTGTCAGGTTACCGGACGCCTACTCGAGCTGTATCTGGCCCCACAACAACCACACTTGGACGGGATTCAGACTTGGAGCAAGAGGCCCAACTAGTTGAGGCGAATAAGGATAGACACGCTCTGAGGCAGCATGTTGGAAAATTGAAGCAGGAGTTGGAGACCTCGCGCAACCGGATATCCCAGCTGGAGGAAGACCTAGCTGAGGCTACAGTCCATTTGGACAACCGCGCAGCAAGACCTAGCAACTCAGACGACGTCGAACAGCTGCGAAATGAGCTGGCCCGCGATCAGCAATATATCGATCAGCTCGAGACGGACTTGGCCCATGCCAGAGACATTCTGGACAGCCAGAATAGACGACTAGAGCGCTTCCAGAATGAGGAAGGATCGAAACAAGACTTGCGCGACCAGCTACAGGTTCTCAAGGCAGAGCGTGACGAGCTGAGCCAGCGGTCGAAGGCAAACGAGAACCTCAAGAAGAAAATCGAGACACTTACCAAGGAGACAAAGAACTTGGAACAGCTGCGAGAAGACTACCAGCAGGCACGTGAACGGCTTCAACAGCTGGAAGTTATCGAGGAGCGATGCGAGGCCCTGGAGAAAGTCAACAAGGAGAATAGCTCGACACTCGTCAACTGCGAACAGGCTATCTTCGAGGAGAAGGGAAAGCGAACAAGGATCGAGCACGAGAATCTCTTGCTCATGAAGCAATTGGAGCAGACAAGGGAGCTTCAATACAAAGCCGAGGATGCCAAGAATGACCTGGAAGACAAGATACGGGAGCTGGAGTCCTCGAACCCTGCCGATCGCGGTGGCAGCCTCGAAGATGAGCTCGAGGAGGACGAGGCAATGCCCGAAACGGAGCCCTCAAGAGCGAACGATGCGCGAGTGACCGCTGATACAATAGCATTGCAACAGAAGGTCGACATTCTCACCGCACGGTTGAAGAGTCTCGAGACAGAGACACTGAAGCAAATGACGGAAAACCTTGGCCTGCGCTCCGATATGATGGCAGAGAAGGACGAGGAAAGCCAGAAACCTTTCCTCGAGCAGAATGAGAAACTCCAAATTGCCGAGCAGGAGCTGGAGGAGCTTCACCGGAGATTACGAGAGAAGGACCTGCAGATGGCTCAGCTTCGAAACGAGGTGAACAACAAGTCTGGGCTGGACGAAGAAGTCAAGGCGAAGGTTGTCTCTGCTGAACACGAGCGCTTATTGGCGTTGCAGCAGCGAACGAATCAAAAGCTGCGAGATCTGGAGCTCGCCAACGAGGAGAAGGCGAGCCTCCTACGCGCCGCTTTACTCGACCGTGAGAAACTCTCTCCAGAGCTGCTCGAGATAAAAAGAGCAGAGACCCTACAGCAAGTCCGCAGTCAGATACAAGCGGTCATCAGCGCGCCAGCAGAGACGCAATCAAATGTTTTGGACACAACGTCCACAGAGATCGCGGAGACAGTGCTCTCGTCAGAAGCTGCGCTCGACAAAGCGAAGAAAGTAAGCATCAGCCAACACTCCCACACCAAATCACCCTCTTCCGCCTTTGACGTAGCGGTATCGACGATGAAGACACAGCAACGCCTCGATCCGTCGTACTCTGCCGCTACACTTATTTCACCAGCATCACCAGACAGGCATCACTCGGAGAAGAACACGTCGCTATCCGAGGTATCGACTTTGACGACCGGCACGGGGCAAACTACGTGGGGGCGTGTCACGCAAGCGCTCACGCCAAAGAAGAGGCCCATGGCTGTCAGAGCCAGCACTGAGTTCATCTCAACGAACGGCTTTGATCATGCGGCAAGTTTGTCCTTTGCCTGGCGGCGAAGAAGTATCATCGATTCCGGCATTGTTTCTCTGTCCTCTCTAAGCGCACAACCGCAGGATCACCTGCTAATGATCGCTACAGGATCTCCAAGAGCAGATGGCCGCAAACAATACTTTGCAGGAACAGCTGGCATCAGCGAAGAAGGAGACAGCGGAGAAGGGCTCGGTAAGTCATTAACCATGTGTCTAATGAGGTTCGCCACCGCTAACGTGACATAGGTTGAACTTCAACAGGAGGTCGAGAACCTGCGCCGCGAAAACAAACTCATCACCTCCGCATGGTACGACATGACCATGCGTCTCCAGAGCAACACCGTTGTTCTACAGCGCCGCAGCGAGGCTCCCAAGAGCTGGCTGGGAAAGCAGCGGGTAGCGGTGGGAGGCTCGAGCAGCCTGGTAGGCCTAACCTTACTCCATCCATGGAGTCACATCAATGCTAATTTTCGACCAGGGCCGACGGTAGCACCCTCTCGACCCGGCTCGATCCATGTTCCTAATTTCGCTGATCGTTGCACGCGTCATATTCAAAGACCGGCTGGTATGAGAGTGTGGACCGGAGCTGAGATCAAATGTTTTACTTTGTCATTATACCCTGTCGGCATTTGCATGTAGCGAGGCGCTTTGTAGCCTGGACTAGAGGGAGGCTCGGTTTGCTTAGCATTGGGCTGAGTTGTAGTGGTTGGCATGTGTAGATGGATAGCTAGGATAGCTTGCGTATGCATTTCCCACCAGATCCTGTAGCCTCTGTTCACACTTGAGAGTCAATTGACCCGCTGTGTGCGCCTCGTTTGCCTCCCTTATGTCGAACACGAATTCACTAAAAGCAACCCTCAGCCCATTGTTCCCTCTTCAACCGGCGATGTCTCGTCGTCAGCTTCTTTGAAGTTGGCCAGTCAGTTGTACATGCATCCTCATGATCTGCATAGCCTGTATGAGCGCAATATCAACCCGGACTTTGGCCGCATCTCTCGTCTCCCCATCGGCCAGAGTCGCGCCCTCCCTCAAAGACCTGCGGGGCATAATTCCAGACCCTCGTAACAGCTCATACATTTCCGGCCACATCTGCCGCCGCAGCACCACTCTCCTTGTCATCTCCCCATCCATCTCCAGAGTGTCGAGGCCCGCTGCATGTCAAACTTCTCGCAGCCCGAGTAATTGAAGATGACTGATGCTGCGCAGTGTGATGGCGACGTCGGATCTGGAGTCGCACCATGGATCGTGACGAGGTGGTCGACGACTTGTCTCGTCGATGACATGGACGCGGTCGGAGTTCAGCGCTTCGACCGAGACGAGTAGGTCGGCGTCCTCGTTCGAAGCTATCCTCATGTCTAAGATCATCCGAGAGTCTATGGATTCCTGCTAGAAATGTTCACGCTCCCGGTCCGGGTGCCGGCAGTATTGCATTCTGCTCCAGAAGATCGTGCGTGGTGGCGGGGTCTCCTCTTCTTGTGGGAGAGACCGGCGTACAGTACGGTGAAACTCTTGCGGCATGTCGTGGTAGCGTAAGTGCGGATATTCGTGTGCGTGTGCGAGATGGTGGCCGAGAGCTCGCCAACTGCTACCTCTGCTCATTCTCCGATGCAGCGCTTGCGGCAATCGGCTCTGAAGCATGGGTACGGGTAGGCTGATTTGTGTACTGCGTGTCGGAACGGCGGAGAGGGCGAGCGCTCCGGCTACTGCGGCCATGGTGGAAGGCAATATATGGCCTGCGTTCGAAGCTGACCCTTGCATGTACGTTATGGACGGTGTTACTTGGGACGTAGTCGGCGTGGTAGGCTGCTGAAGGGAAAGTGCAAGTTGCGGATTTGTCTGCTAGACTGAGCCAGAGAAGTATTGTCGTACTATAACCTCTGCGGTGCCTGATCGATCAGTGTTCGAGGGTTCTGAATTAGCCAAGCTGCGTGATTGCGACACGTCAAAGTCGACTTGCGTATTATTAGTGAGTGCGGTGTAATTATTGCTCGGTATATCGTATCAACGGGCGTAAGAATGCCCGAAAAGCGTAAAGATCGGTTGGAGTGAATGAGTTAGATTGATCGCTGGTAATTGCGTGATACGATCGTCCTTGCTGTGCATTCGAGCGTGATACCTCCCGAGCCTGTCCGGGGTAAACCGCAGCTCTCTGTGCACTCGGTTTTAGTGACTCGGTGTCGACATAGGCGTGCATCACTGTCAATCTGGTCTCCATTGACGAGATAGATCAATCAAGGACGCCGCCTTGGACGGTAAATCATTTTCGAAGTCAGCTTTACTGACGTGGTAGCGATTCATTCTTACATGATGGAGGTGTGGCCGTCAAGTCAAGGCTCTGGCTGCTCCTGCATCGTAGGCCTTCTCGTGGTCCGTACTCGTGCCATCATACCTTGTCCTCTTCCCGAGAATTATCACGGTCTTCCATCCCAACCATCCATGCTCCCCTTTCTCACGACGCGGCAATGCGTCTTCCAAACGACCTCTCGCGTCGTAATACCAAACTCGCCAAATGATGACTACGAGGACTGTCAAAGGCGCCGCGATGACCCACAACAACCAGAAGTCCTGCGACACGCGTATGTGCCACGGCTCCTCCTCGTCCAGCTTCATGAACTGCGTCCCAAATATTCCGGCGACCGTACTGAGAGGCATGAATATCAACGTCATGACCGCGATGGTCTTCATACTCTGATTCTCCGACATCATGATGCGGCTGTCGCCTACAGTCACGAGGTGGAATGAGAGCTGTATGATGTTTGCCATGCGCTTGTCTAAGCTGGCCAATCGGCGTTGCGTGGACTGGAAGAGTGTCTTCCGGTACTCGAGCGCTTGACGGGTGAACTCTTGAGCAGGCTCTGGGTGCTCACCGATCACAGCTGAGTGGTGATGGCGCAGACCAGAGAGCGTTGCTAATGCTGAATCGCAGTTCTCACGTAGATATGTGACATGCTTTGCAAGATTATGGAGACCAGTGAAGTGGTCCCGTGGCAGGTCCTTTGCCTTCCCTGGCGTGGTTGCCATCTCTAAGGTTTTCTGTTCCTCTGTCAGCAGCGACTCGAAAACGGCCTGGGCGAGATCTTACCGTTTCGATGTTGCCAAAGATCTGAGATACATCCCATCCGGTGCGATCCAGCACTTTGTACATCTCTTCCAGTACCGCTTCCAGCAAGATGTACGGATCCTGTACAATATCATCGCATATGGCAACGCGTGCAAGCTTGGAAAATTGATCGCCTAGCGACTTCGGCGCACCGAAACAGAACAGCTCAACTGACGGCTCGACTGACGCTGAGGCCATCGTCGCATCGCTACTCGAGGTCCTCGTACGACTAGGCATCCTTGGCAAACTCGGCTGCTTCCTGACCTTCAGAACAAAACCAGGCTTCAACCAGGAGAAATCCGCCTGGCTCTGATCTTGGGCATTGATGTGCGGACGGTCGATCCCGGTGCTGTCTCTCATGGCTTCTCGCCGATGGACGATCCGGTTTCCCTTGACGAATACGGTCTTACAGAGAAAGTGAAACCAGACGTACGTTGTACCGTCGATGTCTTTCTGCGCGGCAAAAGACTGAGAGACGTTTTGACTACCCTCAGCAATGAAAGAACTGGGTATCTTGTAACGTTCGAAAAATCTCAGCATTCCAGCCGCGGTCTCTGGAGCCGGAACATCTCGTGGAGCGAACCTGTCAATATCAGCGCTGCGTCAAGTAGTTCCTCAACCACACTTACAACACTCGGACCGTGGGAATACCTCGAGTCTCAAGATCAGATACAGACCTGATGCCGCTGACCTCGACCCCATCTTGACTGCTCTGCGACCACTCGTATAGATGCAGAGGTAAGTCAGTGTTGGCAACCCGCCCATTTCCGCTGGGCAGTTCAGCGTTGCAACCGTTCGCCGCAGCACTGTAAGGTTCAAACGGAAGGCGATCTGCTGTCAAGCTTCGAAACGTGGCCATGCCTGCTGTACTCCTCACAAACCACCGAAGGCAAGTGTGAGCTGCACTAATACCGACGATTGTGCAGTCGCGCTTAGAGTCTCCAAGTCCTTCTGCTCAGTAACAGACCTCGCCTAAGCCTGTTCTCTATGCGCTATTGCACTCTTACCTGGACGCTGGAATGATGGTATCGAAAATCGTCTTCTGATACACCTCGCAGCGAGTGTCAATCCACTATGCTCAGCTCTGGCGCCAAAGTGGACTGCACCCATGTGAGCTGAATGCAAGTCAATCTATTCCGACCGCTTTCGTACAACTAAGTGGAGACCCTGGCGCTTCCTGTGCGCAATAGGAGTTTGTGGCGCAAGGCTGAAATTACGAGTCACCAATCGGCATGCACGACACCTTTCAGCCCCCAAGCATCAAGGTCGCGAACGCGAAAACGCGAGGAATGTCTGACCGATGACAGAGTATTGAGATGGCCCTGCCAAGGAATTCCGCGCGCATTTCCAGGAACATGTGTAAGTGGTCTGCACATGCAGGCACGGTTCCAACCGCAACATTGTCCACGAGGCTGAAATCGACTGAGATACATCGCAAGCTTTGCTTTCAAGCAGTATACCGACTTGCGGATGCCGCACCCGAGCAATAGCTATTTGCAGCTTAATGAGCGTTCGGCAGCGGCTGACACGGGCGCCAACCGCGATTGACTCTTAGCTACCGTCGTTCGGCTATAGCCGAGGGAAAGAACCGAGATGGTTGTGAAGGAATTGATATGAGCGAGTGACAGGCGTTAGCGAGTTTGTACCCTGCCCCCGGTTCTGCGACCTTCAGCCTTTCCAATATTAGCCATTCTCCAAACATGGCCGCCCTCAATCTTGTGACACTACTGTTGCACGACGTGGGGTCCAAAAAACCTACGGTTGGCCGTTACTCATACCTTCACCGGTGAAGAAGCAACACTAGCAGTGAGTCAAGCTTGCCTATGCGTGACATATCGACTTGCGACCATGCTTAGAGAAGTACGATCGTGGTCTTGTGAGACACGGCTGTGGCATGTACTCGTCCAACGTGGACGCAGCTTTCGATCAGAGCCCGCACAGATGGCAATTACCGAAGCCACAACATTGCGGGTATATTTTGGAAGGGCCGGGGCCTTTTATCTGAGCTTACCCGCCAGATTAGAGCCAGGATGAGGCTACAAGCGATCGACTAAAGGCGCTGGGTCGAAACGAACCTGCATTGTTGGCGTTCCAGTGGACCTCCTCGCAGCACTTGCTAATCACTACTCCAAGGTATATTAGGGTTGCGGGCGCGGCAGCTCACAGACGTACGTTGCTTAATCTGGTGACAAAAAGCTTCCTTATCGAAGGCCCAGCGTTCTCTATCTGAATGGTAAGTGCACAGTCACTTTGATTCACACTGCTTACAACGATCTTTAGGAATTTGCTTCTCAGTCTCCACACGGCGGTGGCTACATTCCTAACGGCAGTGCTTTCGTGCAGAACAATCCTCAACCCATAGTTCGTGCATCCACTTCTCCGAACCAGACATGATGAGTACTAAGAAGTTCAGTATCAACCAGCCCACGGAGGTGGCTTCTCCCCGAGTTCACCCTTTCAAGTCAATCTAGTACCTACTCACGCGCCGACACCACACGGTGGTGCCTTCAATCCGAACTCACCGTTTGTCTCATACCCAGTGACTGCCCAGCCTCAACCTTTTGCGGCACCGGGTCCAGTGTACAAGCCGCAATTCGGCATTGCTGTACAGGTAAGGTTCGCCTTTCTTTGTTGAGCTTGTCCCATTGACAGATCTTCTGTAGGAAACACAGAACAATTCTCATTCTCAGTCGATCCAATATAGACCGAAACCCAACCCGCTCTTCCAGCTCTGCTCTTGCCTTCGCTGATCGTTCAATTACAACGCCAACATGGTCCGCAACATGGCAGAGGCCTCTATCGAGGAAGTCGCAAGCCATGAAAAGACTCTCACTCCAGTAAGACAATCTCACCCTACAGCAAGCGATTTAAGTGCTTACGATCATCGCAGTATATTCCTATGAGACTGAAAGGTTACAAACATTGGTTCGACCCGTACACGTCCTGGAAATGGGCCTCACCAATGGCCTATCGTAAGTTGTCCAAATTCCGTTCGAACAGTGCATGCTGACAACAGCAGGAAAACCAGGACTGGGTTACCAGAAGATCGCCACACATCGCCATCGCGATGCATTTGAGCGTGAGTGGGTGGGCGACTATGATGACCGTAGGCAATCTCAATGCATGACAAGGATCTGTCGTTAATTTTCCAGGTTATATCTCCTCCTGGGACGGTAAGGTATCAAAGCTTGTTGTCCAGACTGTCGACGAGATCTATGACGAGAAGCTTACTTCCACGTATCGTCGTACGTTCATCCGCAACATCGCGCCACTGTACTTGAGGCTAGCCAACTGGCCGTTCAATCATGTCGATCCCAACAACAACGATGGCAAGCCAACTAGTGAAGGTGAGTTGCTTGGCCAAATTAGCTGCGAGGGTGCTCACAACCCGCTAGACATGCCTGTTCTCTGCTTCAAATGGTTTGTCACAGCCATCGCCATCAGTTTTGTGGTACGTGTCGCAGTATCGGTACAACGGAGCTTCGAGTTGACTGGTTTGTAGATATCTAGCCCTAGCTCTGGATCCATTCCACCGCGAAACGGCGGCAACTACGACCCTGTTCCTTACAAATACTACGGCTATCCAAAGGTCGCACGTAACGCCTTGGAGCTGGACCACCCACGGGGGTCCAACAACAGTAATCCGCACGCTGAACGGATCTTACGCCCCCGGTATCTCTGCTTCCTGCAGAAGCCCGGTGAGCCGGCAATGATCATGAACGTTGAAGAGTACATCACGCAGTACAAGTCCGAGCGCAACTTGTCGTATGTCTTTGTCGCGTATACGGCAGAACAGTTCAAGAGCAATGATGACCTTATGGCCTTGCATCAAATGGCGGATGCAGCTGCGCGAAACGCTGGTGTGATGGCGTACTGGGTCGGTTGTTCTTGCATGCCTGACCAGGACCAGCTCCAAGAAGATGTAAGTGATTTCTACACGACCTATGGATTGTACTCATATTCAGCAGGTCTACAGAATCTGTGATGTTATTCGCGGTGCACAGTCGCTCGTCATCGCCGTCGGTCAACCTCGAAATGACACGCACAACATCAGCACTACAGATCTCATGCTGCAGCAGTGGGGCAACCGGATCTGGACCTTCCCTGAGATTTTGCTTGCCCCTGCTGGCAAGGAGATTAAGATCTACTTGCGTGGCAGTGATCTCATGCAGCCATTGAGTGTCCCGAAGAACCAATTCGCCGCCCGGGTCTGGAAGGAGGATGCTCAGGTGGCACGACAGGTGAGCCTTGTTCCTTCAAGTTAACGGACGCTCCTCTGACTTCGCAGCTCATCGATCATTACGAAGGCAATTTGATCTTAAGCCAACTCGAGCTTGTGACACTTGCACTCGAATGCCTCCACAAGCGCAACACGTATCAGTACCTTCCAGGCGACTACAGCTACGCGCTGATGGGTCTAGTCCGTATCCGTCCCAGGATCGATCCTACAGATTCCGCCTTTCAAGCCTTTGCACGGTAAGAATTTAGCTAAACCCAGTCATTAGCACTACTGACCGCTGTAGTCTCTCAATGGCAAATGGCAGTGATCAACTCCTGGAGCGTCTCATCTGCGTACTCCCCCGCGTACCCAACCAGCCTTGGCACTCCATGGACGATGCGTACGGTGCAAAATTGTGGGAGATCTTGCCGGAGGGCGTCGAGGTTGCCGGTATCGGCAACGACGATACGGTCATTCTCGATGGATGTCGTGCAGCAAACGTGCGTTGGAAATCCTTCACACCTGTTGCCAACACTCGACGCGAATCGTGGGGACGCACATTTGCGTCGATCATGCTGAGACTCAGCGGCATTACTTTCCTCGTTGGCATTGCGCTCGTCGCTATCCCCAATCCTCTCGGACCTGACACTGGGCTGGCGACTCACCAAAGTGTCGGTGTCTTCTTCATCATCTATTCCATCTTCTTGTTCTTCATGTCACCTTGGTTGCTTCGCTTGCTCTACTTAGGCAAGCTCTGGGATCAGCAGTGCTGGTTCTTTGGCTTTGAAGGGTACATGCCTATCGAGACCATCGAAGAGCAGATCTTCGGCGGCCGTCTCTGTCGCTTGAGGTGGTCCGCCTACGCCAGTCCGCTCTCCAGACATCACAGGAATGAGCACAATGAGTGTGTCGCTGATGACCCGACCACGGATCCCGAGATCAAGGCTCTCGTTGAGAGGTGCAAGCATGCGGGCCCAGGCGAGCAGAGGCTGTTCACGTTGGTGGATACGGGTATGTAGACTGACCTAACTGTGGCCATTTAAACATCGCTAACGGGCATCAGGCAACATGACTGTAACTCTGTTTCTCGCTTCTCGACCGCCGACTTGCTTCCTCATGGCAGGTTCAGAGGGCGGCATGAAGCGCATTGTTGGCTGTTCATATGACTGGACCACTTCAACCATGTATCGCGAGACAGTGCTTCGCATGGAGACTAGGTTCGAGGAGAAGATGTCGCGCATTGGTCGTGTCAAAGTTGGATTCAGGCGCGAACAGTATCCAGTTGCTCCACTCACTCATGTTGGTGAAGCTGCTGGCATGAGGGTTGAATGAGCCACTCTCGGGGTTTCGACAGGTGTCGCTCACCAGTCTTCGAGTATCCGATTTCCTTTCGTCACGACAGAGGGGTGATACAGCAATGTTCCAATCTAAATAAGTCACTCTTGTCGTCACCTACTGTCCCCACTCAGGGGCGCTCGTGCCCCACCCAGAACAATGGTTTTAGAGTTGACGGTGAAGCGTACTTGCTCACAATAGCTAGGGGGCCAGCCAATTCAAGGTGAATATGGTGAGCGCAAGGAAAAGGGCCCTTCTGCACGTTGATCTCTTTCCTTGCTACCCCGCTCGAAAAATCATAGCTGTCTGTTCACCAAGTCCTCCAACATGGCTCAATACGCTTCCTTTGATCAAGCCTGGACTGTCCAGATTTGCGCCATCAATGTCCCTGACGATTGCTCGATTTGTTACAGGCCTTTCTCCGAGACTCAACAGCCAGTCGCCTCCTTTGGACCCCGGTCCTGCAGCCACACCTTTGGTGCTGAGTGCCTGAGGTCGTGGCTCGAATCCATTAACAAGCGAATGATAAACTGTCCAGCCTGTCGCCAGCACTGGTTCCTGCTGACCTGCAACAACAACGAGCATATTTATCTAGAAGATAATGAAGAGAAAGCCGACAACGATGAGGAAGAGGAGGGCTTTGGCGAAGCAGAAGAGGAGGAGGGCTTTGATGGGGAGAAGGAGGAACAAAATGAGGATGGCTCTGCCTATAATGATTTGGAGGTGGAAGAAGACACCCTGGGTGGAATGACAGGTGCTGTTGAGCATCTGCGCGATCGCGAGACTGCCGCGGTCCTTGTCAGTACACTCTACCACGAGTTGCGCGACACTGCAGGCAACGCCTCGGACCTGGAGGTGAAGACAATGCTGGATCAAGCTCTCCTCTATGCAGACCTCCATGCCAGCGTACCTTTTCCAGACACTCTATGGACCCAGATGCGCGGCATGGTCAAAAGGATGCCTCGTGACTCGAAGCACGCTGACTGGGATGACAAAGTCGAACACAACTGGATCCAGAGACTGAAGCGAGCTCTCAAGTTGACCCTCGATCGTTAAGCAGAAGATCGAGGGTCAAGATCGACCAGAAGTACAGAAAGAAGGAGCAGGCGACATATGTTCGCATTTGCGCGCAGCATGGAGAGGTATGTACCTGTGCCCTGTGACGTGAGCGCCGTTGACTGACCTTGGGACAGGATCTCTACCGAGCCTTAGACAAGCACACTGCACGAGCACATGCTTGACGAAAGATGGAAGCAAAACTTATCTTCACAGGGGGGTCTAATACGCACTCCGTTCCTTTGTCGCCTGCCCATTGCCTGATGAGGGAGCAATCAGACTAGTACCTCTTCTCCGCGTTCACAGTTCATGTCTAAGTAGTCCCACAGCCTGTGCATGCGCATGCTGCTTTCACATAGCAACTCACCCAATTTTTTACATGCTGTTGAAAGGCTTTGCGGCGCACGAACAGCATTCAAAAATCCAAGTGTCGTGATGAAATACTGTATCGCATAGTTCACACTTACTTATATCTTGACTACATTATGACCAGCCCGCCACTTTCAAACCGCGACGCCTTCCTTCGTGACTGCATTGGCACCACTAATGAGTGTGCCGCATGCCTCGAACCGTTCGATTCAACACATGTCCCAGCACAATTCAGTCAATCGCGCTATTTCAAACTGATTGATGAGATGTGTGAACGAATGGAATGGTCCGATTGCGATGATGAAGAAGAAGAGCATTTTGAAACTTACTAAGTAGGTCTTTTGGACTGAGACAGGACCAGGAAGGTCCAATATTCGGGGCACAACGGTAAGGTAAGTTATGCAGCATGACAACAGTGCTCGGTAATTATCAACAGCAAGGGTTTATAATATTAAGACTAGATCTAAGGAGTGTGCACGATGCAAATCAAGAAAAAAGCGGCCGCTGAACAACCCAGATGTAAACAGGAGACCTCCAAGAAATCAAACGAAGAGATCAAGAAAAGACAGACAATAGCAGACAATCTCAAACACCACGCTACACCTCATTGTCTCTGGCCCTCAAAAGCTGACCCCTCAGAAGCTCCCCTTCTTCCTGTCGCAGACATTGACATCAGTAGTGCAGCCGACGAAACCATTGGTAGCGCAGTTCTGGTAGATGCCAGAGTTAGGGGGGCAAGTGGACCAGAAGCGCTGAGGACCATCGCAGACAGGCTTGATATCACCGAGCTCGGAGCCAGTGCAGCCGACAAAGCCACTGGAGCACTGACCGGGCGCGACGTACTGGGTACCCTTCTGCCAAGAGCACTTGCCAGTGGTCGGCAGGGGGTTGATCATGTCAGTAGGCTTGGGAGCGGCTCCGGAAGCGACGGGAGTGACGGTAGTCGTGGGCAGGACGCAGATGATGGGCGTAGAAAGGACAGGAGCGACGGGAGTGGTGGTAGTCTTAGGCTTCGGGTCGCAGATTGTGGGATCAGTGCTGCAGCCGCGGAAGCCGTTGATGGCGCAGACGTAGAACTGGCCGCCAAAGGGGCAGTCTGGGTTGGTGGCTGGACCAGTGGGAATGGGAGTTGGAGTAGCGGGTTTCGTGGGAACGGAAGAAACGATGGGAGTGCTAGAAGCGCAGGGAGTGGTTGATGGCTTAGCTGGCTTGTCGCAGACGGTGGGGTCCCGGCTGCATCCCTTGAAGCCGTTGGCGCAGTTGTAGAAGACACCCTCCCAGGACTGGCAGGAATTGGGAGCTACAGGTGTGGGGGTAGAGGGCAGGACGGAGGGCAGGACGGAGGGCAGGACGGAAGGCTTGTTGGAAGGCTTCGGGTCGCAGACAGTCGGATCGGTGCTGCAGCCCTTGAAGCCAGTAGCACAGTTGTAAAATGTACCTTCACCGGGGCGGCAGCTACCGGGAGCGAGCGAAGGAACAACCGAAGGAACGACCGAGGGAATTACCGTCGTCTTCTGGATCGCAGGGTCGGTCGAAGTCGAGGACGAAGTCGAGGACTTGAGATCGCAGATACTCGGGTTGGTGGTGCACCCCTTGAAGCCATTACCGGGGCAGTTGAAGAAAGAACCGAGGCCTGGAGTGCTGAAGCAGTCGTTGTTGAAGCGCTTCTGTCCGCTGCAAACGTCATCTCCCTTCTCTTGTGCAACACAGCCGATGAAGCCACTGGAGCACTTGAGCTCAGGGCTCATGTACCATTGACCATCGGGGCAAAAGTTGATTGAACGTTCGGTCAGGGTCGGCACGGCACCAGTCAGGGCGATGAAGGAAGAGGCCAGAGAGATGGAAGTAATGAAATGCATGATGAGAGATGTCTGGAGTGAATGACTCTAGGAAAGTGACAAAGGAAATAAGGAAAAAAAAAGGAAATCAAAGAAATAAGGAAATGCTGTTGTTGGTGTGTTGTTTGAGTGTGATGATGAGGAAATCCATTGCGGTCGATACGCGATAGCTATATACTCGATGATCCAGGCTGTGCTCCTCGCATGCCAGAGTTGCCGTGTACCGGTCGTTCCACGGCTGGCGTTGCACCTGGCTTGAGACTTGCATACTCAATGCGCGTCCAGTCGCTGACCATGGCGGTGTTTGCTTAGGTACAGAAGCTGAACGGTGCTGCAGGTAGATTCTTCTGCTCTGATTGGTTGAGGGGAGATCTAAGCCTTCAGCTGAAGACGCGCCATTGGTCCACTAGCGAGTATCCTCCAGAAAGTTTGGTTCAAAGGCGGAGCAAGCATGAAATACTTCAGCCTCTACGCCTCCGGAAAGTATGGCGGGGTAGAGAAGTGACCGACCTGGTTGACAACGGGAGCACGGACTGGATGAAGGTCCGCGGGCTGCAGTGGTCAGCACGAAGCTCTCCCAAGACTGGCCAACCGGCCTTCTCGGAGCTGAGATCCAGCGGTGAGCGAAGCACTCTGCTACAGAGCAGGTTGAGCTGGAGATCTTAATCGAGCTGTTGATAGCATGAGCCGCAGCCATCATTCATTGCGCAGTCTCTGTGCGCCGGCGTTTCACTATGGTCTTTACTTGTCGTGAGCTGTCATCGGACTGCTGTGGCAGTCGCTATCACTTGTCCGGTCAAGTCTTGATGATTGATAGCTAAATGCAAGTGCGTTGAGCGCTGAGGGCTGTGATATTTACAATGGGGGTTTGTGCTAGGAGCAGGAGAATTTTGCTGGAATCCGTAGAGTTCCCGGACACTGGGAGCTGTACTCCAAGGTGATCACGAAGGTGCCAAAGAGCATGGGAGGGTGTAAGATCTCATCG
The DNA here is from genome assembly GCA_022225945.1 of Didymella pomorum. Lineage (NCBI taxonomy): Eukaryota > Fungi > Ascomycota > Dothideomycetes > Pleosporales > Didymellaceae > Didymella > Didymella pomorum. The sequence continues at coordinate 288,648 of JAKJXN010000016.1, read as the reverse complement.
CAGCGTGGGAAGTCTTGCAGATGCAATGAAACACAACAACGAATGTGGGTCTCTCAGGATGATGGCTGCAGTGATCTCCTGAAATTGTACGCAAGCAAATTCAGTAGCAGGTATGACGCCCCTGCGAGACATGATAGTAACGGAAATAGAGCTGATCGAAAGTGGTGGGAGATGATTAGGAGTCGGAGATGATTTGATTCGATGACGTCCCTGATTCCGTCGTGATAGTGTTGCGATTTTGCGCGTCAACGTTCAGTTGCACAACTGTACCAACATCACTGCTCCAGTGCTATTCCAGCGATAACTTCCGCATTACTTCTGTCGACAATGATGCGGTAGCGCTCGGCCCTTGAGTGGTCTTTGTGATTTGTGCGAACCACGTTGGCCTTTGCTCGACTCGAAAACTGCTAGCTGCCGTCTCCTAACAGTATAGGTGTTGCAGTCATTCAACAGCTCAAGTATCGAAGCCGGCAACAAGATATCTGTTCTCAAGCATCATCCTTTCCTTGCAACATGCGACAAACAGGGCCGACAAGCGTAGAAGACTCGGTCGTTGTTGACTTCGCGCCACCAACGTCCGGTTGACAAGTGTGCATACTTCGATCGAGAAACCTTGAAACCAATGTTTTTCTTGGTCAGACAATGATCTATTTGAGAGCCCACACGTTTTAGTTTCCTTTGGCCAAAGACGTCTTTGAGCAGTCCTCGAACTCCTGCAAGACTGTAGTCCCACTCTTCGAATCCCATGTGTTGGGCAAGGGTCTCTAAAGTCGTTCGGTAGTCATGGGCCACCGAGCAAAACCAGTAGACTGCACGCTCGGACGATCGCTGATCGAATTCCGCGAGATAAGCAGAATGAAGAACCCGAATGACATCCAAGAAGACCTTCTGAATCGGCTTTTCATAGTCTACCTTGATCTGTTGGTGTTTCTTGACAATACCCAACAGTCCGTAGACTTTATCCCTAGGCTCGCGGCACTCTTGACCGCTGAAACGATCAATGCACCATTTGAGTGACTTGTAGTGTGTAATACTACTGCATTCGAGCATTGAGAAAAGTTCCAGAGGAATGCCAGCGCGCTTAAATCGCCAAGGGTCCTGCAGAGCTACCTTGTATAAGTCCGGCCAGTAGACGGACACGCCGCCGTGACACATGACAGTGACCCGCTCAGCCAGAAGCACTTCCTGCACGATCCATAGACGGGTAAAGTAGTTATCGCGCAACAGAACGCTTAATGGTCCGAATGCAGGAAGCTGACGTTGCCCTTGGAACTTGCTAGGTCTACCGTAGAACTTACGTGCCGCCTTGCGAAACGCGGGCGTTGGGTCTCCTAGCCAAACTACTACGATTTCACAGTCTTTGTAAATACGTGACATGAGCCCAACTTGATGATTCCTTTCGCGCACGTCTGCCTGATTGATACAGATCTGATCGATCCATATGTATCTTGTATGTCTGAGCCAATTGTCCCAGCTGGTATTGGCGTCGTGTTGTGGCAGCTCTTTAAAGAAGAAGAAAAGATTTTCGCGAACTCGAAAATCACGTCCCTCAATGACCAGATCGTAGGTCGGATTCTCCGGTCCCCACGTGTACGAAAGCGCAGCATAAGGGGGTGCGTCGTGGAGGTCGAATGTCTCAAGGCTCAGTTTGAGGCGCAAGCTGACAGGATGCTTTGTTGGAGATGCCTGGCTCTCGAGTACGTGGAGAAGCCGTATTTGACGCTTCGATGTGTCCAGTGTCCGGTATCTGTATTTTGTTGGTCTGGAGGCCATGAGTCTGAAAGCAGAACGAGAAGCCGAAGCTGCTATCGATGGGGCAGGAGCTCTGAGGGTCGAATCAAGTAATGTGACAATGATGGAGTCCGACTGCGCGACCGGCAATTGAGAGTAAACGTGATGCTATTCGTACTTTGCGGAAGTGAAAGCAGGCCTTCAATTGAATCTGATGATTGCGTTGAGGCAGCTTCCTACTGCGCCTTGTGGATACAGGCTGCGTTGTCATTGTCCCTGGGAGTGAGGCTCCACCCATCAAGGCAGCCATGGCAGTGCTCCGCATGCCAGGCGTGGAAATGACTGCAGAGTCGGGTGCTTTCAGGTGGATCTAAGCGTTAAGTCAGGAAGCGAGACTGGGGTTGCTGACTGCACGATCCTTGTCTCGTCTTACCGGTATTCTCGCATGAAGACCAATGCATAATTTTCCTCCAGTCGTTGCTGTGCTCATCTGCACAGATGTACAGTCGGCCATGATATCGCAATTGGAGCAATTATGATGTGTCGATGGCCATCGCGGATCGAGTGCTAGAACATGTGCGCGTCGGACGTGCATAATCGTACGCTCTTCGTGAGGTCCCTACTGAACTACGAGACTTCAACGATGAAAGTAGCAGCCTCCTCAAGACGGATCCTGTGGAGCTGAATCGAACGTACAGTCCAATCGGATCCACTGGCTGTCAACAATTGTGCGCGAGGGACCTGTGAAGATAGGGTTGCGGGGTCATATTTGACGCGTATCTCTGTATTTTCGGCCCAATCACAGGTGTCAACACTCGCGCGCTCGAGTTGCAGCAACGTTCAGAGGAGATCAACGTGTAGTATCCCGCTAGAGAAGGTCGTGTTGTGACATTGTAGTTTGAATACATGCGGCGCAAATGTACCAGCGAGAGTTGTTTGGAAGCAATTGGCATGATCACCCAATGATATCACCGTTCTCGCAGTGCCGATGCGCGGATTCCCGAAAGCTCTTCTCACAAACATGCATCCTTTTTATCAAGCTACCCATCGATATATTGCCCAGAAGAACACATAAAATACGGTACATGAAAGAAGTCCCTAGGCAAGTAACAAACCGCATCCACAGGCCAATGACTCTCCACATCCCCATGTACATGCGCACTCATTCCCAGCGGTCCCAGCTGCTCTTGCTCAATAGAAGCCAACATGGCGTCCTTCCACCACTACAAGTAAGTCTCCGAGACCGAGTAGGTCCGACGATGAACAACCACGAATCGGAAGTGCAACAGCATGGTATCGAGAAGACCTGGTGCGATCCAGCATGGCGATGTGCAGCCTGCGCCTAGAAGTGCGACGTTGATGCATTGTTCCATGCGCTCGTGCATGTGGCCTATGCCGGCGTTGAGAGGCGTCAGGTAGCCTGGTGCGCTGGGGTTGTATAGATCATCTAGGAGAGCGTCGATGGTGGGGCGGCCGAGGATCTTCAGGGAGACTGTGCGGATGGGTGGGGCGGTGGGCGAAGCGATGGGAGTGTCGAGGTCGTCCTCGTCTTCATCGGAATCCTGAGTGTCTAGCATGGAGGTCAGCATTCGTGACATTGTCTCGTCGGACAAGTGCTCGTTGTCTGCTCCGATGGAGTTGAGCATTCGGTCAATCGCCTCATCGGACAAGTGGTCGTCGTCTGCTCGTTCGGCATCCGAGTCTTCATCTTTGTCGGTCAAGAAGATTGTGGAAGACTCGGCCAGCGAATCATCTTCATCGTCGTCATCGTCGCTGCCGTCAATCCTACGATCTGGAACGCGAGGCAGCAGAGCCTGGCCGTTGTCCTTGCTGCCATAGCCACGCTCGATCATATCCTCAAACTGCGCCATCAACAGAGTATGCAAATTGTGCAAAGCTTCATCGTACTCATCTCGCCAGCCATGTCTGTGATATGGACTGAATCGTCCGACTTCCACAGTACACGACGACAAATCGGACACTTGTTAGCGCTCTGATTTGTAGTCTAGGTCCACTCGCGCAAGTATGGATTGCCGAAGACATGCAATCACGCGACTTTACCTGTACAGCGGAGTGCAATATGCTCGCCACCGAATGGCTCCAAGCAGATGCTGCAAGCTTCGAGTGCTTCGACGTGCTTGAGCCAAAAAATCCATTGTGAAGTGTGGGTTGGATTCGCTCATTGTTGGAGCTAGCTCGGGGTTGGGTCTGCTGATCTTGGGAGTATGCTGATGGTAGTTTCTGGGAAGTCTTTTGAGAGGCACGCGGATACAGTGTAAGAGCTTACTCGAGAAATTTGTTGAACTTCTCGCGACAGTCAACGCACGAGATGTACCGCAGCTGCTCATCGAGGGTTGGTGGGATGTGAACACCGTTGGCAGCGAGTTCGCCGGTGCTGGCGGGATCGTTGAGGAAGTTGGTGCAGCGACGGCGCAGATGTCTGCCACAGTGGCGCTGGCGTCCTTGAGAGCGTTCAGGAGAGCAGGGTCGCTCTCGAGGCGCTTGGCGCACGCGGCGGTGGCGTTGTGCTTGGACTGAATGGAGGGTGCGGCCATGGCGGTGGCGGCAAAGAGGTCGGCGAGGATGGTGGTTGTCTTCATGATGACGAAGTGTTGGTGTGTTGTGATGTTGGCGGTAAGAATGTTGAGTAGTTGAGTTGAATGCTTGGAGCGGGTGGTGGACTTCGAGCAGCCTGGACGGTTGTGTGCTGTAAGCAGAGTATGTATTAAGATTCAGCAATGCTTATTGAGTCCTGAGGCAAGTCTGGGAAACAGCCCGACTGCAACTTCCTCACCAGATTAAACAGCTTGAATATCTGTCTCTATGGTTAAACAGGCTTCTGAGTCATACAAATACGCCTTTGCGATCTAAGACTTTCGCCGAGTGGTTGCTCCCAGCTCTTCTCATCGGATGAACTCGTACATACGCGTGCCGTGTCGTGCACCTTTGTAGTTGTTGGTGTGTTGGTACTCATCGTTTGGATCTCGCAAACAAAGCTCGCGAAATGATGCCTGTCTGCAAAACAGGCAACCATGAACAACGTTGCTCTTATGTGGTCAATGTACAATGCGACGTATAAAATGTACCAACACTGCGCAAGTATGCGCCGCAAACGCCGGGCTCAGATCAAATCATTGCTCATCCTCATCTTCATTTCCGTCCAAACCCCACTCATCAGTCCTTCTTCCCTAACCCAGGGAGTTTTGGCAACCCAGGTAACTGCGGGACTTTGGGAACTTTCATGCCCGCGATTTTCCCGCCCTGCAGCTGCGCAACTGCATCCCCCAACAGCACCCTCACCGCGCCCTCCATCCTCCGATCTCCCCTCCGCCTCATAACGCCAAGCACCAGCACCAAGACCAGCACATCCACAGCGATGTGTTTGACGCCTGCCCACACAAAGCGCCATATGGCGCGGAAAAAGCGGTAGTGCGGTTTGTGCGTAAACAAGCGGCGCGCCTCTAGTTGCTCCCGTAGTGCGGCGACTTCGGCGGTGAGTTTCATGAGGCTGGCTTCGATGCGGCGGCGGTGCTTGAGGGCCTCTGCTGAGGACGCGGCGTTCTCGTTGTCTTTGGAAGGGGTCATGAAGCTGGGGAGGGGTATAGATTGAGGGATGATTTGGCGCATGCGCGGTTGCGGGGTGGGCGTGCCGGGATTCCTGCTCTCTGCTATTACAGCGCCTATATTTCGTCTCGATATCTGCCGTGATTGCGTTGGGCGCTGGGGCTGCGACTTTGATCGCGGCAGCCTTGAAGGAGGCTGCGCGTTGGCTTCGCTGAGGTTGTGGTCCATGGCGCCCTGGCGGTAGAGTTCCAACGCGTATTGCGAGTCGGGCGCATCGACGAATTCCTCTTCTTCCCGATCAATCTCGGCTTCTTCGGCTTCGAGGTCTTCCTCGCTTTGTGACATGGGTGATTTGATCTGCAACGGCCCGTTGTCATCGTCGTCGCCGTCGTCGTCGTCATGGTGTGAGTACGTGTCTCCGTCTTTGGTGGCGCGCTGCCGTTCGAGGGCCGAGTAGGAAGCTGACATTCCGGGTGCTTGGTCGAGTGTTTGTAAAGGCGAGGAGGAAGAGGACGAGGGCACGTTGGATTTGACTTGGTCCCAGACGAATTCGAGTTCGGCGACGAGTTCGCGGGAGTCGGGCGACGGCGAGGCGTACTGGTGCATTGTGTCGATCAGGGTGGTGATGTAGCGGCGCTTTGCTTCGGTGCGCGAGAGGTTGTTTTGCTGCTTCCATGCGTCCCTGTGTGTTGTCAATACCCCGTGGTGTATATACATGGCATCCCAGTATGGAGGAGAGGGTCGCGTGCGTACCACTTCTCTCGCGCTCGCTGATCCTGCTCGCTGTCACCCTCGGGCCGGTCCATGATGCCGTCGACATCGCCCTCTGTTCACGTCAGCCTGGTGTTGTCTCTCTCGTGGAGCAATGCGCACCCATGGCCTGCTTGTATAGTCCATATAGCCGTAATCGTGTTGCGGAAGGCGGTTTCTGTGACCCCGTGCGGATCTTGTTGACCGTGTTGAGCGCATGGCTGAAGACTCGATCTGTTCATCCGTCGTTAGTACCTCTTGAGTTTCAATCGCTGCCACTGTATTGCACTCACCTACTGAGTCGGCCATGACGAGCGTCTATCACCCCGTGTGGGGGTTGTGATCGGGAGAGGTACGGAGCATACGCAGCAAGCCCAGCAACAAAGCGAGTCTTCAGTCGAATGGTCGCGTGCTTGGGAAAGTTGTCCAAGAGGCGATATCACTGGCAAGAGCGACGTGCATGATGCGATCAAATGCGGAGCCGGGATGATATGCTTGATAGAGTTGCTAGGAGCTGGGTCGCGTCACCTCGGCACTGGGGTCGAGCTAGCGCATGGGGCGGCGACTTCGGGGAGATTCACATGCTTGCTCGACTGACAGACGCGCAGCGGAGGCAACGAAGTGAACGGATAATCGATGATTTGGTGAATGGTGGGTATAAGTAGTCAGCATGATGCCAGGCCAACATAGAAATGGTGAAGGAGGCAGTTGGGTTGCAGAGCAGGAAGTTGGGCCACCAGAGTCTTCTCAGGCAAGGAAAGAGCGCCTTACTCACACGTCCATAGTGAAGGTGTAAGAGCTCCAAGTATAAGACGGAGCACTGCTCAGTCTTTGATAGACAGCGCTGGTCATTGTTTTTGTAGGAAGAAGATGGCTTCGACTGCGCACACCCTTTGAATCATTTGTGCCCAAGGCTCCTGACACGTGCTGATGCATCTGCCTCTCGTTACTCACAACGAGGCAGGCTTCACTTTTGGGTGTCGTTGGTCCGCATTGGACGCTCCTCAAAAACTGTGTTACGCAAGTTGAGCGAGCGGGAGTTGATAGCCCAATGCGGCATTACTGCCCGCAGAGACGATAGAAGACTTGAAAGGGGCTTCGTGGTAACTATACATTATTCTGATGTGCGTCTTTGATCGACTCTACGATAGCGCTCCATCTACTATACTATATCTCTGCGCGTCTTCGATTGCTTCAGCAATAGCGCTGCAGGTTCCGTTCCTTCCCTGATGTATGTCTTTGACCGTCCTTGCGGTAGCATTCCATCCACCTCATATATCCTACACGGGCGCATGTCTTCAACCGTCGCGCGGTAGCATCGCGCCTCCCAAAGCCAAGGCGCGCGTCTTCAACCAGTACATCTCGCGCCAGTAGCGCTGCGCTTTTCTCCTACTCTTAGCCGAGCTGTCTAGTAGACGTACGGGATGATCCTGTACGGCACAAGCTCAACGTACCGATCCCAGTCCTTTCCATACTTCCTCCTGCACTTCTCCTCATCCCTGCGCTCGCGATGAATGAGCAGAACAGCGAAGTACACCATGAAAAAGTACGTGAAGATCATGCCCCAGCCCTTCGCCTCCCCGGGCACAACATACTTGCCATAGCTGTCCTTGAAGAAATACGCATCGGTCTGCGTCGCCTGGACAGGGTGGGCGGCGACGTTGCGGATCACGTAGCCGCTCAACGCGGTCGGCAGCACGTACGACCAGCTCATGAACCAGTCGCCCAGGTAGTTGATGTGACGGGCTGTGCCCCACCAGCCGGATACCAGAAGACGGCTGCCGGCGGCAGTCTCGATGTATTTGAGGTGCGAGACGCGCGGGTCGTCGGGGTTGGTGCGGAAGCGGTTCTTCTCGTTGTTGACCGCGCGGAAGATGTAGTACCCCACGCCTTGCACTGCGAGCACGGCGGCAATGCCGAGCAAGCCGAGATCGACGGGGTACACGGAGAGGTAGCGAGCTTGCAGGCTGTATGTGAAGGGCACCCACACCAGGTCGCCGAAGGACAGCATCATGCCGAAGCCGTCGGCGATAAGGTCGATGGTGGTCAGGATCGCGGGCTCCATGTACAGCGCGTCGAAGGTGTAGATGGCCTGCGCGACTGTGACGAGGATGATGGAGTCGGTCAGGCGGCCGTGGTTGCGGTATTGCTTCATGATGAAGGCGAGGTCCATGATGATCCAGCCGAGCATACCCGGGCGCAGCTCGCACCACGCTTTGATGTCAACCTCACCGAAGATGGGGAGTACGACGCGAGGGTTGAGCTCGCGGCCGATGAACCAGTCGTAGAGGACGTTGCCGGAGTGGCCGCCAGCTGCGAGCTCGCGCATATCGGGGTCCTTGGGGTGCTTGACGCTGAAGGAGCGGACGTAGACGTAGGTAGCCAGGAAGTAGGAGATTAGGATGTTGGTGGTCAGGATGCCGACGTAGTTGTCGGTGATGAAGGTCCAGACCGACCAGTCGGCGCCGTACACCACGGTCCCTGCAGCGAGGATGGCCACGGTGAAGATGGCCGAGCTGAAGGCTGAGATGGATCAGTCGGTATTCTCAGCTTGCGCGAAGACAGCACTCACCATTGAAGCGGTAGTCCAGCTTTCCACCACTCCTCAACTCAGTGCCCTTGACATTGGTGCTGGGCAGGAAAGTGTGCAGAGTCAGGCTGAGCAAATAGTAACCCAGGGTACCCAGGACGGCATTGGTGTTGAGCAGGCCCTCGACACCAGTCCAGCCAACCTCCTTCTTCAGCTGGTCAAAACTAAAGTTTGAGGGGGAGAGCAGGATGGGCGCCGGGCATCCTGAGATGTCGTTGCACAGGAAGGTGAAGACATAGACCAGGACAGGCAAGCCAAAGGAGATGACAAAGGCGCCTGGGCTTTAGAACGTCAGTCCTGGAAACTTTCAGAGGTGTAGATGAACGTACGGGCCAAGGAACTCGTAGCCGTGGGGCTTCTCTGCCTCTGCGAGCGACTTCTCGACTTCGCGCTTCGATGCCATGTTGGAGTCTCCCTGCACCTTCTCTCTCTGTTTACGCTCGTGAAAAGGGGCTGCAAACAATGCGCTCTGAACTCTCACACACTCAATCGCTCTTCAAAGTCCGCAAATCGCCGCGCTCTATTACAGCAGTTGCAGGATTCGGCGAATATATAGCGTGGTATACGTCCCCTGCTCAGAAGTCGAACGAGCAAAACACAAGCCGGATCGCGCGCAGCCGTAATGACGCGTTGAACCCGCGGGCGGAATCTTGGGCGCTTCCGTGCTAGCGCCCGATCGAGACGCGTTGACAGGGATGTGCTGCGGCGAGCGATGATGCAGCGGGTGAGCTCCGGTAACGTGTTGCGATTGCAGGCGACAACGAACGAGGACGACAAGCCATCAAACCACACATCACCAAACACACAGTCTCTACAGTGGCTTTTTACTGTCGCGATGAAGTCAGCGCTCTCCTCGCTGCTGCTGCTCCTCGCAGCCAGTCTTCCCGTACACGCCGCCAGCGACAAGCCGCTCAAGCCGTGCACCGTCGTATCACCCACAACCGAGCGCTTCTTCGACTTGAACGGGCTGCGGCGGACGCTGCCGAAGGAAGGGGACAAGAAGAAGGACGGCGACGAGGGCAGCTGGCACGCAAAGGGGTACGACTACGGCGCCAACTTCACGGTGAACTTCTGCGGGCCGGTGGTCGAGGAGTTGAGCGACGTGCAGGATCTGGACAAGAAGCTGTGGCGCAATGTGAGCGCGTTCTACGAGAAGGGGGATAGGCAGTATGCCATTGGGTGAGTGTTGGACCTCTTCGTTCAGGGTTCCTGCCATGACATGCAGTAGCAGACGGCAGCGGCAGCAGCAACAGAATCTAACAACACCAGCCTCGAGAACTCAGAGCCCATCTTCCGCGGTAAAAAGCTCATCCTGAACTACACCGGCGGCTCGCTCTGCCCCTCCACCTCCTCCAAGCGCTCCATCGACCTCAGCTCGCGAGAGATCATCGGCGACGACGATGACGACGACGACAAGAAAGACAAGGACAAAGACAAGAACAGGGACTCAGACCGCAAGAAGCCCTCTGAAAAATCCGAACGCCGCAAGACCACAATCATCTCGCTCCTCTGCGAATCCGACCCTCTCGGCAAGAGCTCCATATCCTTCGTCGCCGCCGTCGACGAGTGCACGTACTTCTTCGAAGGGCGGTCGCGTCACGCATGCGGCATCGTGCACGCCGACACGCAAACGCTCAGCCCGGGGGGCGTGTTCGGGGTGATTGCGTTTATCGCGGTGGGCGTGTACTTTGTCGGCGGCTGCGCGTATCAGAGGGCCGTTATGCATCAGCGCGGGTGGAGACAGTTGCCGAATTATGCCATGTGGGCGGGGATTTGGCGGTTCTTTTCGGTACGTGTGGACTGAACACTGAGGATGGTTCTCAGGTGAAATGATGGATCAGAACTAATGTATGCAGGATATGTTCATCATCCTCACATCGTCGTGCGCACGCTTCATGCCGAGCCGCAGAGGGTACAGTCGCGTGAGCTTGGGAGCCGACAGCCGCGGCCGTGGGAGACGAGACGAGAGCGAGAACAGGCTGATAGACCAGCTTGACGAAGAATGGGATGACTAGACGAACGCGATGTGATCTTGGTATTTGCTTGGCTACGACTCCATGGACGGCGTTTAAAAGGATACAAGGGATATGAGATTCGCGCGGCGTATACACTGCTGCCTACTGGGTAGAGAATGCCATAGATTGGCTCCCGATCGTGCAATCCCTCTCCGTCTTCTCTCCACAAGTTCACGCTATTGGACCATTACCACGCCTTGCGGTCAGAAGTCCCCAGGTTGCGACGCGCACGCACCATCAAACCCCTCAAATGTGCTGTTCCCGCACTATCTAGGAACTCAAGCACCCTGACTATCTTCCCTTCCTCGTCGACGTCGAGGATGAAGATATACTCCCCTGTGTACTTCCACTCCCCCTCCTCACCATCCATAACCTCCTCCCTAAACATCGGCGTGCCGGTTGCCCATATCGTCACCTGCCCGCCGGCTGCAGTAGTGTGGACGTGAGTCTCTTTTGCGTCAACACGGAAGCTAGAAGCCAGCGGCACGATATTATTCAATATGTGGTTCGCGAAGTCAGCGTTCGATTTTGGAGGGATGCCGATGGATGCGGGGGCGAAGAGGTGCGTGCAGGTGTCGGCGCGAAGCGCGATGTGGTCTGTAGCGGACAGTGTGTCGAAGGCGGATAGGAAGGATGTTGCAATCTGGCGGAGTTGGTCTTCGGTGACTGCCATGATGCTTCGTGGCGGCGAGGTCGAATGTGCGGATTGATATCGATGTTTAAGTATGTTCGATCAATTCACTCGGACGTTGTTGGTCTAAGTCCGCTAACACCGAATGCTGATGCCTGTTGGCGTCTTGGACGTTGTCGGAAGACACGGCGGATCCGGACGGAGGTATAGCATGCTGCGAAGTGTGCGAGGTTGTTCTTGTAGCTGGGATGAGCTCCACGGCTTTGTTCACTCTCCCCAGAACTCTTTCAGATCTTCTGCTCGCCATTTCGTGCCCCACCCGGTCTCTTCCTCAATGCGCGACAGCAGCTCCAATATAGCCTTCTGCTCGCTCGGATGGCTCATCCACTGTCCCGCAATCCACAGAGGTTGGATGGAGTTCGTCCATGCTCCGTGGTGATGGTTGCTGATCGAGATCGCGCAGACTTGCCTCGCATGCCAGAATATCGATCTCGGCTTCGGAGTAAGGTTCAGACTCGGAGGCTTGTGCTGTAGCATTAGAATAGAAGCTGTGTGGTGCAGCTGGTTCCCGGAGATTGCTGCAGGATTACTGTAGAGGATCTTGGGGAACGGAGTTGTCTCGACTACGTGTATCGGAAGCATTTCATCTGGACGCTGACGATGCCAATCTGAGATGTAATGCCAGAGCTGGTTCCAGCGAGAAGCAAAGGAAGGCGACGACCTATCAGCGCTGCTGACTGACGACATGCCCACACGGGACGCCAGCTGCGGTTGACCAGCGAGAAGGTCCAGCACGTGCCCGCACAGATACACCGCGTAGCAAGCATGCGCGTTGAAGTCACTCGACTCCTTGAAAAGGCGCGCATGGTCTTCGAGTGTCGTACCGGGAGCCCAGCCTTGCATTGGTATCAGCGTGTTCATGGAAGTGATCAGCCCTCCGCATACATCCATACGTGCGAAACACCAGAAAAGAGCCTGGTTGATGCCGCCGGAGAGTCCATGGATGCCAGAAGCTTGTATGAGGTGCGCACAGCCATCTAGATGTTGCCGCCACGCTTTTGGGGAGCTACTCTGCATTTCTAGAACGCACAGCACTACACAAGACGCGATGACTGGAGTACTACGGGTGTGGAGTTCGGGAAGCACTAGCTGAATCGCTTTCTGGTAAAGGTAGAGACTGCGATCGGTGCGAGTGCTACGTTCTTTGCGTTCGAGCTGGCGTGCAGACGTTGCGAGGATTGTATACCGGAGATGGGCATGTGAACGTGCCATGATTGGAACAGTGTGTTGGAAAAGGCGAGTATTGTCGAACTTGTCCAACCATGGGGCAACTTAACATGGACATTAGCGGGGTTCTTCTGGCGATTGGAAGTAGCGCCTACCTTCTTCGACCCAATTCTGCAGCAGAAGGAACTCCTCTTCCTCAGTCACAGCGGTTTGTCGCGGCGTCGTATAGCCTGATGAAGCGCCGCCAGAAAAGGTCGCGTCCAACTTGTCTTCAAGACGTAGCTCTGGCGTTCCTTCGCGAGTGGCCACGTTTACATTTGCCTCATGATAGAGATGACTACGAAGCGTCGAATGTGCATCGAGGTAAGCTGAGCCAGGAAGGAAGATGCTGTCATCATAGAGACCGTTAGCTGTTGGACTCGGCCATATGTACGAAAGGTCCTCGACGACTGGTAGTCCTGGTGACATGTCTTCTATGTTCCTTTGTAACGAAACGTGATTTGGACCATCATCCTGAACACAATCGGGATCCACGAATGGCATCATATTCGTGGGAGCTGACACGTTCCAAGCATGAACGGCATCGAACTGGCCGTCACCTCCGCTCGCAGTCTGGGGTGAGAGCGTGCTTTGTATCGACATGGTCCTCTCGAGGGGGGACTTCGAGATCTCCTGCTGTTGATGATCCCGAATGACTTCAGCGGTAACATCCTGGATCTCGAAGTGGCCTGGCGCCGGCCTTTTAGGCTTCTTCTGGGTCGAGAATAGTTGTGGCGTATCGAGGCTGCGGTTGTTCTCTTCGCGAAAGACGATACGTGTACCCCATTGGCATATCTCTTTCTTGTCTTTGCATCGGCCGCACACCGGCTTTGCTTCGTCACATTTGCGTCGTTTTGTTCTGCAGCGCATGCAGCCTGAGCGCACTCTTGCTCGCTTGGCCTTCTCTTCCACGTCAGTCATTATCGAGGTCGGCTCCAATTGGATATCGCTGTAGGATCAAAGGTGTAGATAAGAAGTCAAGCATGGTATATTTGGATGGAGAAAGGAAGATGGAGCTGAGACGGGAGACCCCAAAATGGTATCCCTCTAGCGTCGAACTAACAAAATGTGGGGCCCCGCATTGAACCTTCTTCACGCGTCTAGGTCCTTTCCTTCACGCCGTAACTCGTGTTTACGTGACTCTATCATCGTGTTTGCAGCGCCTCAGGCTTCATATCTTTAGCCTCACCCTCAGCCATGTTTGGCTGTCTCAATCATCTGCGTGTTGGCCTCCTTCGACGCGTCGCCGATGTTTCCTCCGTCACCACCGTCTCCCATGCTTGCCTTCCAGTGCAGCTCGACTTTGCCACCAGTGAAGAGCTTGTCGATGTGCTCAAGCGATAGCCCGCGTGTCTTGGGGTAGTAGAAATAGATGAGGGGTAAGAAGAAGGCATTGAACACGCCGAAGTATACGTATGTGCGCCAGCCTGCCATTGTCAGTTGGGACTTTCAATGTCAATGAAATTTTCATTCTTACCGATACTGTTGATGCTGACTGGGGTGATCTCCACGACAAGGAAGGTGAAGATCCAGTTGCTGGCAGTCGCGAGGGCGGCAGCTCTCGTGCGAATCGCCAGTGGCGCGTACTCGGCAGGCAAGAGCCAGGGGATAGCCAACAGACCAACCGCGAAGAAGAAGTTGAACAAGAACAACATTACGATCGCCACGATTCCTGCGCTCTTGCTTCCATTCGCAACAGTTCCAGCCAGAATAGCCATGCATGCACATTGACCGCCGGCAGCGAACAGCATGAGCTTGCGGCGTCCGAGGCGCTCGATGCACCAGATGGGGATCAGCGAAGAGAAGAAGTATGCTACTCCGTTAAAGCCGGCCAGCAGTAGAGAGAGATCACGCGATATTCCGACCGACTGCTGGAAGATCACAGGTGCGTACTGTTTTTCTGTTAGCAAATCTCTGGCAAGATCAGCGTATATCCATGTGCGTAACTCACGTAAGTAATCAGATTGATACCTGATGGGGAATTAGCACGGTCCGCGATCTCGAATGCTGACTGCAAGACCTACCCGAGAGCTGTTGCATGAATTGGCCACCGATACCAAGCATCGTCCTATAGAAAAAGCGCTGATCGCCGTTCTTCAACAAGGCTCGGTAACTCGAGCCCGCAGCGGCTGCACGCTCTTCCGCGATGGCGTGCTGAATCTCGCCCAACTCGCGCTTCAGTATCTCATCCTCAGGGTCGATATCCTTTGCGTTCTTCTCGACGGCCCACAGGATGTGCTTCGCCTCTTCGACCCGGTCGTGTGCAATGAGCCATCCTAGAACTCGTCAGCTGTACAGCACTTAGCGATTCAACCTTGGGTGAACCTACTTGGTGATTCTGGAAGAACAAGGATGCCAAAGAACGTGACGACGGCGAATAGGATCTGGAGCGCGAGAGGGAAGCGGAACTGTGAATCGTTCGAGACGTAGCTCATGCCGTAGTCTACCCAGTACGCAGTCATGACACCAAAGATGTTGATTGCAAGCTCGATGCAAAGACCACGACCTCGATCGTTCGCCTTCATCAGCTCGGAGTGCCACACAGCTGTCTCGGTCAGTCCCATATTCGTATGCCTCCACGACTCGACTTACGTATTGTGCTGGTATTCATGCCATTGCCCAAGCCTGCGACAATACGGCCAACGATCATCTGAGGGATGCCAAAAGCAGCGCTCTGTAGAGCAGCGCCAATGCTCAGAACGATACATCCAAGCATGATACACTTGCGCCGGCCGAGCTTCTCTCCAAAGATCAGGCAGAAGATGGCGCCGAAGAAGCAGCCAATCTCATAGATGGCTACGACTGTACCCTGGAGGGACGAGCTTCCACCAGCGCCATTGGTGGTGTCGATCTCAGGAAAGGTTCGTGTGAAGGCGTAGCCAGTCAACAAGCCAGACATGACTCCTTGATCTGTCGCATCGTCAGTTACTGGCTAAGCATCTGCAACGTGACACCACCCACCATAACCAAAGAGGAGGAAGCCAGAGCCAGCTGTGGCCGTGATTGCCCAATTGAGCGCACGCCCGGTAAGAATAGTCATGTTGAAGACGTTGAAGGCTGAAGAGAAGCAGTGACAATGATGATTGGCAATGGCCTGATGGATTCGTATCAGGGTGGATCCATCAAGATATATAGACGAAGTCCCAAGATTCGATCACGGACCTCGTGCATCCTCCAGGTTTCCTCCAGGTTTGTGGCTTTTGCGGAGGACGCACCATCATCGTGAACCCCAACCTCATCTCCACGCGGAGAAGGCATCCGCATTAGGTGGTCGTAAAGATACTAACTGTATAAGGCAATGTTTCTCACTTTGGCCAAAGCAAGCGCTAGCGTTCCCGACTCAACGCGAGGCCGCCGAGAAGATGGTGCTACGGATTACCCGATCGGTCGACAGGGCAATCCACTCCACCAACTTGTGGAAACGTCGGGTCAATTAACCTCCAACACCTGCGGTAAATATCCGCAACACGACAACTCAACGCCTCTGGGGCAGAAGCTTTCTCCACACAATCGCTGGGAAGATGCAGCCCTTGTTCATCTGCTCCACATCTGGGTCAGCCCCCAAATGGCTCAAAACCCAGCGATTTCGTCGCTGAGCCTGCTTTCCTCCTGACAAACGAGCCATACCGGTACAAAGACCGTGGATTCTTCACAGACTAGTCTCGACGACCAGTTGCTATCCCTTCTGTCATAGACTTCAAGTACACATAATACTACCAAGATGGCTCCAGGCGCAATCGACACCACAGACAACCCAACAAACCAGACATTCTCGCAACATGTGCCCTCGAACCAGATCCCGGCACTGTTCTCCCTCCGCAACAAGACAATAGCCATCACTGGCGGTGGTCGCGGTCTCGGCTTAACATTAGCCTTCGCTGTTGTCGAGGGAGGCGGGCACGCTGCCCTGCTCGACCTGCTCCCGGAGCCCAGCGAGCCAGAATACTCAGCCCTCACAAAACTAGCCAAACAGTCTGGCCTCACAGTCTCATACCGCAAATGCGACGTCACTAGCGAAGCCGACGTCACTTCGGTCCTCGACGCCATCGAAGAGTCGGGCTCAGCGCTCGGCGCCCCACTCAGCGGCATGATAGCCTGCGCAGGCATCCAGCAACGCGTGCCGGCTCTCGACTACTCCAGCGCCGATTTCGAGCGCATCCTGCGCGTCAACGTAGTCGGCGCTTTCATCAGCGTGAAGCACACGGCCAGGATCCTCCAGCAGAACGACAGACACGGAAGCATTGTGCTGATTGCGAGTATGAGCGGACAGGTTGCGAACCGCGGACTGACTTGCACGGCGTACAACTCGAGTAAGAGTGCGGTGCAGCAGATGTGTAGGAGCTTAGCGCAAGAATGGGGTCAGTATGGGATCAGGGTTAATACGTTGAGCCCGGGGGTAAGTATACTATACCGGCTTTTGAAACGGCGTTGCTGATCATCCATCAGTATATCAGAACTGCGATGACCGATGAGCTGCTTGCGGCGGATCCGGGTCTTGAAGAGACCTGGATGAGGGGTGCATTGTTGGGCAAGCTCGGCGTACCTGATGATTTCAAGGCGCCCGCTGTCTTTCTGCTTGCGGATGGGAGTGGCTTCATGACGGGCGCGGATCTGAGAGTCGATGGAGGACATTGTGCATCTGCCTAAGTCAAAAGACTGTATGGTAATACGGGATGGTTCCCTAGACATAGGCCGAAACTAGATGCTTCTATTCATCAAGTCAATCTCCTTGCCACGCAGCGACGATGAATCCCAACTGGCTTCCTTTCGGCTGCAAGACCTGCACGATCTCAAACCTCCTCTCCGTATCGGCTTCGTCAAACAGCGTCCTCCACTCATCCTCTGACCGCTCTTTCGCATTGAACAAGGCTTTCATCAGCACATCATACCCCGTGATCCTCCGCTCATCCAGCTTGCCCAAAACTCCAGGCTCCGGGACAATCCCATCCATGATAACAACTCGACTCCCTTTCCTCAACGCCGGGATCAACGCCCTCAATATGCGTAAACAATACTCCGTCGGCCAGTCATGCAGAATGAACCTTAAGAAGTAGACACTTGCGCCAACCACGGGCTGCGGCGTGAAGAAGTCATGCTCCTGGAACTTGACACGCTCACTCCTGTGTCTGTCTTCGTCGGGTGCTGACCCCACAATCTCTGGTCGATCTTGCACCACAAAGTGCATGTGCGGGAACTTCTCCGCCAGCGTGAAGGCAATGTGGCCACGACTTCCTCCAACATCGACCATAGTGCCATGGGCATGCGGCGTCCAATCATATTCGAAGACAAAATCCGCGCTCAGTGCAGGACTGCTGGCCAGAAGACCCATGGCGGCGGCGAAGTGTTGAGCCCGCTCGGGCTGAGTGGCGAGATGCTCGAAGAAGCTCAGCGGCGTGTTGTACGCGAGACTGTAGGCTGTTCGGCTCATGTCCTGAGTCCCTGGGAATCGTTCCATCACGTCGGCTATGTGGTGCGTGCTCTTGGTCATGAGGAGCCCGCACTCTATCAGGCCGGTGAGTACCGGCATAGACAGCATGGCTTTTGAGGCGGCGGAGTGCGAGACTTGGTCTCCAGGGAGGCTTTTGATCAGGTAGCGAGCAGAACCGTGGCGGACTAGGGTTCGCGTGTCGTCGATGTGCATGCCGGTCTCGGTTGCGAGGTCTGAGATAGAAATGGCTGAGCCGTCAGGTGGGAGAGCTGCGGGTATTTTGAAGTGAGGCAAGCCGTGGATACTGACGAGGTGTGACATCTATATGTTCAATAAGCACTGGTTTCCAGACATAACGTGAAGTGAATACCTCGCTAGTGTGAGACATGATCACCCCGAGCGGCCCAAGAAGGTGACAACGCAGCTCATCGATTGCCTCGAGAGCGGCTTGTCGCGCTGCATCTGCTTCAGGCGACAGCTTCAGGATTGGCGGATAGCCGTGGTCGAAAGATGGTTGCGGCAGCCCCCTCTCTCTTATGAATTTGTCCACTTCAGCTGACTTCTCTTGGATGATGCTGGTGAGCTCAAGAAGCACGCTGCCTACGGCCATCGTCGTTGTGCATGCAATAAAGTTTTTTGCGTCTGAGCGAGGGATTGGGAAACAATGGAGGACACCTGGCGATTATAAGTCGCTCGGGACTTCCAACGCAAAGGATTGCATTAAGGCCTTGAGCCAATAATCTCACAACAATAGAGTCTCTGCGGGGTAGGTATGGTCAGGCAAGGGTAAGCAGTAAGCACGGATGATAAGAAACGCAAAACGAGAGACCGAGAGAGCGACCAGTCTTGGAGCTGTAAAGCGTGTTGGAATTGCAAAATATTGGAAAGACCACTAGGACCCTCAAGTTGGGTCTGAAAAGAGAGTCGCCCACGTCGCCTAGGCTGTGGTGAAAGGCTGAACTCATAGCCGAAAACAAGATGCTAAAGCCTGAGGAAGAGAGAGTCGAGACTATGTGACGTCGGATGGAACGAGATGTCTGTCAGAAGCATATCGGTGGAGCAGCCAGAACCATAGCCTCCACTGACGTAGCGCGCAAAACGCAGTCTATGTCGCACCAGGTATGTCGTGGATTGACAGCGCCTGAGGATCCGGCTAATGTGCCTTCCTTGTCAGCAGCATGGCATGGCTGACGATGACGCAAACGAACAACACCAGACAGATCGTCGGAATCATCCATGCGCTACCGAGCCATGCAATCATCTGTCCATCGTTGTATCGAATTGCTGAGAGGCAGCACAGGGCAACACCGAGGGCAATGCAGATGGCTGAGCGGATGTAGACCGAGAGGCGACGCTGGACTTTGGGGAGAGATAGAAGGCCGAGGAAGTTGATGAGGATAAGTGCTAGTCCACCCTGTGTCATGTCAGTATGGCAAATCGTTGAGAAGGTAGATGGGACTTACGGCGGTGAAAGTATAAGTCATGACAAGGTCAAAGATGTTGTAGTACTGATAGACGACCTTGAGGAAGTCTGCAGCTGCTTTGGTGTCTTTCGAATTACTCCCTTTCGTCTTAGGAACGGTGACACTCAGGCTATCAAAGAGGGTCTTCATCGTCGCACTGCCCATTGATTCGAAGGCGTTCAGATATTGAGTGAAGGCTGTATTGTTCGACCATCCCGAAGCGAGGAGGTAATCGATGCCTTCAGACATGTTATATGTGGCATACTTGACAGCTTCAATCTCCGCCTTGGCATCGACGCCTTTTGGAACAGCCACATAGACGTACTTGTAACAGGTGTAATTGGCGAAATATGCAACAATCTCACCAGCAGTGCTGTTCTCATTGGAGTGAGTTATCCACTCCGCGAATGATGTGCCCTCAGGCACGACTGGCGTACCTGAGCTGAAGCTCTCGAGCCAAGAAAAGGCTGGAAGAAGATCGTCCGACCAACCATTCATTGCTTCGACCGCTTGCCTCCAGATGATGAGCAGCGATACGCCTTGTAGGACAAGGACAAGCACCAGATGAAGCGGAAAGTGCAAGAAAGCCCAAACCTGCTGCTTGATACTGCCAAAGTGCTCTTCTTGCATGCGGTCGAAGTAAAGCTGGTAGTACCAATAGATAATCAAGACAGCAGCAATGATCTGTCCGACAACTGCCGCCGACCAAAGAAACTCGTTCTTGACAATCTTGGAGATCGACTTGCAGATGACAATAATGCCTTCTCCAAGAATGATCAACGACAGAAGAGACATGCGCTGTACCATGTGGGTGCCCTTGAACGAGATGGCCTTCCATTTTGGTATGCAGGAGACCGCTACAGTGAGGAGAGTCTCTGAGATGGCGATGATGTACCAAGCAATGTAGGCGTTCGAGTACTTGTCCACAGCGACGCCGTCCAGATCGTAGGTGGTGTCCGGGAAGGCCGGTGTCAGAGCGCCATACAGGATTGCGGCGACTAGGGTCGACGCCATGATCAGCAGGATGGGTAGGATCGTGATTCTATGCTTCTTGGTGTAAAGTAAGGTGACTCCGTATTGAGCGAATAGAGTCAGACGTGAGGCCATCAAGATCAGACCAAAGGCCTTGTAGATCTTGTAGTCCCACTGTGCCTGACCGGGCTTCCATTGAGGTCCGATCACAGCGAAACCAACCATGACACCGAAGTGGATTGCCTTGGCGGCACGTTCGAAGACGGAGTCGGCACTGAAGCGTACGTCGTAGAGCGATACTTGGTACCACGTGAGCCAAAGCAAGCTGAAGAAGCCAACATATGCCGTCAGGGAGTGTCGATCGTTGATTTCGAGCATGGAAGTGAACGTGGTCAGGTTTGCCACGAAGAACAGATCGTAGAATAGCTCTGCTGTCGTCGCCTCTGCATGGCGGTGGAATGCTGGGTTCTCATGGAGCGAACAATCCATGTTGCCGAAGTTGGGTTGAGAGGCATCGGCGGCATGGGCATGTGCTGCAGTCTTTTGTTGCTCTTCAAGGTCGGTATCAGAGTTACTAGCATTGGTATATCGATGCGTGGTCGGTGAAGACTCGACAAGTGGGGAGGCGAAGAAGCCAAGGGAAGTCTTCTCCTCATGGTGGTGAGCTTCGTGACCCATCTTCGAATTGCCAAACTGTGGACAAGGCTGTGAGTAGACTACAGAAAGACGAAGCTGCGACGTATCTGTCGTCGTTGACCCTGTAAACAGTACTGCGTGAACGCTCGACTCCGGAGCGATACTCGCACCTTATATCCAAATGCAGATGTCGACTCTTGGCGAGGCAGAATGGCTTCCAAGGCCCCCAGGTACTATTTATGCAGCTGCAACGACATGAAAACACAAAACATCCCCAAAAGACCGACACTGCCATCGTTCAGGCAACAAGCAGCCGCCCCAACTGGCGCCAACGCATCTGTAAGGAAATGATTCCAAAGCCATGCATGAAAGCTCGTTCAGTCGTAGAGGGGGTTATGCTTCGGAGAGGAGATAAAGCATGGCCCCCAAAGCGCCCAAGCAATGCGCGAAGATCAAGAAAGATCTGTACCACTGGCCTGAGCGTGCATTCACCCACTTGTGCATTGCACCACGACGTTTCTGGATTGTGGGCAGGCGGAAAATTGCTTGCCAAGGCCTAACGGAAGGCCTCAAATAGAAGCTTTCCGGGGTCGACCTTACACGCTTATGTTGATTCGGTAAGCGATATTGTAAGCTTTGGGGGTGTTGACCCGCAGTGGCTTGACAACGAGATGTGGAAGTGCATTTGGCCCCCTTCCCAGCAAATAGGATCGAAGGTCAGCCCTGTCGGCTTGGCAGCTGAAATGCAGATACGCCGTCCAGGCCTCAAGCCGTTGACGATCAGATAAGGTTTCAGGCCGAAAGTAAGCACTGCCCATCAAATCCTCCGTTCTTCATGTTTGACGTCCGCAACCTTCCCGTGGGGAGGCCTGGTCCGCTCAACGAGTGCTCGGATGGATGAGGGTTCCCGGGTAGGGCAGTACACCAACCAACAAGGATTGTGTGTGTTTTGTCAAGCAAATCAGCGACTGGCAACATTTCGGGGATTTGAAGGCCTCTTGTTGGGCGCCTTGAACATCACGCCTCGAAGTTCGAAGATCATGACCGGCTCGACGGTGTTTCGAGACTTGATGACCAGTATTCGGCGATGGCGATGCGATTAAACGGTTGTTGTTTGGGGTTTGATCGAGTCAGTTGCTCCAGCCAATGTTGTTTGCTGCGCAAAACGACGCATCAGCAGATAATCGTTGGGGAATCTTGTGACACTTCACAACAGTCGAGACCTCTGGCATGTCAACAACCAACAGGTCTCCCCGGTGGACGTCTCAGTCAGCAGGCTGAGCAGCGTGCGTACGCCGATTCTCGAATGGCATTGCTGCAACACCTCACACGCACTCTCCTGACGGATTGCTGACTGCCTCATCCTATGTAACCTGCGATCAAGTCGTTGGTCGCCTCGCAGTAGCTATCAACTCCCAAGCTTTGCCGCCGACCTCGTCAGCGTTCTCGGTGTGCACCTCCCACTCAGCGAAACAAGGCTTGTAGTCGTCCCAGTCTGCTTGCGGACCAATCCAGATAATCTTCCGAACAGCATCATGCCCATAAGACATCAGGTACTCAGTGACGAGACCAACGCGCCGCGGGTAAACAAATAGCCAGGCTTCAGCTGCTGCGGCCAGCGGCTCGTGAAAGCGCGTTCCATGCACAACACGGTGGCTCGTCTGTGGTAGGTACGTGTTTGGACTCGGCGCGACTTCAACGCCCACGATGTTCGATGAGTAAGGCGCCGCGATGAGGAGCGCTTCGAGCAGGCCGAAGCCACTTCCGATAGAGAGCGTGAGGGCGGGCGTAAGCGGGAGGAGCGAGTGAACGTGTGCGACGAGCGGCGTGCTAAGGGCGAGGCAAGAGCCGGAGTAAACAGTAGCCCTGTCATTCAGTCGTGGAAGTGGCAGCAGTTCTTCAACAGGAAGGAGCGAGCCTGCGTCGTCGTCCTCGTCGCTGCTTTCGCGACTATGTGGCATTACTTGTCTATGTGTGCTGAGTGGCGCCTGCTAAACGCGTCATCATCTCTGTCGATGGATTTTGTATAACGAAAACACGCCTTGAGTATCAAGGACACCTTCGTGTTGGCAGAGCGCAAGGTGATGAGTTTTGGTTGTGATGACTCTGCGCGCCATTCCGCGAGCCTCATCACATCATCGTGCATGTTGGTGGCCAGAGCTTCTCGCGTTAGCCTTCACCCCGCAGCAGCTGCCATTCCAACCATCACGCGCTGCGAGCAGCCACCGATCGTCTTCATCTCCAAGAAAGCTTGCGGAGCTCGAGCTCGTGTCGCTGCACCACCACAGTGCGGCATGGCTCGCTACAATCCCTTCTCCTTCACGCCTGGGCCTGTGAACTTCTTCGCGACTCTCATCTACATAGCTCTGTTCGCTGCCTTGTTGGTCACCCATCTGCGAGTTCCCAACTACCCTTCCAAGAGCCCGCAGGGGACCAACCTCACCGAAGCTTGGAATGATCTTCAGCACATCACCCGTCAATTCCACCCATACAACAGCCGCGCGAACGACCATGTTCGCGACTACCTTTTGGCGCGCGTCAAGCATGTGATTGATTCGAAGAAGCTCAGCAAGAACGACGTCGAGATCATTGACGATGTCACCTCCAATGCAACCTTCTCATCTGGAAACACAACAGTCTACTTCGAGGGAACCAACATCATCGTTGCCATCCGCGGATCCGAGGATGATGAGCCATTCTTTTCCTCCAATCAGAGCGCATCAACTCCATCTCGACGCCCTGACAACGGCGGTGTGCTTGTCAATGCTCACTATGACTCTGTGAGCAGCGGCTATGGTGCTACAGACGACGGCGTGGGTGTCATCACTGTGCTGCAGCTGCTGTCCTACTTCACAGAGGAGAAGAATTGGCCCAAGCGGACAATTGTTCTTTTGCTGAACAATGGCGAGGAAGATTTCCTGAACGGAGCGAAGGCATTCATGCGTCATCCAGTCTCACAAGTGCCTCACACTTTCCTCAATCTCGAGGGTGCTGGCGCGGGCGGGAGAGCAACTCTGTTCCGCAGTACTGACACCGAAGTGACGAAATATTACAGCGCGTCTAAGCACCCTTTCGGTACTGTTGTCAGCGGAGATGGCTTCAAGAAAGGGCTCATTCGCAGTGAGACAGACTATAGGGTCTTCTACAGGGAGCTTGGCCTGCGTGGCTTGGATGTCGCCTTCATGGAGCCTAGGGCTCGATACCACACCGTCGAAGATTCAACGCGGGAGACATCACTCAAGTCAGTGTGGCACATGCTTTCTGCATCCATTGCTACAGTATCCGGACTGGCCTTAGACACAAGCGACAAGTTCAGCGGCAGTGAGGACGTGCGCAAAGATGGAAAGGTCGATGCTGGCTCAGGCACAGATGCAGTGTGGTTCGACCTGCTCGGCCAAACTTTCGTTGTGTTCCGCCTGCACACGTTCTTCGCCCTTTGTGTGACCTTACTAGTCGTTGCGCCACTCACTCTCATTGGTCTGACAGTCGGTCTGAGCAAGGCTGACAAGAACTACCTCTTCGCGCGAAAAGCGTATGTTCATTCATCAGATGATGACGAGCCCATCTATCTCTATGGCTGGCGGGGATTCTTCCGCCTGCCCATTGTTTTTGTCATTGCAACAGCCGCCGTGGTTGGACTTGCATACCTTGTCGTACGCGTCAACCCGCTGATCGTCTATAGCAGCCCTTACGCGGTTTGGAGGTAAGTCAACTCACTGTAGCTTGACGTTGGATGTCACTGACCTGAACGCAGCATGATGATCTCCACATGGATTTCTTTTGCGTGGTTCTTCTCGCGTGGAGCCAGCGCAATGCGTCCATCTGCGCTGCAGCGTATATACGGCTTGATCTGGCTGTTTGTCGGGAGCTTCATCCTGCTCGCATTCGTCACTCTGCTTGCGAACAACTACCAGCTAGCTGGTGGATACTGGGCTCTGTTCTACTTCGCCGCGGTATTCGCTGCTCTTTTGCTGTCTTACCTGGAGTTATTCTTCGCGCCCAAGAAGTCGGCCTACGCACAGACTTTCGACCTGATTGATGACGAAGACGCTCAACCTTCTAGTCGGCCACTCACTGGACACAGCACCCTACGCTCAGAAGATCGCCCGGTCGCTGACGACGAAGCCACCGAGACCACCTCTCTTCTCCGCGGTGATCAGCGGAGCTTCGCACGAGCGCGGCAAGGCAGCAGGCGAGGATCTTCCGCTGAGGAAGATGAGCCGCGGCCACTGGATCTTGGGCATCCATACCCCGGAGAACAAGAATGGAGCGGAAGATTGCCCAGTTGGATCTGGATCGTGCAGTTTCTGCTGTTGGTACCCATCACGGTCATTCTCGTCGGCCAAATTGCCTTGCTACTGACATCGGCCCTCTATCAGACGCCATCAGATGGAAACTCGTCACTCTTCATTTATCTGTCCTTCGCCGCACTTACTACTTTGCTCATCGCGCCGGCCGGACCATTCGCTCATCGAATCACCTACCACATACCCACCTTCTTGTTCCTGGTTTGTGTGGGGACTGTCATTTACAACCTCGTGGCATTCCCGTTCAGCAGGGAACATCGCTTGAAGGTGTACTTCGTCCAGCAAGTCGACCTCGAAACGGGCGCGAACATGGTATCCCTGACAGGTGTGGATAACTACGTCCAGCAGATTATTGGGCAGTTACCGAGTGCGCAAGGCAAATACGTGAACTGCTCCACACCTGACGTAGCGACGCGCAAAGAACTCAAGAAGTGCGAGTGGGAAGGTCTTCCCGCCAAAGTGGTCGCAAATGCATCGCCCTTCAGCAACAAGTCTCGCACAGACAGCTGGCTAGACTACACAGTTACGAAGGGCAACAGAAGTGGCGAGGCCATGATTCGTGTTGCAGGGCAGAATACGCGAGCCTGTCGCGTGTTGTTTGACACGTCGATCCGGGATCTGACGGTTGCCGGGGGTGGCTCAGATCCCCGCTTCAAACGCACCGGCGAGCACGGCTCCCGCGAGGTGCGCCTTTGGCACCGAGAGTGGTCGCAACCCTGGAACTTGAGCGTTTCATGGGACACCAAGGAGAATTCGAAGCTTTCTGGAAGAGTAGTGTGCCTCTGGTCGGACGCTAACACAGGCGGCATCCCTGCGTTCGACGAGGTACAACATTATCTGCCCACTTGGGCGATCCCATCCAAGATCAGCGACGGGCTGGTCGAGGGCTACAAGCATTTCGAGATATGAGGCCTGTTCAGAGCTTGGGCTTCCAGTCGCCGAAGCTGTCACTCATCCATGTTGTCGCAAATTTTGTTTTGCTGCGATATCCCGACCGGATGCATTTCAGCATGGCGTTTCTGGTCATTTGCTTCTTCAGGCGTGATTTGGTGCTTCATGCGCGTTTGTTGTGGCTTCAAATAATGCATGTTCGCAGCCTTTCCTTGGTTCTGCATCGTCTCTTTCCTCCGGCGTTCGCAACTGCAGTCCATATCGTAGAGTATGGCTTGTGCACCCTCATGTTCAACCTAATGGCAACGATTAACACGGCTTGTCTTACTTACGCATAATGCCCGGAGTGCCCCACGGTATCCAAGACAACATACAGAATCATCCCCTTATTGCCTACTCCATCGCGACCAGCTTGATTATCATTCTCTCAGGAATCCTTCTCCATTTCGGTGGACAGCCCTTCGTGCATACCCCAGGTTTTCCGGTCCTTTTCTCCCTCAGGTACTACCACCAGCCGGCGGGTGACCATCGCGCAACTGCTTTCGATTACTGGCAGCCGTTTGTGCAACAACTTCATACCGAGGCTCGCAATTTGCAAGATCACGCTGCGAGAATATCCCTTCATATCGGCGAGCGGACACGCGAGATCAGGCCTTTGTTTATCACACTTGCAGACCGCCTCGCAATAAGAGCGGGGCAGTTACTGGACCATCCCTGGGAAGCGCGGATACCGATATTCCAGGTCCTCACCGTACTTGCGCTCGCAGCAGTATTGCTTCTCGTCCGCCGAATTCCAGGGTCTTGGATAGGAAGACATCGAGTTGCGACGGCAAACTCGCTGCACTTTGCTGCATTTGCCAGTTTCGTAGGTCAGGGGTGCAGCTCGGGTGATTGGCTGGTGGCTGCGCTAGTCATGGTCAGCTTTAATGTGTTTTTGGATGGGGCACCAGGGGACGCCAATGACGAATCACAACACCATAACAATGCACCGTTGTCGGTAGTTGAAACCGTCCTGGAGCAGACGCCTACCCTTCTGACCGAATCGCAAATTGTCGATCTGCCTAGGCGATCACTTTCCCGGTCTCAAAAAGGGGACCCCACTTCTATTATAGGGCCCGACGACTCGAATCACCGCGAGATCGTGCGACTACAATGGTCCCTCACCGACTTGCAGACCGCAATCAAAGCCAAGGATGTGGAGCTGGGTATCGCCCGGCAAGAGCTTCTTAATGCAAAGGATGCGCTTACAAAATCATTTTCAGACATCTCGAAGCTGCAAAATGACATGAAGACTATGAAGCAAAACCTCGGAAAGGATCACCAAGCTATTGTTTACCGGAAAGATATCGAATTGTTCGCTCTTCGCAAAGGCAACGAACAGAAGGAGAGATATATGCAGGAGAAGGACACGCAGCTTAGCGAGACGTTCAAGCAGCAACGCGCCACCCTGGAATTGAAGGAAGCTCAGTTGAACGTGCTTAAGGAGCGACTCGCTGCCATGGAGCGTCAGGCAAGTCCCAGGTTCAGTCACGATGCCATGTTCGACCCGAATGGCAACGGTGACCACGCATTGGAGGTCCGTCTGCTACGCGTCAAGAAGGGGCGACGATCACTGTCCGGCACGTCCGGCTCAGTTCGAGAGGAGGACAAGGACGCTATCATCGAGCAGTTGAGGCGCGAACTAAGCGCCGCCACCAAGACCGCCGATGACGTCGTCAATCAACAAGCAGAGCTGCAAAGAGCTTGGGACATCAGCAAGAAGATCCAGCAAGCACTCAAAGAAGAGCGGGAGCGCCATGACCAGACCAAAGCGTTCTTGCAGGAGGCCAGTGCGGAGCTTGAAGATGCTCAGCAAAACAGGAGGAGGAGCAGGAGCGACCCATCACCTGGCCGTCTCCCCACGATCGAAGAAAACGATCAGACCGAGCTCGAGGCCATGTTCGACACAGCTCAGCAGGACAACCTGCGACTGCACATGGAGGTCGATGCTCTCGACAAGCGGGTCCGCGACGCCAACTCCCGGGTCTTCCTCGCAGACCAAGAGATCGAAGCGCTTCGCGAGCAACTGCGATTGGAGCACGCTATCAATGAAGACATGGAGACTGCCAGACCTAGCGTTGTCCATCGTGTGCACTTCCAACGCATGGAGGGTCAGCTGAAGGAGAGCCGGGACGATCTGGCCAAGAAGGAGACAGAACTACAAAATCTGAGGCTGACTTTGGCCGGGAAAGATCGTCAGCTCGAAGCACTCCGAGCAGATGTGCAAGCGGCCGTGAAAAAGAGCGAAGCCGCTTACTATGAGATTGAGAACCTTAGGCAATCCGTTGCGGATCTTGAAGCTGCGAGGGACAGACTCATGCAGAACCATGAGCGTCTTGCCGCGCAGCGGCCCACACAACGGGCCACGCAACGTGTATCATCAGCAGAGTTCACCTCAGCACGAGAAAGTGGTGCGACGCTCGTCAACGAAAATAGCCCGCCACCACGGCTGACGTCGCCAGATGATGTTCCACCAGCACCAACTGCGCCTTTGCTAGGCAGTCCAGTCTTGGGTAGTGTACAGCGGAGAGACACTTCACGCGGCCACCGAAGGAACCAGAGCGACTCTCAAAGACAGAGTCTGGTCAGCAATGCTCCTGTGGCCGATATGCGCAATGCAAAGAGGAGGAGCGGTTTGGGGCTGCGAGACATGGTGAAGCGCATGGTCAAGAAGGATACCAGCATTGATAGTGTCCTACGAAGCCCAACCATCCCGGAAGACAACTGGGGCAACAAGCCCACTACTGCAGTCAACACTGTCGCATCAATACCAATGCCCCCGCGAATGCACGAACGTCGACTGTCCCTCACTTCGCACCCGGTGGAGCAGAAAAAGGAAGTCGACCCTATGCCACGCCCAATTCCCCGCCCGATCTCAGGTCCACCGAACGCAGGGAACCGCCCGCGAACGAGCACAGCACCCACTGTCTCTATGCCCCGTCGCTTCCCTAGCAGGAAAGAGCTCGACGAGCAGCACCTACAACGACCACGAACAGCAACACAGCCCGTCATCGGCACACAGACAGCTGCCCTGCCCAAAGCCATGCGCCCACCAAACCCAAGGCGGAGCTCGCAACCGCGATACTACACCAGCTCGACCGCCATCGCAATCGACAGCACAGAGGACCTGAAGCTGCAGGACGCGAGACCGCGGACTGCTGCGACAGCGCCGTTAGCAAGCATGGTCAAGGGGCTAGACAAGCAGTCTAAGCACGACTCGGGTGTTGGCGCTATCACGGACGGCGAGAAAAGCAAGCTGAGCAGGTTGAGCTGGGGGAATACAGCGTAAGCCAATCCCAGACCATCATCGTTCCAGGTGATCACCGTCCGATGTGCATGCTAACCCGCAGCAGAAACAAGTTGAAGCGACGATCACTGTACTAGATGATCCACAATATGATAATGGAGACGATATAATATGAAATAGATGATGCATGAAGAGATTTCGGACCGAGCATTTACAGCATTATAGACCGTTGTTGCATTGGTGGCTTAGCATTGCATATATACCATACATTCAAGCATATAGACACAGTCGGCCCTGTCCGTCGCACTATCTTCAGATCTTCCCCTACCTTCCATCGCGTGTATCGTCATCACAGCAAAGTCTGTAATTACTCCTCGCGCACGAAGAATTCTTGCGATATGAGAGGTCGATTATTGCCCCGAGCATAAGCATTTCGAGGCGCCGCAAAAAGCGCTCTCCTTAGTGGTTCGTGGTGACGTCATGAGTCGTGGATTCTCTTTTCGAAAAATAAACAACCTCGCTCATTCGCTCAAACTCTCCCATAAAGAACGAACAATGCACGGATAGACAACTTCGCTATCCGGCGGATGTGTCAACAATGCTCGATTCATGCTGCTTCTGCGACGGACCCACCGCAATCGCGTGATTGCCCGACAGACGGCCGCCTGTCATCCTTGTGCCTGACGATCTTAGCACGAGGTTGCTTCTGGTGAGAGCCACCAACATTCGGTCCAGGTTTGGTCGACACAGACGGACAGTCCCAACACCAGCATACAGTCGATGGCGCACAAGCAGGAAGACAGTTGCGGCACGCATGCCGTTATCGCAGATCCCAGGAACGAATCCGTCAAAGTAAGCACTATGCTATGCTCATGTTTTCCCCGCCCACAGCATAGTGCTAACGATTAGATCGGGATACGTGATGGCGTTACAGGCCACTTCAAAATTGTCGCACGAGAACAGGCTGTTGTCTCGGTTTTCGATTCGAACTTTCTGATCGGAGATGGAATCTGGGTACACATCTCCTTCGTTTGGAAGTATGCAGTCACTGATCATGTTGTAGGAAGGCATCCGCGCAGTCAATGGGCGCGTCCAGTTCGCCCGTGATCACATCAACCGACTGTTCCAATCAGCCAAGGCTATGTACATGGACCTTGGACTGACCAAGGGCGACTTGCTACGACTGGTTCACGAGACTCTCGACGCGAATGAACTCAAGGACGAAAAGCATGTTCACATCCGCCTAGTTATCAGTCGGGGCTTAAAGTCGACACCTTACCAGAACCCCAAGGTCAACATCGGCCTGCCGCTCATCGTCATCATTCCCGAGGTTAAGGCAGTCGACCCCTCTTCGAAAGATAGAGGCCTACGTCTCGCGACTACCTGGGTGCGTCGAGGCCCGCCCGATGTGAAGGACGAGCAGTGGAACCACATCTCGAAAGCTACTGATGTCCAAGCATGTATCAGCGCCAACGTGATGCACGTTGACGAGGCTCTTATGCTAGACCTTCGTGGTTTCGTCAAGACATGCAACTCAGTCAATTTCTTCATCGTAAGGGGAGATGAGGTATGGGCGCCAACCAAGGACAACCAGATGCAAGGCATCACGCGCCAGAAGACTATCGACGTCTGTCGCGCCAATGGCATCTCAGTCCGCGAGCTGGACTTCACTCTAACAGAGGTATACGGCGCCGACGAAGCGTTCTGTACCGGCACTTTCCCCTCACAGATTCATGTCACCGAAGTCGACGGACGTCAGATTGGAGACGGCAAGCGCGGAGTCGTCACGGAAAGGATCCAGCAACTATACACTGAACTGGTCCGTCGCGATGTCGCAAGATCGAGGGAAGACATCGAAGCCGAGGTGACAGCACTTCGAACATTGTCTCGATTATAGAAAGATCTCACCTACGGTATGGTATATCGGAATCTCAGCCATCGTGGCCAAATCCACACAACACCAAAACATTTCGAACGAGTCAAGTCCACCTAAGATTCATCTGTCCAAACACTAGCTGCTAAGCTTTTCGCAAGCTTCTGCGATACCTCATTGTTGTGGGGTATGGCGACATCACTAGCGCTTCATCCATGCGGCTTAAAGTGGAGCATGTCAACCCGTAAGATGCAGGAACACTTTGGGAAGGTAGCGTCGAAGTACGTAAACACCAGCGACGAGAAAGCATATATGTCAAGGCGAGAGCCCCTCCTTTCACATCCTACTCCTCACTCCCTCAACTCGCAACGGCTCCCCCACTGTTGAGGTGGATCATCGCCCTTATCGCTCGGCCTCTCGGATCCAAGCAGCCGGACAGACATCTCCGCGCCTCGAGATTAGCCGCATTCCTCCGCCATGAGCTCGAAAGATGTTGGCCGCGATAGCAAATCGCCGAAAAGCGACCTTGAAGATGAGGCGGTCGAGACCCTCACGACAGCTCAGCGGAAGCGACTAGTGCTGAAGACCGACCTCGTTGTCATGCCGCTCGCAATAGTGTGCATGACTATCGCCTTCTTGGACAAGGTGAGCCAACTGTACGTCACTCCATGTGTGCATTACTGAGCAAGTATTGTAGAATGCTCTTGGCTACGCTGCTGTCCTCGGCATCAAGGAAGATGCACAGCTCAGGAATCAAGAGTACAGCTGGCTCGGCAGCATCTTCTACTTTGGGTACCTTGCTATGGAGTTTCCTACCTTGTGGTTGATCACACGCTTCCCTGTCGGCAAGTACGTGGGTATCTGTCTTACCATGTGGGGAGCTTGTCTTTGTTTTCTTGCGCTCTGCCACAACTTTGCTGGTCTCGCGACAGTGAGGTTCATTCTGGGTACTCTTGAAGCAGCGACCCTGCCGTCAATGATGCTCATAAACGCCATGTGGTATCTTCGGGAAGAACAGCCATTGCGAACGGCTTTCTGGCATAACACGTTTGCAGGTGTCTTCGGTGGCATTTTGTCTTATGGCATTGGCAAGATTGGAGGTGCTCTGTCAACGTGGAAAGTACGTCCTTCGGCCCTAACAGTGACGACATGGCTTATGACAACGCAGTACATCTTTCTGATCTATGGAGCCTTCACCTTCTCATTTGGTATACTTTTCTTCTTCGCAATGCCTGACTCTCCATCCACCGCCTGGTTCTTCAACGCCGAAGAGAGGAGGCTCGCTGCCATACGCCTTGCGCCCAATCAGACCGGCATCGAATCTCGCAAGGTACGGGACTTTCCAGAGTGAAGAAGCTTATGCTGATGGGCCCTAGAAATTCCAGCGCAAGCAAGTCTGGGAAGCCTTTAGGGATCCAAAATGCTACATGATCTGGCTCTCGGCCCTCGGATACGCAGTGGCCAATGCCGGCATTACTAATTTTAATCCCCTGATCATTTCTGGTTACGGCTTCGGCAAGACGAAGACTCTGCTTATGGCGACACCACAGGCTGCTGTTGCAATGGTCGCCAGTGCAAGCTTGACCGCGGTCTCAATGTATATACCGAAGGTACGGTGCTTTTTCTGGGTCTTCGGTGCCACAATGGGTCTGATCGGTGCTGTTATGGTGCATACTCTCCACTCGCCCGGGACGAGAAACGCAAGTCTGGCTGGCGTGTACCTTATGGGCTTTTACAACGTGCCTTGGGTATTCGCGTTGAGCTTGAGTAGCTCCAACACCGGAGGAGCGACGAAGAAGAGC
Organism: Didymella pomorum; assembly: GCA_022225945.1. NCBI lineage: Eukaryota > Fungi > Ascomycota > Dothideomycetes > Pleosporales > Didymellaceae > Didymella > Didymella pomorum. Next base: position 255,443 of record JAKJXN010000016.1, on the reverse strand, counting down.
TTCATGGGTATTACGTGCGCTGTGATGTATGGTAAGTCTACGCCATTCACATTCAAATTATTTCACTGCTAACATTGAATAGCGGTTGGCAATATCGTCGGCCCTCAATTCTTTATCTCGTCGCAGTCGCCTACATACCCATTGGGCATTGGGGCCATGCTGGTCTCATTCGCGTTGATGGCGGTCACTGGAATCGTATACTACGCACTTTGCATTTTCGAGAATAAGCGTAGGGATAGACTACACGGCATTGCGCAGGACGAGGCCGCCGTTGGGCTGCAGGCCGAGAGGGACGATTTGACGGATCGACAGAACGTCAACTTTAGGTACACCTATCAACGCTCTCGTGTCACAGACTACGAAAATATCTTAAGAGGCAATGTAGCCTCAGGAGCAGTCTAGCGCCACAAGTAATGCGCAAGTGGACTCTATCAACCTCCTTTGTTGCAAGATTTAACGCTCCTGGTTAGCCTGCTGTTGGTAAGTCCTGCGACAAACCACTAATTGTAGCTCCCACTTCCACATGGAATACTGCTGCACCGCCGCTGCAACACTCTCGGCGACGGTTTAATAAGCGCCTTCACGCTCCTCCCAGCCCGTCATCGGCGAGAGCGCAATCTCGCCATAGCCAGACTTCACAGCCATGCCAGCGACAAGTTCAATACCCTTCGGCGTCGCACCGTCTTCCTCCAACGCCCAAATACTAATCGCCACCGTATTCTCCCCACGATAATTAAAGATGCCTTCCGGCACCGGAAACCTTCTCTGCGGCCCAATCCCATTCGCAAACTTGCCAAATTGATACCCGTTAACCCACAGCTGCGCACGCCATCCCCGACCCTTCCCTGTAAACTCAACTCCATCAAATACAAACGACAATGGCACATCCCATCCCCTCGGAATATCGAGGTTCAACGTGGTCTGATAGAATCTTACGCCTGGCTGGCTAAGTCCAGACGCAGGACCATCACTATTGTTCCACGACCCGGTTGGCGCTGACGGCAAGTGGAAGCCGTTGCGCTCGGGATACAGAGCGCCTTCGTTCAGCGGCCCTCGCGGGCCGCCGCGGTAGTCTTCTCCGCCGAGGTTCCCGGTGATTTTCCAGCGGATGCCGTCGTCTGTGCGTGAGGAGTTCGATGTGGGCGTGTGGCTGGGGAAGTTGTAGCCGAGAATGCCGCGGGGCGTTTTCATTTCGTTGTAGCCTACGAACCTTGTGCGGATTAGTTTGGGATTTCAAATTGGTGTTTAATATGACTTACCAATTGCCGTTGTGGCCCATGTGGTCGACGAGGATGGTTAGGACATAGTTGGACCCACGCTGCAGTCTTGGGAGTGAGAGGGTCTGGTTCGCGATTGCGGCGTCGCCCGTCCCGGCCCAAGATGAGAGGAAAGTGGAATTGACCCATGCTGAGAATGCGAAGGCGGAGCCGCCAGAGACGTTGAGATGCAGCACGGTCTCGTCTCCTGTGGCGACGAAGTGACCACGGAAGATAAGTGATCCGGTGTTGTAACCATACTCGGCACCCCAGAGCACAGTTGGAGTCGTGAGGTTCCAATATGTATTATCAGTCTGGGTATGATCTGCTCTGGTCCATGCAGAATCATCGTAGTCGGATTGAAGCTCCGGTAGTGCATCGATGGACCTCCACGTCAGCGCCTTCAGATCTGGGATCTCTATTTTCGGCGGTGAGAAGGAAACACTGCCGCTCAGGAACCCATTGCGATCAAGTCTGGCGTTCAAATCTTGTCCGTTCCAAGTGAGCCCTATGATATCTTTATGCTCGCTGCCAATTACTTCGATCGTCGTTGTTGCGTTGATGTCGCCTACGAGCTCGATCTTGCCGTGGGAGATGGACGCGTTTCGGACCAAGTACCCGGCATTTACGATGAGATCGGACGATGGTGTGTAGTTGTGTGAGTACGCGCTCCCTGCTGGTAGAGTGCTAACGGTCCAGTAGTTATATGCTTCATTGCGCGAAACAATGACGATGTAGAGATCCGAATCGACCCTTACAACGCGACGCTTCGAATCAGTATGCCAATTGATGATAGTGTTGCCTTTGCGATTGGAGAACTTCACTCCTGAGCCTTCAACAGCTGTCGCACCGCTCGTGTTGGATACAGCAAGCTCATGCTGCTCGTTTGGACCTCCGTAGACGACTACAACTCTCCGACTTCCGTACTTCTTCCATGTGAAGATCTCCGCCGTTGAGTACAGTAGATTGAAGCCGCCGACATCATAGTCGGTCACATGAATCTTGCTGTCCCGGCCATAAATGGAGAGCTGTCCGCCAAGTTGTGGAAGTGTGAGGTTGCCTGCGCTTGTCTGGACCTTGAGTATGTAGGAAGTCGAAGCCACACTGTTGTACTTGGTCTGACGTGTGACGTAGAAGTTTGTCTTGTTGCCAAAGAGCGGAGTCGTAGTAATGTCTTTGCTGTCGGTGTAGATACCACTACTATTGAAGCCTGGCACTGCACTAGCCATGGCTGGCGATGCATGCACGAAGTTTGCGATCAACTTTGCTTCACTGTATTTCTCACGGTGGACCTGGCGCTCTTCAGTTATTGCTGCACCGTAGTCATATCTATTCAAAGTCAGTCTTGAATTGGCATTAGATCCAAAGATTTTCTCACGATGTATAGCCGCCTGCATGACCAAGGTTGCCCCAGTTCGTACCACCGAAAGTCTGCAAGTGTGAGCGACCACTGCTGAGATTCGAGCCATGTATATGAGTTACTTACCATGTACACGTTGAAGATCGTAGCTCCTGCAGCAATATTGTTCTTGTAGAACACTCGCTCAAACTCGTGGTTCGTGAACTCCGCGCATTTCTCAAAGCCATCACCGCCCCACGGCTGATACGCTCCACCCTGGAATTCGACCAGCATGTAGGGCGTGCTGGGGCTCTGCTCAAGATGCGTTTCGCGCCAGTTAGTCGGCAGAATATCTCCATCCGGCCAGTATGTGGGGTCGGTACAGTTCATGCCTAGGGGATACGCGTCGTGACCGTAGATATCAACTGCGGCCTCGGTACCCGGGGCGTTGATGCCGCTTGGCCAAGCCACATTATTGATGAAGGGCACGTTGATCCCTAGATCTCTGAACTGCTTCATCAGATGGTTCATGTAGTCGGCGTTTGGGAAGGTGACATTGTTTGCACCTGCGCTGTACTCATTTTCGGGCTGGAAGAGGATGACTGGGCCGCCATTTGTGATCTGTGCCTTTGCTATGATCGGCGTGATATGTTCGATGTAGTTCTTCGAGGATTGCTGGTAGTCTGCGTCCGGGGTTCGTAAGTTGCCAGAGATTCTTTGCAGCCAGCCAGGAAAACCTCCACCTGATACTTCAGCATTAATATATGGACCGGGCCGCTACAAGGTTAGCCGCTGCATCCCAACATTTTGTGTTGAACATACTGCAACGAGATAGACACCAGCTTCTTTAGCTGCCTCAAAAAAGGGCCCATAATCAAAGACGCCTTCAGCTTGAAAGGAGCCTGGCTTGGGCTCATGGAGGACCCAAGGAGTGTAGATAGATACTCCGTTGTATCCAAGGGCCTTGATCTTTTGGAAGATGTCTAGCCAAAGACTCGGCACAGGGAGCCTGCTATGTTAGCTACTTTAGACCAAATTTGGGGTTCTGAACGGACCTGAAGGGATGGACCTCGCCTCCCCAGAAAATGATGCGCTCGCCGTGCACGAGGAGCGAGTGCTCGTCCCAAGTAACAACGTCCTGGAGGCGCGCGCGTTCTGCAATGATGAAGTCACTGGGTTTGCCACCCAAAGCTCGCGCAACAGCATGTGCAGGCAGCAGGCCCAATGCAATACCGCCCAGAATTCGAACGAGCTTCATCCTCACTGTATAGCAATGCAAACATAAAGTCGATGACAGCACTTCTTCTCCATACCCACTTTGTACTCGGGCTCATCAAAATCACAAAGTACCGTCATGCTGAGCTCGACATGCCAAAACGGTTCAATTGATGTTGTTCCGTACCCAAAGCGCGATAGAGCGCAGTACCCATGCATCCTTGCACCACTGCTGTGGTGATCTTCATTGCGAGTCTGGCGGGGACGGAAAAATACCCCACCGATGCGGTGCGGGGTGTACATTGCTTCCGGGCAGCAGACCCACAGGGCCGGACCGTCAGACCGCAAGGCGGATGAAGTAAAGCTTGACCCGGAAGCACTACCTAAAGATCTACTCTCCGACTACCATCCGGCGGGAAACGCGACAAGAGCAGGACCATAAAGCCAAGCAACGCAACAGCAGCGTTGCAAACAAAGACCAATGGGATTCTGCCTACTTCTGCAAGAGCCGCAAAGACGAGACCAAAGACCGCTGTGGTGGAGAGGCGTGCTATGTTCTCGACAAGAGTGATCCCACTGAGCGCATCCACGCGCTGGCTCTCTGGGAGCATTTGCAGGATCGTGCCTTTTGAGGCTGCTGCAGTTCCAGCCGCCACTGGAAGGAGGGCTGCAACGATGTATAGTTGGTAGCCCTGAGAAACAAATACAGCGAGACCTGTCAGAACTCCGTCTAGAAGAAGCGAGAACCTCGCATACATGAGGTCGAATGCAAATGTCTGCTTGTCTTTGGGCTCCGGTGGTCCTGTGGGTTCCACATCGTTGTCCATTGGATCAGTGGGCCCAATTTCATTGGGAGACGTGGGAAGGCGTGCATCATTGAGCAGCGGCTCGCTTTCTGCTGACTTTTTGACCGGTGCGCTGCTTGGCTCTAGCCACTTTCTACCAGCAGCAATGATGCGGGGGAAAGCAAAAGACAAGAAGCCTCCTCGTAGAAGCGAGTACATGAAGATGAGCCACCCGTTGGCTTTGGTACCGAATTCGAACACATCTGTGGCGTACATCTGAAGTAGCGTAGGGATGTAGCCAGTAGCGAGGATGCCCAGAAACACACCGAGGCCAAGAGTCAGGGCTCCAAACTGTGTGTTTTTGCGCCCATCTGCGAGAGTCCACCTCTGAGGAGCGAATATACGCAGAGGACCGAAGAACCGACCAAGACCGGCTGCAGGCTGATGCGCCTGACGCTCCTCCTTCTCGTGCGGTGGCGTGGACGGAAGACAGACTGCAACGTAGGCGCAGGAAAGGAGAAACAGAATAGCAGTGACGCGAAACGGCGTAGCGATTCCAAATGCTTCACCGATGAGCCCGCCTATCAAGAAGCCTACCGCCGCTCCAAAGTACATGCATCCTTGAAGTCGACCCAGTGCGCCCGTCCGACCCTCATGCTCCACCACGTCTGCCACGAACGAGTTCAGAGCAAGGACGTAGCCGTTGGGACCACCGACGATAGTGATAATCTGGCTTGCCTGCATGATCAGAACACCAGCGCTGGAGCCCTTCGAGATGCCAATGTTCTGCACAAGGAGCCTCACAGCAGGCCAGAAGATCTGGATGATGAGAGCCCTCTTGACGCCCAAGCGCTTAATCGTCCAGCCGGTCACAAGGAGGTTGACGAGGCCGAACAAGGTGGTGGAAGCTGCAAGAAAAGCGACATTGCGTGCGGTGCTGGCCTCGATGACGTGCTTCGCACACACATCTTTCGCTGTTGGATCGCGAACATGATCAAGATCCTCGTAGTATGCGTCGCAGGTCATAAGCCTGAAGACGAACAGCATTGGTACTTGGGTGATGCCAAACGATAGCGATACCAAAAAGGCGCAGAACATGAGGCGCCATTTGACGGAAATGCCCCGCGCTTCAGCTCCTTCCTCCTCTGACTTTGCGCGCGACAACAAGGGCGTCGTCTCCCGCGCATCTGCTTCCGACTCTTGTAGTACCGCCATGATCGACTCGGACGCAATTGACTCTCACCGTTAAGTGTCGTGTGCTGATCGAGGATGATAATAAGAAGCCGCTATCGGTTGCCGGCTGCTGCACGCCAAGCTTCTTCGGGCAGGAGGTTGTCGCAACCCTTCCGCGGAAGCACGCAAGCACGCAAGCACGATAACACTACCAAATCGCCTCTACACGAGAGTGATATGGATGAGGCGCGGAACGAAGGCTGTTGCCTGGATTATTACTATGAGATGACAAGACAGCAAGGAGATGAGAAAGGTCGAGGATCCTTGTGTTGTGAGTCGGGGCCCAAAAAATTTAACTAGAAGTATATACACGAAGTAAAAGTCTACCACCAGTCACCAACAGAATCCTCAGCTAATAATCGTACTTGTAGCAGAGCGTAGGGCCCCTGGTGTTGAGGATATCGCCAACGCGGACGTCAGGGCGGAAGCCATACACATTAACTTTGGTATTGAGTGTCAAGGCGTTACCGAACGCGTCAGTGCCGTCAATCGAGCTGATCCGGGCATTGCCTCCGTTGTTCTGCCAGATACGGAAGTTGCGATCGATGAAGCCGTGGTGAAGGAAGAAGACAGGATCAGATGGAGAAGCGTAAACGTCCGACATAACAGCTCCGATTCCGTTGTGTCCCCATGCATGGGCACCACCTTCGGCGCTGGGTATTGTTAGCAAAGGTTCATGAGACGACCTCGTGGCTCGGCTTACCATGCGGCCATGTCAGCGTAGTCTGAACGGCTGTTGCAGGCGTCAACGATCGAGTTGCCTGTGTTGATCGTGTCTTGATCATTGTTGTTACGAGCCAAGCAGTGGGGTGTGTTGCTGCTTCCTGGTCCATAAACGCAGACCTGGTTGGCGAATTGCTGTCATGCGGTTAGCACTCTATTCGACATCGCCCTCTGCAAAAAATACTCACTCCATCCGTTACACAGTTGCCACCGAGATTGATGCTTCCGAACCATTGGGAGCTGAAGATCGATGATGCCGCATAGTTGCCGGCATAACGAGTCTCGTCGAACCACAGCAGAGGGCCTTGCAGACCACACTCGTCACGAAGGAGAGACTCGAACGTCCAGGTGTAGTACCTGTGCCAGAGCAAGAACTTGGCATTGCCGTGCACGTTTGGCGTCAGAGTTTGATGGAGGCCGACGAGATCATCGTAGCGTGACTTAGACACGGGAAACTGGCCTGAAGGGGGCGAGCTCATCAAACACTTGATTGCGTTGATGTATCCTTGTCGTTGGTCGTTGGATGCACGGTCCCATTCGACGCGAGTGCGGACATTTGAGCAAGTGCTCTGTCGCTTGGTGAGATGGTCCAGTACATCATCCACGGTTGTGGCAAGCTGTGCCAGAGCGCCGTGCACAGTGCCGTTGATGGGGATGACAAGCGTTGGTACTTGGTCTTTGGCAGCCTGCAGATCCTGGGGCTTGATGGTGGTGACGGAGGCGTTTTGGCCCGACAACGCTTGGTCGAGCGTCAATGGCCGCGCGAACTTGGGCGTGACAAAGTGGTCAAGGGAAAGAGCGGGGACGCTTGGGTCGACCGCTCGTGTTATCCAAGAAGGCAGAGCGAACGCATTGCAGGAGGCTGCAAGCGCGGTGGAGGTGATCAGAAGGCGCATTGTGAACGAGGGCAAGGGAAGCTGAAAGAGCGAACAAGAGTCGGTTAGGAAGCTGGACCTACAAACAAAGCATTGAGCGGCAGGAGGCTTAAAAGAACAAGCTTCTTTGCCAAGCTAACCTACCGATCCTATTGATCTTTCGACCCGCGTCCACGATACGAGTTCGAACGGGCCCTCGGCATGCCTGGTCTGGGACCATCGGCTGCCTGACACCGCTGGTCTTGTCAGTGTTTATTATTCCCGAGCACATGACTGGCGAGCAGACCGCAGCTGAGGGGTTTTACGAGTGGCTTCAGGAGTGCTCTCACGAGGTTGCGCTATCGATATTTATTTTTGTCATGGTTCCCGAGAAGTCATGCCCTTTTGAGTAAAGATGATGTCGGCTGCCGGCACTCGAATTCGATGATCGTAGGGCTCAGCCAACACAGCCACCAACCAAACGCTTAGTCACAGCGCTAGAAAGCTTAGCGAAGCTTAGCACTCTGTACCTTGACCAAGTGCGGCTGCCTGCCTGCACGCAGTCAGGTGTCACTGGGTCCAGGCGCGTCATTGAGCCAGCCAACCGCTCAAGAAATCCAGTTCCTGGACCGGTCAGCTCAGCGCTGAACGCCGAAGTGCGCCCCTAGTTTCTCATAATACATCGCTGTTTCCTGCACCCGTACTCGTTTCCCAAACACCATCGTTCGGCGAGCAACGAGATATCACTGACCACCAATGACGCGCGGTTGGCGCCACAGCTGATTCAAATACGAGGCTGCGTTACGTCCGACGCTCGGCAACGCTTGGGTGACTACTTTCAGGGGCTCAACCGCTTCACGCAGGCTGGAAGATTCTGTCACTGGGACTTCAACAGAAGCACAGCAACGTTTGTTGATCCTAATTTCGATATGCGACGCAGCAGATTTTGGATACGAGTACGCTTTAGGATATTTGCGACCTCTAGATGTGATGGATATCTGAAACTCTGGCTTCAAAATGTCGACAGTCTAGCATGTGCGGCTACTCGTAAGAATAGACTGTGTGTACAGTAACCATCCCGAGACTTGATTTCTGGTATCGGGAGAAGCTCACATCGAAGTCCAGAAAGTCACTTTCAATGCCTCCTACTCTTGAGGGATGAGATGGGCATTACGCACATGAACACATTCGAACTCTCACATGTCGACCTTTCGCAACTCATCGTAACAGACTTGACGACGCTGCCGCAGGGTTGGAGCAACATGTGCTGTACTGATACGTACCTTGATTTCAAGCATGGAACACTCTTCGAGAAGGCAATCAACATTAGCTTCGGTTCTGACCATTTTGATGTCACACATTGACCTGACTCTCCGTGCTTTTGGAGAGAAGACTTCAGTACCTGAATGCAAAGACGATGCAGAGCCTGATGTTTGAAAGTTCAGAATATATACGCCGCCGTCCTTTTGCGGAACAAGTGTGGTTCCGCGGCGACGTCTGGCTCTATCGCAAGTTCTCGCATCCTTCGCATCCTAAGTCTTCGCACTTTCCAATGAAATTCTCCGACACCGCACAGCAAATTGACGACTTCAATGCAGTCTCCTAAACATTTGAAGCGGTTTGGCTGGATTTCACAATCAAACACCTTGCACACATTGATGTTTGTATCAGGAGCAGATAACCCCATGAGGCAGATCTTCGGTTCTTTGAGTGTCCCGCTTTGACGGTAGTTCACTGCCATGAAAGTAGTGACGTCCTGTTTTCAAAAAGATAGACACACAAAACGATAGGCACACATACCAAGCTCAGTGAGCGTTTTCGAGTGTGAAAAGCTTCCGATAGGTTAAGAGGAGAACTCTAAACAGACCAAATGAGCTCAAATTTTATGCAAACAATGATACACCATCGGAATGCAAGCCAAAGCAAGAAGACATAGCCTGTCCAGTCTGTCCATCCGATGACTGTACTGCCCGGGCAGATTGCGCAGGACAAAGAGCCAGCTCCATTCCATGACCTGATGGTGAAGCTCTTTTGAAAGGTTGCCGTTCCTTATCTTGTTATCGAACAATGATAGCGCTCAGAGAGAGGCCGATTTATCCCATGTGCATCCGTAGATGCCATTTTTGGGCAGAGAAACCAGGACGGTTTCCTTGTCTGCTTTCGGAGCCAGAAGAGGGCAGAAGTATGAATGCAATATCAGGAGAGTGACAGATTCTTATACCACAATCCAAGCAACGAACTTAGCGTGGGTTTCTCCACAAGATGCTGTGCTCTTCACGATTTGAAGATGTCGCCAAGTACTGAATGCGTTTGCATCCGTAATGTCATAGATGCATCTCACCCTGTTGAATCGAATGTGTCTAGTCCACATGGAAGGCACAAAAAGACGCAGCCATCATGAGTCAGATGTTCTTTTGGGGGAAGACATGTCTTGTAAGCCTGCTTCTACTTTGGATTGAACATGTATTCTTGCAAGAGAACTCCTTCCTCGAGCAAACGAAATCAGAGAGAGCGAACGACTTTTAAAGGCACTAGCTCCGGTCTTTCTGCAGATGCTTTTATCAATAGAGTCATAATCTTTTTGAACGGAAAGACATGCCTGGTTTGCTTGTCGTTTTGAAGATCGGGGAGGCGGAGGAAAAATACTGCAATACACGTTCAACAACAGTGGATGATAAGTAGGTCCAGTCTTAGGCCTTAAAATCTCTTGCGAACTCATAGTAGTCCTAATAACTACAAGTTTCCCACTGTTGCGGCCAAGTCCCTCTGCTGCGTGAGAGCGAGCATAGTAAGAGGCCGTACAACTTCTAAGAAGCAGGATACCTGACGAAAATCCTGGACAATTTCAGTGACCAGACAAACACAAGCAGTCAGGAGTTGTATTTTGGAGATCTGACTTTCTCGAAGCAGGAGGAACATTGGGATCCGAGTTGATGCTTTTGTGTTCGAACAAGGCGTGTCACTGCAAATGATTAGACCGCGGAGCTCCGCACACCCCATCCTAAGTATCCATCGTCATTTGTGAAGGCGCGGAAGAAACACTCGGGGCTTCGATGCAGCTTTTGGAGGAGCGGAAGACATGTCAAAGGTCCACAACCATAATGGTGACTGATGCAGGGTAGTGTGAACAAAACAGACAAAGGAAGGCTTTAGCGGGGTTTCCTTCATCAGAATCGAGCTCAAAGCAAGCGCAGCAACACACATGAGGTCTCGCAACTCCAGTTTCGAGTGGATCAAATCGAGCAGCACATACCCAGAGACGCAACACTTCCTGTTGTTGACTTTGAAGACACCAGAGAGGGCATGGACCGTCGTGATCTACTTTCGGGAGATAGAAGACATGCAGAGCCCTGTGATGTGTTTTGGTGAGTTGAGCAGGGAAACGGGGATAGAAGGCTCTGCAGTCGGTATGTTAAACGTCGAAGGTACAGGTCAGCGCAGGGGCAGTGGTACACATGGTAACTTGGGGATCTTGTTTTATGTAAAGTCATCGAAGTGTGCAGCAGAAGAAGGCGCCGAGCATTACATTGCAGTGGTAGGTTCCCTTTTTGGGCGTCCAAGAAAGGCATCTGGAGACAAAATCGCTTTTTCGACGGAGCAGAGACATGGCTTCGGACGATTCTTATTTTTGGTGACAGAGATAGGAGGGATGGTGAAGACGTGTTGGGGAAGTGGCAGAAGCTGCTTTCATAGTCGCGTACACGTGCCGCACCGTCTCGACTTCGATTTTGCCAGTGCCATCAATGTCATTCGCTCGCTCGCGCATCTTTTCAAAACAGGTCATAAGGTATAGCAATGCCTCTGCAGCGACCCGGCTGCCCCTACACCAAAACGCCACAAACGTCCCTTCATCCGCCCATCCTCTTCCCCTCCCCACAACGCCCTCTCTCTCTCTTTCTCTCATCTTCCGTTCCCCACCTAGACCATGCCCTCCCCACCCATCGGCACCGCAAAGCCGTTTAGTCCCTCCCCCGCACTCGTCAACCTCGCACAAAGCTGCAGAAAAACCACCGTCTCTGTCGCCGCAAGATAGTTCAAGGTATCCAGCAAGATCTTCAAATGCCTTGTAAAACTGTCCTCGTACTTGTTCAGCATGTCGAACATTTTGTCCAGGCGCTGGGGGTCGAAGACAGCGTGGCGAGATGAAGGGTTGGAGGGGTGGTTTGTGGAGGAGGTGGCGGTAGGATGTGAGGTTTTGGAGTCGATTTCGGCGTTGACGCTGGCGACGAGGTCGGGGTCGCAGGTGACGAGGTAGCGGGAGAGGGAGTACGTGAAAGTGGCGAACATGTTGCATGTGGACATGATTTTGTTGTTGATCTGATAGACCGTTAGTAACAGTAATACTCACCCAACCCCAATCACTCAGTAGAGTAAGGAGAGAGAAAAGGGGAGATAGACTTACTTTCAGCAGCTTGCTATTAGTAAGCATACACTCCTTCAAACAAGTCGCGAGAAAATCAACATGATCCTGCATCAGCTCATCAACCGTCCTCTTCACCCTCTCCCCACCCACACTCTCACTCGCCTTGCCCAAATCCTCCTCTTTCAACCTCGACATAAGACTGACCCAATTCGGCTCAATCACCTCAGCGGTGCAGTAATACGTAAGCTGCTGGACGAAAACCATCATTCTTGCTCTCAGCGTCCACGCCTTGCGCTTCCACTGCTCGACGCGCGCGTTCCTTGACCGATGCTTCCACATCCCGTTCTTGCCCTGCTCGCCCCAGCACTTGCCCAGGTCGGTCTCGAGGTGCTTCAAACTCAAGAGAAAGCGAAACAGCAACTGGTATCTTGTAAGCGTGACACGGCTCACCACCAGCGACAGCGGGAAGGGCATGTTGTAGTCGAAGACGAGGGCCTGGAAGCCGGTGATGTCCTTATCGTTTGTGATTGCGTCAGTGGTGGCGGGGGTGTATGTTGAGAGTGAGGTCGCGGCTTCTTGGTCCAATCCTTGCACGTTGACGATCTTCATGAGCCAGTTTGTGAGTCCGACGTCGTTGATTTGCACTTTGATGTCTTCTTTGTACGGGTCCTCTACGGCGACGGAGCCGGCGTGCCGCGTAGCGAGGTCGAGTAGTGATTGCAGCTTGCCGACGTTGACGTGCTTGGCTGGTTTCTTGAGCTCCAGCTCGCCCATTTCGAGGAAGTAGGTGAAGAAGTCAGAGCGGTCGAGGAAGAAGTAGTGTTTGAGGGAGCGTAGCCGAGCCGGCAGTTGATGTGTGGTAAGAAGGAGGTTGAGTAGGGAAGAGTTTGCCGAGGCGTATGCAGAGTTGACATTGTCCAGGAATCGAGGGTCGTCGAAGCTTGTCGGCGCGTCTTCAACGCGTTTGCTCACATCGACGCCGCCGCACTCCCGTACAACATTGAGGTACTTGCCAGCCAAGAGCACCTTGTCCTTGACTGCTTCCAGCTGTGGTGGTACCAGTGCATCTCGGATCGTGTATCGTTTCTCCCAGTACTCGTCTGTGTAATCCTGGTCTAGTCGTTCGCGCTTGATGCTTCGCTGTTCCTTAACCAGAAACTCGGCATGTGGGTCTTTGATGCCGCCGTGATGCAGCCACTCGTTCAGCATCGCCATGTACGGTCTACTGGCTTCTCGCAGCAGGGTTGTGAGCAGCGTCCGAGCCGCAGGGTCTCCAGACATGGAGGACAGTCGCTTCGTGATCAAGCCAAGCACGCTCCCGCCCTTGCACATCTTCTTGATCGTGGCACCGCCCTCGCGCAGCGACTCCAGGATGTTCTCGAAGTCGTTGGTATCGTCGTCGGTCTCCTCGTCCTTCTCGTCTTCCAGTATCCCGTTCGCCTTGAGCAGCTCGATCCCGGTTGTGTACAGCTGGAATAGCATGTGGCTCGTCTGCTTCATATGCAGATTCAGGATATGCAGGGTAAACGAGTCGTTCGTCAGCGACTGGTGCTCCAGCTGCGCAATGAGCGTCAAATAGTCCTTCAGCAGTCGCCGTATCGCCGCACACAGCGCGTGGTTGACCGCACCGTACTGGTCGCGGCTGAGCACCTCCACGCACGTCTCGACGGCAATGTAGTGCGTCGCCGTCCTCAGCATCGCCTTGGTAAGGTCCTTCAGACTAGGGTCCAGACCGGGCAGGATCTTAAACTGCGGGCCCAGCAGCCGCTCCTTCTCTTCGTGCGGGTTGTATGCATCGCTGAAGCGGATATACTGTCCCTCGAAGCCCATAAACACGAACAGCAGATCCTCAATCACCGCCTTCTCCTGGGCGTCCAGCGAAAGCTGCACAAGCGGGCCGGGCTGGAGCGTCGGCGGGGCAGTCGAGGCCAGCGGGGGGATCGAGATGCGCGTCGCCAGCGGGGCAGTCGTGTGCGGAATCAAGCATGCCTGGGGATCCCACGGCGGCAGCGGCAGCTCGGAGGGCTGTCTCGACGCAGCATTGCGCCTGTCTGTGTCTCGCGACGGTTTCTCAGCGCGGCTGCGCGCGTTGACGCGGCTCTCGGTCGAATGCTTCAACGGGCTTCTCGTGCGCCGGATCTCAGTCTCGCGCTCGCGCACCTCGCGCTTCTCGGTGCGCCGTTCCCTCAGCTCCGCGGCTGTGCCCATGGCGCTTGAGCGGGTGCTGCGTTGTGTCGTCCTGGTGGATTCGCGTCGCTCGTCGCCCTCGCGGGGTCGCGCGGTCGATGTGTAGTCCGCATTGGCTGCGCGGCGGTCGGCGGTCGCGGACGATGGCTTCATATTCGCGGGGCTGATGGCGGTAGAAGGCGCTCCATAGAGGTGACCCGCTGTGTTTTTGCGCACTGGCTATTTGTTTGTTGTTGCGGCTGCGTTTGTAAACCGCAAACGAACAACGCGTCGAGGGTGCGCCAAAGTGGGGCTATGATGCAGGAACGCCCAACGGAGGGCCCGGGGTGAAAACTGATTGGGAGGCAGAAGTCAAACTATAGCTGGACGCATGTGATGAAGTATTAAAGATATATATTGAAGTCATTGCTACGGAACACGCTAAACAGCTCATCATTGGTCATATCTCATTGCAGATCGAACATGCAGTGCATATAGACAGAATATATCACCCATATACACATCCTCCTCGTGACAACTTCATGCCACCACCTGAGAGCACATTAGCATCTAAGCTCCAACAACCGATTCGGTCCTTTGCGCAGCCTCTACCTTCTCTTCATACTGCTCGAACGCATGCGTGCCCTCGAGCGCCTCCTCGCCAAACACATCGACCTGGGTGCTCGCAAACTTGCGCGCAGGAACACGCTTCTCGAACAGCAGATCCAGCTCCGCGAAAGTGCGGCCCCTGGGCTCCGGCAGCCGGAAGAACACGTACACGATGCTGAGGAAGCAGGACCCGGCCCAGAAGAAACCGGCGTAGTTGCCCCAGTTCCACTCTCCAGGGTTGAGCATGTACGGTGTCAGCACCGAAGTGAGGATGCCAATGACGTTGTACAGGTTGCGGCCGAGAACGACTGTCTTGATCGCAAGGCGGCGGGTGGACAGCTCGGCGACGAGCGAGTAGCAGACGGTGCCGACGGTAAGCTGGTAAAACAGAGCCCAGACAAGCATCATGACACCTGTGGCCATGGCGCCCTGTTGACGGTGGGTGGCGGGTACGAGGCCAAGGAAGCCCATGACGAAGAGCATGGTGCAGAGACCGCAGAGACCGTAGAGATAGAGGGATCGTCGTCCAACACCGCACTTCATCAGGAACCAAGCACCGAAGACACCGGCCATGTTGATACCGTACTGGCCCATTGCGAAATCGTATGAAGTGGATGGGTCGAGGCCAGCTTGCTGCAGGAAGTATGAAGAGTATCCGGAGAAAGCATTACCAGACAAGTTCTGGATAGCCCAAGCCATGCAGACGATTTCCGTGCGGCGCAGGTCAACACCCTTGAAGCAGTCCATGTAGGAAGCACCTTTGGTGATCTTCTCCTCGAGGGCGGTGGTGTGCACCATCATGGCCACGGACTCGTCAGCATCGAAGTCAGTCTCGCGGTTCAAGCTGGTGAGACGAAGCATCGACATTTTCGCATCTCCGAGACGACCCTTGCGAACGAGCCACCAGGGCGACTCTGGGGCCAGGTAGATACCGATAATGAGAGGCACAGGCCACATCCACTGCAGAGCGTAGGGGATGCGGTAAGACCATTCGTCTTCGCGGTTGACCATGGCGCGAATCACGCCAATGCCAATGACCTGACCGAGACCCCAGCAGAAGTTGACGTATGTTGTCACTGCAGACGTTAGCTTTCATTCATGCCAAGCTTCCAAGTACAACTTACAGTAACCGCGCAGCGCAACAGGGCAGACCTCGCTTGCGTAGGTGATTGTGAGTGTCTGAAAGACACCCCATGGGATACCGCAAAGAATCTCAGCGATCAACAGGTGCCACACATGCTGGGCGGTGAAGAAGATGGCAGTGAAGCAGATGATCAGGGTCAGACAACCGATGAGAGTGTATCTGTACCCAATCGCCTCACTAATCCACCCATTGAGGAACAGACCAATGATCTCACCAACAATAACACCGTTGCTGAGACCCGCCTGCCACGGCGCAGGAATTTCCCAGTCGCCGTTGGGCAGCTGCTCGCCGTACTTGCGCTTGAACTGCGGAAAGCCGAAGAAGTTGTTCAGCAAGCAGACATCGTAGCCTTCCATGACGATGCAAGTACTGATCAGGACCGACCAGCCAATCGCCTTGGGGTACAGCTTAACGCCCTGCCACAGCGTCATGTTGTGCTCCTTCTCGGTCGCGAGACGGGCATCATTGATGACCCTGTCATGCGCGCCCTTGTGATGCTCGTCCTCGTAGAGCGGTTGTGAGTGGACGGCCGCGGTGGGCTGGATATCCTTTTCGGCGGACATGGCGATGGAGTGCGATTGCCCCTCCTGACAACAAACGTCAACGGTGCGACGTGGAGCCAAAGGTTGGGGACGGGAAGTGTGGGCCCTGGAACTCCACCGATAGGCAGTGTCAAAGAGTTTGGAATCTGGGGAAGGTGTCACCTGGCTTGGGTCGAATTGAAGGTTGCGGCGCTCTTCAACTTAAACAATTTTCGGTGGAGAAGCGTTGCATCTCAGCGCCCGGGTCAAAAGGTCGCGTGCAAGTTGATGAGCTAAATCTCCTGCGGCCTTCGGGCAGTTTTGATTGGGTCAAGAGGTGGAGTAGAGCTGTGAAGGGCTTAGTTGACAGCTGTCTGTCCAATGAGCATAGCCGAGGATAAGGCCGGAAAACCTAGACTGGCCTGGTCCGCTTAGGCGCATGTGACTCCTGAGGCCCGGCAGATTCATGAGATCTCTGCCATGAGGTCGGTTTCTGGGGTAAACATCGTGATTGGGGTTCGGCGATTGATGATTCGCCCTAGAATGATGTGAACAAGGTTAGGTGCATGCTTCTCCGCGTTTTGAACGCATGGCGCCCGCTAGAAACCTGGGGGAAGGAGGAGCCGCTGGCGGCTGATGGCGAGGCAGTCCGAATGCGGCTCTGGAGGCAGGAATGCCCGCCTTTAGCGCGCGGCACAACGGCCTGATGTGGCACGCAGGGAAATTCTCGCCGATGCCAGCGGCGTTTCTGGTATATAGGAAAGGCCGACCTCATAAAGCATGGACTGAACGTAATTGAAGGCGCTCAACAACCGTGTAAGACAAACTACGAACATTCAGCTGACCAGATCGATCAAAAGCCGGGCTCAGTGATGGGTCGAATCGCCTCAATCGTCCATCTCTGGGTTGGGCGCCCTGTATTCGCTTCATTCATCGAGACTTTCGGCCCGCCATCCATTGTGTCAAGGAATTGCGACCTCTCAGTCCACGCGTTCTGAGCAACATGGTTAGCAAGAGCGCAGCGGTTACCCTCGGTGCTTTACCTCAAGGTGCCACGTTCCATCCTGTGGGTGATCCCATTGCCCAATAGTCCAGTATTGACCTTTGGCAGAAGAATTCGCCGGCTGCAGAATCGGCGTCTTCTTGTCGCTTTGGACACCAAGCTGCTTATCGGAGCCCAGGAACAATGTTCGGAGGAAATAAGTGCCATCGCCATTGGGCTTCAGTTGCCAGTGTTGACCAGAAAAGTTCCCGGTAGCTGCCATATTGATGAAGCCCTTGCTGCTCGTACCGTTGTCGTTGACGACGTCAAGGCAATGTGTCGCTGGCTGGAAAGTGTTCTTCAGGCGATACCACATCTTGGGATCGAACTTGTCCGTCGGCGGCTGATCGCCCTCCTTGACAGTGATGTCAAAAGTCATGGTTGATGATGAGAGCGGTATGTCCGTAACGGAAACGAACGTATCTTCTCCTCCGTAAGACTTGCTGTTTGGATTTGACAAGGCGCTGAACTTGCGATTGTCGGTATGGCCAGGGTAGCTGTCTCCATCGTCGCCTCTGGCGAAGTTCTGCTTCAGCTGGTCCAAGCCATCAGCTTGCATCAACTTGACCCAAGGGTGGTTCTCATCGGCGTTGGAGCCAACACGATCGTCAATGTGCCAGATGAGTAGTCCCTTGCCAGGAAGGAATTCGTCACTTCCAGTCATCTGTCGGTTCTCGACAAGGAAGTACTCAGGGCTTTGGGCATCACCATCTTTCCACAGGCGATGGACCTTGAAACCAGCCTTGACGTCTCGAAGCGTGACAGAATGATTAGTATCCTCCACGACAGTCTCGACCCACTTTTGATTGGATTTGCACCCTGGTGTTTGTCAGACCTCCAGCCTCAAGGCACCAGAAAAAGATTGACTGGCTTACATGCAGAAGGATGGACGGGTCGATCACCACCTCCTCCCCAAGTACCACCAGCCATCAAGCACCAGTTTCCGATACCTGCGGAAGATTGGTCAATGTCATACAGATCTGGCCAGCCAAATACTGGAGGTAGTCAGTGTTAGTCTCAATACTTATCGACAGCGGATAGTTGCGAACCCAGGTGTCCAATCTCATGTGCGCACACACCGCATTTGGCGTCTGCAGGGACCGTCAGAAAACCAAACACTCTGACGTCTATAGATCCGTTAGTGTCAACGGCCTCCTTGGAGCGAAGCGTACTCACCGTTTACTTTGCGCTCTTCTGGCAGCTGCCATTTGACACTCCAGATGTCATTCCCAGAACCGGTTTCTTCGGCCGCTCGTCCAGCGTGAACGACAACGAACGCATCGACCTGGCTCATTCAGTATTCACAAAGTCTCAGTGAGTAGACCAAAACATACATAGCCATTCCCATCGTTGTCATACTGATTGAAATTGGTCTTGTCTTTCACAGCGCTGAATGCCTCCTCGGCCATCGTTTGGGAGTTTGGTCCAGGGAAGCCCATGCCAGATTCCGCGAGAAGTCAGCCTTCCTTGTGAGTATGCAGTTGGCTCGGCAACTTACGATTGTTAGCGTAGTGTGCCATTTTCTCCTTCAAGGTGAACGGCCCAAGCACGTCGCCAGTCAACGAAACAGCGTTATTGGACACCTCGGAGTAGTACTCTGTCACAGATCCAGTGGATATCCTGCCCTTGGAAAACCACAAGTCCAGGTGGCGCTCAACGGTTCCTGGTGGACATTTCACATCTTGGAAGTCGACCACTACGACGAAGATCCTGGTGAATTAGAGGTCGCATCCCGCACGCAGCGCCCACATACTTACCTGATGGCATTTCTCAGCGGTTCTCGTTCGAGCGCAGCAGCAGCGACCTTCTTGAGAGACGCATTTGGAGCAAAGTGGGACTTTGGGAAGATTGCGCCGTCATTGAGACCAAGAATGCCGGACTGTGGAGGGAAGGCAGTCTTGATTCTTGCCTGTGCGGCTGCACCGACTCTACCTTGTGCCTCAAACAATTTTGTACGAGACAAAAGCGCCGGATGAGGAGATACGAAGCATGGTGCTTCACACTGCCCGTTGCACATGGTGAAAATAGTCTGGACGGGAAGACAGCTGAAGCGGCAAATTTGTTTGGATGACTAACAAGAGAGACAGGGAGGAAGACGGCGACTGATGAAGTCCTCTGTGGACGCCTTTTGTATGTCTGACCCTACAATAGGGGCTGCGCAAAGGTAGACTTCTCGCAGCCCAGCTGATGCCGAGCGTGCCACGATGAGCAGAAAGAGAAGAAGGCTTGCTTCGGTGCCTGCTCCTCAAGTCATGCTGACAACGTAGCATGTCGAAGCGGATTTCGGCAGACCATCCAACGAGGAGCTGTAGTCAGCTGCCCGAATGAAAGACCTGTGTTGTTGCTGACAACGTCCATGTGGTGTTCAGTGGTAAATGAGTCAAAGGTTGACCAATAGTTGTCGAAGCAGGAACCAGGCAGTCAAGCATCAGGCCTTGTAATGACAAGGACGAGGTTCTCTTAGTTGCGTCTGCAAAAGTTGTATTGGTCATGCGCTCACATCTTCTCAGGCAACAATCGCTACTGCTCTAGCATAGAGATCACCACCGCTGCTGAACACACATTGGCAAGCCTCGTCGCTTCTCAGGAACGAGGGTTGGCCTCTTGGAGATTGTGCTTTGTGATTCGATCATCGCTGGCGAATGGCAAGGTGAACTCGTGGAAAGCTGAATCAATTTTCAAGTATGCTGGTGTCAATGCCTGCCCAGCTTTTCGAGCTGACAATGGGGCGCATTGTCAGCGCATGCACCGTCAAGCCACGAGACGAA
Organism: Didymella pomorum; assembly: GCA_022225945.1. Taxonomy (NCBI): domain Eukaryota; kingdom Fungi; phylum Ascomycota; class Dothideomycetes; order Pleosporales; family Didymellaceae; genus Didymella; species Didymella pomorum. The sequence continues at coordinate 235,425 of JAKJXN010000016.1, read as the reverse complement.
TGCGCGCAAAGTCGTGCTCAGGCGGCGATGCGCCAAGTTACACCATTGAGCGGGAAGCGAGCTGAGCTCGTATCAAGGTACTGGCAAGACATTGAGGTCGCAGTGGATATTCAACGCGATCGCGAAGTGATGCGTGGTGTTTGTGTGACGTAGCTGGAAGCAGCGAGTGCGCGCAGGGCTGACAGCCCGTGCACAGCTGTTCGTTCCTTCCCTCTCCGGCAGCCAAGCTTCTCCCAAACACCACACGAGACAGCACAAGCAAGACAAGCATGCGCGAAGCTCCCTGAGTAATAACTATATCGCCTTTGGCCAATCCCAGCTATTGACTATCAAGGTCCAGGAAGGGTCGGCTGTCGCTGCGTTCCTCCATCGTAAGCCTACGAGGCTACGTTACCCGCTCGACATGCGAATGCAGCCTTCAACAAGCCACATCGCACAGCGCATCGGGGACTATCGATCCAGTGATTTTGTTTGTAATGTCTTGGTTTGCAAAGCTTGGGCAGATTGGTTGGCGGAAGATCTGGTTCTTGCGGCGACGAGCCTCGTGTTTCAGGACTACATTCACAAACCCAGAATGCCACATAGGTCCGGATCACTTTCTATCCAGACGCCGTTGTGGACAACAACGAATCGCCCAGAACTATATAACATAAGGGCAGACCTACCGATTGTTGATCATCGAGCTAATCTAATTTCTACCTTGTGCTGGTCACTCGTTAATTGTTTCGTCGTCTATTTCATCTACTTCTTGTTCTTCAACCTATCTTCTTCTTCATCTACCTAGTCGTAATATATCAGGATGTGTTCGTCGAAGATTCTCGCCTCAGGCCTCTTCGCCGCAACAGTCATGGCTCATGGCGCCATTACAAGCCCGCCAGTCCGTCTGCCCGGGGCGGCCACAGCACGAGTCTGTGGTCAAGCCGCCGTCGCAGCCATCACCGCGGACGGCACCGCACCCCTCGAAGGCATCCCCAGTAACGGCTCACCAAAATGCGACATCGGTTTATGCAAGGGTGTCCAATTCGCCGACAACCAGAAGAACGTCCAGCAGTATGCGCCAGGAGAGCAGGTCAACTTCTCCGCTGTCCTACCTATCCCTCACGAAGGTCCCTGCAACATTTCTGTCGTGGACACTGCAACCAACACGATCGTGGAGACCATGCTAGTTTTCGACTCTTACGCGGATGAGAACTTGGCGCAGCTGCCGTTGAACAACACACAGTTCAGCGTGACAATGCCAACGGACTTGGCTGCTGGTCAATGCACACAGCCTGGAGAGTGCACAATGCAGTGGTTTTGGTTCGGCACTAATGCACAGCAAACGTACGAGAACTGCGTCGATTTCGTCATGACCGCATGAATGCTGGTCACTTTGCCGGCGCGATAAGGAGAGGGGGAGGTGATGCGGCACTGACATGCGGTGTCGGTGTAGTAGTGCAGTTGCGTGCGTCAATTCGGTGGCCAAAAGTTGTTCTGGAGGTTGCCTGTCTGTAATGTCTGAATCTTAGTAGATAGTTTGCATACGATACCCATAGCAGTCAATCTCTTCCTATGCCCTAATATTATTCCTACTACCAAAGATTCGCCAAGTATGTGCAGTGTGGTGAACCTACAACAACCACTGAACGCGAGGGGAAGGGCAGCTTGAGGCATCAGATAGCCAGAGGAGTCACATAACGAAGATTCAAGCCGTCTCCCGAATGGCAGTTTGCTAGACTTTGAGGATCGGCGTACACAGGGCCAAAGAGAACCTGGTGAAGCACAGTCTCTTCCTCCAAGCGTTATGTCCAGTGTTCCGGTGACTAACATCATCGAGTACTCAAAGCTCGCTCGTACTGGTCAAGCGTAACTCGGTCTCCTGCCGCCCTGTCGCAACGTGCGAGCTCAGTGGGGCATAATTCGCACAGGCAATCGCTCGACCATGAAAAATGGCCACCGGTTGAAGTTGAGCAGAAAGGGTTACAAAGTCGAGGTCGTCGAGGTCGTGTGGTGGATAGTATCGCCGCAACGCCGTATTGGAGGCCACGATTTCGATCGTTTCCGATCACGAAAGTGACATGGAAAAGCGAGTCCGAGTACAAAGCAGCTGTTCAACACTGTGTTCGAGGTACGCCTTACCTCGAGCACTGACGGCGCTAAGAGCCGCCTCCCGCATTGCTTGTTTTTCGAACTTGGGAGCTCATCTCTCTTGAGCGGAAAGCCAGGGCCTGTGGATATCGGAAGGATTCGAGGCTGCGCGACTGGTGGAGTGCAATTTACCGGCAAAATGTGGCTCACGATGATTTCCAACGCCGAAGAGCCGCGCCCAGGGGCGCCTGCCGATTCCAGACAACGCATTGAGTCGGTCTGACCTGTAAATGGATTCAGAAAGGCGGGCTTGGTACCTATTCACTAATGCATTGCCAAATGACTGGCATGAAGAGGCATGCATTCGACCACGCCCTCCGCAGCTCCGCAGGAGTGTTGTCAAGACAGGAACGGGCTTGATGGCCGACGTGCTGCCTGCACCAGACAGCCGCTGCAGAGGATGGCATCAACCTCAGCATCGTGGAGGCGCGCGCCGTTCTCGACCCACAGTCTCGGGGCTGGTGAAACAAACCAGGTGTGAGGCTTCTAAGCGAACCACTGCGAACGCTGCCGCTGGAAAGACGTCAGCAATGCGGGCCCTTTGCAACACATAGATGAAGGCGCGACTAGCATTTCATGCATCTCTGCGCGCCCGATGAAGTTGCAGTAGTCCTGACAGAGGGAAATGACGTGACGCGTAGACTTCCTTCGAATTGGCGAGCTCGGTTAGTTGGGTAGACGCTAGCGTGTTCTGCACGACTTCTCCACATCTGGTCTGTTCACCTCGTTCATCCTCGCTGCCTCATCAAAGCAGCTCGCTCGGAACTTGTGTCAAGCGGCATCCTGCGCAACAGATGCTGATAGCGGTTCACAGAGTAGCATGCAGGAGCGTTTGACATGCCTTCCTATGCAGCTGCGCCTCTCTGCGTGCAACTCAATGCAGACTCCTCTCATTGAAGATAGGCGTTTCGGCTTGGCAAGATGCCTGCGTCGATCAAGAACACTCGACCGAGTCTGCTGTGCTTTGCCGCCCGTCCCATGTTCAGGAACATGAAACAATAATCAGAACGGATTTTGGACCCAATACCACCTTCTCCCCTGAACGCTTATTGCAATCAAGCTTTTGATGCCGGCCGTCATGCCTGTTTAGTACCAATACCCGGTCGGTTCGAAAGTTGTACAGCCCTAGCGTTTACCCACAATGTTTCGTGGAAGCCATCTGCTCGATATAAAGATGGCTTCGTGCCCTCGAACATTGCTTCCTCACCACATTCATTCAGTCATTTCGACAGTTCATTCTTTTCACATTCATTCACCCTTCATCGATTGAAGCGGATATCATTCTCTTACACCTTCGTTGATCTCGAAGCTTACTCTGAACGCTCTTCGTCTTAACAAACCGATTTTCAATCACCCAAATCATCAACATGCCTTCCAAGATCCAGATCGCTGCCGTCCTTGGCGCTATTGCTGCCTCTGTCAACGCACACGGTCACCTTTCGGACATCCACGTCGATGGCACCGACTTCACTGCCTACGACCCCTCGTTCCAGTATCAGACCCCCGCTCCTGAGGTCATCGAGTGGTCCTGCCCCGAGTGCCTCGACAACGGCTTCGTCGACCCCACCATGTACACGAATGTGGACAAGATTGCTTGCCACAAGGATGCTACTGCTGGTGCTAAGGTCGCCGAGGTCAAGGCTGGAGGCAAGGTTGACATCCAGTGGAACACCTGGCCCGAGTCTCACGTCGGTCCTGTCATCGACTACATGGCTAAGGTTGACGATGCCACCTCTGCTAAGGCCGCTGACTTGAAGTTCTTCAAGATCGACGCCGCTGGTTACGAGGATGGCCAGTGGGCTGCCAGCAAGCTCATTGCCAACAACAACACCTGGACCGTCACTGTTCCCAGCTCCATCGCTCCTGGTGACTACGTTCTCCGCCACGAGATCATCGCCCTCCACTCCGCTAACCAGGAGAACGGCGCGCAGAACTACCCCAAGTGCATTAACTTGAAGGTCACCGGTTCCGGCACTGAGAACCCCGAGGGTATCACCGCTGACAAGTTCTACACCCCCACCGACCCCGGTATCAAGGTCAATGTTTACGGTGACAACTCCAACTACGAGATGCCCGGTCCCGCTCTCTTCAGCGGAGCTAGCTCTGGCTCCGGCTCCGGCTCCAACACCTCTGCCGCTGCCCCTGCCAAGACCTCCGCTGCCGCCGCCACCTCCGCCGCGCCCGCTGCTACTTCTGCTGCTGCTACATCCGTCGCTGCTGGCTCCAGCGCCGTTGCCTCTGCCGCCGCTACTCCTGTCGCTTCTGCTGCCCCTTCCACTGGCAGCTCTGTCGCTCTCCCCGAGACTTTCACCCTCGAGACCTTCATCTCCTGGTTGGAGAAGGCTGCTGGCTCCACCAGCTCCAAGGCTCGCCGCCACGCTCGCTCTTTCCGCGGTTAAATTCGCAGTATGTTGAAAGACATGCTCTGGCAGCCACTGATACGCATCATGTTGATGGATGATTGAAAAGGAAGACGTTCTTCAGTTCTTGTACCTAGCCTTTATATAGTCGAAATGGCTCACGCTCTTTGCCCCAGAAATCTTTGCACTTGTTGCGTATAGATGTGATCACAAGCGATTGTTTCCTCCCGAATCGTGATCCTCACGCTCCTTCTCTCCATCTTTACCCTCCTTATCATGCCAAAGCATGCTCGGTATCCCACTGGGAGTCTACAACTCCCGAGTGACAGTCTCAGGCTTCTCAGTACTGTTACCACGCGTAGTCTCAGCGACCTGGTAATGGCCCTCCACCCCATCGAAGGTGTACAACGGCTTAAGAGTGGCCGACTTGTCGAACGTAACCCATCGCTTCCACCACCAGGGAAGTGCAACACGGAAATTGTAGTTGATGAATTTCCTTGTGGGTACACCGAAAATGTAGTCGAGCTCTTCAAGTGTTCGCTGTTTCGTCTCTGGCAGCCACAAGAAGATCATACAGAACGCAATCATATTCAGGCCGGCGTAGAAACAGATGGCTCCTGTCGGACCCATCGCAGACAGCATGAGTGGGAACGTGATTGAGAGTACAGCCGCCCAGAAGAGACAGGTAGCAACTGCCCAGCCCTAGTAAATGGTTAGCGCGACTCTCACGAGATTGGACGACTGCACTTACCATTCCAACCTCACGATGTGTAAGCGGAAAGCACTCTGCACTATATGTGAACGGCACTGGGCCTTCTCCTGGAGAGTAGAACGCCGCAAAAATGTAGATGAATAGAGCGATTAGGCCAAGATGGGCAGGATTACTCTTTGGAATTAGGAAGGACAGTCCGGTAGCAAGCAAAGACCATGCCATTTGCGGGAATGTGAAGAGAAGCAGACTCCTTCGGCCGAATGTGTCGATTGTCCAAATCGCAGGCCAAGCAAAGACGAAGTTGACGAGGCCGAAGCCAAAGGAAGCAATGAGTGCTTCTCTCTCAGTGGCGTTTGCTTGCCTGAAAATTGTACTGGAGTAGAAAGCGATAATGTTGACTGCTTATAGTCAGCGGCGATCGAGTAAGAAATTCTGGAATGGCACCTACTTCCACACATCTGCTGCGCGATCATGACAACGAAGGAAGCCAGGGTGGCGCGGCGGACTCGGGGGATAGTGAAAAGTTCGATACAGCGTTGGAAGTAGTTGGATCTACCAACGATCTGTGCCTCAACTTGAAGTTGGGCGTGGATGTAGTATAGATCTCGAGCTGCCTGCACGGGACTGAAACGAAGTCGCAGCAGTGACTGCCAGGCCTTGCGGTAGCGGTTCTTCTTGATAAGCCATCTGGGTGACTAACAATGAGTGAGCAACGTTTCCGCCGAATTCAATAGAGTACCTACCTCGGGGCAGAAGTAAATACCCAATGTCAAAGGCTGTAATGATTGGTACTCAGTTGGACAACTCTTATGCAACCGTCACTCACAACTGCTGGGATAAACGCTGATCCAATCTGCAGGCGCCACGCAATTACAGGCACTTGGTATACTACCAAGTTGGCACAGTAGCCCAAGAAGATACCAAACGCAGTCCACATTTGCCTGATAGCGTCAGCGCACGTGTCTCTGCTGCATGGAGTGAAAAGTATCCTTACCAACTCATGACCAACGCACCACGGATTTGGGCTGGAGAGTTCTCGGCAGCGAAAATGGGGACTGTAGAGCCTTTCAAGCCCATGCCAATGCCCCTGCTTGAAGTCAGTCCTTCACTGAGCGATCATCACGGTCAGACCTACATGAGAATGCGAGTAATGAGGAGCTGCTCCCAGGTCTGAGTCAAAGCACCGCCAATGGGGGTGAGTACACAGAAGACCGCGGAGATAAAGATGGTGCCGCGACGTCCGAAGTAGTAGTTGCAGGGGTCGCTGATCCAGCAGCCGATGAAGGCACTTCCGATGTAAGGTCCGGCATTTACAAGGCCCACAAGAAGATTGTGCGTCCATCTGTTAGGGCTACCTTCCGTATCGCCCTCGCCGATGCCGAACTCGACTGGAAAAGACAAATTCGCTCCGTTGGATCCAGTCTGATCCCTTGTCCAGATTAGCGTAGCGTTTGTAAAATCTCTGGATTACCTACCAGCCTTGAACGGCAGCTCCAATAGAGCAGACGATGATCGTAATGTAAAGCTGAAGGGGATGCTTCCACTTGTGCTCTTTCTCAAAGCGAAGATATTGCTTGTCTTCCTCAACAAGCATCCCGATATTATCGAAGTAGTTGGGGCTCTGAGCGACCAACGCGCCCTTCTTGAGGTGCTCAATGATGTCCTCGAGGTCATGTTCGCGCGCAAAGTCCTCAACATCGCGCATTAGAGTGTCGTGAGGAACGCCGATCAAGGGATTTGACACCCTGCCAGTTATGTCAGTTTGACCATTTGTGTTTGCAGACACAGACATACTTGGCATCGAGGTTCTTGTTTAGGTTGACACTGGCAACTGATGAGCGGCGAGCATCGTTGATGTCGTTGTGGTGTGCAGCGTTCATGTTGCCTTCCGGCTTGCCAACGCCTGGGTCTGCCATAGTATAGCTCACTCAAGGCTCACAGAAAGACGAAGGGAAATGAACAAGCTGAGAGCGCGCGCAGCTGCGGGCGTGACTGCCGACTAAATACTTGCAGCGATCTGCTGCACAGAGTACACCAGGAGACACATCTGCGCCCGACAGCCTGGTCTGTCCCTCATATCGCAGCGCTAATCCCGCGAGCATCTTTTCCATAAACTCCATAAATTTCAACGGCGACGCCGATTATCAGCCAAGTAAATGCACCAGCGGACGTGACATCGGTGGTAGACGCGCTTGATTGCACGTTGGATAAGAATCGGCGCAGAAATTCCCTCGTTGTACACTGCCTGTCTGAGCAGCCAAGAGGGTTCGTCGTCTTGTCCTAAGGCTGCGCGTTCAGTTGACAAGAGTTGGCCAAGGCATTAGAGTCTGGACAAGACTGCATCGAGTAGTCATCACGCGTCGTAGATGTGGAGGGCAAAGATCCAAGACCGCGTTCACGTTGCGTGTATTCGATACATTCTTCCAACTCTTTCAACAGGCTCTTCGGCTGATATTGGTCGTGCAGAGAATCGAGCACGCAGCGCACGCGAGGAGGGCGACGGAGAGGAAGAGCAAGGGCGAAGTGGAGGCGCCAAGGCCAAGGCAAGGCGTGCGGGGTGGAGGTCAGGTTTTCAAGCGCGGCACGTTCCCCGCGCCTTCCCCAACACCAGCAACAGTGTGCCGAAGCCCCAGCCGGGCTTTGTAGATTCGATGATTCCTCCCAAGCCGAGCGAAGCATGTCATGACTTTCAATTGCAACTACCGTGTCGCCCATTCAAAAGGAGGCAATCACTGCCCAGAGCTGGTCGGTCAAGTCCAGTAGGTGGCAACCACGCTCACAAGAAAAAGTCGACGCGTCAATTCAACTCTCAGAACGTCGATGGCATAGCAAAGACACTGTAACAGCCAAAGCTCCCCCAATCTCTACTGAACGACCGGCACGCGACCGAACGGAGCCCCAGCCGGGATACTGCATGTGGCGTGAGAAGACAGTCTCACCGCTCTAGTACACTGCCCGGCGGACGCCATGCACTTTATCGCAACTTGCCAAGCGACTGGGCGTGCAACGTCCGTTCGGAGGCGCGTTACAACGCGTCACACGGAGAGCTTGAAGCTTTTCACAAGCACCTGGCTGATCTACCAGATTCAGAACTTCTTGTGTCGTGTCAACCTCGAGCTCCTTGCTAAATGACCAAGGCTAAAGTTTCTCTCTCAACACATGATCCGCTGCATATACTATCTGACGATAAGCAATCAATCTGCCGTTCTTTCGAGCGGCCTGGTTGTGAAGTCCCTCGCGAAGGGTCATTGTATGAAGGTGAACCAATGTGTAGACGCAGCGAGCATACCATCTCAGAATACACAAGCATATCGGCACGTTGCGTGCTCCTGTATATCTAGCGCGAGTTCCCTCGACCGACACAACACGACCGACACAACAGTGTAAGCAGAACGACAATACCGGCTACCTCATGGTTAGTCTCCTACTTCTGGTGACGCGGTCCACCACGTCAGCACCTTCTAGCAGACCTAGTTCGAGACTATCGAAACACCAAAGGCGTCGACATTCCTTTACTTGTGCCTCAGGCCGGGTACTTTCACCGGTTCAGGGATTTCTTCATGCTTGTAGAACTCCAACGAGGTCCGTCAGCCCTTTATACAGATCTGTTCATCAAGATCTCCTGTGGCTGTGCACCATCAGGCCGAGCTGCGTAATCTCATTGTGTGAGGTTGTCTTCAAACCCATGACAACTCTGGAACTGCGGAAATGATCAACGAGGGCTCAACAACCCAAAGGAGACCCGGGACACGAACGCAGTTTTGATTGCTTTTGTAGAACGGATACGAGATATGTAGACTCGCGCTTTCTTAGCGACGGATGGATTTTGAGGCTGTGCAGAGCTACATGCTTACACATGTGGCTTGATGCCAGGCAAGGAAGGTGGCTTGTTTCAGAGTACGACAGGTACGAACATCGATTGCCTGGTCCCAAGTCGGCAGTCGTATTGCGATCTCTGCTTCAAGGTGTCGCACAGCAATCAGGGCCGTGTTCGACGTTCGTTTCTTGCTGCCTGAAACAGGGCACCCAACACAGCGTCACATTAATGCACCGTCGTCCTTCTTTATGTCCCGAAGGTGGGCTAGCACCAAAGTTTGCCCAACCACAGTTCAGCCTTACCCACCATCTCGGGTTCTGCCATGCTAACGTTCTTGCAGCTGCCACGTGTGTATCTGCCCTTTCTAACACACAATCGCAAAATATTCACGCTGATGTCCACTTCTCCAGTCGATCGGTAACGTGCCTCATAGCAGCAAGTGCATTGGCCTGTCTGACACCACGCCAGGCCGCCACTCAATCACCTTCGAGCAAGAAACCTGCTGTGCCCTCAGCGGTGTTCGAGAGGGGAAGTTGGTTCGGCTCAGGCATCAACCCGGGCAAGATCCGGATCACCATTATGATTCGCTTGTGGAGAACATTGAGAAACACGCTAGAAGACGGGAAATGAGCTTCTGCGTTCAAACCTCCTCTCTGCCGTGATGATAACGTGGATCAAATGCGGCACGGCCAGCAAGATCAAACGCAGCGATGGATACCGGTTGTGGCGGCGCCGCATGCCTGTTGACTTGTCTGATCAGGTCGGACAGCCAAGCATATCAGGCGTATTTACGCCCTGACAGACAGAGCTGGCATATCTGCTGCACCATAGAGAGCGGTGTTTGAGAGCGCTCGGTTCAGATGGATAAGATGAAGACCCCGCTAGGGAACCTGCGTAACCATCGTCATATTTGCGCCAAGCTAGACCTGCCATATCGTTGGACCTACCATCTCTATGGTGTAGTGATTTGCCCGTATTGACCCCGCTGCACGAGCCGTGAGCTCCTGTTAGAGCTGCCTGATGTGTGGCTGAGTAGGGCAAACAGACGCGCTTCACTTTCGTGTTCACAAGCAAGATTGAGAGTGGTAGCGAGCGGACCGGACCTGTGCGCAACGTTTGCGGGAGATTATATAAAGACCCTGGCATAGATGAAGGCTGCGTTGTTGTTTCGAAACTCTTACCTGACAGCTGCATTAGCACTCGAGCATCATCAACTTAACCCTCGCCTTCCCCTTCTAAGTCGCTCCCTCGTCACTTTCTTCTCGACTAACGCTGTTGACCAGCGCTTTCCTTTGCGTAATTCACTATTGAGCCACGGCCTCCTCAGCTATACATTTCAGTAACACAGTCCACAACCATGAAGGAATGCCCAACTTGCCGCGGCCTCGGTACAGTCAAGTGCGATGAGTGCAACGGCACAGGCAAGAATTGTACGGGATGCAAACGAGATGGCACACTCAAATGCCATGTCTGCGAGGGATCAGGCGCGATTCACACCAACTGAAGCCGCACGCTTCCGCATTCAGGCGAGGATGAATGTTGCATCTGTGACATGCGACCTGGGGGAATACGAGCGACTCGCACAGGGATCCCTAGGTACGTGCTCCGATACCAGCACAGCCACCTCAGGACCTCGTTCGATGTTCAACGGTCGACTCGGTCGTTTTTCTCGAGGTTGTCCTGCGACGGCGCTCCTGCGTTCCCCCGCGCCCATCGAACAGCAAATTACCGCAAGGTTCAGCGCTGACACGTCGCAGATTCATTTCGCCTTATCAAAAGCCGCAGTGGCCTTATCGGTGCGCAGGCGCACCGCAGACGCACAGCCATCGTGGAGGATGCACCGGCAGGATTGATGCTGTGCATACGATCCAAATTGCTCTCTTGCGTAATACCCAATTTCCGAAATATCCGAGTTTTGATTGGCGTTGGTTAAGGTTCCCATTCGCATCATTGGCTGGCTTCGGCCGCATTCTGGATTCACTGGATTTCAGGGTTTGTCGGGGTTGGGGCTGTTGAGTTTGGGATTTCAGAGAGGGGAGATGATCTGGTGGCTTGTGAGGTGTGGCGCAGATTCGAGGTGAACAATTTCCCATGCTTCAAACCATGGCCAAACTTAGAATATGGCAATCACGGCGTCTTCCAGAGGTGTTCCTGCCGATGATACAGCGACGAAGGTCCGACCATCCCATCTCCTTCTTATCACCATTCCCAGTCTTGTGTGCTGTATTCAACGCACTGATAATACAGGCGTCGCTCTCAGGTCGTAGAAATCCAGATAGCATTTGCATAGAAGACATGAAATACATTTTGGCTTAGCGACGATCATGTTGCATGCTCTGTCGGCTCACTCAGAAAGGTCAAAACGCAAGAACGAACATTCTTTTCGATCTGTTGTCTGAGAAGGAAACAGGGATTTCGGAACAGGCTCTGAAGGTAGATCTGAGAGAAGTGTCCACTTGTTGCAGGACTACATGACACTGAACTAGTGTACCTCATTGCCTGCATGATCAAGACGCCGATTTGCAGTGAGGTTCCTATGCTATAAACTGCAAAAAGAGTCATTTACCGAGAGAGCTGTGTGAGTAGCAGAAGCTTGTGTTGAAGTTCGTGAGCGTCGGTCGCTTCCGGCGCACCCACGCCACCAACTCTCAACGAAAGCAGTTAGAACGCCCAAATGGACAACGAGGATGCAACAAGAATGGCTTCAGCGTAAAAGGGAACGTTGTTTGGAAGGTGCGCTGGTGTTTGCGTTAGAATTCCTGTGCCCAACGCTCGCTTCTGGCCCACTTAATCGCCGTAGCCCAGCCAAAAGCATCTCCAACACCAAAAGGACCCCAGGAAAGCAAAAATGATTGGTTCCGGTACCGGGAATCGAACCCGGGTCTTTCCGGTGCTTCAACTCGAAGAGATGAAAGCGGAATATCCTAGCCTCTGGACTATACCGGACTAGATGAAAGGAATGTGAGAAAGCAATATAATATTCAAGGATTTATAGCCACGAGCAGAGTTGAGTCAACCAAAGCTAAACTCACACCCTCTGTCTATCTGACCAGATTTCTCCACAACCACTGGTCAGAATTCAAGAATTCCTAGCTCGCTTGGGAGCGCTACTTACAGAACGCAGTTCTGCAGGTGGAAGGCCAGGGGGACCTTTGTTGTGGAGCTGTCCTGTTGGCTCTCTACCGGTTTTGCCTCCGAAGCTTACCACCTCGACAGAGACACCAAAAATTGGGTTATTGGACGCTGAGATCTGAGCTTGCGGGACTATTCTCCTTCAAATGCTCTTTCAAATGAGCTGAATGCAGCTTGGCTTAGATTTTGTATGATGGTGCTGTACTCCCTGAAAATCAAATCTTTGATGGATTCTTGCCAATCTCTTTCTGTGCGCATTCATTTTCTGGTCCATGTTGGCTGTATTTTGCGGCTTGTCACAATATCTATGGAGCTCGGCAATTATTGTGAATAGCTCTGCCAACGTGATATCATGGGCGAGACTACGAGTCGTGGATCGCAGACACCAAGTCCGCTAGGACTCGTCAGTGTGTGGCTGCACTTCGACTGGAACTTCGGTATATCGAAGACGATCTGTCGCTTGTCGGTACGAGTCCTTACTAAACGGCTGCGCTCTAGGTATGATCTTCACTTTATCAACATACAATTCGGGCAATCGTCGTTGATGACATGCAGTACGATCATGCTGACACACCATGACCCGCCGCCAACCAATATCCTCCGCCTCTCGCAGTGCTCCCCTCTTATAAGTAACCTAAATCTCTTACCAAACAGTAAAGGCTACAGATCTTTGAAGCTCTTCGTCCATGATGTTGTTTAGACGCTTTTTCGCTACCCTGTCTCTTTTCCATGGCAGTTCCAGCAGACCCACAACCGACGACCCCTGGACTTACCCGCAAGTTGGACTGCCACTGGCGACCCTCACTGTTGCTCAATTGACTAGTGTCCCTGCTTGGCTGGAGAATATCGCCGTGCGAAACAGCGGCGACCTTTTGGTAACGCAATTCGCACCTACTCCTATCCTCTACACAGTGCGCAACCCTTCGTTACCCAATGCGACGTTGGAGAGCATCTACGAATTCAACACCATAACGAATATCCTCGGCATTGCCGAAACACGTCCAGACACCTTCCTCATAGTAGGCGGAAACGCAACAGCAAACGCGACCGGCTATGTCGGCACTTTCTCTGCGTGGGAAGTCAAGTTCTTGAAAGATAAGACATCGGTTCATAAGATCGTCAACGTCCCAGAAGCCATGTTCCTGAACGGTGTCGTTGCGCTCCCTAAAGCGCCAGACGTTGTGTTGATCGCAGACAGCCAATTCGGTCTACTGTTCAGACTCGATACGAGGAGAGGAACATACGAGATCATCGCCGACAGGCCAGAGTTCAAGCCACAACCTGAACGTTTCAACAAGACCGTTGGCTTTGGCATCAATGGAGTGAAGATCAGAGATGGATTTCTGTACTTCAGCAACACGAATCTGGTCAACATTTACCGTGTCCCAATTACCAAGGACGGCTACCTCGATGGACATGGCAAGGCGTCGGTCGAATTGTACGCGGATCTGAATTCAGTCACCACGTTCATTGATGACTTCGAGATTGGGCCAGATGGAACGGTGTGGGTCGTTACGAACGACGACAACACTCTCGTAGCTGTGGCGCCGCGAAGCCGAAAAGTGGAGGTTGTCGCTGGAGCGAAGGATCAGCTGACTCTGGCTGGAGGAACTGGAGCTGTATTCGGACGCACAAAGAAGGACAAACATGTGTTGTACATCAGTACTGCGGGAGGTCTCGATGCGCCAGTCAACGGCACGCTCGTGGAGCCTGGAAAGGTGGCTGGCGTGGATACTCGGAGGTGGTGAGTAAGATTGTGCTGCTTGACTGCTGTTACGAGGATCTCGGGTACCTCAGGGACGTAAGTGGACGCAAAGAGGTGCGTAGCTTAAGTACTCAATGTACTCATAGTCTTCTCTCAATCATGCGCGCAGTCACAGCGCAGCGAGGCTCCTCGCGCAGCAGGGGGTAATCTTGGATGGCTGTGCCTCATATCCAAGGCCTGTAGTTAGTAGTAGTTCCACGATTGTCCTTGGCTCCTTCTCACTGCGCTTCGTCGCCACCCACGCACCCGCTCTTTACTTCACAGTCACGCGATACCAAACTGTCATACCTAATCTAAGCTCGCGTCATCAGCAAATCAAATTTCCCGCTCTCTTTCCATAGAGACGAGTTAAAGTACCAGCTTCGTCGCTTCGCTCAGTAGCTGCGCAACAAATGAACCGACAATTTCTCTGAGACCGTAAGCAGTGCAAGACTGTATTAGCGGCAAGGCAGATGGCCGCATGGCGCTTCAGTGAAAAGTAACTCCGCATACATTGTCCCTGCCTGAGGGACGCAGTAGCAATGCCTCATCCTATACTTGGCGGAAAGCGCACACCTACGTACAAATACCCGATTCTCGAATTGCTTACTATCCATTATCAACATGTACGTCAATTATCTCCCAGCCCCAGCCCTAGCCTGACCATGGCATATCAGCGACGCGCTTCCTAAATCGATGCCAATATGGAAATTGTCGAGCAATGCCACGTCTGCCTCGAACCCTTCAGTGCCGAGCATCCACCAGCTAGGTTCCGCGGAGCCAATAGGTGTCAACGTATCTTGAGCGCACCCTGTCTGCGCAAGCGGTGTCATACTCACAACGAGAACGTAACGCGTTGTCCAAGCTGTGGAACCGAGCTGTTCACAATCGAAGATGATGAGGACGATGATGTCGAATCTGATCGTTCCGACAACAAAGAGAGCTCGGATGAAGAGGATTCTGACGGTGAGAATTGGTCGGTCTGACGGGAAGAGTATCCGCGCTTGGTACAATTGTGTCGTACTCCCGAGCGTTGTGCACGGGGCATTGGTCTCCCCAGCGCTTGATTCCTCACAGATGCACAGTTCAACGCCATGCGGAGCATGGGTTACCTGGAGGACTTCGCTGGCCTCTTGGGAATCGAAGATTGCGAGGACTTCATTCGACTGCAAGATGATGACCTTCAGAACTCTATTCGACGGCAAGACCAGGACTTGAACGACTTGTATTGGCAGCAAGAGGAAGATCTCGAAGCTGAAGAAACAGGCTGTACGCATAGTGGTCAAGCAGAAATCGCGCGATACTATGGCAACTTTTGATGATGGCAAGTCACGGAAACATTCCCATTCAGAGTTGCTGACTCGGTGTGAGTCTTGTAAGCCAGACTTTTATCTAAATATACGCAAAGCGCACATAGAATGAGTATTGTTACTTCATACTCGCATCAACCAAATGACGTTCTCGACATTTATCTACTCAGCTTTTCTCGATGTGCTGTCCGTGACTGATCACGTGGCCTTACTCCTCTTTCAAGCAAAAATACGAACCGGACTTGTTCTTGACGCAACCCTGAACAGGGAACGACACAGAGCTACAGTGTTCTCTGCGTATATTCGCGCCCAGGTTTCCGTCGCTACTTCTGAAGCGCAAAACAGTCGATACAATTATGGCAAGGCACTCGTAACCAGTACTATATCTCTGAGCTTGCTAGATGCGCGCAAGTAAGCGTCTTCTGCCTCTCTGATTCTGTGTGTGTTTGGTATTCAGACTGCTATACAAAGAGTTCCCACTGGATACTTGGATGGCCATAGCGCATACTACGGCCCCGGTGAAAAGGAGATCTGCAGGAAAGCCGGCTGTCAGGCTCTCACTACCATCTCGCGAGAAAGATGGTAAGACCCATCAAATTGATGGTGAAAGGTAGAAGGAGTTGGAGTATAAGTCGCTGAGTCCATCAAGTCCATTCCGTCATCTGTCCTGCTTCTGAACTCAACCGACTGGTAAGCTGATCATGGCCCTAATCCCCCTGACAGATTTGCTTGACGAGTACATGGATGTAGTTGAGACATGCTCAATCTGCCTCGAGCCGTTTGACACCTCGCATCCGCCAGCCAGCCTCACTGCGATGGTCGGTGATACGTGCAAGCCGAATAGATGCCCTGTGTGTGAAATCAGGATGTTCTACAAAAGCGACGAAGAAGATGACAGTGACGAGAACAGCGATGAGAACAGCGATGCCGAAGCCAGCGATGAGGAAGTCAGCAACGATGATTCTGACGAAAGCTCAGCCGTATCCGAGGATGAGGATTTCCAGGACGCTCCAGTGACTGACGAGTCGGACGAGGACAGGCTTAGGTTGGAGAATATGTCACGCGGAAAAGTGCGATGCTTTGTACTCAACCTCTACAAGGAGGTCTGCGCTGTTGATTACGCAGCCTTGGGCGCCGAGAACGAATTCGGAGACGAATTCTTCATCAAGTGCATGACGCACGCTTGTCAGGAAGCAGTACTGGGCGAAGACTCCAGTATTCGAAATGTCGATATTCTCAATGTGCGAGGAGTCGTCATGCGCATGGTGAGGCGGCACAAGGGGGCTGGTTTGACCTTTGAGCCATGGCACTACCGGACCATGGAGATGCAGCGTGCGGTCAAGTGGCAGCACGAGGATGACGCTGCACCCGAGGATGGCACTCTTGTGGAGGATGGTCCACTTAGCCAGACGCGAGTACCTATCCAGCACTACCTTGCCGAAGAAAGAGCGAAAGAGGCTGCGGCGTTGCGGTTCCTCGCCGCAGCAAAGGCTCGCCTTGCCGTCTGGCAGCCTGAACGATCATTGTAGGGGTAGTCCGCGTGAAGGTTGGAATACAGTCGGGGTATTTCCCGTCGCTCGACGTGGAGCAATACTAAATAAGCGACAGATGATATAATGAAAGTGAACACAACCGAACGAGCAGAATAAATCACGCTGGTGTCGTCTGGAGGCCGCCGAGTCGTAAAGGTAGCATTTCATGTCAGCAATAGAGAATCTAATCAAGTCTAGCCTAGAAGAGAGAGCAATTGAGATCCTGTTAGATGTTTTGTATGTGTCGAAGAGTGGGGAAGGAAGGAGCGATGCCCCACACGTGCAGGCGCGTCTGACTAGCGCGAAACGGCACGTCATCAAGCCATTGCATCTCGAATTCATAGCATCAACCATGACCGACGTCTGGAGCGGTGAGATCCTGCTCCCAGATGGCGCGTCTATCAAAGGTAATGACGCGTCCGTGTCGACTCGCAATATGCTAATATGTGTTAGACATTGGGTTCTCGACTTCACACGTCACCTCTGCACCGGCAATAACCGCGCCTTCTCTGCGATTTCTCTCGACCGTCGATACCGCGAAGATACCCTTGTATCTTGCTGCCGGGCCCAGTTATGACGTGTGGACACTCAGCGAGGCTTCAGAAGCGTGGTTCGAATCGTTACTGCTGAGTGTACCTACAACACCTGCTCCCAGCAATGGCGCTCAAGATTGGTGGACATTGGCGAGAGCACAGTCGCCAATTGGCATACTGGTCCAAGCTGACAGCCAAGAGATCGAGAGTCTGAAGCCCAAAGTCACAGAGATTCTATTCTATGGCACCATTGCTGCTCAACCTGGCGAAGGTCCGCCAACACCACCCTCTTCGCAAGACAACCCTAACGCTTGGCTAGGGCTCTTGCCTGAGTTACGCGTACATGCGCTCCCGCTATCGTCTGATCTTATTTATCAGACCACACCCTCTACGATCGTCCCACTTTCACCAGTGCTAAGCACTACAGATCAGAATGGCGAGATCGAAGCTCAGTATCTACCTCCACTTCACGAACCCCTCACCGTTCCGAAATCGCCTAAGCGCAAGAGAGATTTGTTCGAGGAAGCTACACTCGCGAGGAGGAAGGCTAAATGCAAAGGCGGAGAAGGTGTTGCTGCAGCTGCAGCTCGAGCAACCGAGTCACAAAGATCGTATGCACACCGCAAGTCCACATCGATCGATTCGAAGGCGTCACCGTTTGCAGATTCGCGTCCTTCATCTGCACATGGCGCTGTACCACGCCAAACAGCTCGCCAGGTCTCTCGCTCTCCTAGTATCACTTCTGAAATCAGACCACTTAGTCGAAAGGATACAGCAGATGGCCTTGGGAGACGCTCGCAATTGTCGCGCGTGGACACTATCTCGTCCCAGCCTGAGGAACCTACAACGGAATCGAGGAATAAGGAAGCGCTCACGAAAGTGGTCCTGGCGGCGATGCGCATGCATGGGTTGCAGCAACGAAAGAAGACCAAGTCTCAAGCATCTATGACTCCCGGAGTGGAAGAAAGCCGGCCATTGGCAGAAGAGTTGACCGCAGATGATGCCGTAAAAGAAGAGGAGTACAAGCAGATCTATCACCAGACGTACAAAGGTGCTGTGCTGGCTTTGGTTCGTACTATCACAAGAGTCTCTGGTTCTTCGCTGACAACATTCCAGAGGAATCACATGACAGAGAAGCCGTTGCACGCCCAGCCAGACCGAATGCGTGACCTAGTCGAGCAGTTCCTCACACTATTCCTGAACGATCCACTTGCACAACCATTACCGTCTGGCGAAGCGACCAACCCAGCTGCTACACCCGGTATCAAGCAGGTTGGCATCTTTGGATCGTCTCATCACGCCAGTCCGTTTGATTTGCCCAGTGGCATGAGGCGACCGCCCATGATGAGGGCTCAGACAGACGGTCAGGTTTACACAGGCTCCCCGGTCAGCAAAAGGAAAGCCCCAGACCGCAGGCTTGACGACGTGTGACGGTCCCATAGCCAAGGGTGTTTTAATGACAGCGGCTTAACACGAGCATATCATAGGCTCCAGCATATGTCCTATAATCCACGACACGTACTTTGTGTCATGATGAAAGAGCTGAACAAACCAGCGCTACACAAATCCTGGGGCCAACAAGTCATCACGACGGAGTTCCTGAGATCATGACTGGGTTCTCGCATCGTACCAGTGTGAATCGAGATGTGAGCTCAGCCTCAGCCTTCCTTCTCCCATGGATGAGATGGCCTCAGGACGACAGCGCATTCCCATGGACGTATCGACGTTACATCGTAGCATCAAGCTGCGCAGAGTCGTCCACCTTCGTCAGCGAGCATAAGAGGTAGCCGACAGCCGTCGAGTCGGGTGCCTCTATCAGCACACATTCCGTGTCTCTGACCTTCCCCTTAATATCAAATGCGTACTTCGCAATCACGCCAACTTCGGTGTCAACACGCCGTCCAAAATCTCCGTTCTGTCGCTTCTTGCCGCTACCTGCATTGCGGCGCCATATCCGAATGAGACAGTTCCGTACTCCTGGACTATACAGAACTTCAACGGCACATGCTCAGGTGCAGCCTGCTGGGCGTGGGGCTTCGGCATCTTGGGCGCGGTTGGCCAATCCTTCAAGGCCAGCGACTGCAGCATCGATAGCAGGATGGATGGTTACCAGCCATGCAAGAGTATTGAGATCGGCGTACCTGGCAGCGTGGCTTTCCAGACAGTGCCGTCAGTATTAGCGGTGGTCTATGAAGTGTACAGTACGCGTATCAACAGTAAGAGCGCGCTCAGACTCACAGAGCTGGACAGTCACTGACATCATCGCAGGGGACTGATCAGATATACATACTACGGCAATCACTCAGTGACCAGGCGCGCTGATGGCGTTCAGCCCGACTTTCTCCAACCTAACGAATCCGTTGTCGTGTCGAATGCCGCTTCGGCGATTGGCCTCCAGCAGAACGAGTGAATATCATGCAATAAGTTCGGCCATCCTGGTATGGCAGGGCTGGAGAAGGCACGCACAAGGACTTGGGCAAACGTAAAACTTGAGAACAATATGATTGATCAGCCACTGGTTTCAAGCAATGGCAGAAGTTTTCAAAGTCCTGCAGCAGGCTGTAGTCATCGTCGCATACTATCGCTCGAAGATCTGCATGATTCAACGTTCGGGTGATACTCAGAGCAAAGATGCTGCTGCACCAATTTAGCGGCGCACGACTGTAGGTACCAACTACCTCTGCGCTAGTCATGATTCCTACTTGTGAATGAGTCGCAGCACACAGGTGCGAGCGACCGTAAACATGTTCAGTCTCTTCACGACCTCGAAGGGGCAGCCTGTGTGCGCGTGAGACTCAATCACCACGTGTCATCCTCATGCGCCCATCTTCATTTGCTTTAGATGTTTTTGTACCTAGGTTCATCTTTCTTCCGTCATTGTTAAGACATCACAAGAGTGCCTGAGCTGGTGTTGCTTCCTGAATCAGGGATCTTCGCCAGTTGGCGAAAGTGTTGTGACGCCATTGATATTTTGCTGTATTTGGGGCCTTGGTTCAAACCGCATCTCGCGCTAGACTTTTTGGATCTTTTTGCTTGGACAGTCGTGCAGTAGGGACGTAAACTTGCTTTCACTTTATGAAGTCGTGCGTGGCTGCTAACACTGGCTCAGTTGGACGCATGGACTTGCGTGACGCACAAGGCTTTTGGTGTCCATGAATCCAAGGAAACAAGGAAACATCGTCAAGGCATACAATTGTATCGGAGCATCCTGTAGACATGCGGTTTACCGCATTCCAGTGACTTGCCAGCAGCGTTTATACATGACCACGGATTGCAGGAGGTTACCACGGCGTATTTGCAGGTTCTTTGACGAAATTGCGTCTCTGAGAGGCTAAAATTCAATTGCACTGTGAGTAGCGATCTATATAGCATAAGGGACAATTGTCAATTATCGAAAAGCCAAAGTGAAGCTCCCACGCTCCTGTTCCTCAGCCTCCTCACCCAACTCCGGCAACGCTTCAGACAGCGGGGGGGGGGGGGGGGGGGGGGGGGGGGGGGGGGGGGGGGGGGGGGGGGGGGGGGGTTGTTTNNACCACCGAGATCTACACCGTTGCAAACCTGCTTCGGTTTGACCTCCTCCAGCTCTTCATTTGCCTACTGCGTAATGGTCTGCAACCCACTGACTGCATCCCGGCTATCGTGCTGGGTGCCAACCTGACCTCCCCGCACCTGCCACTCAACAAGCCTAGCCACAGCCTTCTTATCATCCGACCTCACACACTCAACCGGCACGTCTCTATCGCTACTCAGCCTCTCCGACACTATCTCGATCTACAGCCTCAGCGCGTCCTAGTGTCTGCCCTGATTGCGCACGCTCAGGCTCCTCAGCTCATCGGTGAAAGTGCGCGACCACTTCTCCGGAACCTCGAGAGGCGTATCAAAGTCACTCATCGTACTGGGTAGCTTGTTCTCCGCATTCCACGTCCGCAGCGCCATACTGAAGCCCTCCCACACGCCTCAGCCAGGCGGAAAAATAGAACTGTCATCTGGCAGGCCCCAGTGTGCGCATATAGCCGCCAGATTCTGTGTAGTACGCTGTTCTGCAGCTAAGGTTGGGACGGAGCCTTGAATGCGCGCGGCAGATGTGGTGATGGTGTATACAGTGCCGGCTTTGAGCGTGGTGTAGGAGAGCTGCGCGAGTTCGCCGGAGGGCTTCTTGATGGTGATGTGCGAGGTGCCGATGAGTGGGGAGAGGTAGGCGCGGAGGCAGCCGTAGATATCGGTGTCGGACATTGTAGAGAAGATGGGGGTGAAGTAAGTGAGGGGGTTGCAGAGGATGGTGAGAGGCTTGGTGTTGATCATTTTGATGGCTACGAGTTGGAATTGGGAGATGGAAAGTTGATGATGTTGGAGCTTGGAAAAGACGGTGACTGGGGAGAATAGAACACGGTGGGCGAAAGGGTTTTGTAGGATGTAAAGTCACCGTCACTGTACGTAGTCTTCACCTCAACTCTCCTTCACTTCAAAAGTGTCGGCATGCTTTGAAACGCCAATTTTGTAGTCCGACTACAGCTTTGCCTTGATAGGCACTGGGTCCCTTGCGGTGCTCTCGACGGCACTTCTTGCGAACGACGGCCCATCGTAGATATCCCGCTCGACGGCTCTTGTGTTGATGAGGTGCGGCCCCAGCTGATCGACGCTCTCGACACCGAGCAGGCGCATACACGTCTCTGTCTCCGCTTTGAGGACTGCTGTGTATTAGCCTTACGCTTCCAAAATCATAGCAACGTAACTTACTCTCCAGCACGCGCTCAACACCCTCCTTCCCTCCGGCGCCCAACCCAAACAGCGCCGCTCGCCCAACACCAACACCCCTCGCACCCAAGCACAGCGCCTTGACAACATCCGTGCCACGCTTGATCCCACCGTCGACCCACACTTCAATACGGTCAAAGACCTCGGGACAGTACTTCCTGATCTCCAACAGCGTATGCACCGCCGGCGGCGCGGTGTCCAGCGCCCTGCCGCCATGATTGCTCAGGATAATGCCCTTGACCTGCGGCGCATAACAGCTCGCCAGATACGCATCCTCATGCGTCTGAATTCCCTTGAGTACGATCGGTTTGGTGGTGTGTTTCGCCAGCCACGGCAGGGTGGAGCGCCATGTGAGATCTGCAGCGGTGCCCCAGAACAAGCTCTGGCCGACGCCCGCAAGCTTCGGCTTCGACGGTGTCTGCGCGTCGGTGGAGGTTTTCGACACGCTCTGGTCTTCCTGCACAGCGGCGCGCACGGACAAATTTGACCCGACATTTTTGCTGCGCTCGTCGTGTTCGCGCTTCCCCGGCACGGGCGCATCGAGCGTCAGACAGATGAACTTGATGGGGTCGAGGGCGTTCATGCGCGCGAGTATCCCTTCGCTCTTCGCCCGCTCGTTCTGCACATACAGCTGCCATCCGAAGACCTGCCCAGGCGTTGCGTCGGCGATGATTTGCTCGGGCGTCATGGACGCGTTTTGCGATATGATCTGCATGGCGCCGAATTTGGCGCATGCTTGGGCGATGCCCCATTCACCGTCTTGATGCGCAAGGCGCGCCATTGCGGCGGGCGAGACGTAGATGGGGAGCTTGACGCGGTGGCCGAGGAAGGAGGTCGATGTGTCGCACGATGTGCAGTCGATGAAGACGCGGGGCCGGAGGAGGATTTGACGGTAGACGGCGCCGTTGAAGGCTTTGGATGCAAGGTCATCTGAGGCGGAGTAGTAGTATGCCCAGCCCTTGTAGGGGATCTTCTTTGTTGCTACTTCCTCGATCTCGTCGATGTTGAGGATGCTCTCTAGATCAATTGGCCCGTCCTCCTGCGCCTCACCTCTCTCTACGGGTGTCTTCTCCTCCTTGGGTAGCGACTGGGGATTGATTTTGCCGAGCTTGTCTTCCGGCTTCAGGTTTTCCTCCAGCATGCCTGGTGGGTGGATTGGGTCGTACTCTTCCGTTGCGTCGCTGCCGGCAAGTTGGAGGATGACCTTGCTGCCACCGGGGTGTTCTGGGATGAATCGTGTCACATCGTAAACGTCTCCGTAAAGGATCACCCAACAGCTCTCTGCTGTGTTGTGCTCCGCGACTGTGACGCTATCAGCGTGGTTTCCTTCCTTGCATAGAACCGGTCACTTACCTTCCGTATAGTCAAATACCTTCGTCATATTGTCTTTTCCAAGAGTTCAACTCTCGCTGTCAAGAAGGACAGCACTGCTCAGAATCAATGGAATACAGTGTGAGGACTAATTCTCGTGGGCAAAGACAGGGAAAGAAGAGGCCTGAATTCGCTCAACAGCCGAGAAGCAGACGCCGACATGGCGCAACGTAGCGGAGAACGTCGTAGTTCCCGGCTCATCCCCGCAAAAGCGCAGCTCACACGAGTCTAAGTTCGGGGTATCTGGCCCCTAGCAGTGGCAGGACGGCCCGCATTTCTTCATGCAGTGACCATCTCGGAAGTCTTGATATCTGATTGGTGCGAAATCTCCAGTCTCCAGCGCCTACGGTCAACAGCCGGGACAGACGCTGGAGCATGAACATGACGATGGTTTGAGCAGAACAGTGATGGAGATAGTTGGTTATGATTGACGATCATGGTTATCACTATATACTGCCTGTCTATGTGAAGTCATACACGACCAATGCTTGACTTCCCTCGCGCTTCTCTCTGAGTACGATGACATTCTGCTCGTCGAACCCCACCCAGCCGTGGTTCACGCTCGAGTCGTCAAAGGTCTGGTCGAGTGCATACCTCAATCCAACAGTACGCTCATTCTCGACGTCTTGGCCTTCAAGCGTCTCATCGCCAGCCTTCGAAGGCTGCACCCTGACGCTCAATTCGCCGTTTCTGAATCGCCTGCGATTGGCAAGAGATGCAGTACCGCCTTCTAGATCCCAGACACGCAGCTCGTCGCCGAGTCGGCTAACAGAGACGGCTTTCCCGCGTATGCCGACGTGTGCACCGGATATAGAGGATGTGTGGCCCCAAAGACGATTGCCAGGACCGATGGAGAGAGTGGATGCGATCGACTTGACCAAATAGAGAGACAGAGTATTGTCTGGATGTGCGACCAGCAGGTACGGATGCGAGTATGACATCGAGGTTGGTTTAGAGCTGCTCGGTGTTGACACGGAAGGAGGCGCGCGAGGAAGGACAGGTGCTGGCGAGGACGACCGTGCCGACGGCGATGAAACTGGCAGGTAATTTGAAAGTGTGAA
The DNA here is from genome assembly GCA_022225945.1 of Didymella pomorum. Taxonomy (NCBI): domain Eukaryota; kingdom Fungi; phylum Ascomycota; class Dothideomycetes; order Pleosporales; family Didymellaceae; genus Didymella; species Didymella pomorum. The sequence continues at coordinate 210,971 of JAKJXN010000016.1, read as the reverse complement.
AGAGTGCTCATCGGCCGCTGTGGCTAACCGAGAACCGAGCAGCTCACCTTTGTGCGACAGATTCAACTCCTGGACACCGACTGTCCAACCGGACAGGTATGTAGGCAAGGAGTAGGCGATTGCTGCCGTCATGCTCGTGGCCGTTGTGCGCAATGACAGAGACACAGGAGGCCATGCCGTATGAGACCGTAACGAATAGAGTAATCTTGGAGGTGCCAAACTTGATGGATCTTTCTGCTTCTCGTCGAAGGCATATAGAGACAGCAAGTGATCTTCTGTCATGGTGAGGAGGTATGGCGACGACATAGCCAGCGCTGAAAGCATTCCGTTCGACGAAGGTGGATGGGTGAAGTGATTGTCGAACCGCCTTAAACCCCGTCTCAGAGCGTATATGGAGAACGATCCATCTTCGAAGCCTAGTACGACTCTTTCATCGTCTTCGTCTCTATCGTTCGAATCGATTGCCATGGATACGGGCAGTCGTAGATTATCTGTCGCAGCCGCACTGAATGGTGTCGATGCCAGCAGCTCGCGCCCATCCTTGACGCTCCAAGCTCTCAAGCCGCTTATCGAGTCCGCAGCAAATATGGTGCTATTGGAAAGCGTGACCAGCAGCGGCGGCTCGGGAGGCCGTTCAGATACTACGATCTCGCTGACGGCGCATTTTCCCTGTGTCCAGTTGTGACGCAAACGGTATTGTTGCTTCCACTGGGTGTTCGCGCCACTCTTAACCAGGGCCCCGTCGTCCAGCCATCTCGATAAACGTGACGAATAGTGCAAGCGATCGTGTGCGCCGGGGTTCTTAATGCCAGGGATGCGGGATGCGCGTGGGAGGACGAAGGTGCGGTAGTAGGATGCTTTCCAGAGCTCCGAGTCGACTGCGAGCCGGCTGTACTTTTTCGATATTCTGTGCTGTTAGCGATGGTCTCCCAAAGTTCGCGTGGCTAACTTACCTTTGGGAAATCAAGAGTGACGACACTGGCAGGAACGACAAGATGCGCACCAGCAGCTCGTCGCTGAGCTTCGACAATCTGTCGGGGTTCGACACGCGTCGCACCTTCGCCGGATGCTCGACATCATCTTCCTCCACTCGCGACCTCTTCATAATCAAGTGATGTGTTGTGGCGACAGCGAGCGTGCCTCGGAATAATGTGGGGTCTGGTATCGATAGGATCGCCGCCGCGTGACTGCGCGTCCCACTAGCGCGTTTTGGGCGTTGCCGCCTGGCACCAGACATCCTTAGCATCAAATTCATTGGAAGGCATTGTTCGACTGTGCGACCTTTTCCTCTGATCATGAGCATACGGTGAACATGGCGGAATTTACGGCATGGGTTGAGAAGAATAGAGGCCTGTGGTCCCGCGTCTACGATGAGCTCATTGCGCCCGACTTCGAGAAAGAGTGGAAGAAGAGTAAGGATTTGCGTGCATGTCACGCGTGATAGTGGCTAACAACGCGTCAGGAGAGGAAGAGCACCAGAATGAACTGAAGCAGAGAGATGAAAATCAGCAGCTTCTGTTCAATCACATCAACGAGCAGATTGTCAAAAATGCCAGGGTTGTCGAGGAAAATGAGAGGCTGGAGAGCGAGCTGCAGCAAAGGGCTGAAAGTGCAGCACCATCGACGGCTCTAGATGATGCAGGAAATGCCTCCGCAGGCATATCGGAGGAGCAACACCGTGATCTCACCGAGAAGCACGACGAACTAAGCAAGAAGTACCAAGACCTTTCTCAAAAGGTCAAGTATCTCGAGAAGAAGAACACTTCTGTCATGCAGAAAAATAGAGACATGAAGGAGAGTGTGCGTGCGTGGCAGCAATACGCAGATCGAATGAAAGTTCATCAGCGACCGAAAGCTACTACCGCCGCCGACGGGACTCCATCGAGACTGCTGGCCGTTCCTCATAACGACGAAGCGCCGCCGCATATGCCCTCGAGCCCAGGATCTGTCAGCGCTACGCGGACGTCACTTCAACGCACTGATCGAGGACGGTCATCTCCTGCGCCTGTTGGCCCACTTGCGGGTGGAGCTGAGGAAGTGTCTCGTGAAGATGAAGACTTGTCTCCCAGTGCGTCCGTCACACCGAGAGGCCCTTCAACTGCGAGCTCCCATGAGCATCAAGACGCAGCGTCTAACTTGCCTTCACTCAGCAATAGACTCGAAAAAGCTCGCCAATATCACGTCGAGACCAACGCAGTGCCGACCTCAAGCCAGACCACTGTTGACGAAGTCACCGATCAATTGGTACGACGAACTCAATATGCCGACGACGAAAACGAAGATGATTTGCCACAAGTGGTTTCAGAACGTTCACTCAAGCGCAAGCGCGGCCAGCGTTCCAGGATGGAAGTCTACTCAGGACGATCTTCAGATGGAACTTCTGCTAAGCCGCATCGTGTGAAGGACGAGCCAATGAGTAGTCCACCCCCTCTGGCTCACATACTCACGCGTACGGAGACCATCGACCTGGACGAGACAGTACCTCGGGGTGCCGATGTGGCTGGCGCATTACAGAGAAAGCCTTCCTGGCACTCCCATGCAACTGGAACAATTCGGCACCAACGCTCCGGGAGTGCACCGTTTACACAGACAGCAAGGCGAGTGGATTTAAAGACAGCACACATGGCAAGAGAGCAGATGTCCAATATCCAAGCCAAGCTTCAGACTGCCGCCGACGAAATGCGAGCACTCAGTGAGCCTACAGGGCCACTCCTGCAAGACCAGCACATCCTCCAGCCAATCGACGTCAACGTTGTTACACAGACACCAGAGCGCAGCTCGAACAAGCGCATGAAGCAAGCTGCGAATATGCTTATCGAGCATGACATACTCGCAGAGTCTGGCGAAGCGCCACCGCCCGTGGATGGTGACGAGCTGAGACTCCCTCCGAGTGCTGCTCGGGCGCGCCTCCAGAGGATGCGTGCAGTGAAGGAACCCAAGGCGCCTACAAGCCAACTGCAGCAAACGTCTACCACTGGTTCGCCGCTCGTGAAGCAAGAGCCGATGCAGTCACGCTCAAAAAGCGCGTCTCGAGCTGCCGAGCCGTCTCCAGGTCCCAGTCCTCAATCGCGCGTAGTGCACGGCCGTCCAAACCAGCCAGACGAAATTGTTACCGATGGTAGACCTGTGTGGAGCATGCGTGCTCCTGACAAAAGGGCCACTCCACGGAAAGAGAACCCCTCTCCATCTGAAGCGCATTCCCGTCTTCGCGACAAGCCACTGCAGGAGCTCAGGACAAGCGACTTCAAGCCAAACCCTGTGTACAACAACGGCTATACATATGCCTTCTCGGAAGCGGTGCGAAAACGAGGCGACCGTTTGTGTCTTCCAGGTTGCACCAATGAGCAATGCTGTGGATCCCACTTTCGCCGACTAGCTGAGGCCTTAGCGCCGCTCTTATCTGCAGAAGAAGAGGCTTTGCTCGAGGATTATCTCGGCGACGCATATAACACAGTAATGTCGACGCAGATGTCGTCAGACGAGCGCGCTGAGCTGATCCTACAAGCGCGTACGAAGAAGATAGCCAAGGACAGTGGCAAGCACCGAGAGACGTACGAGCGACGCCGGACACCCCCCGGCTTCTGGCGCGTGGACTTCCCCTCTACACAATCGCAAGAGATGGACAGGGGGCGCGCAAAAGAGCTGGAGGTGAAGGCTGTGCAGGAGCGTTGGCTTGAGGCACACAAGAAGGGTGGGAGATGGATGTTTCGAGACGAGTGACACACGGCCCATTGTCCCGAATCGAATTGTGGAGCTCGTTCGATGCAACGTCTCCCGACATGGTTGTAAGCTGTCAAGGAAGTCTTCCTTGAGGTGTTGGCGCGTACCGTCAGGATGGGTCGTTATCGACCTCGTGGGTCGCGACTTCCATCTTCGAAGTCAATGACATTGCCTGTCGTTCTGTCTCATTCACCAATCCCACATCCGAACGCCAAATCCCGCAACACTCGCGTTTCGCACCGTTCGCGCACTCGATGCATCGCTGTCACGATCAGCGCTATTATTCCGGCCTTCAAAACCAACCGCAGCTCCTCAGTGAGCGTGCGCAACACCTGGGCAAAGATGTCTTCCGCCTGGGGCAGAATTAGCCAACGCTTCGGACGCACCCCGTCGCCACCTCAATTTCAGTCCCCAGTCGCAGATCTGCCATATGACGAAGCCGTCGGTGCTACTGCGTCCATGGTCGAGCAGTGGAAGATGGAGCAGCCCTCAGTGCCTGACCTCGAGGTACCGTGCTCCGTTGTCTGCTCACTCTGCTGTGCTGACTGCTTCTGCAGGACGATCTCCTGGAACCAAAAATTAAGCCGTGGTACCACGGCTGCGTTGGCGGCGTCCCAGTACACACGCTCGTTCGTCGCTTGTTAACGAGCACACGAGACGGTATTCGCACGAACCGATACGGTCTGCCTGCTTTTCTATACCTGTCGCTCTTTTCGGCACTCATTGTTTACTGTCTCGGATCGCTCGCAGTGGGTGTACCTGAAGGCTTGGAGGCGATTCAGGACCTACAGAAGAATAGTCTGCCAGCAGACTATCGAGGACCACCTTGCGGCCCATACAAAATCGGTCGATTCTACCGCATCATGGCCAGGCAAATGATCAACACGCTTCCCGTACTGGTCACTGCGACCATCTTCTTCTTCCCGGCTCTCGTACACCCCTGAATCGCAGTAACGCCTCAATCGCTTTCATCATGTACAGCAGAAATGACATCAAGTTGTAAGCACAACTCATCTGCACCTACGTGATAGTTCTATGATCATCTCCGACTTGAGCGTGCTCGCAACCTGCTATATCGATTCCGTCAATTTCAAAGCGTCAGCCTTACGCCAAGAACGCGCTCAGATCGATCATGTTGCACAAAGACAAGGCTGTGGTGGTGATGCAACTACGAGAGAATGTGGGGGAGGTGTGTGTCACATGCCACCATCATGTGTCTTGTCTGCTGATTGTGTGATTACCTAGGCAGTGTGCAAGCGTGTCATCTGTACAATACAAACGGGCGATTGGTGCAGCGTGGGGAGCAGATGGTGAGGTGCGATGTTTGAGATAAGACAGACGGTGGGGAGCAAGTGCACTTCGTGTGGTGGAGCTGCTGCAGATCATCACGGAGCTGTGAGGCGGTGTTGGCGGGGACGGCGCGTCAATGCACAGCAGGAGGGAGTATTTCTACGGCCAGCTGCACTGAGAACAGGTCAGCTCTAATCAAAAACAGCTCGCCAGTGAGCGCCCACCATGGTGAGCGGAGGTTGCTCGAGCGGCAGCGGCTTGAAGGTGGAGAAGCCTGGCATGGCAGCTGGCGGGTGTCTGATTCGTCACCTTTTAGCGCGTTTCCTCTCGGCATTTTGGTGAACCCATAAGAGCTCCCAGCGCCCGTGACCCTCTCATGTGACCTCCATCCTCGACACACCCTCTCGCCGTACGTTCGGTGTTCTTACCAGCCAAGCGCGATTATCAGTGTAAGGCATCCTCCTCTGCTCTTGTGAGCGTGCAGATTCGACCGCTTTCTCCTTTTACTCGGCTTTGCTGGTTCATGTTGAAGCCTGATACGCCTGATCCGTACTGACCTTCCAAGCCTCACGTGTATCCGCGGCGGGCACGAACATCAAGATCGCGCAGGTAAGTCGCCAGTCCCACATATTTGCACGCCGGCCGCGCCTCTCAGTCTGGACGTCGTATCGCGCTGCGCAGCAATACAAGAGGCCAGTCATGGCATGCGATCCGACTGCGATGTTTCCGACTGCGATGTTCACGACAGCGCTCCGGACAACGTTGGCGCCTCCGCAGCAGCACGCTGGGCGTGTTGTTGCTCCGCGTCCCGCACTCGCTCGGCGCGCGCATTCACGACGTTAAAACGAAGCACGACGGCCTTGTACACGGCGCGACACCTGCACATTCGCACGATACGACGGTCCATTTCGAGAGTGACAGCTTGGTCCCACAGCGACAGGCAATCAGTGCGCCGCGTCGTCGCTTTGCTGGACGCTGTGTCGCATTGCTTTGCATACTCACCTGCCTGCGCCCGTGCTAACGTTTGTCGTTCCTTAGGCCTCACGGTGCGATTCCATAGCGTGCGATTGCTAGAGAGCCTCCCATACACTATCGTATCGACCGTGTGAACGCGCACCTGCTCTGCGCCTTCACTGTCTGCGCACTCGATTCGAGACCCAGCGCGTCTTTCACCGTCCGCCTGTGCCTCGTCTGTACGAACGCGACTTTGCGCACTGTCCTCGGATAGTCTGCGGCTACCAACATAACCCCGCGGTTCTACATCCACTGCAGCGCTTCCGCTGTCAGTCGCATTCGTGTACCCTCCCTCCACCCCAGCGGCCACATTACGCTGCTTGGACCTTGAGACGCCTCCCTGCCTCGACGAGCTGCTTGACGCCTTTCCATCACCTCCTTTACTACTATCGCAGAGACCATGGCAGACATCGCCTACCACACTGACACCAAGCTGGGCCAGGACCTCCACTCGCATAAGCGCAAGCGCGATACACGCGATCAGGGCATGAGCCGGGCTGCTCCCAACATGGGCAACACCGATTTGACAGATCAAGACGCCGCTTTCCACCTTGCCGCACACAACGCTGGTGCCAACGATGACCTGCACAACTTCGACATGGGCAATCAGAACGGCAGCGGCAACACATCGAGTGTAGGAGATACAGCTGCAGCTGCTCTGGCATATCACCAGATGACTGTGCCACAGGCGACAGAGCTTCAGTTCCAGACACAGGGCACAGGGGGTGACAGCTCGTTCAACATGGGCGACCACCAGCAGCAGACGAGCATGCAGGACTTTAGTCTGGAAGCTTTGAAGGCTGCGACACAGACAGGTCGGCCTGGACATCCAGCCAACAGCGACTCACCACCCCAAAGTGCTACACAGAAGCCCGTGGTTGGAACTGAAGAGTGGCACAAAGTGAGGCGAGATAACCACAAAGAAGGTGAGCAATCGCATAGGGAACCTTTGCATATCCACTGCTAACGATCCGCAGTTGAACGCCGCCGCCGTGAAACTATCAACGAAGGCATTAACGAGCTTGCGAAGATCGTTCCCGGTTGTGAGAAGAACAAGGGCTCGATCCTGCAGCGTGCAGTGCAGTTTATCACCCAGCTGAAGGAGAATGAGCAGCAAAATATTGAAAAGTGGACGCTCGAGAAGCTTCTGACAGAGCAAGCTATTACCGAGCTCAGCGCCAGCTGCGACAAGTTCAAGGCCGAGTGCCAACGGGCATGGGACGAGGCACAGATTTACAAGCGCGCGTGCGAAAACGCAGGTATCGTGCCGGACGAGATCAAGGAGCGGGAAAACAATGGCGAGGCCACCGGTCCGAGCTGACTCTGATCCGCTGGATGTTCGAACTGATCTCTCACGCAGACATGCTGCATTTTCCACCTATGGCGTTCGTCGAGGAAGACTCACCGTGATTCTGCGTACTTTGCTGGTCGTTGGCTATCAGTATACAAGGTTTTGTTCCTTCCTTCATGGTAACGGCAGTTGTTGTTCGATTCATTTCCGGCGTTGTTCAATATCAGCGACACTCATTACGAGGTTTGGGTCATACATGTTGGAGGCAGCATCAGGCGGTCATTTGCGATGCAGGGACAAGAGGTCTGCGGCAGTAGAGGATACGGAGGTGTTCTTCTTTCATCCTTGCTGCATGGCGTTGTATCAGGGCCGTAGCTTGACAACTATTCTGGCTTGGCATCAGCCGATTCATCTGCACGACAACGGTCCATACATTGTCCTCTTTTGAGTGATTCGAGCATTGCATCATGAAGGCGAAGCTCGTGCTCTCCGATGGTGGTTGTTACAGCCTCATTGGCCAGGGCGCTCTGCCCCACATGTGAATAGCACCTTCCTCTGGCACAGTAACAAATACCTACCCCACAATCGCAATCGTCGCCTCGCATTCAGATCACCGGCAGTCGCTTCCCGACAACAGGAAAGACGCATCATGAGTCGCCGCTGAAGTGTCCCCCAGAGCGGCGGACACACTCACACCCACCGCAAGACTCCCGCGGCCAACACACCTCCACCACCGAAAAGCCCCACGACTAAGCCAGCTCCGCGACCACACGAGCACACGCGCCTTTCCGTCGCCCGCTCGCAACCATGGTCGACCAAACCGATCTGCAAGAAGCGCCCATTGTGCCCCCGGGCGTCGACGAAGGCGACCTCCTCGACATCGAGAACAGCGAGCCCGTCGAACCTGTGATTGAAGCCGAGCCCGCTGACTTCAACGCCCCGCTCGATACCGCCGAGCAGCTTGTCGACGAGCGCGATGCTGGGCTGAAGGGGAAGCTGCCGAGTCTGCCGTCGAGGCCGGGGCTGAGTAGAGGGGGTTCTGTGCCAAATGCACATGGAGTACTAGGACTTGCTGGCTCGCAAGGCTCGCTATCCCTCGCCGGCCCACCTACACAACCGCCACTGCACCTCCCGCCGCCTGCGCCGCCACAACAGCCCCCTCCCGATACGCCTGCCGATGCGCTGAGCCTGAGCCAGCTCCAAAACCTCGTCAAGCAAGGTGGCTTGCCCAAAGTCGAGCCGCAGCCGTATGCGTTTACTTACGATGATGCTTCGAGCCTCGAGGAGGAGCTGGAAGAGTGGTTCACATATGCGGTCGAGGAGCAGGCGATGCTCTTGAAAGCGCAGGCTAGCTTTGCGCTCGAGTGGAGTGCGTTCAATGGCCAGAACGAAGAGAGTTATACTGAGGGTGGGCTGGACTGGAAAAGAGCGGCCGTTGAGCAACAGCAAGAGTTTGTTGGGCATCTGCTCAAGAGTATCAGAGAGGAGGAGCCGAATGAGAGATTGAAGAGGTTGGAGGCATTGGTGTACGTGTTGTTGGGATGCTGGCATGAGACTGCTGGGCTGGCGAAGGAGAGGGATAGCGGTGAGGGGGAAACGGAAGGGACAAATGTTTATGGGAAGTCTGAGCGTCAAGTCGATCTGACTCTGCGCAATGTCAGGCTGCTGGCCCACAGCGACGGCATACAGACGCTAGTTGACGTCTTGCGTACGTCCTGTATGCGTGCCTGCGGCGTTATATCCGAGGACGAGCAGCATGAGAGCAAAGAGGCGGAGCGGCGTGAGGTCTGGTGCGCGATGACTGCTGTCTACATCGTGCTGGAAGTCGCACGCTACCGGGAGAAGAAGGAAGAGGACCTCAGTCTCAGAAGCGCCGTGCTCGAGCTGAAGGAGCCTGGGCTTCTCATGCTGCTCATCGACATCATTTCAAAATTGCGGTGGGACGAGTCGATCAACCTCCCGCTCAGCAAAGTCACGCTCCTACTGTGGAAGACAATGCTAGTCTGCTTCGGTGGTCTGGCCGAGGCCGATAAGGCTAAGGAGTCTTTCAAAGATCAGAACTTGGATGCGGAAGACGCGCGAGGGCAGCCCATCATCACTGCATCCCCTCTTGACTATCATCTTTTCCGTCAAGAAATCAGCTCCAAGTACCCAGCCTACAATCCGCCCGCGCCGCTGTTTCCCCTCGAGCCTGAGAACAATTCTATCCTCCCGCCATTACGAAACCACCCGAACAAAGTCGCAGGGAACCATGTGTTTGGATCTGGTCTTGGAGATACCAATGGAAATAATACCTCCATCCTCCACCAGCCAGTGCACATTGCAACGCCAGCGCCCTCACCTCCACCGTCACCAGCTGGGCCCGGTGGCAAGGGCGGAAAGAAGCAGAACTATCAGACGAATCAGATGTTCCCCTTCTTGTATCCGCCACTCGATGAGTCCAGCAACAACCTTGGTGGCAAAGGGTCCACTGACCTCCAGGACATGCTTGTTGGACGCAAGTGGGAAGGGTCTGATATCCCTGCGTCCATTCTCGAAGCGGCTGAGCTATTCGCGAAGCGTATGAAGGCTACACGTGCCATGAAGCAACTTTGGGAAGAACGCGTAGCATTCATGAAGTACGAACGAGGCTGGTCCGGTCCAGATGATAACCCCGATGTCGAGGGACTCTCGCTGGAGCTGAAGAAGGATGAGTCCACTGATGAGAAGCCGGCAGCTGGCAGTATCGAAGAGCGAATGGGTCTTGTTGAGGACTTTTACCAAAGGTCGCTGTCCAGTCTGCAATCACTCATTATAGTGCTGATCAAGGCCATCCTGGCACATGTCACGGCACTCGTCACACAATCGAGCGGGGCGAATGGTCTCCAGAGCGGATTCCAGTACAACGACAATGTCAACGGATCGTCGTCACAGAGACCAGAGAACAATGGCATGAACGGTCACAGCAGTTCGCCCGCGACGAATGAAGAGCTGGACGCTATGCGCACCCAAGAGGTTCTCGACAAAGCGGTGACGGGCTCGCTCATGCTCATCTTGAAGTGGTTTAAGGTGTCGCATATCCTCAAGTTCGAATACATCACCCAGCTGCTCGTCGACTCCAGCTATGTCCCCCTGATCTTGAAGTTACTGCAGTTGCAAGAGATCGAGAAAATTGTCAACTTCAAGAGCGAGCAGGAGGAGCTCAAGTAAGCGGCGCATCCTTCTGGTCTTATGTTTCGCTAACGTACCAGCTTCTTCAACTTCTGCAAATCGCACTCGCGCAACATCCCCCAAGAGGACACCGCAAATCCCTCCGAAGCCAACCACGAGCACGACTCAGACTCAGACGATGCCGCACCCCCACCCATCCGCCTCACCCGCAATGAATCTACAGACAGCGGCGTCGAGCCACTTATCTCCTCGCTCCCGCAGCCCCCTGAAGTCGACGAACTCGGCTTCCCGACCAGTGAGCTCCCCTCTGAGCCCATCACAACGTTCTCATGGCGCGCATTCTTCACAAGCATAAATTACATGCGCATCATGCAGAAGATTTGCAAAAACAAAGCGCACCGAAACCTGATGCTCGTCAGCTACAAATCTAGCCAGTTCTTGAGAAAGAGTTTGAAAGTCCCGCAGCCGCAGCTACGCCTGTACACCCTCAAGCTGTTCAAAAACCAGGTCCCGTACTGCGGACGCAAGTGGCGCCAGAGCAATATGCGCGTCATCACCGCCGTGTACTTGCACTGCCGCCCCGAGCTCCGCGATGACTGGCTCGCTGGCTCAGATGTCGATGCTGAGGTCGATGAGAGCGTGCCGCTGGAACAGTCGCTGAGAAGCCTCACGCATTGGTTTAATTTGAAGAGGTATCCGGAGTCTTTGGGCGCGAAGAGAGGTGTGCTTATGCAGGAGGTGGATTTCTTTAGGGCGGAGCTGGAGAAAATGGATTGGGGGCAGCATCTCGAGGAGGAGGATTGGGCGCAGGAGAGTGAGGGTTGGTGAGATCTTCACCGCTTTCCTGCCTGTTCTCTTCTATCCTCAGGCGTCGTTATGTGTGGTGGGTGTTTGTTGACGTGAAGCAGCGAACATCCGGCCGAGTGCTGATGAGGTTGACCGTGGTCGCTTCTTGACTCGCTCAAAGTCGAAGCAAAGCCGCAAGAGACATCCTCTGGAGGCGGCCGTTGTGAGACGCGTAGCATGGGAGGACAAGAAGGGCCATACGTGGCCTCGTTCCTCGACTCGGCCTCGAAAGCGCCTCGCGCGGACGGACATACACGACCTTCTCGAACATCTGGTCGTCGCGAGCAAAGTGGGATCCTGGGCGAGCGAAGAGGACAGTGACGATGACGCCGATGGTTAGGAGTACTTGGAAGATATCAAGACTAGGGCGGAGGAGGTTCACAGCACATCCTTGGATGAATATGATATTATGGGCTCTACTAGTCAGTTTAATGGGAAGGGCAGGGGGGGGTTGAGGAGGGAGATGAGTGAGGGGAAGACGGCTGGGAGGAAGAGGGTGCCGATGGTCAGGTTTGATACCGCATAGAGCTTGATACAGATGGGGGAATGAGAGTCAATAGAATATCCGCCATAGTTCTGTTTTCATTCCTTCGTTGTGGTCAAAAATTGAGGAATGCGAGGACAGAGGTACCGCTGATACCGGACTGAGTCGAGTGGCACGCTGTACCTAGGCTAAAAGAATGAGATCGGGCACTCCGGAGTGTTTTTTGGAGAGGATCCAAGGTCGTGGGCAGGAGTCTTGCATAGACTGTCTGTTCTGGGTGGCATCGAGGGTGAAGCAATGAGAATCTAAGCATTGTGTATGGAATGCGTCGATTATGAGTGGAAAGTCAGACGCGATTATAGTGTCATAAGATGCTAAGTGGCGAGTGGTGATGAAGAAGAAGGTGAGTGGTAGCACCCGGGAGAGGGATCCCGGAAAGGCAGCCACAAGGAGTAATTGTGGAAGAGCAGCTAGATGTCGGCGGAAAAGCTTTGGCAGAATTCTGAAAGCGACGACCGCGGACGAGTATGATGACAGGTATTTTCAATTTTGAATCTGATTGAGCAGCGTTGACTATTACATTGCAGGTCTGTCCGAGCTCACCATATTGCGCATCCTCTTAGCCTTAGTCTTTGCTTTTCCTCGCTATCCAGTAGCTTGATCACTCCTCCATTGCATTTGAGTCCAAATTGGCGTCGCTCCAACCCATTCCGCCTGTTGACCTTCACTTCTCGCTCCAAACTCAGAGCTCAAATTGCCACCCTAGGACACTGGCCATGCGTGGTGCTGCAATAAGTATCACCCAGCGCACCCGCGACGGGTTACCGCTGATGCGCGCCGCTTGAAGTCTCAGGTCTCTCAAGGTGGAACAGATATGTGACCATTCCATGCTGTAGCAAGTGGGATATCCACCAGTATGATACTTTGCGCAGATTCTCTTGAAGTGGTTGTGAAGCAACTCATTGCGAGGAATGAAGGTCGCAGCATGGATCCGCAGACGCGGAAGAATGTCGGTCGTAAACTCGTACGCGTGCTCTCGCAACATGATGTCTTCCAGATTTGGAGGGAATATGGTGAGTTGCTCTCCGCCTCGCTCTCGACTGTGTGTGGCTCCTGCTCTTGGTTTAAGGTGATGTTGTCGTGCGGGATTCGCCCTGCTCCTTGTGAGGGAAGTGAGCGCGGTTCTTCAGGCGTAAGCTCGTTCCACTCGGACTCGATCTCGCTCAGACAGGGTGATGACCCCAGATGAAAGGCTCAAGGTAGATGCCGCAGGTACATGGCTCAATGCTAGTGACAAGAAAGTGCTCGCGAGATAGGAGATCTGGAGGCGACATCTTGAGGTCGTTCGTTGCTTGCGGGCGTGCGCAGGTGCGAATCTTGAGCGGGGTGGGGTGAACAGGTGAGGGTCAAGTCAACTCGTGAGATTTGCGTTTATGGTCGTGCACCGTCCTATGTCTCGCTTTCACTTTCAGTAACAAAATGACGTCGACTGCAGACGCTGAACACTTGCTGTATCAGCGACACATATGCTGTGACATGTGCCCTTTAGGGATTCTAAAAAATTTAATATCTAATCTTGATAAAAAGAATGGCAACGATACGGTGCTGAGCTGCGCTTATCATGCGTAGTATGACGGTCACGTCGACCTTGTGGCCCTCAGAGAGCATTAGAAGAGGCCCACACAAGCGCAATCTGTCCTGTCCCTTCCACAACGCTCGTACTTCGCTGTTCATACTTTCATGCTGGGGTTTCGTATCAATCACTATCTTCGGATTCTTCATTGTCAAGACGCCAGCCCAGAGCCTCCGCCATTGTTGGAATGAAAGCTCCACACTGATTGGGACCCATGCCCCTGGATCCAGACCATCGGGTCCAGATCAATTGATACAATTTTGACCATAAATGGCCAGGAGGTGTAGGGTAGACGCAGATTCCGAGGTCCTCGCAACTGAAGGGCTGCTCCGAAGTAATTGTCAATAGTCTGTCCTTGGTGTCCAGGCCGCGAAGTCCACAGGTGGTCCAAGAAGAAAGAGTTGAAAACATTTGTCGTAGAGGACATTAAGGCAGGGAGGGATTTTGTTTAAGTTCTTGTGCCCACTTGTCACCCAGGCTTCAAGACACTCTCTGCCAAAAGTGTTATTGCAGCTGTCTACTGCTGAAAAACGTGTAGACAGGTGGTAGAATAGAGGTCGAAGTCTTGCAGACAGATCATGCATCTGTCAGTCTCAATGCCTTGCTCAAGAGAGCTCTCGCGATTGAACAGGGTACTCTCCGCCATGGAGAAGGATACGATGAGCTTATTCAAGCTCGGATGGAAGTGGAAAAAGTGTGAGGTGGAGGCGACGGTTGAAGCAGCTTTGAAAGTTTGCAGCGAGGGGCAGATTGAGAAACTGACCAAGGAATGGTACGGTCTCTGTTAGTAATATATAGAATACTAATTGGATGCATGGGCAACATTTCGGCCAGGGACGCCGCATTTCCACGGTTCGTTGATCGGATGTTGACGAATATTCCAACTTGTTTTGGTTAGGCCGTTGGACCCCATGTCTCCTGGACACGAATGATTATTTACCAAGGATGCTTCTGCGCTGTATCAGTACGCTTCTGTCAAGGATCTTGGTGCACTGACAGGTCTATGGTATCGGTATTCTTGATTGAGGGCACTATATGGTGAGGTTCAAGATATATTCGGTAAACCACTTCAATTGAGGCTTCTGAAGTAACAAGAGAGCTACCTATAGTCACGCTACCACCTATATTGAGGGAGGAGTTCGGGAGAGCTTAGAAGGTCACTTACACTCTAAGAAACTTTCTGGTGGCTATAACAATAAATGACACTACCCAAAGTTAACCGGAATCCGCCAGCCCAGCGCATCTCTTAAATGAATTGCAGTCGCAACGCTCACTCTCTGGTGTCGGCGAAGGGATATCCCGCAGGACACCCCACATGATCTTCAAGATCTCTGTACGACAGTCTGCGCGAAAGTCTGCCCTCCCAAGCCTGCTGCACTGGAGATTGAAGCATTGGCAAGTCACCGTGAGAAGTGCCATTAGAAGGTCATCGCCAATTGCATACATACTGTTGTGCAGATCATTGCCAATCTCAGCTCTCAAGTATTCCTCAAGCCTGTACGCAAATTGTAACGCATTTACGGGCTCTGTGATTCTCGAGAGTGGGTGCTCAGGAACTTGTATCCACCGTTGTACTTCCCTCTGGTCATCCTCCTCTATCTCGGTCCCCTCGGCCCCATCAAGCTCATCGAGGTCTTGATTGTCGTCATCTTTGCGGCATAGCTGGCGACGACAGGTCGGGCAGGCGTTAGCAAGATCATTGGCTGAGAGAAACCATGCCTCGAGGCAGCTCTTGCCAACTGCGTGATTACAACCTTCATGTGCTGTAAATCGAACAGGTAGATGGTCCGGACCATATTCCAGCGAACAAATAGTGCACGCATCAAGCTCAAGACCCCTCGTTGAAGACTTGAAGGTTTTGGGGGGAGGCCAGTGGCAGACATGATTGTTGTGCATGGGGAGCGGTTTGAAAAGCGGATTCGAGGCGTTGAATAATTTTGTGGACATTGCTTGTTATTATCGTCACCTCCAACTTGAACTTCAAGACTGGCATTCATGTAAGATCGCCACGTTGGAGCTGGTTCGACATGTCACCTCTGCGGCGCAAATTCACGGCAGGTTGAATTCACTGTACACGGTCAGCGGCGCCTCAAACATGTACAGCATCCAGGAGATTCCGAGCAGCCACTTGGCATTCTAACACAACACGTAGACTTCAATATAGAATAGTCGTTCGTATCTAACTGAGAGATTTTTAGGTCACAAGACAGCTCCCAAAGATAGACTGCCTACCTCCTAGAGTTCTATACCGAAGCTTACAAAACAAGGGTCGAAACGCGTCTCTTGTTGACTGCTGCACGGGCAAGTGGCTGTTCGGAAGCTGCTGAGTGCGGTATGGCTGGACGTTACGACAGCAACTGTGACAGCATGCAACTGGAGATAATCAAGAACCGCAAACTTGTGCTTACGGTCATACTTGTTTCGAGGCCGACTTGATCTTTGTATGTTGAGACTTGATTTCCTTGCAAAAGGTATTCATTAAAGCCGCGCACGACTTACACAGCGAGCTGCGCCACATTGAGTCGCGACTCGTGCTGCTGTGCCACTCATAGCTCCTCCAAATCCTCATCGAATTCATCCAAGACCGGGAAGTCGCCAGCTTCGCAGCGCTCTGGTCTGACAAACACGCCGCAGTTGTTGCCGCATTCGAAGTATCGCTTGCCCTTGACGCTTCCGTCGTTCTTGCCAGTCGGTTCATCAAGCGTTACGCCAACCCAAGCTCCAATGCCAGGGATCTCCGGGACGAGGCCCGTGTAGCTCACTGTGCCTCTTCGCGCATCAGACTCAGGGAGGAGACGGACGCGACCGCCAATAACGAGACCTAGGTCTGGGTTAGCTCCTGATATCGCGATGACAGTGATAATGATGAGCGCTAGTAGTGCGGCGAGGATATGCAGATGCGCAGGGACGTCGCAGTAAGCGGGACTTTGGACTAGGCGCTACGAATAGAGGAGCAACCGTTCATCACTTGAAGAGCGACGGGCCGCGGTGCATCATTCACACCGTTTACACGTGGTACGATTGCCTCTCTGGTGAGGCTGTTAAGCGGACGGGGAAGCGGGCCACGGCGAGGTTCGCGCTTAAGCTGTTGCCTTGAATAGCAACGATTTGCGAGAGTCGACTTTGACTGGGGCCAAAAGATATTGGTGAGTCCGCGGAGGCGAGGCGCTTGTTGATGAGATTCCGGCGGTTGCATGATTGAGGCTCGTGCATGCTACGCCATGAGGGGCGGGGGAGGCAATGCACAGTTCGGCATGCTGTTGACGCCAACTCCAACTCAGTGCCATGTATGGCGCTGAAATAGAGGGAATGCGCAGCGCCAATACCCTGGGCGAAGACGAGTAATGTTGGTGAGCCCAGGATAAGTCGTTGCTGACGTCGGCGATTGGTCCCAGCCAGATGGATCATACAAAGCGATCTCGGAAGCGAGAAGCCTCACTGACTGATCTTCAATTCAGGTGTGAATCTCGAAGTCGATCTATTGTCCAGCAAAAAGACCCAGCGTTGACGGATGCGCTTCCTGAAGCTCCTTGCAGCATTTGGTGCGTAATTACGAGTAAGGTGAGTATGCACGGCGCTTGATGTGGAACTTTGACGCAAGAGCAGACAGCGTGACTGTCGTGATAGTAGCCCCATCAAGCCTGACGCCGTCCCTTTACCTACATCGTCTCCATGGGAGATTGAAGGATGAGACATCGTGTGCCTTTCCCTGATGTGGAGTCACAATGTGGGCGATGAGAATCTCCACATGCAGCTGTCTCAGTCGAGCAATTTAGAGCGGATGACTTTGATGATGTTCATACCCAATGCTTGCTGGTTGCAATTTCGCTCACCCCCGTGTGTGCAATGTAAAGTTGCTTCCACAAGTGTGTAGAGCGGTTGAGATGGGTAGAAAAATGGGCAGGCTCGAAGTGTGAACTTGAAGAAGAATGCGTTGCTTACCTCTCTCTTCTATCTCGCGCTCAGAAGCGAGAATTTTCTGTTGCTCTATGCTGGGCGCATCTGGATCGAATCGACCGAGTTTCTGAGCCTTTTTCCAAGCAAGCACACTGTCAGTGCGAGTCTCGTACTCGGCCGCAGGCATAACGTATTTGTCGACAGCAGAGAGATCTGAGAAGTCTGTTCGGGCCGCAGGTGGCCGTGTATCGATGACCTAAAGCTGGACATTAGTCCACGATCATGTTTGTCTGGAGCGATTCGTCGGCGCAGCATTGTTGAGGGCATGCGTCAGGGTATAGCCGGTCAGCCCTGATACGAACAAGGCAGTGTATCGATGAAAATAGTCCAGGGCCAAAAAGCAACGTTGACCGTGGACTAGATCCTGACAACGCGGAATCAAACCCACGGGCTATCTGTCTGCAGGTGGCGCCCACGTTTGACAGACCCGCGGAGTAACAACATGAGGAGCTCCATCTCGCTCGAGGCTGTTGAGGGGCAATGCGGGGCATGCAGTCCACGTAGGTAAGAGACGTTGACGAGAACAGCCTCAGAAAAATGACCGAGGCAGCGAATGGCAGCCTGGAACAGCGAATCGACTAGCGCATAAGAAACATCCGCGCAGCTGCACTGAGACAGATGATATGTGGCAGCTGGAGAGAGGCCGACCACCGTTGACTTAGAAGAGCGGAAAATGCAGAGCTGATGTTGCCGTGATAGGAGAAACAGAAATGGACACACTTACAGTGATCTCGGCATAGGGCTGCAGAGGGAACTGCGCAAGCCGCGTTTGTTCCTCATCAACCGCGCTGATTGGCACAGCATCTTGGGAACCAACTCGCAGGGACAGCTGTTGGCTGCTTGCTGGCACTCCAGTAATCGGCTCCAGTCGGCTCTTCAGGTGAGCGATGCTCCATGATGGCGATATGCGGCGTTCAGACGAGGAGTTGGGTGAGCTGATGAGAAGCGGCACGTCTGCCGCGCTTTGGAGTGACATTCTGGATCGCGGGAGGCGGACAGGGACAAACTAGTGGGGTAGGCAGGCGTGAGGTCACGATGTCTTTCTGTTCGTTGGCGTGGAGGTGGGAGTGCAGTAGCTGCTGCGCCAGCAGCGGTAGAATTCTCAAATGGCAAGCGCGGTTGTGTCGCCAACGCAGCACCTGCTATCACGAAGTAGGCAGGTCCATTTCAACCACATTTCACGAATTGCGGCCTGCAATGTCGACGAAACTACTTTGCAGAAAGACATACATAGCGATGTATTTGCATCATTGCACGCAGGTTGCACATCAGCCGCATGGCTGCATAGGGAAAGCTAAGCGAGCGCCAAGCTCGTGGTTCATGAGATTTGAAGGTGAATGTTGGACGTGACATTCAGGCGGAGTTGTCAAATGACAATACTCCATCTACCCCACGCGCTGCTGTCCATGATCCTGGTCGTGACGCAAATAGCAAGCCGGTTCCAAAAAGCTTTCATTTTGTTCTACCATGTGTCGAAACCGCCGACTTTGGCGTGTTTCGTCCTTGACGCCTGAGGAGCTTGCGTTAGGCCAGCAGCGGCTCGAGCTTCACCGTGTGCTCGCTCGAAACCGGTGGCTCGTCAGCCAAGTCTGATGCTATCCCTGCTAATGACAAGCTGCTCTTCCTTCGGCCCACTGATGGTGGTCTGGTGCCGCCATTGTCCGGTGTGAATATGTGCGAACATGAGTCGAGCATTGAACTCGCCGCGAACATCTGCTTTACTGGATTTGGCGGCCCTCTGGCCAATCACAGCAGACACTCACCGCTCCCATTTCAGAATGACATCTAACTCCAAAAATACCGGCTCAAGAGACTGCGGCAGGCTGCCCGCATTACTTCGTACTCAGCTTGATGAACTGTTCCGCTGATGACCGCTAACTGGCAACGCTCCTCCTCTACATTAGGTTAAGAAGCCGCAGCATCCCATAGCCAGCCAGGAGGGCTGTGTGACACGCAAGCAAGTGGCCGTTTAAAGTGGCTCCTGATCCAGCAGACGATGCTGTCGAAACGCAGCAGTCGTGGCCAGGGTCTGGGAAGAGTCTGGTTGTCATGCCGCAGACAAATTGCAAAACGCTCTGTGGGGGGTCCTTTCATCACGTCAAGGCGCGAGTCGTCGCCAGCCTTTTTATTCAGGCGTGGAGAGTGCACGGAACACTTGTTCACTCGAACCCGGCTAATGCACCTCGGCCTTTTGGGTCCGGCAGCCCTGCCATCTCGAACTGATTCATCAAACGTCGGCTTCGGGCAGCACTCACCGCCATGTACATCATTACGAATCCTTGACTGCTTGCACTGTGTAATGCAATGCTCAGCTACGCGATATGTCCCCAATGGTCGTGCTGCTAGAGGCCAGCTTCAGCAAAGACCTCGGAGCTCGCACGATAACGCCTGACAACGCAAGACTTACGCACAACAACGTGGACTGTGCAGGACAGCACAGAGCTCGCTCCAGGGCTGCGCCGCAGTTCGGCTGAAGCATGTCTCACGTGGGCGCGGTAGTACAAGTCGACAAAGTCAGCCTAGCCTAATAACGGCCTGACCCGGAGCTACACGAAGGCTCCAAACAGGTGCAGCATCGCTGGTACGCGATCGAATGCTAAATGTCACGGCCATCACTCGGCAGTTCACCGCAGTTCACCGCTTCTCTGGTCCGAAGTGACGCCAACCGTTGCATGAAGGGCATGGACACCCACTGTGGAGTGCTTTCGCGAGCATGAACTGCAAAAGCAAGTCCTGAACCCTTTTTCTTGCCAGCGCAGACAAATCACCAGCTGCATCGCCATAATGAAGTCAGCGTTCGCGAGGCTAACATGCGTTCGCTACCGCGGCCTCTGGCGTGCCAGATTGCCGTAGGGCGGACGAAGGATGCTTGCAGATCTTGTTCGCGGCGCCAGGTCATCGCGCTTCTGCATTTTTGGACATGACCCTTGACTTTTGATGTCCGACATCCCTGAGCATGTTCACCGCCAACTGCATGCCTGATTCGCTGCCCCTTCTCGACGACCCGTTCGACTATGCTCCGGTGATCGTGAGAACTCCCCTGTTGTTGCCAGCACTGCAAACGCCGCAGCCTGGGTGTGCATTGAGGCCTGACGAGGAAGGGCTCGAATTGGGCTCAAGCCTGCGAGTAAGGCCAGTGTGAGTGACGGGCAAACATGAACCAGATCTCCAGATGCGTTGTCGTCCAAGTGGGGGTACGTCACCGCCTTTATCCACGCTCGACCGGAGGCACAGGATCTGCTTTTTCGTTACACTTGCGTTTGTAGACTCGCCCTCCAGATCATTTCTTTTGATGCTCGCTAAGCTCCCGGCACACATGCTTCCTCAGATCAACAGTGCTGCTCTCGATGTGGTCTGTGGGTCAAAGTGGCGCCGCCAAAGCCAACGGATAGCGCCAAAGTAGTCAGTGTCAAGTCAGAAACGTACATCTTAATCCCAAGCCCCCGGATCCCTACCGCTATGGGCAGTGAGGCGGCTCCGAGCTCAAGGGATGCATGTTTTCGTATTACACTCGACGCTAACTCCCTCTACTCATACATCCATGTGTACCCTAGTATTTCGACCCTACTGACCTATCCTCCACTCGTCGGCCTGCATGCATCTTGCACCACGACGTTTTTACCATTGACTGATCTGAAAATTCGGTGGCTAAGCGCAATTGTTGCTCTCGGACCCATTGGTTGGCCTGTTTCACGCCCCTGCCCAATTGACCTGGATCCTCTTTGAAGTAGCCTGACTCCAGCGACCAGTCAGATCCTGTACCTTCGTGGGTACCTCACCACTGGTCACTTTAGCCTACATCGGCACATCTAGCTCTATCTAGAGTCTCATCACCTCACAACAACCTCAACTTCACCTTCATCAACAGTCAGCAATCCTCCGACATTCCATCTCACCGTCGTGGCATTCCAACGCCTAATCCATCTCGCCGTTACAACTCGATACCCCACACGGACTGAGCGCCGATCAAGCAGGAACATCATATCGCTGCCTCAGCACTGCCACATTCCTCATCACCAGCCCTGCTCTTCATCGCGGGACTCATCCCCATCAGAACGAAAATAAGAAGTGACCTTGAGCAAAGCATCGATCATCGTCAGGTGATCATCTTGCATCCCTTCAGCAATCCCACGAGCCTCTGCAGACACTGAGCTCGAGACCCCTGAGATTGGTGAAAGCAAATCTATCAAGACAGTCTTCTAGTGCATGGCCTTGCCGTAAGCCAGTACCCTCTAACATCATGGATATCAACCTTCTGCTTGAGCCCCGCGGCTCCGAGTCGCCGGCAAGCAAGAAGAGCGTAGCTTCAGTGGCCTCCACCTCCACCGCAGCAAGGACATACACCACAGCTCCTTCCGCGTACACTACATCTCCCGCACACGCAGCATCACCCGCATACGCAAATGGATCCCCTTCGTATGCAACATCGCCCTACGGTCCAAGCTCAGGCTATCCAGCCCAGGCGCCAACCTCAGCGCCTTCAGCAGCACCAACGATGATGGGTGGACCTGTCTTACCAGCCATCTCAGAGCTCCAGCGTCACCCTGATCCACCATCTCATCCTCAGTTCCGTCCCTTGTACGCTGGTCCTCCTGGACCCGGTCCCATCCATCATGGTCAACCCGGCTCGAATCGATCGCCTCCTCACCAGGTCATCAAGCGACAAGCTTCTCAAACGCCACTTCCAGATGAGAGCCCCGCCAAGAAGCAGTCGAAATGGACGCCGGAAGAAGACAATCTAACCATCGAGCTGCGAGGCCAAGGCATGAAGTGGGACGACATTGCAAAGCGCCTCCCTGGGAGAAGCTCCATCTCCTGTCGACTGCGCTATCAGAATTATCTGGAGAAGCGAGCTATCTGGGATGAGGAGAAGAAGAACAAGCTTGCGCGACTTTATGCACGGTACGTACACCGTGTTACACCTGGAATTTGGTTTATTGTCCTTCCACCGACAACATGCACTACTTTACTGTGCCCTGCTCTCATGGAGAGGCGCGACAGTCATTGCTGTCTCGATCATGTACTGACGATATCTTAGCTTCAAGGATCAGATGTGGCAGAAAGTAGCTACCGAGATGGGTATTCCGTGGCGATCAGCCGAGTCCATGCACTGGCAGCTAGGCGAGCAAGAGATGAGTGCGCGTGCGAACGCCCCGGTTTTCCAGCTTCACCCGTCCGCGACATCGAGCAGCTCCCCTTCTCAAAGCAACGCTGTGCCCGCACATGCACCCGCGCCTACATCACACGGCTTCACCCCCGCCAACGCCGCGCCGTTGATGCCTAATCCTCCACCTGTAACTGCGCAGCAATACCAAGCCACTCCTCCATCCCAACAGCAGGGACCAATGCACTCCTTCCACCAGCGTACCGACAGCGGATCAAGTCAAGGCCGACGCAGAAACGATTCATTCAGCCGCCGACGCGCGAACACGCTCTCAAGGTCCAGCGTCCCACCGCAACTCAGCCAACCTCTGCCTCAAATACACCCAGCTTCTGCAGAGGACTTGGTGAGCGGTGCACGGACAGCTCCTGCACCAATGATGCAATCAGACATCAAGCGAGAGGGCTTCAGCTATATTGAGCCGTACCAGAAGAGGTGGGACGGTGGAGCTACGGGTCCTACTCCGTCAGACTTGGACACACGTAGTCAGGGAGGCAGGAGCCCAGACAGGCAATCGCAGCGCAGTGCCACAGGGAGCATCAAGAGCTTCAAGCGCGAGTCTGGGGAGTTCGAACGTCCGGCGACCACTGCGTTGCCTTCGCCGCCTATCCCTGTTGCTCCTTAGAGCTCACGGTCACTTCATTCCCGTTCGCAGAGACAGCTTTCGAGCCACTCTGCAATAACTAATACCCCACATCATTTACGTATACATGCACGGGCTGGCACCGACTGGAGTTGGTGTTATGGTTAGCCCGCAGGTTGTCTACACTGAGTTCTGACGTTTCAGAACATCGCAATACACACATCGAAACGAAAACAAGATTATGGGAATATAGATGGGTCAAGATGGTTTCACACAAACGTTCTTCAGCAGCAACGATTGTGGCATTTAGCGTGGGTCAGGTTCTTTTTTGCTTCCATGGTCCTTTCATTTTACACTGTTTTGTTTCAAACATCATAGCGTTGGACATTTTTTGGATTAACATCATCATTTGCCTGTTCTTGCATGTTTAAACATACGTTTGGCGGTTACGATCGGGCATGTTGGCCTCGGATTCAAGGATCGTCTAATTCCACGACTCGACTTCATCAGCATATCCCACGAATGGTTGCGGCATAGCGTGGCGAGGAGACCTACATTGTATTTTCAACCAAGCATCAGCCTGTCAATTTCTTCAGCATAGCGAAGCATCTCTGCGTCATTGCATCGCGCTGCGCCATGGCCAGCGCATAGACACGAGCATAGAATACCATCTTCGTTCATTTCCGAACACACTCCCCCTCTACCGACTTCGCAGACTTCCAACTTTGCTGATCAAGCAAGCATTCCCATGTTTAAGCTCGTGGCGGTGTACAACGGGTTCTTTTGCGACTCGCTCAGAGGCTTTGTTTACCCCAGATCATCGCTAGCGATGACGTACTAAGACGAGGCTTGCAGTTTGTCGGTCAAGAACGACTACGTGGCTATCTGCAAGTCGTGCTGTCATTCTTTAGAGCTGAACTACTCTGAGGTGTGGTTGCTGAGCTGTTCGCACAGCCACACGCTTCACATTTTGCCGTCTTTGACTCACTCACGTGCAGGCCTGCATGAACTCGGCCATTTCCGCATGCAAACATGACAGCGCAGACCGGTTCGTCGTGTCGTCTAGCCCCGCGGAAAGGAAATTACCTGGATCTTAGGCGTTCGCAGCTCGGTCCTATCGATACCATGGTGCGGCGATCAGAATATTCGAGCACACCTTCGAGAAAATTACTTCGAACGTTAGGCCATAAGGCTGGAACTATGGCGTCAAGTGGTGGTTTGGGATAATCCCTGCTGCGACTTCCCTCCCTCAACGCTATGCTCCGGTGGACATAGACCGCTTGTCGTGTTTGAGAAGACCGCTTGCGAGTCTCGCCTGTCGTTCTTCAGGGCAGCGAACGGGTATTTGCTGTGGTAAAAACTCGGCATTGACTTTCGTGCTCATTCTGGCAGGGCCAGAAGAAAAACTGGCGACACCTGACACGAACGAATCGCTACCGGGCCTATTTGTCCGAATTGCATCCTTTTCCCGGGGATGCATTGCTGCGAACATGTTCAAACATGTCAGCCCTGTATGGTCAGACGCCGGCGATCGACTTCCTTCGAGGAGGTCTTCCCGTGCACCACCTGTTCGCCAACGCGAATCATGATGTCTGACACACGGCCTTTGCTAGCCCGCCTTGTCGCAGAGTGATCTAGGTATCGGACAGGACTATTCGCCCTGAAATGTCCTTTTCTTGATCTGCCGGGATCGCTGCCTCGGGCAAAACATCGCCGTTGTCTGAGCACCCACCTCGAGCCCACGAACTGTCCCCGCTGACCTGGGAACCATGGCACGATGCAACCCTCTCAGCTTCCTACCTACCCGAACAAGCTCTGACACCGAGCTAGTAACGTAGAAGAAGGTCAAGAGCATTCCATGAGCCTTCGATCACCGTCATCTGCCGGCATATGAGGGTAGGTGCGCTGGCACGACCAGGAGGCAGCGGCTCGCCTTCAAACAACGCAAATCTGGAAACGAGCCCTCATGACAGGCAACGATGATCGCTCTTTACGCGAGTCGGTCACGCCATCTAGGTGTTCGCATGGCTGCGAGCCCAAGATGTACGAGCTCAACGCCACAGCCTCGTAGACGGCTCGCTTCCATCTGCTCGTTTTCAACCTTCGACCCCACGGCCGTGCAGTCCAAAAGCAACAATCTGAACAACTCGCCAACCTCGCCGATAGAAGCGACCCTCAGACCGAAAGTCTTGGGGTTCCACTCCAGGCATACTATTGAGTAACAATCCGGTCAAGATCTTCGAGATCACGCAACTTCGAAGTCACCGGAACGACACATCCAGCATCAAATCTTGTACCACCCATATCCACCTGGTGGAGCCCCAGAAAAGACACCACGCGGCGATGATGCGTTCGGTGGATCGCAGTAGTTGGTTCGCACCAAATGCCCGCTAAAACCATCGAAACTCAGTCCGTCGCACTTTGACATGACTCGGCTGACCGCCGTTCAAAACGCTTGGGAAACTCCGACGCTAGACGAAATGAGTCCGAACGGGATGTGCGAAAGGTACTGAGCATTTTCCGGTACGTGTGGAGATCGTCACCGTATATTTTGCAGTTCTGGAAATTGTGCAGAACAGCTGACCAAATTGAGTATTCTCGTCCGTTGGCGAACGCAGACGAGTGTGGGGTCATGTGGAGTGGGCGGTGTTCGAATGCAGAATCACAGCAAACTCATGGAGGTGCTATGAAGGTTTGCGCTTGCTGCGACAAGAGGAAGCTTCCCGTTTGGGTATTGTGCACGTGAGAACGAGTATTCACACAAGCTGGCAACAGCCTCAACTGATGCCCTCACTATGAGCTGACTGTTCACGCGACAGCTATCTCTTAAAGCCCAAACAATCGTAGGTGTGTGGCAAACCTTCGTGTCAAGATCGTACATCTCGAAGCTTCTATTCGGCAACGATTCGCCTCTACACACCGCTACCTAACCACCACAGACCGCCTCTCGTGAACCTCGCCACCCAACCGCCTCGAGCCCACAACAGCCCACCAGCTCCAGATCGCGCATGCCTAGCTCCGGGCCTCGTCGTACTACGCCGAACAATACAGCATGCTCTTCGATCTCCAAACCGCCCTACCGATGCTTTTGAACCTCAAAGGCGTTCGGACACGCCTCTGGTCTTCTTCTTCACCGGACAACATCTGCCTCGAACCGCTGGCACCTACACCGCTCTACACCGCTCAACGCTCGCCTGCACTTCAGCGAAGCATGTGGAGCGCAGCAGCAATTTAGTCTTTGCACTAACAATGATATCATGTTTGTACTCGCCTCGCTACAGGACCCCAGAAGCGTTCGTGCAATGTTTGTTTACAGTCTGCGCCACAGCAGGTGTATGCATGCAGGTGCAATGCAGCGCGGCTACCCAGCTAGTCAGCTCCTGTGCCACACGTGCCTGGATGAGCAGCCAGCATGCCTACTTTGTGCGGCTCCTCCACTCAACCTGCTCATCACTGTTACACAACGTCTGGGGAAGCGGAAACCACCCAACATGGCTACCAGGCTCCCAGACGCCTGCAATGCATTTGCACATGCGTCTGCAGCCTCGTGCAACACACCAACGATGGGCGCTCCCGCTTCCGCACCGTCATATTGGCGTGACACGGCGTCTGTGACGCAGAGATTGCGATGAGATGGTACGGCAGATGTGAAGTTGGCGCTGTCAGCCGTACGCGAGATGTCGTGCGACGCGACTACTGTTCGACAGCCTGGTAGGGAGTTATGCATGAACGCCTGAGGCGAGCTGTCGTTTCTTGGGCTTGCAAGCCAGTTCTCGTTGCAGCAGTCCAGTATGCGCAAAGTCAATATGTAGTCAACATTAAGCCTATCAAGATCCGTGGTCTCAGCCTACTTGCTGAAGCATCGAATTGCAGCTAAGTCCAAGCCACTGGGCGCTTGTGTCAGTGTTGCCAGCACCAAAGCGAAGTGCGCTCTCCTCCATCTTCCTGTCCCCTAATTGCGCTATTCTCGTCATGCGTAACACAACAGCGAACAACGCACATCCCGGTCCGGCCACGCGGCAGCCAGCTGCAGAGTGTCGTGTCTGTGTTGCGGGTTCTCTGCCTGCGGAGGCTGCTGCGAAGGTGTTATTGATGGCTTGTGGGCAGGTCTGCAGTCAGGCTTGCAGATGTGTACGACGCCGGATGTCAACGTCGTTTCATGTCGCCGATGAGATTGCCTCTTGTGGACAGAACGCTGAATTAGAGCGAGAGGCGGTGAAAATCAAGACATAGAGGGTATGTGGTGCATAAATATGAAGATGAGAACGTAGGCAGGTAGGATCTGATCTGATCTGAGCGAGCAGGTAGCACATATGGTACACACCAATTTCAATCGTAATGTGGATATGTTGAGCGGCCAAAACCGTACCGTGCAATCGCATGAAGCTTTTCGCTGAACAGATATTGAACGCCATATGCCTGCAACCGGCATGTCGTAGCCTAATCTTCGCCTGCAAATGACTCACGAGCCTGCGCAAAGAAGATGTGTGCCGTCGTGCTGCCGACGTTTTTGATGCTGTAGGTGTTGCCTGCGAAAACGTCAGCCTCAATTCCAAGGAAACGCATATACTCGACACTCACCCCTTGGAACCTGCCATATTCCACCCTTGTGCACCGTAAATTCATTCTCATGCACCTTAACCTCAACAGCGCCAGACTGCACGTTGAAGACCATGTGCATTCTGCGCGAGTTCTTGGAGCGCTTCATCTGATCAGCGCGCAGTTCAATCATGCCCCAGTTGAAGAAGCCCGCTGGGCCGCTGCCGCCTATCCTCGCGTACTGGAAGGAGCCATCGCCAACAGGCTCTGGCTTGATGCCCTTGTCAGACCAGGCGACAACGCCTTCGACGAGGCCGGGCGATGTGAATTCGTTGGCGGGATCGAAGTCTTTGTAGTTCCCGACGAAGAAACCATCGTCTTCTTCCCAGGGGTCGAGTTCGACTTCTTCCTCTTCCACGACTGCTAGGCCCTTCTTCTTGCCCTTCTTGTAGTATGTGGAGGCTCTTTGTATCGGCTCGGGTGATGGTGCCTTGACGATGGTCTGCATGCTGCCGTCGTGGTTGTAGTTGATCCTGTCGTTCTTCCAGAAATCGATGGGTGCAACGCGGTGTCTTCCCGTCCGCCCAACGCGAGCAATGGCCTCGGGCTCCATCTCGCGGAAGATAGAGAGGTGACGCCCTCGACCGTATCGTGATCCTACTGACGTCGTTGACATCTGCTCGATATCGGCCTTGCTAAGAGGGTTACCATATGCGTCCACTGGCCGCCCAGCGTCATCCTTTGCAACTGCGCCTCCGTTCTTCGCGTTCTCCTTGCCCTTGGGCGCTGGCTTCTCTTTTGGCTTAGCAGCTGGTCTCCCTGGCTTCTTGAAGACTGGCTCAGACTTCGTTTTCGCTGCATCCTTTGCAGCCGCTTTCTTCGTTGTCTTGGCTGGAGCTGCTGGCTCAACCTCAGCATCCTTCTGAGCTTTTGGCGGCCGCCCACGACGCTTTGGTGCTACTGGCGCCTCCCCTACGACCACAGAAGCCTCAGCAACGGACTCGTCGGCAGCTGACGGCTCGAGAACGCTAGGCTCTTGTTCGGTGATATCAGACACGCGCTTCGAGCGACGAGCGGGAGCAGCCGGGGCAGGCGCAGCCTTCTTGCCCTTCTTCAATGGCTCTGGTGCCTGGGCCGCACCGGCTGGCCCACGTTTTCGTGTCTTCGTTGGCTTCGGGCTTTCCTCCACGACCGCTGCCTGGTCGCTCTTGCGCTTTCTGCCCTTCTTCGCTGGCTCTTTCTCAGGTTCTGGCGCAATTTCCTCTTCCTCAACTTGGGTATCCTCCTGCGTCTCTCCTTCCAAGAAGGACTCGACTGCGTCGGCGCCCGTGACTGTATCATCTCCAATCTGCCCAACAAAGCTTTGTTCGACCTCGGTGATGGTTGGGAGCTCTTCATCCTCGTCATTATTTGCAGTGATCTGCTCCTGCAGTTCGCTCTCTTCCATAATGGCACTGTGCGGGCGGCTCGGCGAGCGCTCCAAAGTGTAGATATCGTTGCGCTTTCCACGGCGCTGTCCTGAGCCGCTCAGCGCGGGTGTCTCTTGCAGGCTCTCATCCTCCTCCTCTTCGAAATCTAGCCTTCTGACTACAGCCGGATGTGAGGTCGCGCGAATGGGGCTCGACAGGCCGATTGAGCTGCCGCGGGGCGCCATAGACGACTGGCGGCGCGGCGAAGAGCCAAGGGCAGTTTTTATAGGCGATCGCGATTTCGGTGGAGGGAGTCGAGTGCGATCGTTGCGCAAGATTGCAGTAGACGTGGTGATGGCTGGTATGGAGCCTGCAAGGTGATATGTCAGCCAGTTCCAGTCGTGGCCACTAGAACATGCGCGCGAGTCTATTCGCACTGGCCCACATACTCTCTTGTATGTCCATTGACTCTGATCCTGTCATTTCACTTCCTCGCTTCGGTGGTGATTTCGCAGGCGATGAGAAGATGCCAGAGATAGCTTCAATACCATGTTCGTCGCGCGCTCGCTCTTCGAGAGTAATACCGGTCTTTCTGCGCAAGTCGTTAGTCGCGCGCACATGTGTTGGCAGTGTTTGTTTATTTACCTTCCCTGTACACCAAGATTGAAGAACGCATTCTCGCGGTTGTCGCGCTTCCTTTGCGGCGCCATATTGGTAAATACAGGCAGAAGGGATCAGGCGCGCCTTGGTGCTCTGCGTGACGCGTGTAGGTGTTGTGGGGTCGAGGGTGTTGGCCGTTTGTTTGGATGCGCGCGGGAGGGATGAAAGCAGACTAGTGTGCCAAGCCATCATGGACAACTTTCGAGCCTTTAAGTCGACGCAACAAATGTCATACATCACCAGGACCAATCGTCACGCGACCGTGGATCAAGTCACAGCAGAAGAGGGCACAGAAATTGTTGGGACATCCCATAGGAATGTATGTAGCAAGGTCTATTTACTATTCAGCAGATGAATCCTCGAACTCCAGCAATCGCTAGAGACTCAGACACACCGACTGGACAGCAGCAACCTCCTTTCTCATAGTCGTATTCGTTCGCGGGACCATCACTACTCCCATTCCTTGCTGTCTGTCGAAGAATCCGCTCTCCTCTCCACCCACATTGTATCCACCGAATGCAAAATCTTCCTGAATCAAGACTTTTCCGTAACCAACCTTCTTGAAGTTCGGTCAAATGCGAAAAAGAGCCAAGTCCAATCATGCCGGGCGATGATATGCTTTTCGTGTAAGCGTCGAAAAACGGCAGCCAGCCGCAGAATGAGAAAATGTACAGAGAAGGAAATCGTAATCGTGTCGATGACTCGTGAATCATGGCGGTGGAATCTCTAACAATCGAACATGCCAGCCGCATCGCAGGTGTCGCGATCGGCTGCATCAAAGCTCACTCCAGATCAGGGTAATCGACGAAGCTCAGTCGAGGCGCTTAGTTGGGGCAGGCGGACTGAACGTGGCCGGGCTGCTTGCAGCGGTAGCAGACGCGCTCAGAGGAGGTCTCCTGGGGGCAGTCGCGGGACAGGTGACCAACCTCACCGCAGTTGTAGCACTTCTGGCCCTGGGTGCAGTCACGGCTCATGTGGCCGAAACCGCCACAGGAGTAGCAGGTGGTCTGGCGAGCACCACCGTATCCGCCCTGGCCGCCCTGGCCACCCTGGCCGCCGAAGCCACCACGCTGGCCGCCGTAACCGCCACCGTAGGAGCCGCCGCCCTGGGAGCAGTTGCGGGCAATGTGGCCCTGCTGGCCGCACTTGTAGCACTCCTGGCCGCCGGCGCGACCTCCGGGAGCACCACCAGCCTGGGTGCACTCACGGCTGATGTGGCCGGTACCACCGCAGCGGTAGCAGGTCTTCTCGGCCTGGGGAGAGGTGCACTCGCGGCTAACGTGGCCCTTCTCGCCGCAGTTGTAGCAGGTTGGGGTACCCTTGGTAGGGCATTCGGCAGCACGGTGAGAGTTATCGCCGCCTGAAGATATGTTAGCCTTTGTTCTTTGACGCTACAGAAAGTATGATCGAGTGTGGATCGAATGGTAAGTATCGGGAGTGGAAGATCTCAGCTTGAGCAAGTCAGAGCTTGCTGCTACCCCACATTGGCGAGTCGAGCTTGCTTCGTACAATTTGCTGCGAAGGTTTGCTAACACATTTGCGAGTTGGCAGATCTTCCGTGGGGCGAATTTGTGCATTCGAAGGCGACAGTCGGGTTTTCTTACAGTTGTAGCAGCCACGGCCACCGGCAGCAGGAGCAGGAGCTTGGTAATCCATTGTTTGTGTGGGTAAAACCTGAGGAATGTTAGGAAACTGAGCCAAGAATTCCATTTCTGCGCTTCTAGTACGCAGTCGGCCAAACTCACTGTTAAGTCTTGTAGTAAGAGAACGTTCGAAGAGAAGAAATCTGAGATATCTGGTTCGAAGTGGAGAGTTCGTGAGAGAGCGAGGGGCAGCAGGCAAGCAGAGAAAATATCGCCCGCAGCGGCAGGTGTGCGGCTAGTGAACTAGGCTGGAAGGCGCTAGCCCCGCCGTTTGGCTTGAACCAGGCTCCTGACCGCAGAGGCAAGAACATCAACGTGAGAGAAGCTGCGAAGATCGAAAGACGCGCGCAAGGTCGCGGACAAACTTGAGCCTATATACTGCTACAGCTGTAAACTTGGTTTGACGCCATTGGCTAGCCTACACCTTGCTGTCCATCGATGCCCATTGAGTACTCTCGCTTGACAGCCTCGCAGATCGCGGACTACCGAGCAAGCTAACCACTCTCGAGGAACGTGGAACCGAACCGTTTCTGCTGCACGTGGTGTCTGACTTCATTGCAAGGTATCTGAAGCCGACAGGCCGAGGGCTTTCTGCAAGATGACATCTGAGGAATAAGCACCTGAGCACTGAGAAATGCCTTCATGCGGCCTTTCATTGGGATGGATCAGTAATGTGTTAACGAAAAGGACAGATCTACAGATCGCGGTCGCTCGGTGGTGCCAGAGTAGTTGAAAGTTCGCAGGTGTTGCTTCGAGGGGTCATCAGAACCCTTGGGACGCATATTCCCTCGAGGCGCGTCAACAACGTGTGGCAGACCGAAATGTCAAAAACTTGCATGCTTAGGGGGATGCCAACAGAGCGCTTATTCCTCATATTTATGTGTTTTGTGATCATATTTCGATATTGTTGTTTGAGCATGGTGGGCGTTGCTTCAAGTCTCTGTCTAAGCTTCGGTGAGCATTGCCAACCGCCACCACGCTCCTAAAGGAACTTAATTTGACCGGCCTTCGTTCTGAGCATGATCTGCGTGTTCCTGTTGCCAAGACCAAAAAAAGGACCACATGCACAGCTCCTGCCGCCGGTTTGATGTGGTGATACTCAATCACCCTCTGAAACACCTTCCGCTGGTCCAAAAGAGATGTCTGTGGGCTCAAAATAACCGCAAAAATATGGACTCGCGGGGAATCGAACCCCGGACCACTCCCAGTCAGGATTTCGAAATCTTATTAACTGCGGGATGCAGCTGCGAGACGTTCTAGATGCTAAGGGAGTATTATACCACTAAACCACGAGCCCTGTTCATCTCTGGAGAAACACTAATCAAATGTTAATATAGTGTAATTGATCTTGTCCGTTGCTGGGATATCGGTCAGTGAATGATGGCGACGTTCAGGGGTGTAGATTTTGCGCACTAGGTTTCATGGCCGGATTCGCCGAAGATCCCCCATCCCGGGAGGCTGTTATGGCTCGGGAACATTATCCATTGCATCTCCAAGCGATTTCGGCTGCTTGCAACGATTTTGTTCGCCCGTGAGACAGACTCCATTTTTGGGAACATGCTTCTCGCGACCAACGCTTGGCATCGCAGGCAATATGTCTCACAGCAAGCAGCATGACTTCCGCGGTCGAATAGAAGAGCTTGTATTTCAACGTAGCAGAGTGGAATGCTAACATACCCTTCAGCTCTCTATGGCAAGGTAGAACGAAGTCTTCGCCGCACATTCTGATGCCGAGGCCATCCGATGGGATAAGTATATCGAGAAGACACCGCAGTGTTGAGTGTAGCGTGGCGAAAAATCCATCGACTTACAAAGCTCTAGTCGACGAAGAACGGGAGCCGCCAACTCTTCCCCTGCTCACAGATTGCATGTAAACACCTGAGCATCTTTGCAAACTTTACATCTCACTCTTACACCCTCGACAAGAAACTCGCATGTCGTTGATCTGAATACAGAACCTGGACGATTTAGGACAGGATATCAATCTATTCCTAGAAGCTCTCTATGGTACTTTTGTGGATACTATCTTACAACAGCCGGGGAACGCTAACGAACGCAAGAATGGTATGGGGACGCGGGTATTGAACAGATAAAACAAGAAGGAAAGCCGACCAGGCTTGAACATAAGAAACGGGGGTATCGTCATCAACATAGCAGCCCTTTCCTGACAACATCCTTCTAGAACGCCGTCACTGACTGCTTCCTCGGCAGCATGAGGTACTTCTCATCCTTGGGCAGCGGTGTTGGTGGTAGGTCTGAGTACGCGTTATACGCCTGGACAGAGTCCTTCCTCTCGCGCTTGGGTGAATATACGGCCGAGGTTAGGGTGATCTGAGGTGTGTAGGAGGTTGCAGGTAAAGTATCGAACGTCTGTTCAGGCTTGTACGTGGTCGAAGGGAGCGTGTCGAACGGAGTAGCAGGTGATGCTTTGTAAGTCGTAGAAGGGAGAGTATCGAAGGAAGAAGCAAGCGGAGTCTTATAGGTTGTCGAAGGAAGAGTAAGATATGTTGTGGAAGGGAGGGTTTCATAAGTCGTAGCAGGGAGTGTGTCGAAGCTGCCAGCCGCTTGCAGCGCACTTGGCGTCGGCAGCGCATCGTACGGTGCGTCCGGCGAGGAGTAGATGTAGCTCTCATCAATTGCAGCGTCTATGTCTGCCAACAAGTCCTCGTTGGAAATGGGGGTCTTGGGTCCAGGAGACCTTTGGCCGAAGACAAGATCGAAAGAAATTGGGCGTACTTCGGGAATAGTCGGTGGGCTAATGATGTGACTCGACATGGGCAAAAGCTCATCATCCGAATCGTCGTCTGATGGCTCCTCGTCCACCATTGTCTCGTAGATTACAGACACGACCCGATTCGAAGCAGGATCCGACCTGCTGCCGGGGTAGAGGGAGATGGGCCGGTTGAAACTCGAGGACAAGCCGCCATCATACGTAGTCGCGGGCAACAGAAATAAGCTCTGTTCAGGCACTGAAGCTGCTTTCGGACTCAGTAGTGAATGCGAAGAGGACGGGCGGTCTGACTGTGCAGGCAAGCTCGACACTGATGCGCTACGCTCAGTAATTGAAGAAGACTGCGAAAGACCGGGTGTGAGGATGGGACTGGCGCTCTGGCTTCGCGAATGTGTTGCGAAACGAGGCGAAGGCTGTGGTTTGTATGCGGGGGGTCCGAATTTGTCGAAATGGTAGTCTGGTGGTGGCGCGATGAAGATGTCGCCATGGCCCATTCGGTCCCGAGGCGCAACGTTTCGCAGTGCCTGCAGTCGCTCATTTGCAGCATTCGACTCCAGTATATGCGCGTGTTCGACAAGCTTATCAACAAGCTGTGAATGCGAGTCTTTGAAGGTTCTCTTGACGAAGCCCATAAGTAGCTTCGAGCATGTCATCTTAACCTCCTCGCGGATATACAGCCCTGAACGAGGGACCTTAAGACCCGGTTCAGGCTGCTCTTTTGGCTCTCCAGGTAATGATCCGCCTATGCTCCATTTGCCTCGGATGTCAAGTCCAAGCGGCGCGTAGACGTGGGTTTCAAGACAATCAGGAAAGTCGTGGAATACCGCATGATATGACACTGAGCCTGTCGCCAACCCTCCAGGCAAATATGAGACCTTGTCTGCATGCGATTAGCGAATGAAATAGAATGTAACCTGTCAGTAATGCGTACCTTTGATTGTGTACCATGTTGCATAGTATTCTGAGGTTGGCGCATAGGCCGGTGGCTTGCACTTGTAGCGCTCGACCACGAGCGGGTTCAGGTCGATCATCGCAAGATGATCTTTGTACATATCGAGCACACTCTTGCGAGTGATCCCCGCCGGTAGCGGCGTGATCGTTGTGAATACCACAGTCTTTGGCATGCTGATATGTGTCGTGTAGAATGTACCGATTGTGCTGCGCGGGGCCAGAGGATCAGCGTGTCAGTAGTGACGGCGGACTACGGAAATAGTGTGCGACCGCAATTGAGGAAGGCAAGAGGGGTTGTTTGTACAACATCGTGAGGAAACCAAAGCATTTTGTTTCGTAGACTAAAGTCTGGCCACAGGTGGTATCACATCGTATCAGCAAGTGTACTAGACCTACTCATGGCCAAACGCCCCCTCGCGGCCCCTGCGCACCGTTCGTGGATTTTGGGAACGGTTTTACCCCGCCAAGCGGCATGCCAATTTTCGCGAATGTTTCTCTCGACGTTCGGAGAAGTTTGGGCTACTGATAAGCTTCCTACATCCTGTGTTCTCGACAGACGGACTGCTCTAGCCCGACACTTCGTGGTGAGTCAAACGAGCGACATGCGAGGCTCTTACCAACTGAGCCTCAAGACAGCAATGACAGCGCGCGAGCAGCTCGTACGAAGTCTGAAGTGCGAGTGCGATTGTGGCGTGTGGATATTGTGGGAGGGTTCATGTGTTGCAGAAGTGGAGATCAAACAGGATCCAACGTGACGGCCGCGGGTTCGGTTTCAGACGCTATTTCCAGCACTAACCAAAGCAAGCAACCACGATGATCGATTCCAAAAGAAATGTGCAGACTGCAGAGTCAATCGAAGACCAGGTCTGAGAGCCCGTAGGTCCACTCAAGAACGAGCTTCCATTGCTTTTTGGTGTCATTTCGATCACAATTTTGGAAGTCAAAATGGATGACATACCCCGAACGGCGACCCCCGCAACGAGAACCGTTTCAGCAGCCTCATGACTCTGCTACGTTTCACGAAAGCTTCACAAGACATTAAACAGCATGATAAGGCAGCGATTTCTGCCTCACTTTGATTACGAAGCCTGAGGATTTCAACTGAAGGATCCCCAAATTTCCAGGCCTTCGTTTGATTGCCAGCGAGACCAAGATTATACATAAGGTAATTCCTGCGATCTTTGTCTCAACCACCGATGCGGAGCTCGAGACGACATGTACCTCTGATAAGCCAGGATCACAAAAGATGACAATGCGTTGTATTGATATCGCAATCAGGCACGTCGTCAGTACCGCGTATATCTCAATAGCACTGATGAAGAGCTACGTTGGCTAATTGACAGCACCTGGTTCCGAACGCACTTGGCAAAGTGCGATGAACGTCACAACACAGAGCGACGCTACACTGTGGAGCAGATCGAGACGACACGAATGGGTCACGTTGGATGTTAAATGAATTACTACACAATGTGTACGAAAATGTGAAGTGTTTACCAATGTCAAAACCTGAATTGAACGCCTCGATCATACCTGATGATCGCTTTGTTTCCATTGCGCATGTCTCATTCCTCATTATATCCACCCTTTCCCACCATTTCCCCTCAAACACCCTGATGCATAGCAACGTCCGGCCTCTGCACAGCCGGCATCCTCCTCTTCTCCCCCTTCACAGCCAAAAAGCAGCCATACGCAAATGCACCAGCACTCACCGCCCAGCTCAAGCCCCCAAACACCGTCCCCGCCCTCGCAACATCACAGACCTGCCCAAAGCAAATCCTGCCACTCAGAAACACACTCAACGCCACGAAGCCCGCAAACCAGAACAACATACTCAGCGCATCGAGCGCCACGAGACCCCACCGGAAGCCCGCCGAGGATAGGAGGTGCGAGAATTTGACGGGTATGAGGAGGATGGGGACCAGGGAGGTGAGTAACCAGATGGCGGCGAAGAGGAGGAAGGATATCTGTGCGGGCGAGGATTGGCGCCAGTGCGATGTCCACCAAGAAGAGACTGTTGGGGTTAGTATGGCGTGCTAGTGTATATTTTGATGGGGAGAGGCGGACCGTAGGCCATGAGGCCGAGGACAATGATGGCAAGGACTGCTTGCGCGCCGCGCACGGGGTGCATGGGGTTGATGTTGGGCATTGTGGTGGTGGGATGCTGTGGGGATTGCTGCAGTCTTTGGTTGTATCTTGCGATGCTGAGCCTGAGGAGAGACTGTAGATCTCAGGAACAATGATGGAGGGTCAAAACAGCGAAGTCAAAAAGTACGGAAATCGGAGCGAAAGGGAAGAAACAAGGCGTCGAGAGCGCCTCAGTACATTTTTACCATTTCGCGTGTTCTAAATTTGCCCATCTCGAGTTTCGCACCAGCAATGCAATCTTCGGGAACTTGGGAGTCCAGGTCAAAACTCTATGCAATGGGCTTGTGAGTGGCCGGCTACGATTGATGTTTCTGAGCTGCTTGGACTCAGCTGACGAGTGCTGCACCACGGCTGCTCGTCTCCATGTTTCAGGTAAGGCTGAACCCCTGGTCGCGCATGAAGCGTGTCAGGTCTGTCAGTACTGCAATGATTGAGTCGCGACGACGATGGATGACGAGCCGAACGCCGATCAAACGCAAGAACGTGGTGCAGGCAGCCGAAATGTTTGCCGATCACCTGCTTGCATGTCCTCACTGCAAACGCCGCTTTACCGGACTGCGCCGGACCTTCAAAACTGCACCAAAAGACTTGCGCCAGCAAGCTCCTGTCCGTCAAATCCGATACCGTGGACCCTCACAGCCACTTCACGTCCTGTCAGTACCTCCACAAGCGAAGCAGGGATTATCTGTTCTGCCGCATATGCTCGTCCCAAGCTCAGGTCATCGACCTCGACGACGAAGTGTGAGAAGGCGCCAGTGATCTCGCTATATGGCATCCCCTGAATAGGCTCGTTGGAGGTGTGACTCCAGCAAAGTCTCACGTGCTGCATGTCTCCTTCCCCGCGAGCTTCCTTCCGGATGCCAAAGAGGGCGTGATGCGGTGGGACGTCTGGTGAGGAGTTGCGAGACGAGACGTCCGCAAAATAGCCTCCCCTATAAGTAAAACTTCGGGAAGGAATGGGATATGACGCCATAGGTTGGATGCAGATGTAGTCGACTTCGGCAAGTCTTCTGTCATTTGTCGCGTGCGACCAGAACCCAAGTTCCTCCAAACGCAGGTTCGCAGGTATGTACTGGGCATCGATCTTGAGTTCGACATCGAGAAGCTGGTCGACAACTGGGTAGTTGTATCTCGTGAGACCGTATATCTTGTGCGAGTAGCCGACAGGGTAGCCAGTGCGGCGCGCTTCTTCATCCGTAGCTCGACAGGAGGCCTTGAGGTAGAAGTTCACGCCTTGTGGCACCTTTGAGACATCTCGATAGGAGATGCGCAGTCGCAGCGACCCATCTATAGGCATGTCGAGCCTGAATAGCGGTATGCCCCAACTGTGAACTGTAGGCGCTAAGTCCTTCTTTGGAACCGATGGAGGTAAGTTGCTGCTTTCGATTACAAGCTGCGATCGACCTGCGACTCTTTCGATTTTGTGTCGTAGTGGGCTGACCATACCTATCGATTCGGACCTCAACGGCAGGATTGACTGCGAGCCGAGTTGCGCGTGCAAGGGTGCTCCGCCATATAGGATGTCTTCTTCTTCGTCGCTGTGCGAGCCGAGAGCCTTGCTGAAATCCGTGAAGAAGAACGTCTCGGAGCCAGCCTTGTATTCCTTCGCAAAGCTGGTGATGGGTGCTGCCTTGTTCGGCTGATGCCGCTTGCTGCAGTTACCACATGAACAGTCGATGTTGTCCGGGAGATTGTCCCCATCCCAAACAGTTGCCTCCATGTCCCTTCCATGACCAGGAAAATGCTCGAACGTCCAGGCAGGTGCGAAAATCCCAGCCGAGAGTCCTAGCTCCGCAAGCTTTGCCACTGCCACGCCGGTGTTTGTACCGCCACCTCCATACTCAGGATAGGTGACTCGCGGATGGGCGAGCTTAGTCGTGTTTTGTGCCCAGACATCGATCCCAAAGTAGATATGATGTGGCGGCAGACCAGCTTGTAGGGCCTGATGCAATGAAGCTGCAGCGTCGTCTTCTTTCCAAGAGTAGTTTGTCAGGACACTGCCACAAGCCTTCACGAATGGCAGGTTTCGTTCATTGAGAGCGTTCTGGTAGGATACCTTGTTCGATGTTGTAAGCGCATCGTACCTATCATAAGGTCAGAAAAGCAATGAGTATAACGTGTGAAGCCCACCAAATGAGCTGTTTCCTGTTCCCAAGTTCCAGTCTGAGTTGGCGGAGAAAGGCCGTCAGGAGGTTCGCATCCCAGTCGGCACTTGGGAACGACTTCTCAATATTCACCAGCCAGCCGTCAAACCCATAGTGCTCTGCGATTCTGGCGAGCTTTGTAGCTAGTGGGAATGACAGACCATCATCGCCGTGTTGCAACAACTTCTCTGAGCCTGGCGTTTGCGGCTCGATAAGTAGCGTACCTAGGGCCTTCACCCCATTGCGATGCAGTGTATTTGTCCAGGTAGGTGGCGGAATGCATACAAGCTTGTGGGAGAAATATATCAGAGTATTTACGTATTGCAGATACTCACATGCATACTTCTTTTCGTCCAAGCCAACGCTCGATGCGCCTTCATGATCGTGATAGTTGCCTGCATAGTCGTGGCACAGTAGGACCTGGGCCTTATTCGGATCTTGATCTCTCTTGCAAGACCGGGGCAATAAAGGCGTATTGGCTCGCTGCAGAGGGTCGGAGTCCGCGTCAGTCCACGATTCTAACTGTACGAAGGTGTCAAAGTACGTAAAACCCTTCAGCCGATCAAGGGCACGTTGCTTTCGACGCTCTTCTGGTGTTGGGCCGGTATCTGGTAAAGGGAATAGGTGACGATAGCCATCACGTATAGGACGTAGAATGTCTTTCCAGCCTAGTATGTACGCCATGTTCCAGAGGCCTGAGGTTGCGGTTGAGGGCTTCTAAAGTCCGCGGGGGTGTCTGGCAGCGCCAACCTGTCAAAGCCCGTGTGTCGCGCACAGAAACCGGGTGAGTGAATGAACATCAGAGCCGCATTCGCATTAATCGTCTATGTATCACAGAGGTATTCGCGACCTTCCTAGCCTGGCGCTGCGGCAAGTGACGTCTGTCTCCCGCGACGCGCCTTCCTCTTGGCGTTGACAGGGATCAGCTCCCCAATCCATGCCTTGCAGAAGCCCCAAAGTTAACGTGTTCATTTTATTCGACGTCGCGCGAACGCTCAATCCTCAACGACGCTCCAGTAGCTACACTGCACCACACTTCGTAATACAGCCAAGGGCGCGTCTTCACGATGAACCTCTTCAGGCTGTTAGGTGAGTGGGAGCTGACCTTCTCGAGCTCGCGCATGCTAATACCGTGGCGTAGGGGACTTGTCCCATCTCCTGTCAATCCTCATTCTTTTGCACAAGATGAAGACCTCCAGTGTACGTTGGATCTGACTGAGAGCCAAACTGCGCTAGGGCTGACAGTCCGACAGAGCGCGGCCGGTATCTCGTTCAAGTCGCAGTTCCTGTACCTGATTGTTTACCTTACTCGATACATCGACCTACTCTGGACCTTCTACGACCCCCACGCGCTGTACAACACCATCTTCAAGATCGTCTTCATCAGCACGTCCGCGTATACCGTATACCTCATGCTCAACGATTTCAAGCCGACGCACGACCCGAATCTCGACACATTCAAGGTGCAATACCTGTTAGCATTCAGCACAGTACTAGCCGTGCTGTTCCCGTACAAGTACACATTGACGGAGGTGAGTTAGAGCTTGGAGCGAGCTACGAGAGGAAGCTGACAAGGTGCGCAGATCATGTGGGCGTTCTCCATCTGGCTCGAGTCGGTCGCGATCCTGCCCCAGCTCTTTATGCTGCAAAGGACGGGTGAGGCAGAGACAATCACAACGCACTACCTGTTCGCGCTCGGCGCTTACCGCGCTCTTTACATCCCCAATTGGATCTACAGGTACTTCTTCGAGGTGCCGCGCTTCTACGACCCGATCGCAGTCATCGCTGGTATCGTCCAGACCATCCTGTACTCAGACTTCTTTTACATCTACTACACAAAGTCAGTCTCTCCAGTATCCAGCTCGCAAAGCAATGCTGACAAACGCCAGGGTCATCCAAGGGAAGAAGTTCAACCTCCCTGTTTAAATGCTCCGCAAAAGTTGGCCAATACCCAAAGTTTCGATTCGAACGCCGACGAGGGATGTTCGCACCAACTCTGCATAAACGTGATAATGGCGGATCGGCGTTCTGGAATGAGGCGCTCTTGGTCTGGATTCAGAAGGATGGCATGACCCTGGGCAGCTGTTGTATGAATTGCACGAATAGAGCTGTATGAAAGATATGCACAGGGCGTTCAGGATTGGCAAAGCTCCGATGTAGCTTCGTAGCATTACCTAACATTTCATTGCGAATTCACGTAGGGCTATCACTCTGTCAGAATCCGTAGAAAATGCAGCGTTGCGCGTTGACGAACCAGTGGCGCATTACCCAAAGGAAGTCTGCAGTGGCGCGCCGCACGTGTCAGCCTCAACGATTGCGCCTGCCAGGCGATAGTGAGACAACATTATCGCACGTCACTCGCCTTCCCCACGTTTTCTTTATTGCACCGTAGCCCTTGTACTAATATATGTTCACTCGCTGTTTCACTTCTGAGCTGTGCACTCACCCGTCCAAATCTTAATCGTGGCTGTGATTGTCCTCTCAACACTCACTGTCAGCGCATTGCGGCACACGACAGCACAATGTTCTGCCTTCGCAGCTGGATACCCGTGCTGTTCTTCCTGTGAGTTGAAAATGACCGCTTTGCAAAGCCTTCATACTGATCACTTCAGACTTCGAACAAATGCGTCGCCCGTCTACCTAGTCCTGTTCATCTCGGCGACATACTTCCTCAACCGACCCTGCGTCTACTGCTCGTTACTCCTCTTCATCCTCGTCGTCGCGCTATTCGACTTCCATACGCCATGGTTCGACCCGCCGCTCCCCGACACAGCCGGCCTTGCGCTGAATGAAACAACACCGCTGCTGGAGACAGCTAGCGTGTTCGCGCAGGCAGCTGCAAACACGGCGCAAGAGGTCGTCAAGGGGGTCGTCGACGGAGTACGGGGGAAAGCAAGCACGGGCGCAATGAACGAGTGGGTCAAGGGGCTATTGGGCAAAAAGGAGTGGAAGATACAGTGTCTGGATGTCTTGATCCGGATCTAGGGGTGCCGGACCCAGACGAGGAATGGCGACGTAGGTCACCGCCTGAAGCTCTTGCGGAGACTGTGGTGGTGGTACACGCTGTGATGCCACTGCATTGTTGCATGGAAGGCGCTTGGTTTCGTGGCATTTATATGGCGTCAAGCTGTTCAGCTCTACATACTACAGGCCGCAGCATAGCATGACCCTCCAGCGCAGCAATCTACGGAGCTCACGGTGTACACTCGGAGTTGAATAGCTTGTTCGTTCGTGATACCAGATGCTCAAGAGGTTATGCTGAACAGTTA
Organism: Didymella pomorum; assembly: GCA_022225945.1. NCBI lineage: Eukaryota > Fungi > Ascomycota > Dothideomycetes > Pleosporales > Didymellaceae > Didymella > Didymella pomorum. Next base: position 168,351 of record JAKJXN010000016.1, on the reverse strand, counting down.
CCGCCCAGCACCGTCACATTCCGTTCGGTGTACTCCAGGATGGTATCGCTAATTTCTTGCAGAATTCTTCAATATCCGCAAGCAATATTTTTTTCTCCCATTACTCGTATTCTCATCTCGTTACCTGATGCCTTCCAGAAGAGCCCCGCGCTAGGTTGTGAGCAGAATGTCCGAGGCCCCCGCAGCGCGTACCACTGCGCGTTGAGGGCAGCGACTGCATGAAATGTAGCCCTTCTAGAGGTGCAAACATGTTGTGAGGTGTAGAAGACGTGGAAGTCTCGGGCTCTGCGGTATCATCCTGCCATATCCAAATCCATTGCTATATACGAACATGGACATTCTGTGAACAGAGCGGCTGCCGCGACGCGCGAAGCACCACCTTCCCGAGCGAGCGGTGACATGCAGCATCATCTCTTCCCCACCTGCTCCGCCGCATTCACTCCGTTCGCTCCTTCCCTCTTTAAAGCTGGCGTCTCTTATACACGTCTCGAGACTTAGCTCTCGCCCACATCTCTGGACTAAGCTTCTGCCCAGGCCAGTTCGATCCGTTCCTACATCCTGCCGCACTGCAGCCGCTGCTAAGCGTTTCTCGATCTCAACTACCAGAGCTACAGAGCTTCGTTCCACCCCACCTGAGCAGCCCAAACAGAGGCCAAGACTTGCAGTTGCGCGACCAGCTGCATTGAGTATCCAGAAACGATTCTGCCAGAGTGAAGTCACCAGTAGCTTTACAGACATGGCTTCAGATCGCGACATTCTCCCCTCGTGGTAGGTTAGACTGCACATCTAAGCGCAACGAAGCTAACAAGAGCTCCTCCAGGGCCAAACCCTCCCACTATGCCATCTCTCTCTACGATATCGAGTTCGGCGGCAAGTTCAGCTACAAGGGCACTGTCAGCATCAACACCAAGATCACCAAGGACGATGGCTTCTCCGAGCTGGTGCTCAATGCCCATCAGCTCAAAGTCCACAGTGCCGAGCTGAAGGCCGGCGATGCGACCAAGTCAACGAAGGACATCTCCTATGACGAGAAGCGCCAGCGCGTCACACTCGACTTTGGCGAGAAAATCAACCACTCAGGCGAAGCGACTCTGGAGATCAAGTTCGAAGGCACAATCAACAACGTATGACAGGACAGGGATAGAGATGGCCAGATAAATTGCTGACAGCAGTGCAGATTATGGCGGGTTTCTACCGCTCCAAGTACACTCCCAAGGGCGAAGTCCCTGCTTCCGTAGCGAAGGATGATGAGTTCCACTACATGTTCAGCACCCAGTTCGAGGCGTGCGACGCCCGCCGAGCTTTCCCCTGCTTCGACGAGCCCAATCTGAAGGCCACCTTCGACGTCGAGATTGAGGTCCCAAAGGACCAAGTCGCCCTCAGCAACATGCCGGAGAAGGAGACGAAGGACAGCAAGCGCGATGGCTTCCACACTGTTGTCTTTGAGACCACTCCCATCATGTCTACATACCTGTTGGCCTGGGCCATCGGTGATTTCGAGTACGTCGAGGCTTTCACGGAGCGCAAGTACAATGGCAAGAACATCCCTGTTAGGGTCTACACCACCCGAGGATTGAAGAAGCAGGGAGAATTTGCGTTGGACAACTGCCACAAGATCGTCGACTACTTCTCCGAGGTCTTCCAGGTCGACTACCCGCTGCCCAAGGTTGACCTCCTCGCTGTTCACGAATTCGTGAGTGTCCACTTCTGGTGTACGTGTATTTGTGCTGATTAATCAGCCAATTATACGTACCCTTGACTCCTCTATTATGAACCTTGAACTGACCGGGAATGCTAGTCTCACGGCGCTATGGAGAACTGGGGTCTTATCACCTACCGGTCAGTGCTGAAGCTGGGGTTGTGAATCGACTAAATGCTAACATCGCATCAGCACAACCGCACTGCTGTTCGATCCCGAGACTTCAGCAGACAGCTACCGCAACAGGGTCGCCTACGTTGTGGCTCACGAGCTTGCCCATCAGTGGTTCGGCAACCTGGTCACAATGGACTGGTGGAGCGAACTGTGGCTCAACGAGGGCTTCGCTACTTGGGTTGGATGGTTTGCCATTGACTACTTGTACCCTGGTAAGTTTACATGCAAGCCAAGACGAAGCACGACTGACATGAAGTAGATTGGAATGTCTGGGGACAGTTCGTTGTACGTTCAAGAGCGCGAGGTACCTTTGCTCCAAGCTTGCTGACGTTCTGTGTAGACTGATTCCGTGCAACAAGCTTTCGCACTTGATGCGCTTCGCACCTCCCACCCCATCGAGGTCCCGGTCTACGATGGCCTTGAGGTCGATCAGATCTTCGATCACATCAGCTACCTGAAGGGCAGCTCTGTCATCCGCATGCTGAGCGCGCATCTTGGCGAGAAGGTGTTCCTTCAGGGTGTCGCTGACTATCTGAAGGCTCACCAGTACTCTAATGCCACAACTAACGATCTGTGGTCCGCGCTGAGCAAGGCATCTGGTCAAGATGTTACTAGCTTCATGGACTTCTGGGTCCGCAAGATCGGTTTCCCTGTTGTTACCGTAGCCGAGGAGCCTGGTCAGATTGGCATTCGCCAGCAGCGTTTCTTGCTGGCTGGTGATGTCAAGCCTGAGGAAGATTCGACAGTGTGGTGGATTCCCTTGGGTCTCCACGCCGGTTCATCTCCATCGACAGCATCCGTCCACGAGACCGGTGCATTGACTCAGAAGGAGGAGACCATTCGCAGTGTCGACACTGGATTCTACCAGCTTAACAAGAACCTCACCGGATTCTATAGGACCAACTACCCACCAGAGCGTCTTGTCAAGCTTGGTGAGTCTCGCCACGAGCTCTCAGTGCAAGACAAGATTGGCATCATTGGCGATGCTTATGCCAACTCGATCGCTGGCTTTGGTTCCACCGCTGGTCTGCTTGCACTCGTTGAGAAGTTCCAGGACGAGTCGGATTACCTGGTTTGGTCGCAGATTCTCACCAACATCGGTAACGTACGCAGCGTTCTCTCTGGCAGTGATGTCAGTGAAGCCCTGAGGAAGTACCACCTCAAGCTCATCACGCCTGCAGTCGAGAAGGTCGGCTGGGAATTCAAAGATGGCGAGGGCTTCCTCACTGGTCAGCTTCGCGCCTCGCTCATCCTGTCTGCCGGTCTGGTCGGTCATAAGGCGACTGTCGATGAGGCGCTGAAACGCTTCGAGACCTACACTTCTGGATCTGATAAGTCGGCCATCCATCCCTCGTTGCGCCGTGCTATATTTGGCATCGCTGTCAAGAACGGTGGCGAGTCCGCTTACAAGGCCGTCCAGAAGGAGTACCTCTCGACGACCTCCATCGATGGTAAGGAGATCTGTTTGGTGTCCATGGGGAGAGTCCAGACACCCGAGCTTGCCCAAGACTACCTGAAGTTCATTTTCTCGGACAAGGTCGCTACACAGGACAAGCACTCCGGTACCATTGCGCTAGCCAACAACTCCAAGGTTCGTCCTGAGGTATGGAAGTACGTCCGCGACAACTGGGATCAGACTGTCCACCCTGCTCTGTCTGGCAACCTTGTTGTGCTCGAGCGCTTCTTGCGCTTCGGTTTGAACAAGTTCGCTGATGACAAGGTCGCGGATGACATTGCCGCCTTCTTCAAGAACAAGGATACTCGCGGTTATGACAAGGGTCTTGAGGTCATCGACGACACCATCAGAAGTTATGCGAAGTATGCTAAGAGAGAAGAGGCTGTCGTCAAGGAATGGCTGAAGGCCAACAACTACCTGTCGTGACTCGGACCGAGGCTGTAGATACTATATGTGGTCTGACTATTCAGCTTTCAGCCGTCTAGAAGCGCTCAAAATATAATAAAGCTAAACATCAGTTGGGGTATGTATGTGGGCGAGCAGCTTAAGTCATTACAGGCGACGACCGATACTCTCTTATTCAATGGCCGCAGCACGTTATCGGAAGAGTCAAGCCGAAACAAGAACTTTGCGCTCAAGATCAAGCCTCTCAAGCATCACGAATATCACGACACCAGAGCGAACTGCTGGGTTTGCAAGGACCCGCATTTCGTGCAGGACTACCTTCCAATCTTGGCGTAGCATTACCATAAGAGTGGGAACTTTTACCCAGAGCGTACAAGCTCCCGCTTCTTTGCTTGCGAAATCGCAACCCTGCGATGTCGACATCGACAGAAAGATGGACCGTTTTGTATGTCGGAGGCAAGAGTTTTGCATCCCTCATCTTGGCAAGGTGGAATGTAACAATCGCGTGCAACCATGCTGCCATTTGTTGGAGGCATAAAGATCGCAATGCTCGCTATGCATTTGCGAGACACTTCTCGGGGCTCCTCTTCATCGACCATTCATTGAGGGCTCATAGTTGCAATGGCGACACACGATTCCGCCAAGGCACCTTCGATCGAGGATGTCTCCCTCCCGGTCTCCAACTCACCATCCATTGACGACTCCAAGCGCAAATGGTACCGCAGCACTCTCTTCAACGCCTTCGTCATTGGAGGCGTAGGCTTTCTCGCACCCGGTCTATGGAACGCAATGAACGATCTAGGAGCCGGAGGAGCACTCGATCCGTACCTCGTCAACGCCGCCAACGCTCTCGTCTTCGGCATCATGGGCTTCTTCTGTCTCTTCGGCGGCCCAATCGCAAATCGCATCGGCTTCGCCAACACGCTCTTCCTTGGTGCAGTCGGCTATCCGATCTATTCAGCAGGCCTGTACACCAACAACCGCTACGGTAATGTATGGCTTGTTCTCTTCGGCGCCGTGTGCTGCGGCGTCAGCGCAGGCTTATTCTGGGTCAGCGAGGGCGCTGTCGCTCTTGGCTACCCTGAGCCCGGCAAGAGAGGCAAGTACATGAACATCTGGCTGTGGTTCCGCACGGGCGGACCTTTGGTCGGTGGGGCCATCGTGCTCGCGCTCAACAACAACGCCGCGGCCAAGAAGAAGGGAAAGGTGGGCTACCAAGTCTACCTCGTCTTCATCGCACTGCAGTGCATCGCGTGCCCCCTCGCACTAGCGCTCTCCCCACCGAGCAAAGTCCAGCGCTCCGACGGCTCCAAAGTCGTTATCCAGCGCGAGACGAGCTTTAAGAACGAGTTCAAGGCGCTGTGGCGCGTGAGCAAGCGCAAAGATGTCTTGCTCCTCTTGCCCATCTTCTATGCCGCGTACTTCAACCAGTACAGCTCCAACTTCAAGGCGTACTACTTCGGCGTGCGGGCTCGCGCGCTCATGGGCTTCGTGAGCAACTTTGGCACCCTGCTCTCCTCGCAACTCATCTCCCAGTTCCTCGACTACAAAAAATTCACTGTCAAGAAGCGCATCACCTACGGCTTCTTCTACGTCATCTTCCTGCACGTCGTCGCGTGGGTGTACGGCTGGATCATCCAGGAGAAATATACACGCTCGAATCCCGTCTTTGACTGGGAAGACTCCGGCTTCGTGGAGGCGTTCTTCGTCATCATCCTCTGGGACTTCGCACGCCAGGCGCTGCAGAATTGGCTCTATTATCTTCTTGCAACTAAGACGGATAATATCTCCGAGCTCACGCGTTTTGCAGGCGTGCTGAGGGGCCAGGAGAGTTTTGGGCAGGCGGTCGCGTTTGGACTTAATACGAGGAAGTGGAAGGGGGGAAGGGTGCCGCTGGGTGTCACCACCGTGCTGCTGGTGCTGAGTATTTGGCCTACGTGGCTCGTGGTAAGGGATCATGTTCCTGTCGAGGCGGCAGGTGTGCAGAAGGATGAGGTTGTTGCTGAGGATCTTGTTCTGCAGCAGCAGATTACGTTGGAGGAGAAGAGGAAATTCGCCGAGGGAGAGGCGGCGCTGGGACGGAACGTGTAGGAGGATTCTGACCGGTCAAACTAGCATATGTCAATCGACTACTGGCGGTGTGCCAATTGATCCCGAGTAGAACAAATTTTGAAACGTTGCATAGAACCCATTCACCCTCAAATAACACGGCTGACTCAGCTGATGCCGCCTTCGTTCCTGGATTTCGACCATCAGTGCTTTCGGTATAGCTTTACCCCGCAATACATGGTCGGTAATTCCCTCCGCTTACCACCCATTTGTTAATATCGCAACCTCAAAACTTGAAGACCTCTCACTTAAACAGCCGATTAACGGCGGAATACGTGCGCACCAGACGCGCAAGCGGCTTCAACTTGACCCAGATAGGCATTCTCGGCATCCCGAAAGAGATGCCGCTGATCCCTGATTCATGCCGCTTATCTGCAGGGTAGGCTTTGATGTGCACTCAGGCCAGAGTAAGCGGCTCGGTTCCGGTGCACATCGCAAGGTCGCTGCGGAGAGCTTTGTGTATTTGGAAGATATATAGAGGTCACAAGCGCCACTGCGACAGCCTCATACTCATCCGCATACTCTCAATATCAAGTACAAAGGAATATTGGTTGACTTTGAAAGGTTTGCTTGGTTCGTATTGAGCATCATGTCCAACACAGTCAAAGTAGCTGTCACCCAGCACGAACCTGTCTGGTTCGATCTCCAGGCCACAGTCGACAAGACATGTCGTCTGATCGAAGAAGCAGCCAGCAACGGAGCAAAACTCATCGCGTTCCCTGAGGTATGGATCACAGGATATCCGGCATGGATCTGGTTCGTCTCCATACCTCTATATCCAATGGTCAATACCGCCTCAATTCCCTAACATCAGATCCCAGGGCCCGCCCTCTCGACCCCCCTCTGGCAACAAAATACATCAAGAACTCACTTTCGTATGATTCGAAGGAGATGCATCAGATCTGCGCCGCAGCACGCATATCCAGCATCGCCGTCGTCCTCGGCTTCAGCGAAAATGACCATAATAGCCTCTACATCGCTCAATGCACCATCGCTGCCTCTGGTACCATCGTGATGAAGCGCCGCAAGTTCAAGCCCACTCACATGGAGCGCACGGTGTACGGCGACGCGGGCGGATCGAGTCTGAACAATGTCAGTGAGATTGAGGGCGTGGGCAGAGTCGGCGCGCTGAGCTGCTGGGAACATATGCAGCCGTTGCTTAAGTACCATACGATTAGTCTCAGAGAGGAGGTGCATGTTGCTGGGTGGCCACCGCTACATGCTCATACGGAGGATAACCAGGGGTTGTTTTCAATGTCGGCAGATGGTGAGTTTTGCTTCCTTTTTCCCGCTTCTCGGAAGAGTAGACCTGACACATGGCAGGCTGTGCATCACTCTCCCAAACCTACGCGATGGAATCCAGCACTTTCGTGCTACACTGCACGTCCGTCATGACATCCGCCGGAATCTCCGCGCACTCGACCGAAGGCACGTTTTTCGGCCAGTCAGGTGGTGGCCACAGCGCCATCTATGGCCCTGATGGGCGACATCTGACGAAGCCGATTCCAGCGGACCAGGAAGGATTCGTGTACGCGGATTTAGATATGGACACGTTGGTTGGACTGAGACATTTCGCTGATCCGGTCGGGCACTATAGCAGGCCGGAGCTGCTCTGGCTGGGTGTGGATACGAGGGAAAAGAAGCATGTGAGGGCGGAGGGCGAGAGTGTAGAGGGTGAGGTGAAGAAGCTGAGTGGCCTGAGTTTGGGGGAGGGTGGAAAGGTCAACGGCAGTGCTACGCCTCAGGGTGCGTACCAAGCTTGAATTCTTGGGCCAAATAAAGAAGGCGGCTGGCATGAATACGGCAATTAACTTGGAACCATCAAAAACCTCACAAATTCGCAAGTTGCTTGCATATAGCTCTGTCTAATTGAAGATTAAGTTAGGCCATCACGTGCGGTTCTTTGCAGCGCCTCATATCCGTGATGGCATTGTTGCATCCCATCGATTCTGATGCTGGATATCGTGGTCTTTGGTGATGGCTCAGGAGGGCATTCTCGAGAGAATCGAAGATCGTGGTGATGATGTCTCACTGTGGAGCAGTGACGAACTCTAAGCTGATCAATGCCACTTTCCCTCTTTGGACGATAGCGCAGGTCAAGCTAACACACCCGGTTGACAGCACGTCAACCATTGACTTCGCACTGCACAGTCTGCAGCTCCGTTTTCCCATCAAAAGTTCGCCTGAAGCCATCTCGCGCATCAGAGCATCTAATTTGTGTTTTTGTTTCGTTCCTTGAGCGGCCCAGGCCCACCCACACGCGAATTTTGGGTAGAGTAAAGTGAGTGAAATCGAGAGCTGCAGCGCGTCATTGCCTCAGCACGGCGCCTTTCACCTTGCACTGCTGACGCGCAAACAGATCGCCCAAGTCGCCTTCACCATGGCTGATCTGCAAGAGCTACTTCAGCGGCTCAACGGCGGCGGCGCTTCTGGTGGCAATCACCAGCAGCTTCCCTCCAGCCAACAACAGCACCCTCACTACCAGCAACCCTCCGTCTCTTCGCCTATCTTCTCGCCCGCACCGAGCGGACCCGCACCGCACCATCCCTCGCACATCCTGTCGCCTAACATGTCGTCTGCCAACACGCCCGCGCCCGAATACGGCGCCGGCTCTGTGTCCCAGCAGACGCCACAGCAGCAGTCGGCCAACCTGCTGAACCTGCTGCGCTTCAACCAGCCAGGGCTGGGTCAGCGCAGTGTCTCGCACCAGCCTCCACCGCAGCAGCCACCCGTAGCCCCAGCTCACGGCCGCACTGTCTCAGCCTCCGACTTTGTCGCTGGCTTCATGGGCAACAGGTCAGGCTCGCAGGGCTCTGTCCCCGCGGCGCCATCTGGTCTGCAGTCTCCGCCAGTACCTGCGGCATCAGAGAATCCTCAGGACCTGCTTCTACGTCTGCTGAACCACCCCAAGCCTTCGCAGTCACCTGCTCGCTCATCGCACGCCTCTGCTGCCGCCTTCTCTCCGCCAGTTCTCTCCCACATGCCTGAGACGGCTGTGGACGAGCTTGCGCAGGATCTGGCCGATGCGGTATTGGAGAGTGGCGCTGAGCCATTAGACAACGCTGCAGCGCACCTCTTCGGCAACGATGGTCCAGCCATTGCTTCTCGCGCACCCGAGCCAGCCTCGCTCGCGCCCAAGTTCACCTACGTCAATCCCTTCGACCAGCTTGCCGCTGCTAGCCCTCGCAACCGCACGCCCGTTGCCGAAGCTCCTCGCGCTCCACCGAAGATGCAAATCCTCCAACCCAAGCACGTCCTCCAAGCTGCTGCCGCTGATGAAGCGCCCTCCCACCCACACGAAAGCGTGGCTGAGGCTGTGAGCGATCTGGGCGAGCAGGTCAACCAGCAGATTGAGGAGGCGCTGGCCGACGCTGAGGGCAAGTCCACGGCCCAGATCGAGCAAGAGCTTAACAATGTCACCGCTGAGGAAGTCAAGGAGATCGAGGAGACTATTGTCGATATCGCCACTGAGATCACAAAGGAGCTTGAGGAGGAGAGCAACAAGCGGGAGCTCGAGCAGGCTGTGCCCAAGCCTCTGGCCGCTGCCTTGCAACAGGTCGCTGCTGAGGTGGCTGACATTGATGTTGTCGAGAACTGGGAGACTGCTGAGGCCGAGGAGAGTCTCGCAAAGGGTGAGGACCAGACGGTAACAGTCTACCGATTCCCAATGCGCGCATTCGCCTCCATCACGGTCAAGGACATGCCTCCTCGGCGTCTTTTCTTCCAGCCTGAACTGTTCATGGATATCGCCAGGATCAAGAAGGACTTTGACCAGATCGACCGCTCGCTCGTTTCCGCCAGCAAGAACTTCATCGTTTATACGCTCACCAAGAAGGGTGGATTCCGCATTATCCGCCAGGAGAACGGCAACTACCGCCAGGTTTTTGAGAACCACCAAGAGCGCATCTTCAACATCGCCATCTGCAACGCTGGAGACGACGCTCAGCAGTCTCTCGAGAGCATCTTGGGCATTGGTGTCAACGGTACTGTCTTCTGGACGTCCATTGATCCAGCTCGCGAAGACCAATTCGGCGAGAATCTCGACTCGCAGGGTCTTCTGCTCCCTCCCTCGCCCTCGCAGGACGACAACACCTCTGGTGGCCAATTGAAGACGCGCGCCAAGCCGTCTTCGCGTCACCCCGAATTCTTTGCTGTCGGCCGTGGCAAGTCTATCCACATTGTCTTCCCTCGCGTCGCTGCCAGCTACGTTCGCCAGAAGTCCCGCATCTGCCACACCGAGAAGTATCTGAAGGAGCGCTCGCTCAAGATTCTTACCGGTAAGGCCGGCAAAGACTTCACCTTCAGTGAGGACGACACTGTCATCGTCTCTCTCGACAAGGCCGGGCGTATGCGCTTCTGGGACATTCGCACACTTACCGACCCCGAGCTCGGTATCCCAGGCAGCGCGCCCAAGAACGTGGAGGTCTCTGACACTTTGCTTGAGTTCCATACGACAACACCAAACGCGAAGTCTTGGCCTACTTCAGTCTTCTTCTTTGACAAGGATAAGCCGTATACTAAGGGTATTGCGCTGCGATATGTCATGGTTGGCATGAAGCAGAACCACTCGTTCCAGCTTTGGGATCTTGGTCTCGGTAAGGCCGTGCAAGAGATCAACCTTCCTCACGGCAACGAGTCCGATGCCATTTGCAGCGTCTCGTTCCACCCCAAGACTGGCATCATGGCCGTTGCTCACCCCACACGCAACTCGATCTTCTTCGTGCACGTTTCGTGCCCTAGGTACAACTTGCCTCTTCTAAGCCAGGCCGAGTACATCTCTCGCTTGGCAAATAAGGGAGCGTTGCCTCCAGTGAACGCGACGGCCATCATGACTAGTATTACTGAGTACTCGTTCGCGTCAAAGGGTCAGATTCGGAGCCTCCACATGCTCAATGAGCCTGCCGGTCCTGTTGATGCTGACGATGTGGACAACGCTGCTTTGTTTGAGCTGTACGTCATGCACTCGAAGGGTGTCTGCGTCCTGCGCATCCGCCGTAGTGATCTCGGATGGAAGAAGGAGATTGGTGAGCCCCTCGCCCCGAAGGACGCGGAAGAGGAGGGTGTCATCTCCATATCCCAGCTCAAGCCCCCAGCTCCTATCACCACCACTGGTGATGAGTCTTCTACCGCTGGCGACGCTCCTACAGCTCCGAGGTCCGTGTCTGACCGCTCTGTCCGTGAGAGCACAAAGAAGGAGAACAGCACTGCCTCCAGACAATCAATGACGCCTGAGGCTGCGATGCGCGCCTCTACTCTTGCTAAGGTCGAAAGTAAGCAGGATGCTGCTCGTGCTGCCATCATTAATGGTGGTGTCGCAGAGAAGTCGGAAAAGAAGAAGAAGAAGCGTACTGCCGCCGAAACCGCCTCCCAAGCTTCGACGTCTACACGTGCTACTCCTTCGTCGTACGCACAGATCGCCCAGGCACCGCTACAAGCCAAGTCGCCTGCTCCCGAACCGGTGCCGACCCCTGCTGCCGCAGCCGCACCTGCACAGACTGCCGAGCCATCAACCGCAAAGGCCTCCGATGCCGAGATCCCTGATTGGGCCAAGCAGCTCATGGGCAAATACATGCAGCAGTCTGCTCCTGCACCCGTCGCAGCCGCTGCGCCAGCCGAGCTTGATGAGAAGAAGCTCGAGCAACTCCTCTCATCTGAGATTACCAAGGGCTTCTCCCGCGAGCTGGACGTCATGTATAAGCGTTTCGACGAGGACAAGCGTGTCATGAACGCCGCCAATGGAGCCAAGCAGGAGGCTATTCTCCGTCTGGTCTCCAGCACTTTGACCGAGAATGTCGAGGGCGTCATCCGTAAGATGGTTGACGAGAACATCCGTAATGTTCTGTTGCCTGAAGTCCTTGCAAAGACTTCTTCTACTCTCGAGCAGAGCATTGGCAGCAATCTGAAGACTGCTCTTGGTCCACAGCTGTCGAAGGAGATCCCGGATGCCGTCTCTCGTGCGCTGAAGGCTCCTCAGCTCTTCCAGAACCTGTCTGACCAGGTCGCCAAGAAGGTCTCGAGTGGCTTCGAGCCTGTCGTTGTTGCTTCTGTCGGATCTGTCGTCAATCCCGCCATTGCCAAGCTCACAAACACAATCGAGCAGCAGATTGGCGAGCAGCTCCGTCAATCTCAAGTCCAGCGACGTGAGGACGCGGCCAAGATTACTCAGCTCACTGACACTGTGCACACCTGCTTGGAGACTATCCAGTCGATGGTCGCTACTCAGACCGAACTGCAGGCTCAGATTTCCAAGCTGCAGCAGTCCATCGCCCAACCACCGTCCCGTGCACCTTCTCAGGCTCCGACACCTAGGAGGCAAGTGGCGCCTCCTAAGCAGAAGACTCCCGAGGAGCTGGAGATCGAGTCGATCACCAGGCTTCTGACAGAGGGCAATTATGAGCAGGGAACCATGCAGTGGCTCCAGTCGCCTCGCACCGACCAGCTCTTCGACGCCATCTTCGTTCGCTGCAACCCTGCCTACCTTGCGCAAGTCAGCCCCTTACTCGTCTTGTCCACTGGCGCAGTCGTGTCAGAGCCACTCGACCGTAACCTCGAACAGCGCCTGGCCTGGCTCGATGCTGTTGTGCAGAGCGTCAATCCTCAGGTAAGTCAAACCTCTACGTCGATACGGAACTTCATACTAACGAACTACAGGACAATGAGATCCGTGACATCGTCCCCAAGATCATGGAGGTGATGATTCAACGCCTGACTACCAAGTACATCGAGCTCAACGAGACGACACCCGGCACACCTCTCCTTCGCCGTATCTCGGCTCTTGTCAGCCGCTGCAACGACATGACTCGTGCTACTCGCGGTTGAGAGACTGCGTCACGACATAATCTGCGTCGACCAAGGTGCGATCTTGCGCTGGAATGCCTCGATCCCGCCTAGTCTTCGCTGTTCACTGTCTGGCATGATCTTACCACCCGCGTGTGCGTACGAGCGACCTATGGTTCATTTCACACGGCGTACGGAGTTTGCGTTCCCTCAGACGATCACTAGCGAGCGCATGGTCATGTACAGGTAGATAGCATTAGTAGGCATCGGTCCATCATCTGCATTTACACGTTTGGGATGTCGGCGTCAAGGGATTGTGGTGCTGGAACGCCCATGTTCTTTATGGCGTTAACATTCGACTTGTGGCATTTGAGCGAGGATGGTAAGATGGTTTTGCAGGTGCATCTGAACAGCGATCTCTATCCAGCTCCCGGGAGAAAGGTTGGCACGTACATGGTATGATTGAGCGACCTAGCATAATGATTAGTATCTGCTTTACACAACATCTGCCACTTGTGCCTATCTTGACACTCTTTTTCCTAGACGACGAGGATTACGCAGCAACGTCTTACAGATGGTTTACAAGCTAATAGACCTGCATCGAGAAACTAGTTTTGATTGCTACTACTAAAGAACACGTGCACAGTACCACGTTGTGTTTCTAAGACGAGTCTTACTCTGTTAACGAAGATAATGTGGAAGGCAACGATAAAGCTGACCTCGGTGTGGGGCCTCTGACCGTGTGGGGCGGGCGCGTCGCGTGAAGCACGCGTCTTCCTCCACTACGCCAACACCTATTGATCAAACAGCACAACATACATTGCACAAACAAACAAAATGGCGGACACAATAGAAGATGTGGAGATGGAGACACAAGATGTCGAGCAGGAGACCCCGCCAGACAACGTCTTCATCGCACCTTCAATCTATAAAGACGATGTCCTTGCCGGCAAATCGTATTCCCACTTCTCGCCCATACCGCAGCAGATCGCTGACGACATGACCACCGAGTGCGTCTTGGGTGTCGACGAAGCTGGACGAGGTCCTGTATTAGGTAGGAATCTGTAGATATAATCATCTCCTGCAAAGCTCACCACGATAGGTCCCATGGTGTACGCGCTCTTTTACCTTCCGCTCCCAATCCACCACTCCCTCCTCGCCGAGACGCATCACTTCGACGACTCGAAAGTCCTCACACCCGAAGTCCGCTCAAACCTCATGCGCACCCTCTGCACGCCCGGCACCGACCTCCACGCCGCCGGCGGATGGGCAACCCGCTCGCTCTCTGCCCAGGACATCTCCGCACACATGCTCTCGCCAAACCAATACAACCTCAACGCACAAGCAATGGACGCCACAATCGACCTGATCAAGGGCGTTCTGGCGCGCGGCGTGAATGTCAAGGAGATCTACATCGACACCATCGGCAAGCCCGAAGTCTACCAGAAGAAGCTCGAGCGCATCTGGCCCACAATATCGATCACTGTGGCGAAGAAAGCAGATAGCCTGTACCCTGTTGTCAGCGCTGCGTCGGTTTGCGCCAAGGTCACGAGAGATGCCGCGCTCGATGTATGCTATGAGCTGTACCACACGCCCGAGGAAGCCGCTACCCACGCAAAGAAAGAAGGAGAAGTCAAGATCGCGTGGGGCTCAGGGTATCCGAGTGATGCGCGCACCAGCACGTGGTTGAAGGCAAACATGGACCCTGTGTTTGGGTGGGGAAACGAGTGTCGATTCAGCTGGGGTACGGCGAAGGAATTGCTCGAGGGCAAGAAAGCGGATCTCAGCATCGACTGGCCGGTCGAGGATGACGGAGATGATATGCGCATGACAGACTTCTTCAGCGGGGGCGAGAAGAAGGGCGATGAGCTTGTGGAGTGGTTTGGTAAGAGGGTCACGGTTGAGATGGAGGCTTTCTGAGCGCGCGAACGGACGTCGAGTGTCCATTTGCATCGATGCAGTACGCTACGGTGGTGTCTGCGCAACCAGGAAATCAAACCATCGGCGGGAGAGGATCTTGTCGATCTCGGTGTTCATAAGAGCACTATTGGGGTCCTCGGGTTTCGGTCATGCTTACCTCGCGTAGCCAACCTTGGTCCCCGACACGTCCAACCCCGAAGCCACACCCAACTTCACATCGTGATCGACCAGAGCACCCGGACATCACCGCGCGCGGCAATCTGCGTTCCTGCAAAAGGAACGCGAGACTTTTTGAAGTCTCCGGCAATGCAGATCGGTGGGCCAGATCGGGAATGAAAGAGTCGCGGGTAATGTGGTAGAAGATAAGTAGACTTGCAGCGCGCGAATGCGAGGCTGTTTCATTGTTGCAGTTTGCCAGCGTTTGTGGCTTTTCTTGAAGCTTTGAGCCCTATCATTCACCTTCTCTTGCTGGATTTCGAGCGCTTGTACGACACTGGCGCCACGTCACTACCACTACCATTGCTATTGGAAACAAACAACATCGTTCGACAACACCTGGTAAAGCAAGTCTCACAAATAGGTCTACTATTCTTTACACTCCGAGTCACTTCCTCGCTGCACCTCATCCCTTTCCAATTCTTAAAGAACCTGAAAGATGCCGTTCTTCACGCCTCATACACCCAAAGCTACCAAACCTTACCCCCCCATCTTCGCCGGCCTAGACGACCCCTTCAATTTTCCCACCTCGAAAATGCGGTACAATTCACGCTCAACGTCCCCTTTACGCTCGGCGTCTCCTACGTCCACGACGGACTCAGGCTATGGCAGCATCGATGATGAGGCTCCACTGAGCCCTAAGGCTCAGGTGCGGCCCAGGGATAGGAGAAAGTTGCAGAAGGATGGCAGTGGTCACTGGAGGACATACAGATACGAATGGCAAAGCGAGGACAACGATACTGATGCAGAGAAGCAATCCATCCTGAGGGATGGCTTGGAGGGAAGGGTTGGCTGGAGGCCAGATCCTAGGCGCACGTTTACGGCGATTTGCGACGACCGACCGAACCGGGAGAAGTGGTACTCCACTCGGGTTCACATCAGAGCGCTCGAGCAGAAAGAAAGGTGTGAGGGCTTGACGGAGTTGCAGAGGAGTATGGCGCCTGTTCTCCGACGCTCGTGTGTCTCGCTCTCGCCGTCGCTTACGAAGGATAAGAGCGCCAGACCGGAGTGGAAGAGGAAGGAGAGTACGCTCTTGCACCCGTCGCCGCCTCACCCGCACTCCGCTCTGCATGTCAAACACCTCAATGAGCGCGTCGATGAGAAAGAAGGAAGAGGAAGAGCAAGGAAGCTATCCACGCTTCTTCACCCTTCGCCCTCAATCTCTCCCAACTCATCAAGTGACGGCTCGGTAAAGCGAGGTACGCTCGAGCTCCGCAGCCCAAGGAACCGCTCACCCACACCCCTCGGCATTCCTACATCGAGCGAGAGACAGCCTGCGCCTACACCGTTGCGGATCCGCATTGGCTCTAGGAAGCTGAGTGGGAAGAGCGTGCTGCACAGCTGTTTCTCTGACGACGAGTCCGAGTGTGACAGCGAGCACGACGAAGAATGCAATAGTAGTACGGCCGATGATATCCGTGGTGGTGGAGGTGCGGGTGAAGACTTGGATGGGACTGGCGAAGTCGCCGTTGATCCGCAACTGCACGACGATGCGAGGTCGATATCATCAATGGAGAGTGCGATTGGCGAGAAGAGTGGTGTCATACTTGCACGCACGGCACTGGTTGCTAGGGCGCAGAAGGTCAAGGTACGGAGCCCTGGGTTGACGAAGAGCGTGCAAAGTAGCGAAACGTGAGGGTGTCGTTGGTGGACTTGGCAATTTGTCGATGGATGCGATGCTGATATCGGTGGCATTGGTGAAGATATCGATGTAGATGTTGTTGCAGATATTGTTCGATCTGCCGCAAGGCCATACTGCTATTCTACTACCCAACCTCCTCCACATGCTCCATCGTTTCAACCGTGCCAGTCTAATACTCGCTCAACCTCAGTCTCCTGCCCACGTTCCTCCGGACCACATCGCGGTCGACCGCAGGTTCAGCAGCCTGGTGCTGGCGGTTCGCGTTGAGCGCCTGGCGCAGCATGCCGGCGTCGAAGAATCCGTCTAAGAAAAGAAATCAGCCTGGAATACAGTGAAGAAAAAACAGGTGCGCGCGAGGAACGGGCGGGAAACGAGCGAAGGATGGAAACTCGGGGTCGAAGAAATGCTGATACTGGGCAAAACACATGCTGCGCATGGCTAGGTACGCATGGCTAGGGAATCATGAAGAGTAAAACATCTGCCTCTTGGGCGTGCTGGGAGCTCGCGGGGAACGTGTCTTGACCACAGACGTAGCAATCCGCGGGCTGCTCACAAACACCGCCGTCAACGGCTTGAAAGGGGGCGAATGCGGGGGCGTCGGGGGCAGCGATAAAGACAGGGAGGGTGTGCTAGGGACGCTCGACGTGTAATCCAGGTCAAGGGAAGGAGGAGAAGGAGGGCAAAGAGTCGCAGAAAGGGGAGCCCTACATCCACCAAGCCCATCATCTTCATCTTCATCTGCGACGCTTTCCGCCGGCGTCGCATTCTTTCCCGCCTCGAGCAGGATATTCCTGCCGCGGCTCTTGAGGCGGCCGGCAGTGGGCCGGGCCTCTGCTTCTCTTGCGCGGCTCGCTGTCTTATCTGCGCTGGTGCCGCGGCGCTTGATTTGCCTCAACAGCTTGCGGACTTCGAGGAAGTAGGATTCCAGGGCTTCGATGTAGCGGCTTGTTTGGCGGTGCTTAGAGGACGCGCAGATTGAGATCGAGCCGTCTTTGATGATGTACCCGATGCCGAAGCCGTCTGCTGATGTTGGGCCGAAGCCGAATTGTCGCAACGACGGGTTGCCGCAGTTGGATGTCGAGAGGATGGTGGTGTTGATCTTGTCCCAGCCACTGTCGGCGAAGAGAGCGGGCATCGAGTGCTGGACTGGTGCTGGGGGTGAGCTGGCTATGCTGCCGTTCTCCGACATGACGGAGTTGCGGTTGGGAGATGCGACGCCGTCAGGGCTGGAAGGGCGTGTCGAGTCCCAGCCGTCGCTGCTGGCTGCTTCTGCGCCGTCTTCGTCGATGGCACGCTGCCAAATACAGTAGAGGGCGTATAGGTGGCGATCAGGTCCTTGAGCTTTGGCGCAGACCTTGGTGTTCTCGGTGTGCTTTTGGCACGCCTTGCGAAGCGCATCGATCTTTTCTGCGGCTGGGTTCTCGCCCCAGAAGGTCTTCAAGAAGTCTACAGACTCTTCGGTGACCGACCTGATGGCCTCTGTTCGGCCGTGGTAGAACATCTTTGTCATAGCTGGCTCGTAGACACACTCAACTCTACCGTAGAGACCGTAGTAGGCAGCTTGGAATGCCATTTGCACAAAGGCATCGGGCGAGAATCCCATGGAGGTCATGAAGTTCTTACCATAGTGAGGGAACTCGAGAGTTGCAAATTCGTTCTGCTGAATGAGGTCGGCAAGACGAGTCTCAGCAAAGCGAAGCGCGGTGCTCAGCTCTGGGATCATATCCCACTCCAGCTTGTGAGGCGTAGTCTGAACGTCGCCAAAGCTATCCGGGTCTCGCTTCGCAGGATCAGGACTTTGGGTAGCCCACAGGCTCGGTGCACTGCCGTTGATTGTTCGGGCGAATCGCAGGATGGTGTCTGTGTATAAATCTGAGGCGAATCGTAGGACAGTGTGACCATCAACGCCAGTATGTTCGAAGTTGATACCGGCACTTCCGTTCTTGCACACAATGATCTGCAGCTTGTCGTACCAGCGGTTTGTGCAGGTGCCGATTTGTACGCCCTTCTCGACCTTGCTTGTTCCGCAAAGCATGTTCATGCATAGATCTGCGCCGCTCTGTGGCTCCGTGTAGTCGAGACACAGGATGAACAGTGCCGAGTCAACAATGTTCAGGCTGTCCGAGTTGTTCGAGCCCTCTTCCCTGTGCAACACGTCTCTAAGGCCAGACCAGATCTTGCGATTTTCGGTACTCAGAACACCTAACGCACTCCTTGCAGCTTCCTGGATGGGAACGTCTTGCGCATCTTCCACGATGGACTGTAGGTTCAGCGTGATGTCTTTCTCGGTCATGATGAGGTCGTTGTTATCGTCGAGAACATCGAACCAATAGAATTGGCCATGGCACATCACAACGATGTGCTTTGATGTGGGGTCTTGTCCAATCTGACACCCGTTCTCTGTAGGGATTCGCGCCGTTCCAAACAGCCTTGAGTACTGGTACATGCACAGAGGCTGGCCTCGAATCGTGTCCGGTGGCAGCTCTTCCAGCCGTACAGCTCGAACAAACGATAGCGCTGAGACGACTAGCGAGGCCGCACGAGTGACCTGATTATTACGAGCGGGCGTCGGATCATCTTCGAGAAGGAAGAAGGGGTTCAGGTTGAGGACAACGGGGTTGTCGAAGTTCAGGTATGAGTCGTACCCTGTCTGAGTGTCAGTGTCCTCCGTCCGTGAAGATGATGATACTAAGTATGAGACCCACAGAATTGTTCGATATAGTTTGCTTTCCCACTCGCATACTTCTTGAGCTTCTCTTGCAGCACAGCTCCGTCCGCCTTGAGGAAGTCCTCTACCGCATGCTGACTGTCGCTGTGCTCCTTGGCCGACTGCAGTGGCTTGAGAGCAGCCAAATACTTCTTGCATGAGGAGTCGAGTTCTGGGATGGGCAGCTTTGGGAGCTTGTCCTGAGAAGCAAATGTGATGCCTGGTTTCGAGTTTGGGTTTGTGGAGTTGGCTAAAGGCGCCTTTGCTTCCGCAGAGAAGGCTTGCTGTGACTCTTTTGCCGCCTCCATCGACCGTCCGGTGCCATTAGTGGTAGACATGGTGGCGGTTGCCAGGGATTCGTTGAGTGATGATGGTTTGGTAAAGGTGCGCGCTGCCATGGTGGTCCGTCAGTCAAGCGTGAAGGGGACAGATGGAGGTACAGATGTTGAGTAGCCGCAAGGCACTACGATAGAAGTAGTGACAGTCCTGAAGACAGTAGGCCGGCATGAGGACAGGAGCTATCCGCGAGAGGATCGACAGAGAGTGGGCGTGGGAGGTTCTTATAAAGAAATGGACGAAAGGGGATAAGCTGGGGTGTGTGGAGCCGCCTGACGACTAAACATGTGAACTCCACGGGCGGATTCCTCATTGCAGATAGGATGATCCAAGAGCTCATGTAGCCGGCCGCTGACACGGAAAATGACCCGCATGGTGGTGAATGACCCGACGAGCTAAGCCTACGAAACGCCCATGCAAGGAGATGCAACTTACTCGGTAGCGCCAGGCTCTAAATGAGCTGCAGATGATGAAAAGCACCGACAAGAAGCAGTATCCGAGGAGGAACTGTAGCTGTTGGGTTAATGTGGTCAGATGTGTCTACTTACTACTCCGATGTGGGTATTGTGACGCCTCCCAAAAACATGAACAGCGAGGTTAAACAGCCGGAAATGCAGTACTACGGCGGTAAAAGCTGATGCTTGCTGGACAATCTCGGCCAGGAGGATACGGAGCTCGCATAAGGCTGCCCCGAGGTGTTGGTGTGATTACCAGCAGGGTACACGGACGAGTGGAAGTGGTGTTTAAAGATGATGCAGCGTCACCAACGTGGGCCTGGGTTTCCGGCTAATGGCATCACGAATCTTGGGAAGCTAAGCAGCAGCAAGAGCAGCATCGCGGGGCTCTAGGCTTAGACAGCCAGCTGTGATTTCAGTTCTGCGTGCTTCCGTCGAGCTTCGCGTGGTCATGGCTCACGCGGGCAGTGCGACGCAAACGTCGTCACTGGGTTGTCTGGTGCAACAGGGATGCGCTGACTGGCTGCAGCGTACCGTAAGGTGAGCGCGCTGTCTGGGCAGTCTTGGGAGCTCAGTGTGGGGGAGCTTGAGCTCGAGCCTCTGCCGGGAAAACGGAAGGAACAGCGACGCGACTTTCCTGACGCGCCGCGCGAATCTGGTCGAGCAAAGACCGCGGCCGTTAGCAAGCGCAGTCCGCAGAGCCGCCCACATGACCACCGCCGCCCTGTCCACGGTCGTCGAAGCCCATGACGGACCTGCTCCAGGTGCTGCCTGACTTTGAGACGAGGCCCTTCACGCACCTGCTGCCCTCGCTCGACAAGGCCCTCATCACCACCAACGACCTGCTCACCCTCGACGCCCAGGATGTCGCCAGGCGCGCACAATTGCCGGCCGGCGA
This sequence comes from Didymella pomorum, assembly GCA_022225945.1. Lineage (NCBI taxonomy): Eukaryota > Fungi > Ascomycota > Dothideomycetes > Pleosporales > Didymellaceae > Didymella > Didymella pomorum. The sequence continues at coordinate 147,557 of JAKJXN010000016.1, read as the reverse complement.
GCTGAGGAAGCTGGCCGATGCCATAGTGCCTGCCTTGCACCAGCAGCTCGGCTTTGGCGGAGACAGTGCTGCTGACGATGCTTTCTCTGCCGCATTGGGCAATCCGGCAGACGCGTGGAAGAGCATAAGCACACTGGACGACGAGCTCGATGCGGCGCTGGGCGGCGGCATCCCGCCGGGCTACCTCGTCGAGGTGACTGGCGAGAGGTACGGAAGTCTGCTTCTCTTCCCACTATTTCAACTGACCGTGACAGTGGCGCTGGCAAGACGCAATTGCTGCTCACCCTGCTGCTCGCCGTGCAGCTGCCCGCACCGCTCGGCCTCGCAAAGACGGCAGTCTACATCTCCACCGAAGCCGTCCTCTCTACCACCCGTCTTGCGCAGTTGCTCTCGTCGCACCCGGCCCTCGACAGAGTGTCGCCGGACGAGCGACCGTCGCTCGCAAAGGTCCTGGCGATCCAGACCCCAGACCTCGAGTCACAAGAGCACATCCTCCGCTATCAGCTGCCCGTCGCCATCAAGAAGCACAACGTTGGCTTAGTCATTCTAGACTCCGTTGCCGCCAACTATCGCGCCGAGTTCGAGAAGAAAGGCGCAAGCAATGGCGCTGCCTCGATGGCCAAGCGCGGCACACAGCTCGTACAACTGGGCGCACTGCTACGAGAGCTAGCACGCACGGAAGGCATCGCAGTAGTCGTCGCGAACCAAGTCGCCGATCGCTTCACAAAGCCGCCATCAGCGCCGAACTCGAATACCGTCTCCCGCAACGCGTCTACCAACAGCCAAGGCACGCGCGACAACACGCCTCAGCCTTCGAACCCGGCGCAGTCCATGCCAGGCTCGCAGTTTGACGACAGTGTCCTTTTGTCTCCCGACCCACTAGCTCTCGACCACCAGCAGCGCTGGTTCACCGGCTGGGGCGACATTGCACATGAAGCACCACACTTTCTGAAGACGCCGTCGCTGGGACTGGTCTGGACGAACCAACTAGCATGCCGCATCGCTCTGATCAAGAAGCCTGTGTTCGCAAGCAGGGCGCCTCTGATTCACACCGTGAACGGCGAAGATCAATGGAGCGAGCAGGAAGAGACGCACATCTCCAAATGGCGACGCTGGGTCAAGATTGTATTCGCACCATGGACACCACCAACTGAGGGCAGAGGGCTGGAGTTCGAGATCACAAAGCAAGGCATAAGAGCCGTAGTCAAAGAATCGAAGAGATAAGAACGCAGCGACAAGATCGCCCACAAGAATGCGGTTTGAGTATTCACATTCATCCCTAAATAGTACGATTCATCTACATCCCCCCAACCCTCACGCTCTCCGTAATCGTCCGCGCAACCCCCATCCGAACACCTTCCTGCATCCAATTCGGCAGCGCCCGTATGAGTGCGCTTCGTCCCGCGGCAGAGGGCAGGAAGACTTGCGCGCCGCGGCAGCTGAAGATTTGCTTTACGACTGCGTCCGCGACGTCGGACGGTTCCATGACGACGGCGCCGCGCTTTTCCAGTTCTTGCGAGACGGGCGCGAGGAGAGGCGTGCGGACCCAGTTAGGGTGAATGCTGGTGGTCAGCACGTTGGGCGCGTTGTAGGACAGTCGCAACTCCTGGTTCAGGCCTGGAGTCATCAGTACACAGTGGTGAGCTAGATCAAAGCTTGTGGGGAAACGGTCTCTTCAGACATAAGTTCAATGGTAATTGTCAACGTACCTTCATGGAACGCCAGCACACTTGCTTTCGTCGCGCAATAATCCGCCATACCCGCCACGCTAACAAAACTCGCTCCACTGGCCACCGTAACAACATGCCCTTTATTCTGCGCAATCATATCCGGCAAGAACGCTTGCACCGTCGTCCAGTTACTCAGCACATTGACGTCGAAGATCTTCCTCAGATACTCATGACTCGTTGCGAGAATCGTGTGCGCACTCAGTATCCCCGCGTTGTTGACGAGGATGCTCGGGCTTCCAAGCTCCTTCTTGATCTTTTGAGCAGCAGAGGATACGGCGGAGGGATCCGTGATGTCGCAACGAGAGAAGCGGACATGCGCGTCTAAACACAGCGTCAGCGTCGCACCGTCGCGGACGTTCCAGGACTCAACCGTACAGCCCTGCAGCTCAGGCGGTAAGCTCTGGACGTCCAGGATTGCGACTGTGACGCCGCGGCTCACCAGCCGCTTTACAATCAGAGCACCGATGCCGCTACATCCACCAGTGACGACGGCGACTTCCTTGTCCCAGTGCCACTGCGCCGAGGAGGGGCGCAGGCGGTAGTTGTTGAGCGCGAGGTGGTTCAGGGTTTTGTTTGCGGATCTGAGGAGGCCGAGGGTGAGACACCATTTCAGCGCGCGGATGATAGTCGCATAGCGAGCCGGGTCGCGGAGGCCAGCGAAGCGATTCGTGAGTCTCGTGCGCAGGCCAGCAGGGCCTTTTGTCAAGATGTACAGAAGGGAGGCTGTGACGGCGGGGTTGAGTGCGAGGTGTGAGACGGAGAGAGATATGAGATTCGAGACGCGTTGGAGAGCGGCGGACATGGTGGCTACATGGAGAAGACGAGATTGTGTCTACGGGAGAGAAGGGCTGGTAGATAAGGCGGAGGAGCTATATTGTCCTTGATATACTAGCTTCAATAGCTTCTGCGGATCCGATACCTTCCAAGCAGTTGGCTTCGCGCCCCAGGCACTGTGATTCCATCTCTTACTCGCTGTCCACGTCAAGGAGGGGAAACGGACCTCGGCAGCGCGGTTCGTGATTGGGATGGGTGATTGAGCCATCTAAATAGATTTCCTTCTGCCTGGTGTGCTAGAAGCTTTAAATTCCTGGGATGTGTCTTGCGCTTTCTGCTGTGAGGCATCGTTGATGCTGACGAAGCTGTTGTCAGAACATGTTTGAGAGGTGTTGTGGGGTTGATGCTCAGGTGTGCTGCAGAAGCAAATCCGGGGAAGCACGCTAGCTGTACAGGGCAAGCATCAGTCTGACGAATTCGTCATCTTCGTGCGCAAGGAGGCATTGTATAAGTAGATTTTGACATTGACACTAGGAAATCATTCGTTCGATGCTAGATTCCAATCCGTGCCTCTGCACCAACACCTTGCTGAGCAGCCAGATGAACAGCCAAGACGCGCATGCTTCTATCCGTGATCCCTAGTTGTGGCAAAGAAAGACTATTCTGAAAGTCGCAAGACAAGTAAAAAGTATTGTTACACTCGTCGTCTGCCACGCGGCGCAAACATATCCATGTTAAGTCCGTGAAAACGCTCTCGAGATGGAATAGAATTAGTCAGTGATCCTCCAGCTCTCGAACCACTTGAGGTGCTTCCACTGGCTGCTGGGGCCGACCATGCCGAACGAGATCGCGCGGAACAGCCAGTACAGGCCGATGATGACTGCGTAAAGAACAGCGAAGATACCCCAGCGGAGTTGCTTGTTCATGTTCCTCGTTGTGAAGTCAAGGCAGAAACCCATGGTAAGGATTGCGAACCATAGCGCAGGGTAGTAGTGGTGGACATAGGTGACTCGACCCATGGCCATGAAGGGAAGGTAGTGCAGTACCCAACCAATGACGGGGTAGATGCCAGAGTAGTGGATTTGGTCAATCTCAGCCTGCTTGAGGTCATTGTAGCCGCGCTGCCAACGAACAAGATAGAATAGGACGATGAGACCGAAGATGCCAAGACTGGCTGTGCTACCCCAGTAGACGAAGGGGTTACCGAGAAGGAAGTACTTGACAATGTCATCGTTCCAGCCGCACATACGAAGACCCACATGGAGGATGGGCCACTGCCAGAAAGCAGACGCGAGGTCATCCTGCTTGTCTGGATCGGGGACGAGGGCGTTGTTGGAAGTCATCATGGCAACGTTGAGGTGAATGAAGTCCTGGAAGAACGGAGACTTGTAGTCGCCAGGGTTGCCAGGAGGCAGCTTCTCGTTGGTGTGGCTCTCGACGTTCCAGTGAGTGTAGACATCGCGAGGGTTGTTCTGCTTGACGCAGGTGGTCTCGATCTGCTTGAAACCCCACTGAGGCAGGTTCACATTGCCAGCGCGGAGGTAGCAACCAAGGTCCTTGTGCTTAAAGCGCAGAGCAGTTGTAAGAGTGCGGATCCTGGAGTAGTCCCTTGAAGCGGCGTCGCGAACAACTTCGACAACCCAGTGGTCCTTGGTGTCACCAACAGTAGTGTTGCCATAGCAGGAGACTTCGTAGTCGGCCTTGGTAACGGGAGCAGCGACGGTGTGCGAGTGGAGGTTGCGGCCAGTCTGAGCGTGGATGAGACGGATGACATCGCCATTGCCGGGGAAGCGGAGCTCCTCATCGGCCTCGTATGGAACCTCATGACGGTTGGGGTAGAAGAACCAGTCGTTGTTGGCATCCTTGTGGTGGTAGCATGTAATCTGCTGCTGTGTCGAGCCCTCAGGATAAGTCTGCACGTGGGAGTGAAGCAGACCTCCTCCGTAACCCATGTTCTTCAACGTGGCGCGCGAGCCGTATGCGATCTCGAGAGGGCTATTCTTTCCGACTTCGGTTCCGCGCAGGTTGGCCTGGAAGAGCGAGCTCATTTGTGCGTCACCAGGACCGCTATTCTCGAGAATCAAGAAGTGGAGGTAGAAGGAGAAGGTGTAGACGGCGAGGGGAATCAGGATGAGACCGAAGACGCGGAAGGCGACGTGGGTGACAAGCTCCATCTACATCGGTTAGTCATTTTCAAATTCACAGGTCTTGTATGTGAAACTTACCTTGGGCATCTTGAGATCGCCGAACTTGTTCCAGAGGTCCTCAATAGTGTACAAACCAACCAGAGCAGTAACAAAGAAACCGACCCACTTGACACTGCATACGCATCCGATAGAGACACCGGTCAGCATCAACCACAGACCCCACTCGGGAGAGAAGGGGTCGTGCTGCTGACGGTGAAACTTTGACCAACAGAAGACGGTGGTAAAGGTGAAGCAGAGAAGCATGGAGTCGAGAAGAATGAAGCGGCTGATGGTGGTGTACGAGTTCTCGCAGAGAACAGCCAGGGTAACAAACCAGACGGTGGGCCTGCGGAAATTCAATTCCTTCGCGGTGAAGTAGGCCAGAGGAACGCAGACGGCGCCAAATGCCGAGTTGAAGAGGCGCATGAAGGTGTAGTTCAGCTCCGGCGGGTACGTCTCACCGGACTTGAATTCGAACGACCCGTTGTAGCCTGCGAGGTAGCCAGAGAGACCGACGAGCATCTTGCCGAGGGGAGGGTGGACATCGAAGTAGAACTCGCGCTTGAGGTAGTGGGAACCGAACTTGCCGAAGCTGTTGCTAGTCAGTATGCGCCATGGTGTACATCGGTTTTGCTTACTGAGCTTCATCCCAGGTGACAATTGGCGAAAGACCAATCTTGTACATGCGCGTAAAGAAAGCGAGCGCCGTGAAGATGAGCGGGGCCCAGATGAACTCGTACTCGTCGATGAAGGCAAGAAGCTCAAATGGCTGGGAGTCGTCAGCTATGTTGTCCAACGTTGATCCTCGCTTGCAGCATGCGTACCTTCTCCTTCGACTTCTCCTTGATTTGCGTTGTGTTCACGGCTGGCGATGCTGTCTGGCCAGCTACATTTCTCCTCCGCAGCTCCTCCGCCTGCGCGTCGGCGCCTGTTGTGCGCGCTGTCGCCATATTGGTACAGAAAGCTCGAATGTACTCGCAGCTTGGATGATTGTGTCCGCGGTGGACAACGTCGAGAGAGGATGCGTGGCTGATTCGAGGGCAGCTGCGAGGGGTGCGTAGCGCGAGTTGCACTTGCTGCCAGGCGGATAAGGCTGTCTCACAAGCCTGCTCAACGTCTGCTGCGGAGAAACAACAGACCTAAGAAGTGAAAGGGAAGAAGAACTCCGAACGGATCGCAAGCATAGGAAATGCTCACGGTGAAGAGCAACGTCTGACGGCCCCTGCGGTGCGGTAGGGAGATCAATTGCTAGGTTCCCGAAATAGTTTCTATGGTTCGGGGGAGCTGTATTCGCCTAGCGCCTCTGTAGGGGGGAGCTTGCTGACACCTGGCCTCTGGCCTCACGTGAAGGCTGACGTACTCGTGTTCGTGTTCGATAATCCTGCAAGGGATGGGTGGAGATACTTGGAGTGAAGTTTGCTGAAAGGCGCGATACTTCACATCTGAGTTAAGTAAGTATGTAGGCTGCAACTGCCATCCATGTCAAAGGCCGGTAGATCATCCTAGTCAACGCCGAAATTATGAGATCAGAACAGCTTTTATTCTTTTATTGACAATCGCACCACCATCTCACACTCGCTCATACCGCTACAATGCTGAGGCTTTCCGGCCTCTTTCTCTAAAAAAAAAAAATGCTTCGCTCCTTCTATCACCCAAAACTTACATGTCGAGCAGCATGGCTCGTGGATATCAAATCGAGTCGCTTGCAACGAAGACCAGAGTATGCAGAATGTCCAGGAAATGCCAATCAGTGAGATGTTGCAAACGTCTAATCCTCGTCCTGGCCGACGCGCTTGTACTTGCCGCCGGCGCTGGCGTCGTCTCCCTTGCCTCTCTTGACCATGTTTGAAATCCAGCCGCCAACGCCATCCCCATTCTCGGACTTGGGAGGAGACCTGCCGTTCTCGAGGTCAGGCGGGTCGATGTCAAGGCCAGGGATGGCGACTTCGGCAGCGAGACGAGAACCGCCGCGCTCAGATGTACGGCCACGGCCGCTGCCGCTCATCAAAGACTCCACTTCAGCTTGTTGCTGCGGCGTGGCTGCGACTGTCGTGGCGTCTCCGAAGAGCGAATTCATGTCTTCAAGGCGAACGTTTGCAGTCTCAGGGTAAATGAAGTAGACTAAGATAAATCAATACACCATGGGCTGATGATAGAGAGTTTGACTTACCGACAACAAAACTGACAGCACAGAAGAATGCGTGGATGAGGTACAAGCGCCACTGAATAGCTTCCTGCAGGATAGGTGTCATTTCACCGACCAACCAATTGAATGCCCAGTTAGTCGCGGTACTCAGACTGGCGCCCTTCGCGCGAATGCTGAGAGGGAGAATCTCTGGCGGGTACAACCACGGAATAGGTCCCCATGAGTATCCAAATGCCGCGTTGTAGATCATCACAAAGATGACGACCATGTTCGGTGTCCAGCTCGCCTGCAGGAAGATGAAGTAAGAGATCGCAGAGAGCGATATGACCATCATCAACGCGCCGGAAAGCAGGATCTTTCGACGACCCAGAGTGTCTACGACGTACCATGGCGGAATCGTGGACAGCAGGTACGTTATCGCGTTGATGCCGGTCATGAGAATGGCTTGACGACCGTACCAGCCAGCTTCTTCGAAAACAAGCGGTGCATAGTATGAGATGACGTTGATGCCGTTGAGTTGCGCGAGGGCTTGAGCGGACATAGCGATGAAGACACGCTTGTAATAGCGCTTGAACATATCCGAGTACGAGCGTTCACCTTCTTGTCGCTGCAGTAGCACATTCATCTTGATCTCTCGGTACTCATCGCGTGCTTTGGGGTTGTGAATGTCACCCTTTCCATACAGGTTAGCAATGACTACGATACCCTCCTCATCGTGGTCGTTGTCCAAGAGCCATCTGCGCATTGTCAGTATGTTTCGAGCATCAGCTACAAACTACACACCTTGGCGATTCGCAGATGAGGAAACTGCCCAGAGCCAGAAGAGTACCCATGACACACTGCACGAACAACGGAATTCTCCAGGCATAGTCGTTCTTGATGTAGCTGCAGAAGTAGTCAACCCAGACACTGCATGCGTATCCAGCAATATTGCCGGTAAACTCGATGCAGCCCATCTTTCCACGGTTGTGGGGCGGTGAGATCTCAGACTGGTACACGGGTACTATTGTGGACAGTGTTCCCACACCGAGACCGGCGATGATTCTTCCCAGAAGCATCATGGGCATGCCATTGGCAAACGTCTGGAAAGCGCCACCAATGACGAAGATAATCGAGCCGTAAAGAATGGTCCTGCGGCGTCCGAGGATGTCTCCAATCTTGCCGACCATGAGAGATGAGATGAATGCACCGACTTCCAGGATAGCCACCATGCTACCCAGCTCGACGGCTGTGGGCTGGTTGAAGTAGTCCTTGAAGTATATACCGCTGTGTTTTTGGGTCAGACTGCTCGAGTGAGGAAGGGTGCGGGGCGGCGTACGTGATGATACCGGACATGACTCCCTGGTCATAACCGAAGAGAAACACGCCTAATGAGACGAATACACTGGTGAAGTAGCTGTTGTGTGTCAGTACTGTTAATGCTAGCAGCTGTGCAAGTCCGCGTACATGAGCTTCTTCCCGTGCAGCCCATGAATACGGGACGGTCCATCGTTGGGTGCCATGATTCGAGCGAGTATCTTCTCAGCCTTGGAGATGGTTCGTGGGCCCGGGTCTGGGATCTCAATGTCCTCGAGTCTGAGCTCGCGGTGACCCTTTTCGTTGAGGCTGTCCTGCGACGCGAAGCGAGCGTGCTTCTTGTGACGGCGCTGCGGAGGGAGCTGGCTCTCCAAGCGGATGGCGAGCGGATCTTCCTGGTCGGCAAGCTGGTCGACGAGGTCGCCGGTGTCACTCCAGAGCGAGAGGTCGTCGGAGTGCGAGGAAGGTGTATCGAAGGAGGACCGCGCGCTGTCCTTATCGTTGTCGAGCAGATAAGCGGAATCGCCTTCACGGGGGCGTGAGGACGAGCTCAGGTTGTGGAGAGGGATGTTCGCAGGTCTCCGACTGCTGCCCGCGTGAAAAGGAATGGTGAAGGTTGCAGGCTGAGGGAGCAGCCAACTCCAACGCTGTGGATCTGGAGAAGGGTCGAAAGGCGGTCGCGAGTGACGTGCAGGCCGAAGAGTGGGTCTAGGGCTTAAGCGGTCAAGGGCGGTCACATTGGACGGCAGTGGGACTGAAAAGAGCACGATACGGCACAAGTAGGCTTCGTGATCAGGAAAACGTGAGCTACCCTGTCAGCTTGAGCCCTGGGAGCGTTGCTGTTCCTGCTGGACTTGGCGCTCTTTTCCTACTCGGGCCGGGCTGCACAGGGGAGAGGCTGCTGTTGGCCAGGTTGTTGGAGCAGACGGGATGCATAATGATGTCGCTGCTGCAGGCTATCGCGGACATATCTGCTTTTAGAGGCGCAGAATTTCTTATCTCTGCGATTGCTCCAGGGTGCTTGTAGAGGCTGGTACGGCTGGCTGCTTCAAAGGCTGCGGTGTCCTCAGCGTCCACGGGGTATTGCAACTCCGCAGCTCCAGCATCACTTCCAGAACTCCATATCGATGTGGACTTCGACCAGCAGACGCGCTGATCGCTGTTACTAGCGGTCGACAGAGCTGCCTCAACACAGTTGCACGGCAAGAACACCGCGATACTGTAAATTCATTATTCCAACACCGATCGTCGAAACCTATCATAGCATAGAACATAGCAATCAACCATACACCAGGGACCCACGTGTGAGCGCCGCGTGTAAATCGCCGCGGGTGTGCGCCTCGAAACACCGCTGCCTCTCACGAGTGAAACACAGTGCAGCTGTTGCGCCTCAGCGACCAAGTTCAAGTGAGAGTCTTAGATAGCTGCGTTGACGACCTCCAAGACGTCTGTCGAATGCTTTTGCAGGGACAAGCGTGTGAAAGCACAATTCCTCAGTCGCTTCGGCAGGTCGCCAAAGATGGCTGGCGTGTTGGCTGGCGATCGTTGCTGCACAAACGCGAACGTCGTGCGTCCTGACGTGCGTCTACTAGACTATCGACAGGAACGCTCCTGGAGTGAGGGGTTGGTGCTGGACACGAAGCTGTTCTCACAATTCAGAATAGTCGCTGGAGTCGCGACTGCAGAGCGTCAACACACCAGCGATCCTATTTCGTATCCACTATGACCTCAACCATGTTTGTTGCCATGGAGTTGTGTCGGCTGTGAGGCGCTGCTCTGCCGCCAGACACTCTCCGGTAGAGCGCTGATCGACCTGAAACATGCCTAGTGCAGCAACTCCTGCGACGGCGATTGGCTGCATCTTTGATTGCCAGCTTGCTCGGCCCGTTCGCTGGTTCATTCGTCTTCGTGTCGTGAATCGTAATGGGCAGTGCGAGGCTTGAGGAACCTGTTTTGCAGCGCAATAGCCCTCGATTTTCTTCTCCAAAACCGCAGCGTGCTCGAAGACAAATAAAAGTGAAAGGCTGACTCACCAGCTCCAGACTTCGGTTCGCGACAAGGGTGTTGTAAAACGCAACGCATCCCTGATCTTAACCAGTCCTTGGCTTCTGAAGCAAGAAACGGGCCCGCTGCACCAGCCACCGTACCAGCAGCACATCATCTCTCACGACCCGCACGTTTCCTCCACAATTCACCCTCGCTACCTTTGCCCTGTCAGGACTGCCATATCCACTCGCTGCCTGAGCACTGCTCTGCAATACGGATTCGAGCTCGACGATCACTGCTGCTGCAATTATTGAACGCGAGGCTGCGCTGCGAGTAGCCAGCCATGTCGAGGTATGGAAAGTTTGACGACTTTTGTCGCGACACGGGCAACAGCTGGTCGACCCTGCCAGGTAAGACACCCGCCTCACCTCACGATACACGTCTATTTACACAGTGCTGACTGTCACAGTATGCTATGTATGTTTCGCCCGCTCTTGACCCCTGGCCTGGCCCATTGTTCGCGCGCGCGCCGCTAACCGCGATCACCACAGCTCTTCGCCCAAGCACCCACACGGAACGGTGGAGGATGGGAGGGAGGCTGCACACTTCAAGGCTTTCCTGTCGGCGGCGGTAACAGGCTGCACAACCTGGGTCAGTGAAAAGGTCAGCAACGCGCGACTGGATTTAGGCTGATTGTTGCAGGTTCCATAATACTATGCGGAATCGCAATCCTCACCACCTTCTTTCTGCTCTGGAGATCTGAAAGGAAGAAGGCGGCCGTCGGACGAAGGTGCGCAATTGAAAGGACAATCTACATTGACTGGGCGACTGACTGGCGACAGGGAAATGCAACTCTTCCTCATCGGCTACATCATCATCTCCATCTGCGAGATCTTCACAATCGGCGGCTTCCCTCTGAACAACTCTGTGCGCCTGGTTCGTAGTCTATCTGACAGGAAGGTGGTCACACGCTGACTTCGCGACAGGCATTCGTTGCTGTGCATATCGCTGCAATCGTTGCAACAACCTGGATTCTCATGCTCAATGGCTTGGTCGGCTACCAGCTCCTGGACGACGGCACCCCCATCTCGATGGGACTGCTGTTGATCTCGGCGGTCATCCTATTTGTCGGAACGGGTTACATTGCCCTCGACACCGGCTTCAGCTGGACCGGCTACTGGGATGACACTCTGCCATTGCCGAACCAGGCTTACGCCCTGTACACGCTTTACCAATTGGTTCCTCTGGTCTTCCTGTTCATCTTCTTCTGCCTGGAGTCATTCCTGGTTCTTCGCGTGCTTGGCGAGCGCAAGCCTATGCGTACGTTCTTCAAGTCTAACCCTAAGATCAAAGCTAATAGTCCACAGTCTACCTCCTCGGCGCAGTCATCCTCTTTGCTGTCGGACAGGTCTTCCAATACGTTATCAGCGTCCACATCTGTACAGGCACCAGCGGCAAGATCAACGGTGGTCTCTTTGAGACTCTTTTCACACTCCTCGCCGTTGTGATGATCTGGGTCTTCTGGTCGAGCATCACCGAGGACGACTGGCCGATGCCAACTGTCGCTGGATCTGGCACGTATACATGATGACCTGGTGGGAGCTGCGGTGGATGTACAAGATACGGCGTAACGTTTCATGATTTGTCTAGCATAGCGTATACCATTTTGGGAATCTTTGGACGCATTATGCGTCATGCTGCTAGTTCACGATACACAAATAATGTTTTTAAAGGCAAAGAGAGTAATTTATGTAGTTATCGATTTCACATGCCAAACGTGAGAACGCGTTCCTCACGTGCCCACGCATCTTGAAGGTCGATCTACAATCGATCGCTGACGCCTCGCAAAGCTTCCAACCAAGCGGTACCTGCTGTCAAGGTCTCGGCAGCACATCGACTGAACTTACTATTCCTAGTTACGGGCCTGCTTTCGCCAACCTCGCCTTGACAGAGCTTACTCTTTCGCTGCAGCTGCGAGCGCGCGACGTCATCCTCGTTATTCCACCTTCGCGCGCTTCTTCCCCATAGCATTGCCCCACACTTGCGCACAACACCCACTTCCAGCTCCGGAACATAGCACACCTCAGTAAGCTGTCGTACAGGACTCTCGAACGAGAAAGTAGCAGCGTAGCACTGCCCGCGGTCACTGCTAGAGCAACACGCAAAGCCGCGTCCGAGCGCAATCACCACGCGACATGGCAGACTCGGACTACTCCTACGACGGCGATGAAGTCTCGGGCGACGAGTACGTTGGCTCGCGCGCTAGCTCTAGCAGGCCAGCGCAACCTGCGGGTACGAGCGGGAGGAAGCAGGCCAACAAGGAGGCTGCGCCGAAGCCAGCGCGCAAAGCATGGGAGACGGAGTATTCGAGGACGGTCGAGAAGACAACGGTCCCTGTGAATGACGAGGATATAGGGCAGAGCGTGCAGGAGCGAGAGGAGGAACGCAAGCGCAAACGGTTACGGAAAGATACCAAGCCCTTCCAGAGAGGTATAATACGGCACGTAGTGTTGGTGTTGGATCTTTCAGAAGCCATGTTGGAGAAGGACATGCGGCCGAACCGCTTCTACACAATGATCAACTACGCACAAGACTATGTCCGGGAATTTTTCGAGCAGAATCCCATCTCCCAGATGAGCGTCCTTGGCATGCACGATGGCATATGCATACGAGTCTCTGAGCTCTCCGGCAACCCCGCAGAGCACGCAGCGGCAATCCTGGGGTTACGGAGCAAAGAGACAGGCAAAGAGCCCAAAGGGGCACCCAGTCTACAGAACGCTCTTGAGCTCGCGCGCGCAACTCTATACCACACGCCAAACCACGGCACGCGAGAAGTCATTGTCGTATTTGGTTCCCTTCTCTCCCTCGACCCCACCGATATCCACCAGACCATCAAAGCATGTGTGCGCGACCGTATACGAGTAAGCGTAATAGGCATGGGCGCTCGGCTCAAGATCTGCCAGGAGATAGTGACACGGACAAACGCCGGAGACGAGAGTGAATACACAATCGCCACCGACCAAGAAATGCTCAAGGAGCTCCTAATCGCAACGACGACACCGCCCGTCATCCGCTCAGACACCGCGTCCACACCCCAGCAGCCCGAGAAAGGCGCCGCGCTGATGATGATGGGCTTCCCATCCCGCGTTGTCGAAGACACACCCACAATCTGCGCATGTCACGGTAATCTGACACTAGGCGGCTACACATGCTCGCGCTGCAGCGCAAAAGTCTGCTCGCTACCCGTCACATGTCCCAGCTGCCAACTCACGCTCCTCCTCTCGACACATCTGGCGCGCAGCTACCACCACCTATTTCCCCTGCGCAACTGGGCCACGGTGTCCTGGCAGCGGGCGCGCGAGAAAAACTCCAGGGACTGCGTGGGCTGTCTCACTACTTTCCCTACGGTGCCGTCGAAGCAGGAGTTGGCTGCACGAGCGCTCAAGAAAGAGAGGCAGTCGACCACAGGAAGTATGCTTAACGGACATGCAGATAGGGAGGTGGTGGAGGATGATGATGAAAATGGGGAGCAGCATGCGAGTGAGAGCGCGAGATATGAGTGTCGCTCGTGTGAAAGTCACTTTTGCATCGATTGCGATATGTTCTGCCATATGGTGCTGCATAATTGCCCCGGGTGCTTGAGTAGGTTGGACCCGGGGGCTATTGCCGATGCAGGTACAAACGGGGACGTGGCAATGAGCGGGTGATGGAGACAGTGTAATTGAACGATCATGAAGGGTGGCGCCTATCGTGGCAGGTGCGATGTCGCTCATTCCTTAACTCCTCTCCTACTGCTCTCTTCTCACTCAGCCCTACTCCAACCCTTTACCTCTATTCATACCAGGTTCATACTCCACACACGGAATGATGGCTACTACGTGCAAATCAGAAGATGGGCACAGCTTTGCCAGCTCGTTCCAATGCTCGCAAGGCGACCAACAGGAACGTTGCCAAGAGTCAGCAGACCAGGATGCTCGAAGCGCGCTAATACCAGCCTCTACCCACCACCTCTCGCGACAATCGTGATGCAACAATGTTCTGCGCCCGCTGTCAGTCCTTCTGGACCGAAGCTTTAGCAAAAGCCACTATTCCGGAGAAGATCGAGAAACCGGAAGACATTGTCTGGACGACACATGAGCAGACCCTCCATACTTCCACTCGCGAAATCAAGCATGCATCTGATGGTCGCTGTCGGATATGTCGACTCATCTATACCTCGCCAACACAGTACGAGCACACAACATTGCTGAAGGATGAGGATGAGTATCTGCACATTGTTCTAACAATCAGCTCCTCTTTAGGCTCTCTTCCGATACTTCAGGTCGAGTTCCGAGAAGCGTCCACTTCTGAAGCCAGGATACCGAAGCGGATACTGGCATCCTGCGTTGGCTTCTTGGGAGGTGGAAAGGGGATCTCGACATGGCCAACATTACCAGGCGTGGCATCCCATTCTGCGGACGACCTTGCTGAGGCCTTGACTCAGGCAGCCGTGCTGAACAATGAAGACACTGGATCAGACGGTGCGTTCAAGCTTGCATCCTATTGGATCACTTCATGCTTGAGCAGCCATGCAAAGTGTCATCGAGCCATGCCTGAGGGCTCAATACCTTTCCTTCCTACCAGGGTCCTCGACGTCGCCAACGACTCGATCAAGCTCATCGAGAGCAAGGATGTCGTAGATGCGAAGAACAGGCGATATCTGGCACTGAGTCATTGTTGGGGTCTCATACCGATCATTCGTACCTTGAAAGACAACTACGATAAGCACAAGAGCCGTATCTCTGAATGTGAGCTCTCGAAAACGTTCAAAGAAGCCGTGCTTGCGACGCGAAAGTTGGGTTTCCAGTACATCTGGATCGACTCAATGTGCATTATCCAGGACGACATAGACGATTGGGCAAAGGAAGCAGCGACGATGTGCAATGTCTATCAGTATGCCACTTTGACATTGGCAGCAGCACATGCGCCAGGGGGTGACGTGGGATGCTTCAGAACGAGAGATGGGCTGCTGAGCTTGCCTTTCCACATCGACATCCCTGAAGGAACAATCACACGTGTTACTCGGAGGCTACAATTTACCACGTATGGACGACCGCAATTGAATGATCTCGGTGGAGGTGACCCGGCGCTTTACGGTCGTGCGTGGGTCCTGCAGGAGCAGCTTCTCTCGCCTCGAATGCTCATCTTTGACGGAAATCAGCTGAAGTGGGAATGCCTCACTATGCATGGCTCTGAAGGCTCTCCTACGGCTGGCACAACAAGGCATGACTTGTCGCTCAAGTACATTCGCAGCGGAATCATGGATGAAGTCGAGTACTTTGACGACGTTGATGCTAAGCCGGGCACGGTGACAGACTCCCACTTCTGGGCGCGTATGAAGCACCAGTACTGGTGTAATCTAGTCATGAACTACACTCATCGAGGAATGACCAAGTCAAGCGATAGACTGGTCGCCCTCGCAGGCGTAGCGCAAGCACTTGGTCGACACACCGAAAACCAATATCTCGCCGGACTCTGGCGTAATCACTTCTACATCGGCCTCCTGTGGAGTCTGCCGCATAACGAGACGTTCCTCATGAGCGCAACGAGCAATTTCGATATCGAACGCAATGAGCATATCCGTCACGTAGAGGCACTTGCACCTAGCTGGTCATGGGCTTCCGTGACAGCGCCAGTGATGTACGGGCAGAATGAAATGCTGAATCTCGATCGCGTGTGTGTCGTAGAGAATGTTGAGGTCTCCAGCGGTAATCACCAGCAGACCGGCCGAGCAACAGTTCGTGGATACGTTCGCAAAGGATATGTCAACGCCATCTATCAGCACTCTAACCGCGAGGCCGTCTGGAAGCTGCCACACATGACTGCGCCTCCACCCGCAGGCCGTCTGGGTCTCGAGCACATGGTTTTCAAAGATCGATCCTTCCATCCAATCCAGTACTTCCTCTTCTCAGAACGGCATCCTGACCCTAGAAATGTCACGAACATCGACGAAGTCCGGAAGAAAGGGCCATTCCGCTTCGTGCGTGGAACATTCAGGCCTGATGAAATCATCGCGCCCACGCAAGAGATCACCTTCATTGCGATTGCTCAGCGCCACCTGGGTGAGCAGCTCGCTAGACAGATGAATTCTTACCAAGACCACGACCCTGTCAGCGTCCATACCTTGGCTCTTGTACCTACAGGGGATGCCGAAGGTACTTATAGGCGCGTTGGCCTCGCTGTATGGGACAGTTGCGCGTGGTATGGATATCTGTGCAGCTGGAAAGACGATCGGACGCGACGTATTACCTCGCCCCGCGAATGGGATCGGGGCTTTCATGTCGGAGAGTACTTTTGGGAAGAGGCTCACAGGAAGCTTTGGTGGAACGACATGGAATTCTATAAGTGCAATGAGAGAGCTGGCGGTAGCGGAGCAGAAGGGAGGTGGAAACACGACCACACATATGAGAGTGATCGATTGCCTGACTTAAAGATGTATAAGGCTGGGATGGACGTTGAGAAAAAGACGGTCGTGATTGTCTGAGTTATCCATGAACGATAGCAGAGATACCTGTCACTTTGTAGGATTGAGCGTAACGCGACCAACAGATATTCGCAACCTTGCAACAGCGCAACCTGCGCACACGTAGGGAGCGAGGCTCGGTCAAAGTACCAGGGGCGCGTTCTTGCGGTCGAAGTACAATGATCTCTCCCTTACTTCGGGACACCACCTTAGGAATGTCACTAATCATCTCAGACACAATAGCCACCTCAATACCGAGCCATACAATTTCAGTACAATTGTGTAGTATCCCACTCTTCCATCTCCATATGAGCGATGTTCTTCCCCCGCCAGACACCACTGTCTGGCGAGACCTTCAGCTACCTACTCCTCGCGCTCTGCACACTCGCTCTGATCCACCACTTCCATACAAGCACCACGACAATATACAATGACATCCGCTACCTTTCACTCCCCTTCTCGCGGCCGGAGCCCTCATCCTCAATCCCCAATGTCCTCTGGTATAAACTAGGTCCCCTGGGCCTCAACAATGACACCCGCACCTGGACCGAGTCCTGCATCGCGCTAAATCCCGACTACGACGTACAATTCCTGACAGACGAAGACGCAGAGGACTTCGTGTACACTGCATTTTCCAACCGTCCGGACATCCTCGAGACGTACTTTGGCCTTAGCGTGCCGATCCTGCGCGCCGATCTGCTGCGATACTTGCTCCTGTTCGATCAGGGCGGGGTATGGAATGATCTCGACGTTGAGTGCAAGGCTCCATTTGATGAGTGGGTGCCTGTTCAGTTCAAGGATATGGCAGGGCTGGTTGTGGGCTGGGAGTTTGATGTCGGATGGAGTCCGGGGATTGTGAGGCAGTTTGCGAGTTGGAGTATTGCGGCCAGGCCGGGAAGTCCGCATATGCTTACTGTGGTGGAGGGTATTGTCGATGCTCTACATAAGGTTATGAGGGAGAATAATGTCGGGATTGGAGAGGTTACGCTGAATATGACGGGGGATGTTGTGGATTTCTCGGGGCCGAGACGGTTGACGACGGGTGTGTTTGAGAGCCTAGCGTACTCTTTGGAGAGGGACGTGAGCCCGGACGAGGCTAAGGAGATTCTTCAGCCGGTGTTATTGGGCGATGTGCTGGTCATGCCGGGACGGTCGTTTGCGTCTTCGTCGAACAACTATTCGAAGCATGGTGCAGGATCGGGGTTGCTGTCTCCAAAGTTGGTTACACATCATTATGCGGGAACGTGGAAGAACGACAAGGGTGGAGAATGATTTGCGCATATTCTGCTCAATTACTCCAACGCGGGCAGAACTCGACAATGACTGGCTATCTTCTCCGCTGGCGCAGTGAGACTCGAGAAATACAATCCGGCTCTGAGGAACCGTACCGACGATGTCAATACCGCATAGATGCTGTACAGATGCACTGGCCCACCATACGTCTCTCAATAGCAATCCTTGCCACAGCGTTTTATGCTTTACGCGCGTACCTTCCCTCAGCGATCAACTTGATCGAAGTCTTACCCCAGCACATCATCACACCACGCATCAAGACATAACGAAACAACCTCGTACTTCTTATCGTTCCTCGCAATCCCACTCGCGTTACTCTTCAGGAAGCAGTTGTACGCCATACCTCCACTCTCATCCATAGCGCGCGTCTGATTCCACCATTCCGGAATGAAGCCTCCGCCGACGCATGTCCTGTCCTTCTCCGATTTGTGCGCGTTGTACATGACGCAAGCTTCGACGCAGTCAGATGTCGTTGCAGCGGAGAGCGCGATCAACTCGTCGTTGAGCCAGCCATGGCTGCAAATGGTAGTGTATTGCCATTCGAGGAACTTGGTTCGCGCCTTGAAGGAGCTGTACGAGGTAGTGGATGTACAACCTGTGGTCGGTTGGGCAATAGTCCGCTCGAAAGTCTCGCTGGAAAGTGTTGATGTGGCACTTGGTGTGATTGAAGAGGTGGTTGGAAATGTTGATGTTGATGCAACGGTAGGACACGTTTGATTCTCCGGCAAAGGGTCGGTCTGGTGATTCTTTTGCTCGATTGTTTTGCCGATGAATCCACCGGCTACTCCAGCTATCGTAGCCAGCAAAAGCCCGAACAAGATCGAGATTGGCCAGCTTCTTAGGGCGTGTCGACTGGGTTTTGGGTCCTCATCGTAAGAAATCGAAGGTGGTACGGCCTGAATGATTGAGAATGGCACCGTGCCGTCTGGGACGGAGAACTTGTACGCAGCGACCTCAGGTTCAGGGACACGCTCTGGGAGATCGCTATGTTGTGCCTTCCGGTAAGAAGTCTGCATTCTATTACGGTGCAGCTTAAAGCGGCGAGTTGTACAACAAGCAGAAGTTTGGTGCAAGCGGCTGCCGTAGCCTTTTTAGATACCCAAATTACATGGTGATCCTAGAAGTCTGTAGGATGCGCCAATGCGGCGCGGTGGTTAGTGCGTTTGAAGTCTAAGATTCGGGCGTGTGAGAGCGCATGTGTAAGCGCCCACGACCCGAATTTGGCATGTCGATTTTGGAATTGATCTATGTCAGTTTCCCGAGGCTAAAACAAGAGGCACTGGGAATCGCGTGTGAGCTTTGTGCATGAGGGACACAGTGTCCGTTTGAGGTGCAAAAAATTGCAAAAACATACAACAGCGGGTATTCGCTAGTGGTCACCCACCTAACTACTAATCCGCCGGTACGTTGCTTAAATAGGGCTGAGCGAACGGGAAGCCTTGTTTTCAACGTCCTATGGTCGTATGTGGGGATTAGGACGTACTTTAAAAATAATAACAATGATATTTTGCTCCTGGACCGACGTGATGTTCGGCTGTGCTACCAACCTTGGCGGTACGTGTCGGGGAAGGCGATCGTCTCTCAACACCTCATCCATTGTGGGAGCGTCCGAATACAAGCCTTCAAACCGAGATCCGGGAGAGTTTCAACCTGAATCACTATTTGATCTGCTGATTGACGTTTTCGCTCCAGTGCCACAATGCAGCATTTCCGCTCTTATCAGCGAGCCATCCATCGACTCTGGGTTGCAACTTTCCGACTGGTACATAATACCTGCCCGGACCCTCATGTGCTACCTGAGGACTTGTCGCGCAGTAGAGCGAATTCAGAGCGCCTTCATGCGTTGAGACCGTTGGTGTCACTTTCATCATAAGACCTTGGAACCGCCCGAACAACGACGGGTCTTGACCTTGGAGGTTTGTTTTGATGACGCCGGGATGGAGAGAGTAAGCTGTCAGACCTAGATGCAATCAGTCAGAACTCGGGAGGGTGTCATCGATGATCAGGCTGGGTCACCTTGTGCGCTGTATCGGTCGTTCAGCTCCTTTGCATGACGGATTGAACCTTGCTTAGAATGTGAGTAGCGCTGTCTGAATTTGAACAGTCAGTAAAATGTTCTCTGTAAAGTCAGAATACTTGACGTACAGCGGTGCTGTTGGTCCACACGCATCCTTCAGATTGACATCTGTCAGTGATATACTTTTCGGTCCCACCATTGCCGTCAGTTCGGTCGCTAAGTTGACCACTCTGACTCTTGTCTTGTCGGTAGTCTCTGATGCAGTCCGAAGCATAAGAGGCAGTAGGTTGTGTGTCAGGATGAAGGGTGCCAGATAGTTGACTTGCCATTGGGATTCATAGCCGTCTCGGGTGGTTGCAAATGGAGTGCCCATGATCTGTGATGCGGTTAGTAAACATATTCCTACACATTTATCAACCTTCCTTACGCCAGCATTGTTGATCAATAAGTCAAGGCGTGTCTCCTCAGATGCGAATCGTGTCGCAGCTGCCTTGACAGAGGCAAGATTCATCATGTCGAGTTGCAAGACTCGAAGATCCAGGTTCCTATCTGGTGCGAATTCTTTCATCATTTCGATAGCTGAGCCAATGCGTTCTGCCGAGCGACTTGCGATATAGACACGGGCATTGTGCAAGGCGAGATGAAGAGCCGTTTCATAGCCGATACCCGAGTTCCCTGAGAGACAGAAGTTCGTTAGTCCTAGTAGCGGGATCGTATAGACTACTTACCTCCAGTCACAATGACGACGAAACCTGTCAAGTCCTGAATGTTCTCGGCTCTAAACTGGATTTTGTGATCACGCATGTTGAAATGTGAAATGAACACAAGTTGCGTGCTTCTGAATTTTGTCGCAGGGTGGGACATGCCATCTCATATGCTCGTGATATGCTTACGCCAAGGAGTGTTCCAAGCTGGGGCATCATCGTGGTCGCTGCGCCTCAGGCGCACTTGGTCCAATCAGAAGCCGAGAGGAACGACTCAAATTATAAGCGCTTTTCCCTATGTTATACCTAGTGTATTGCAAATGAGAATAGGACTGGATGCTCCGCTCTTTTCGATGTGACACGGAAAACTAGACAAGTTTGCCCCATAGTTCGATTGCATCAATGGACAAAAGCGTCTCAAAGTCACCTCGGTGTACGGTCGGATGATAGACGTCTCTACCACCGGCACCAGCATTAGGAATCATGTGCGTGAATCGAGCCTTCGTTAATGAAGCATCGAGGGCCAAGGCTACACCGTGATCCTTGCTGCCGAAGATCAAGCCATCCTCATTCAAGTGCCATGCCGGAGTACCGATTGTCCCACGAAAGACGTCGTGGGTAGGACTCAATTGGAACAGCAAAACTGTTTCGTCCAAGTCTGACCCGCCGTTCTGTATGCAGGGTCCATCGATTGGCGGGCGAGCGATAAATATACCGTAGACGTACGCCTCGTTCGTTGCTGTATGACCAGAGACCACGAGCAAAGCGTACTCTTTGATGTTATTAATGGCTTCGACCAGCCCATTGGAACTTCTGCATTCTTCGAGACGGCGGATGTCAAGCATGCTGATCGAGTTGTACAGGAATGTTTCCAACTGAACCATGCGAGGAAGCGTAAGGACTAGGCCAGGCTTGGTGCACCCTGTGTTGGCGTAAATTCGGCGAGGTTCATCGAAGAAAACCAATGAAAGTAGACTACAAAGTGAGTCGAGGAGGTCGGGCTACGGAGGTCAGCAACATACAGTCCTAATGCAACGGTATACGTACAAGTAGCTTAGAGATTGCGAAGTTGAACATTGGCCAGGGGATCCCATCAGAGAGTTTGGATGAACGCTCTGAAGAAGGGACGGACACAGAAATCTCTAGGAGCCGATCAAAGCATGCCGCTATAGACTGTGCAACACTGTCAAGCTCCAGGTCAGCATCCTCCATGTGGTCCACTACCCGGCTCGGGAGATTCGTCGCGAGAAGCAGCGCGAGAAATGCTTGCAGTCGAGGCACCGGTATCGCCAAGTCGTATAATGATGGAGCGCCCTCGTGAAAGTGCCTCGCCAGGCTACGAAAGCTGTTGCGATGCGGCTCGGCATAAGTGGGTGGTACGTACGGCTGCGTCGAAGCAAGGAAGTCCAGGACGTCGTGGTACATCTCATCTCCGTCACGGTCATAATTGACGTCTTCGTCTTCGACTGGGCCACCGCGATAGCCTGGTGGGAAATTTCTGGCGTTGTCGGCTGCCAGTGCTCTTGCCAAGTCTGAGTCGACTGGCGGGCATCGTCCTTGGTGTAAGGTCGCAAGGCTCTGGAAAATAAGCCTTCTGTGATCTGCCGGGGATCTCTCACGGTACCCGGATGTGTTTGTCATGACTGACGATGCCTTTTGTGGGAAACTCCATACAAGAGCACGTTTTAGTGCTTTGCGTGTGAGGAAGTCAGGTGATGGTGACGGGGTCTGCAGAGGTGCTGTGCTCAGGTAGCAAAGACTGTCGAACAGAATGCCAATGGCTTCTCTGAGCGCAGGCGTAAGATCGCCTCTCGAGGCAACAAATGAGCTGAATGCTGCCCTGTCAATATGGCCATTGTCGTCGCAGACCTTCTCGAAGTTGGATTCCAACGCATCCAGCTCTTCAGTGGAGAAAGGGGGGCTGTCGATGATGTTCTGATCAAACCGATCGAATATTGCTCCGCTCGTCATAGCTCCGACTGCAGTCCAAGCACGAACTTGTCTCCCGCTGTTGCTTGTGTCCATCGTGCTCTTCGCTTAGTCCGAGTCTTGGATGAAAATATTGGCGCGCATTCCACTTGGCGTGAGTTTGTCAACCGAGGTTTAGGTCAAGCTATATGCAATTTGCAGCTTAGTTGTCAAGGCCTTCATAGAATATTTTGGACTTTGCGGTCAACGTGGCTTCTCCGATGTCGATGCGCGGTGTTAGGGAAGTGGCGCAGTTCTGAAGCGGTCGATCTCCGAATGTCGTTCCCAACCCCACCCTGGCTCCTTCTACATCTGCCACTAAATGCAGACCCAACTTTCTCTCGGACTTTATTATTCGACATGAATGGATCTATTGAGTCCGTCTCCAAAGACAGGTACAGCACAATCGTGTTTCAACAGAAGTCAAAGTCCGCTCGTTCATGGTCCACATAGGCTTGCTTATGTCTCTTCTTTCACAGTTCGATGCTCAGATGTCGTCTGGTCAGGTAATCAACCTACCAGTAGTTCTCTAGGGGCAGATTTGGCCTCCTCTCATCTCCACAGCGAGCTGTCCGTCTCTTTCCAGTCTGATGTCCGTAGCATGCCTGAAAGCCCTCACTACTCAAGGCCCCTCATATAAGCCTGAGCGGGCGAGCATCTTCAAGCCCTTATCAATCATCAAGTCTCCTTACCCTCCCTTGAATATCGTCAGTCGAAAATTCTTCTTTTTCTCGATCCAACATGAAGCTCTCCACGATCTATTCCGCGATTTTCGCAGCCTTGGCAATTGGTGTCAGTGCAGGACCTGTACCGAATGCGGCGTCCCTCGAAGTCATTGACTCTGGTTTTGCTCACTCTTTGGATACGAGAGCTCCTCCGAAGGGTCCGGTCACAACCAGCCGTTACAAGGATGCGGTTGCCGCAGCTGCCAAAGTCGGCAAGAAGCTGGTGCCCGGAAAGTTCTATGTTTTCACAATCGAGTGGGACCTACCTTCTTCTGTCGAAGGTACCTTTGAGAGCAAGACAGAGCTTGAGAAGCTTCAACAAAAGCTGGGATTTGAGCACGTAGCAGTCGTTGCGGGCGAAGTCATTGCGAAGGACAGAGGCAGAGACAAGAACAAGGTCACCGACCTGGACTTCGACGCGCAGTTCATGGACCTGGTAAAGGATGACGATAAGGTGACGAGCGTCCTTCGTGGTCCGAGGAAAATGGAGTACATGAAGAAAGGACAAACCTTGGTATGGGCGAAAGAAAGCACGAAAGCGAAAGCGGCCAAGGCGAACATGGAAAAAGCTGGCAAGGCCTTCTTTGACTCTCCTGCTCACAAGAAGTACAACGTCGACAGCAACAACTGTGCTAGTTTCAAGAACGCAATGCTACTTCAGCTTTGAGAATGAATGATAGAACGCAATCATATGATTCTGAAAGTCGGTCTTCCAGGACGAACATCAACTTGGACGTAGCAGTTCGGAATCATCGTAGCTAAAACTTATGTAACGATTTCGTTCGAGTGCCGACTCAAGGGCTTGGAGATGCATGTAGGCCATGGTCTCCTCTTGACTGTTGTTGCAATGCAATGTTCTTGTGCATTGGTGATTATCCACAGTGAAGTCACAACTGCAGGTACAGCCGCAGGTACAACCGAGTCAATGCGGGAGCGTAGCGTAGCGTGTAGTATGAGTGGAGACAAGTGGCGTGCGCTAAGCCGGTAGCTAGCGGCTCGCGAGTCGATCTTGGGTGAACTGCTCGGTCACAAGTCGGCTGCCTTTCTGCTTTCGATGTCTGCGCGGCTTTCGAAGCACGTTTCGTCCTCAAGATGTGATATCTGCCGCTCCCTTGTTGCCAGACTTGCGCTGCGGTTTGTACAGCCTTTGAACAGATTTGCGACCGCAGAACAGGAGAATGTCTCGTGCAGTCTTGAAACCAGATAATGCTGAACAACTGTTTCGGTTGCGTCTCTCGATCCTGCTCTCCTTCTGAAACTGAGATATGATGCTCCTTGTATGATTTCCTTTTGACACGAGCTGCCATTGGTGTGAAGAAATCTGATTGCGCGGACTATCGGTCGCGGTCGCTGTGTGGGGTCGCGGTGCGTGAAGCTTGAGGATCGGGGATGCTGGATTCGGTCGCTGTGTGCTTTTTTTTGTAAGTGAGCAATCCTCATTTCGTAGTTAGTGACCCTGCTCGGAGCGCTGGCGCACGAATAGCTATTGCTGATACTATAAGCTATGCGCCTACAATCCTACCGTAAGAGCCTGACGGTGCTTCCATATCACAAGACGGTGGCTTCTTGGGCTCCTCATGTCTGTCGATCAAAGTCTGTATAGCAGCGAATTGGCTGACACGGATAGAAGCTGATATTGGAGTTCGTGGGTAAGGTGCTTGACGCTGCTTGGAATGCACTAGCTTTCAACCTCGAAGCTGGTGTTGACGCTGTGATTGAACGTCGATGGTCAGCCGTTGGCAATCAATGGCACCATTACTCCTCGAAAGTTGTGGATGAGCATCCTGTCATGAAAGGATCTGTCATCTCGTGGATGACGAGCTTGGTGGAGCTTTCGGTCGCGTGTGCTGTATCGGCGGGGATTCCGGTCGTGCAGCGAAACAGTGGATGCCAGAGGACAGTTCCAAGATAAAAAGTTGGTTGGCCCAGCGCGACCACAGGTTCTCGTCGTTCACGAGGCTTTCTGACAGCACGCAGCTGCATCCGTGGAGCCTCTCAGCCGGCAGCTCTGCTCGAACAGCTGCCGAAGGAACAGCTCCTCCGCGAAACGACATCATCGGCGCGGCCTCAAATCCAGAAGCACCTGGGCAACAGCGAACCACGGTCCTTTCAACAAACGGGACCCGGGCCACGAATTTTCTATCGTCTCGCGCTTAATTGGCCCGGCCCTTCCGTGATTGCCCGACCTTGTTGGCAGCGGAAAAGCGCTCAAGGCGGACCCTTGGAAAAGGAGAAGCGCTGCGAATCGCACCGCGTTCGGGGTGGGTTCAAACTTGAAAAGGCATTTGGACACATGTGAACATTGAAGCCCCAGTTTACAGGTGTACAAGCGCGGCAGCTGCCAGATTGCAGTGCGTGCGCAGCTGTGGGAAGGAGTTTCGATGTTGTGGCTGCTACAGCAACGCTGATAGCCACACCCTGAGATGAACAAGATAGCGAACAATGGCAGCACAATGCAGCTTCAATGAGGACCAACGTGCATGCAGCGGACTTGCGGCTTAATTGCAGCTGTTCATTATGCAGAGCACCAGTAAAATACCTTACATGCTGTTCTGGAAATACGCACTGCTTCCCCGAGGCATCGAAGAGGTCCCGGAGCAGCGGCGGCCTGAGCGCTCTTACTTGGCGGCGCTAGCGCGCCTTCTCCATTGAAAATCTGCATCGCCAACTGCTTTAATAGCTTCCCTTCCCCAACCCAACCTCTCTTCCATCAACTCTCCACTCCACGAGATCGTTATTCACAATGGCGGCTCAACAGGTATGCCCACGTCTAGCTCTCACGACATGAATTGATGGCTAACACACCCATAGGACAAGTCCGCTTTCGGCATGGTATGCTCTTCCTCCTTATCGCCAAATGCACCTTCTTCAGCGCCGGCTGCCCAGCTCAGCGATCTACGCAAATTCCATCTCAATGGCATTGGTCGACCCTGTTCGCGCAGGACGAACTTTTTCAGAGATGGATCTATGCGCGCTGAGATGCTCCTGGCCAGCTGAAAACGTGTCCGCAATTGGCTCCTTGCGATACGTGCAAGGCTAACATTCATCTAGCCCGGCTTCGTTGTCGACTTCTTGATGGGTGGTGTCTCCGCCGCCGTCTCGAAGACCGCTGCTGCCCCTATCGAGCGTGTTAAGCTCCTCATCCAGAACCAGGTATGCACCACCATCATCACCACCATCAGCATCAGCCATCTAATATTCATCGCAGGATGAGATGCTTAAGTCCGGCCGTCTCGACCGCAAGTACGACGGTATCACCGAGTGCTTCAAGCGCACTGCCCAGAACGAGGGTGTCCTCTCCCTCTGGCGTGGTAACACCGCCAACGTCATCCGTTACTTCCCTACCCAGGCCCTGAACTTCGCTTTCCGCGACACATACAAGTCCATGTTCGCCTACAAGAAGGAGCGTGACGGTTACGCCAAGTGGATGGCCGGTAACCTGGCCTCCGGTGGTGCCGCTGGTGCCACTTCCCTCCTCTTCGTCTATTCCCTCGACTACGCCCGTACCCGTCTTGCCAACGACGCTAAGTCCGCCAAGAAGGGTGGTGAGCGCCAGTTCAACGGTCTCGTAGACGTCTACAAGAAGACCCTTGCTTCCGACGGTATTGGTGGTCTCTACCGTGGTTTCATGCCCTCCGTTGCTGGTATCGTTGTCTACCGTGGTCTGTACTTCGGTATGTACGACTCGATCAAGCCTGTCCTCCTCACCGGTTCCCTCGAGGGTAACTTCCTTGCCTCTTTCGCTCTTGGTTGGGCCGTCACCACCGGTGCCGGTATCGCCTCTTACCCTCTCGACACCATCCGCCGTCGTATGATGATGACCTCCGGTGAGGCCGTCAAGTACTCCGGTACCATGGATGCTGCCCGCCAGATTGTCGCCGCTGAGGGCGTCAAGTCTCTCTTCAAGGGTGCTGGTGCCAACATCCTCCGTGGTGTTGCCGGTGCCGGTGTCCTGTCCATCTACGACCAGGCCCAGCTCATCCTCTTCGGCAAGAAGTACAAGGGTGGATCTGGTTAAGCGCCTTCCCCCTTTCTTCGATACCCCAAAACGAGTTCACGTGGTGGAAGCAGATAATCGCGACGCGAGTGCGAGTGTGTAGAGGTGATGATGGAGCACATCAAGCCTGTCACGGAAAGCACGAACCGGTGGTAAAACACCTTGTACTTTACTTTGCCCTGTACTACTCGTCATATCCGGCTTGCATTGCTTTGTCCATCTACCCCTTTCCTAGGTGTTCACTTCTCATCGCTTGGTGCATGGGAAAAATAGCGGTTTATAGAAAGATTACGGGTTTCTTTGACAAAACACCTTTCGTTTGCACCTGATTATCGTGACTCTATTTAACATTAAAGCACTGTGTAGCCAATTGGCAGTTTCGAAGTGATCCATCTCTTCCCCCTGCTACCTCTCTTACTTCTTCCCGTTCACAGCCTTCCACGCAGCTTCCTCCGCACCCTTCAAGGCCTCACCCGCTCTCGACAGCATGTTCCACGCCTGAGCCCCAATGCCCTCCTCCACGCCTTCCCCGCCACCAATGCCACCACCTTGGGTATAAGGCGCGTTGTCAGGCGTCTGCTGATACCCCGGCGGGTGCTGCAGGCTCGTCCTTCCCCCATCCGCAGCAGTCACCGTAGGCACCGCTCCGCCAGCATTTGCGCTCTGGAACGGACTCGCCACGGGACCCAGATTCAGCATCGTCGGCCCTGGCTTGCTCGCCGTCGTCGAAGTCACCGTCGACCGCCCCGCAAGCTGCGAGTCGCTCGGCGGCGGCTGTGTGAATTGTGGTGGAGGCGCCTGCAGGCGTGTCTCAGTCGTGATGTGCGTTGCAGTGTAGCCTGGCTGGGGAGCCGCAGGGCCATTGTGTGTTGCGGGCGCGGTGGCGGTTGGCGTAGGGCGAGCGCCTGGTTGCGGCGCTGGAGGAGAGGACGAGTCTGTGGTCGTTGTAGCGGGGACATAGCGCGACGTGGGCGTGGGAGCTGGGTTTGAGGCATCGTCGACGGTCTGTGGAGTAACGCCATCGGCCTTTATGGGCGCGTTTTTGTAGGTTGGAATTGGCGGCATCTTGTCGTGTACGAAGGAAGTGTAGACGCGTGGTCTGCGATCAGGATTGAGGGTGCAGCAGCGGTAAGATCGAAAGTTTTCGATGGTGCAGTGTAGTCTGGGCTATTCGAGGTGGGCTATCTCTGTTCACGCGGTATATGGCTCGTTGCTGCCTTGTCTAATGGATTCGCTGGCTTCTTTCGAGAGACCGCGTTCTAAGGTGATTACCGTTTTGGGCCATCTGGTGATGTCACGGCACGTGACAGCAACTTTCTGACCCATTCAACCACCGGCACGACAGCAACGTCTGGAGACAGCACAGTCCAGATCTTATGCGGACTACATCACTCACTTATTGGACCTCACGCCACACCAATACGCTGCCGCAAATTGTTATGCAGAAAGGGAACCTGCTGCCAGAGAAGACGCCTTCATGCTTTCGCTCACATTGATTGCGAAGGTTGCTAATCCGCAGTTTTAGCTACAGTACTTGGCTGACATATCCTGCGTCCTCGTTCCCGAAGTTTGGAGTGTATTCGACATGGATCTGGACCATGGACAGGCTTGTCATATAAAGACTGCACAGCTTGACAGCATTGTGCAAGAGATATTACAGGGCCTTCTACCTTTCGTTAAGAGGCAGATGTACCAGCACACAACTTACGACTTAGCTGCGCTGAAAGCCGAACCAGCTCCAAAGTGGGCGTGGGTCATGTTCCTACGACCCTGCTGCACACCTGTTTCAAGACAGGCATCATGTCGTCCAAGCCTTCAGCAAAACTTCCTACATCATCGACATTGGGGTCAATGTCGCCCAGCTTCCTGCCATCTTGGCTCAATATTGGCATAATCTGTGGCGGTGCCGATATCCATATGAACGGTTGTTCGGCGCAGTCGAAACATTTCATGGGATCTGGTCGTCAAATAGCAATTGAAACGCCGTTCTGTCGTGCGCTCTGCAAGGTCACGCCGACATTCGTCAGCACTTCTTGGCACCGCACCACAAGTCAGGGCCCATGCTTGAAATGCTGACGAACATCGAGCGCTTCGCTCAATCCAGGTCACTACCTATCGTGACTACCAGTCGCTGTTTCCGTCGTCTGTTTGGGTCGGACCATGATCGTTCGATACTATGAGCTTCCCTCGGGGTTTCTTGAGTGAATGGATACCTTTACAACAATGGAGCCTTGTCCATCGACGCGGCCTTTCCGGAGATGAAGCTGACGTCGACGTAGCCAAATGTTGTTTTTCTGCTAGCCGTTCGAATCCACCCTGGCCGACTACGCGCACGCCCCAAGGTGTTGACTTGTCACTCGAGTCAGGCGTCGGAGGCACCTGCAGCGGGACCGTTCAGAGCTCGCAAGTGAGAACATAACCTGATAACTTTCCTGTACAGCGCCTCTCTATGATCCCTAGCAAGCACGACAGCATGATATGCTCATTGATGTCCGCGATCACATCCTCTCACATCAAGATCCAACCTCACGCCGCACCAGCACGGCATCTGTCAATGCATGACGAGAGTCCTTGGCATGTCACGACTATCGACGTCCCATGGGTTTCTCCACATCAGAGGCTTGTATCTTGTGCGCAGGAATCCGCTCAATCTTACGTCCACTTCTTCAAGTTACCGCGATGTTTCGACGATAGAGCCCCTGGCTTGGCAGCGCGAAGGGTGCAGGTCTCCACCATATACGGTTAGTCGTTTCAAACAAATTCCTCTCGGATCATGCCGAGGGTCCTCTGAGAGTGCGTGTCCGCTGCTTCTTTTGCGGTACCTGGTCAAATCGAGTAAGGTGCACCGTCGAGATCACATAGCCTCCACTGTCGTGACCAAAATCGGCAACGGGTCAATGGCGCGAGAATGGTCGAAACATGATGACGGGAACGCTTGTGCATGCTTGTACAAAGCGTAGGGCTTGGAAATAAACGTGGGACTACATGACAAGTCGGGACTCGGACTCGCATCGGGTTCTGCAGTCTCTACATAAGAGTTGGAACTCCACTGTGTTCCTGCTCTTCAGCTCAGCTCTTCCATTCCTTTCCAATCCCAAGACTTCAGTCCTTCGTTTCAACAAACAGTCATTCTTTCTTGAGCTCGTCAACACTTCGATACAATGAAGTTCTGCACATTTGTCTCCCTCGGCCTCACGGCCATCACCGCTCTGGCAGCGCCCACACCTAGCATGATCGATGTCAAGCGTGATGTCATTAAGCGTGCTGCTTCCCTTGAAGATATTGCCACTGTCGGCTACGCTACCACCAACGGCGGAACCACTGGTGGTAAGGGCGGTAAGACCGTCAAGGTGTCAACCCTCAGCGAGCTCACTGCCGCCGTCAAGGGTGACGACGCTGCCATTGTCCTGATCACTGGCCCTATCAAGGGCTCCGGCGACAACGTCAAGGTCGGCAGCAATAAGTCCATCATCGGACAAAACAGCAAGGTCATTCTTGAGAACTTTACCATAACCGTCAAGGGTGTCAAGAACGTCATTCTCCGCAACTTCGCCGTTCAGAAGGTCGTTGGCGGTGACGCCATCGCCATCCAGAAGGTATGAGCTTGCAGCACCCAAAGCAAGTACCACATGCTCACACCAAGTCTAGTCCGAGAACGTCTGGGTCGACCACCTCGACCTCTCCTCCGACCGCGACCACGACAAGGACTACTACGACGGCCTCCTCGACATCACGCACGCCGCCGACTTCGTCACCGTGACCAACACCTTCCTGCACGACCACTGGAAAGCCTCCCTGATCGGGCACTCCGACTCCAACGAGGCCGAGGACAAGGGCCATTTGACCGTGACCTACGCTAACAACTACTTCAACAACCTGAACTCGCGCGGTCCCTCGTTCCGCTTCGGCACGGGACACTTCTATAACAACTACTACGAGAATGTGTCGGATGGGATTAACGCCCGTCAGGGCGCGCAGCTGCTTGTGCAGAATAATGTTTTTGTTAGCTCGAAGAAGGCCTTGTACTCGACTGATGCCGGATACGCTGTTGAGTCTGGTAATGACTTTGGTGAGGGTAAGAACACTGCTGAGAAGGGTACGCTCACTAAGGCTCCCTACACCGTTTCTGGCCTGCTTGAGGCTTCCAAGGTCAAGGCCGCGGTTGTTGGTACTGCTGGTAACACTCTTTCTTTCTAAGCGCTTGCTTGGATGGAGGTGTGATCATGTTGGGTGGTGAAACACCTGGGAGCTGCACATTTGAGATGCATGATCAAGGACAGAATAGGGTTCTTCGTTGATAAAAGCCACGATTTCTGGCATTCTTGTATATATTTGCGCTGGTCGTGGAGATAGATATACAATGCTACGACAGCAAGTCTCTTCTGTGAGGGATTCCTACTTGTCCAACTGCTAAGGAAGCCACTTTTGCGGGTAGGTTCTGAAGAAATTGTCAGAGGCAGCCAGATGTCTCTGGTACATCATCTATGACAGGCCACTGCTCTGAAGAACGTAACGACTTTTGGGCCGTCCTCTCGTCCGTAGTACCTAACTACAAGACACTGGCGATAGCTCTCTCACGTCAAAGAACGACATTCGCATCGATCTCAAAGCACTGGTTCTTTGACTTGTAGGTTTCTTTGTAAACTCATCGCTTCAATGACGTGTAGTAAAGTATGCTCCTGACCCAAAACTTTGCTTATCTCCTTACTATATCTCGCTGTATATGACGTTACGACCATGTAGTAGGCGCATTTGTGATCGCCTCGGAAATGATTGTCTCGTAGCGGGGCGACACCTGTTGTCCCTTGCGAAACTTGCGACTTCTTTGAACTTACAACACAGCGTAATGTCTTGAGTATGCGATCCGATGAAAACCCAGAGAGCTATTTGGATGTTGAAACAGCCTCCTATAGTGTACCAGCTCATCGAGAGGAAAGGTGAGGGATTGACGTAGTAAAGCTCGTTCCAATCCATATTGTAAGCTTGCGTGCAAGAAGAACCTCTTGCACAACCCATGCGCGTTCCCAATATCTGTCTTAAAAGATCGTGTGGAATATCCCTACCTCGTGCGGGGACCATTGATCAGTCATCACCTGACTCAGGAGTGGGCCTCACGCAAAAGCAGCCTTCCAGCTTCCAATGGTCTCGTGCATCAGGAAAATCACGATCTCTGAACTGCAAGGTCCTTCAATACTCAGATGCGGTGCTCGACCCAGTCAAACATGGACTGATACAGCTTGCGCGTAGATGACGCCCATCTGGCCAACCTGGTGATTTCTCTCTTCTGCATTGGACTGGCCAATACACAACGCGTCCATTCAAAGTGGAATCAACGGGCCGAACGCGCTGGTCCTTGCCAATATGAGGAAATCGAAGAGATTTTTGCGCACACGAACTGAAAGCCCGTTAAGCAGAATGAGTCATTGACCGTATGCATTTCGACTGGAGTCCTCGGATCCAGCTGAGTAGCCCCATACGTATTAAAGGCAAGCGTATTGATCTGTTACTCCGCCAATAAAGATACTGCATTGGAGTAGGCCACCGGTAATAACTCTGGAATAATACGCAGAAGTCAGATTGAATCCTGACGGAGATGGAGCCTCTCGTATCGGTAAGGTCTAGCTTGGTAGTCTGTTGGCCTCACGTATGGTGGCTCTCGTTCGATAAGCCCCACCACAGAATCCTAGTACATATTTGACCAATGCTCTGCACGCTGAGCCCGCTGGCGACCCAGCAACTCGGAGGGTGACCACGAAAGGCTCATATTGGCACGATGCAATGTATCCAGCGAATCAGGTAATGTATCCTCGATAAGATGGCCTCACCAGTGTCTGCTTGGAATTGTGTCGCAACATAGTGGGCGAGGTGAGAGGCGTAAATCCAATTGATCCCGTGGATCTTCCTGGAAGCCCAAGTCATTAGATGTTACGCTCGCATGACCGTCCGAGGCACCAACAGATCTTTTGTCCAGGAACTCGACGATAAGCCCGAGTGTAAACTGCTCTGAAACGGCACAAAGCAAGTGGTTTGCGTCCCTGGAAACTGTTCAGGGAACGTGACAGTCTTCGTGATCACTTAGGATTGGAGATCATAGGAGTTAAAAGCAGCACCAAGGGCCTTGCCTTTTGTCAGGCCGGAGGAAGTGGCTGTGCAGGCCGTCGTATTCCCTTTGAGAGTCCCTCATCGTGGACTCATCAGGTGCTTCAACCTTGTGCATTGCATCGTTAAAGGTGCACTTGCTACCAAATCACTACGCTGCGGTACGCTATATGGCTTCTCATATCTTCATTGGGTTATAATATCAATGAGGATCTAGGGGTGACGAGTGCTGCGCTCTGGAAAGATGCCTGCGAGACAATGTGTTCCCAGCGCATGTACGACACAAGTGCGCTGGAAAAGGCTGCGATATAAGCGCGGCGGCTAAGCTGGCGCAATGCTCAGCGATGCTTGGCGGGCATGTTGTGCAGTACAACTCCCTGCCCAGAATCACAGGAGAATAGTGACAAGCAAAGATCGTGAAAGATGAGGCTGTTCACATGTGATCATCGTTCACAATTGAGGATTGTCTGACAGAGATTTGAGGACATCGACGGCCCAAGACGATGCTCTCGAACGTTGGATGTCAGTCGGTCGCACACAATCCTGAGACTTGAGCATGTGCGATGGACGGTGTCCACGTCCTTGAATTTGCCCGAAACAAAATTGTTATGCTCCCCTTCCCAAGCGGACCACCGTGTCTGCAGTGGCCGTTATCGAGAAAGCGGTCCGGCACAATGCAATGCTGCTGCGAAAATTCACCAGTGTATCAAGCACGCGCAACGCGATGCGTACCGTTTTGATATTCCCGTTCGCGCCGCGCAGGCGAAACCCAGCTTTGTGGTCCTTCCACAAGCCGGTAACGTAGCTCCTGGACGTCGAGCGAAGAATCGGCCGAAAGGACTCACACATTGAAGACCTTTCGAGAGATTCTGGGAATGCAATGTCGTGCTCTATAGTACTGAGAGGCACATCGACTTCGATCCAAGGCGTATCTGCACTTTGAGCATCAGCGGGTACCTCTTCACCGTCCGATTCGAGCGCTAGTCCGAGTTGTCGTGCTACTCTCAATGCTAGACAGAAGCAGAGAGGTCCTGGATGGCTGCATAGTACATGATATGCGAGTTGATCAAGATCAATGTTGTAATCCACCGGTATCGAGGACGCGCCTTCGGAGCAGAGGGAAAGGAGGGAGTATATGCGATCTCGCGGATCAGCACATTTCTTATTCTTGAACTGATCGAGTGTCGTCAGGAGACTTGTTCGAGCTGGCTTGCGGAAGTTCGTAGAGCGGTAATGCTCGAAGTGGTCGTGCTCGCCCATGCCCCAGAAGAAGCCACTCTGCATAGCCTGTATCATTTCCGCAGGCATAGCAACGGTGTGTACCCATATGATGAGCTCCTGAGCTAGGCATATCTCTTGTACGACCCAGGCACGGCTCCAGTATGTGTTTTGAGTGATATGCGATGATATATGTCCCTCAAGACCATGTTCAGGAAGTGCCAGACTACTAGAGGTTTTCGACTCCTCCAACCAAAGCTCCATCGAGGCTTCGAACTGCTGAGTATACTCATGGGCGCTTGGTTGTTGACTGCCAAAGAAACCCATTCCTTCCGTTGGCGGATTTGCGAGACCAAGCCAGACGTGGACTGTGAGTGCTTGAGAGTAGATATGTCCCATGCGTTTGACTTGGTGATTCTTCTCAGACGCGTTTGACTGATCAATACAAATGGCGTCTATCCATAGCGGAGTGGAGAGGTCGATGGTGCCGAGGCGCCAGCTGCGAGTGGCGTTGTGACGCGCCGTGCATAAGAAGTCGAAAAGATTCTCCCTAATAAGAAATGGACGCTCGTTGACGAGAATAAGTCGCTCATCATGACCAGCGCGTTGATCGCTCCTGAGATGAAGCGCTCGAGTCCATTCGTAAGAGAGACATGCGTAAGGGCTGTCAACCGAGGCGTCGAAGATGATGCATCGGACAAGTCGCTCTGAGGACAAATCTGGCAAGAGATACACGAGTCTTATCAATGGACAAAGACCATCGAGAGGCTCATGCTTAAAGAAGCCGCCGCGGCTCTTCAATAGACGCCGGAGCGATGGTGGCGTAGTCGCAGAGATTTGTGTAGACAGTCGATAAGCCGTTGCCCATCGCTCTACTGTCTTTGGGTCTTTGAAGGGTGACGCACTGTCTGCCCGCGGTGCGGATTCGCTGTCAACCCGCATACTAGAAAGATATCTCCTTCCACCATATGCATCGCGGGCACTTTCTAGTGCGGACGGGGGCTACGACGTCTAGATCCAATTGTCATGGCTCGCGCATTGTTGTACATGCGTAGCATTTGTAGTTCGTGATGGCATGAATGGCTGATTACGCGCAGCAAATGAGGACTGGTGATGACAGGAAAGAGCTGCCGCGCCATGTGGGGCAGGGCGCCTGAGCGCTCCTACACTAGCAAGGCGTTGCCAGAGAAGCTGCCGCCGACCTTGATCTCTCTGTTCGACGAATTCCTAATTTTCATCTTTGAAAACAAGCACAAAGTTCTTCACCGGTGCGAAGAGCCTCCCGGCATCCGTGGCGTCTTTGCATGCATGACGCTGTCATACCACAATCGTTTCTAATGGTTTACAGCAGCCACACAGTATGCAGGCTTCATCGTAAACTCGCGATGCTGTTTGCCTTCCTCAACAAGTGCGGTCGGTGTAGGCTGTAACTTCTCTCAATTGCTCCGCGCAGTGGACGCCAAACCGCCCCAGATTTAGAATAGCGCTTCAACGCCTCCTTCTCCCCAACCCAGACGAACGCGTGCGTCTGCTATGGTCGGCTCGGATCTTGCATGACTACACGGCGAAATCGTTGGATCTTTGTCTGTCAAATTGTTGACTGCCCGCAAGGCAATGCGAATCGCGCAGAAATCCTGCTTCCTGCGGCAGAGGTTCTGCCCTGAGTTCATTGTCTGCCCATGATCTCGATGAGATGTGGTGTAGGGTCACACACATCCACGGGATCGATCGACATGCGGTGTGATAGCGATAGAACTGTCGATCCTCGTAAGACTTGGTTGCCTCCATGGGTGCTTTGAATTCGATCCAAGGCCTATTAAGGCCGCAAGGAATATCCTTCTTGCTGCGATGTTGTCAGTCTTCACCGACTGCCAACCCAAGACTTCGCGTCACGACCAGGGCCACACAAACGCAGACTGATTCTGTGTTTTGCTGTAAGACATCGTAAGCGAGTCTATCGAGACCGACCGCATAGTCGACCCTGATGCGTGGCGTCTGCGGCGGAAGTAATGAGAGTAAGGAGAAGATGCGGTCCCGAACCTCAGCGCACTGCTTGTTGGCGAATCGATCTAGCATTGACACTAGATTCGCATGGGGAGGTTTCCTGAATTGGTGACGGCAATAAGACCGGAAGTGTCGATCCAATGTGGAGGGACGATCTGTATGCCATATAAGTCTTCCACGCTCACGCTGCCATGACGCTTCGGCCACCCACTTTTCCAGAACATCTTCAGTCTGATCAAACCACTCATGTTGCTTGGTCTCCGTCGTGGTTTTCTCTTTCGTCAACCGCCTGTCTGGTTCTTCACTGAGCAAAGGTGCCTTGCCTAGCCACGCATGGACCGTCAAGGCACTAGAATATATGTCGCCCATCTGCGTGACTTGATGAATCCTTTCCTTTCTGTTTGTCTGATCTATGCAGAGGGCGTCTATCCATATTGGAGTGCATAACTTAATCCTCCCCAGTGAATGTCCCCTTCTGGCATTGTTGCGTGCCGTGCACAGGAAGTCGAAAAGATTCTGACGTATGCGAACACGTCGGTCATTGAGAAGAATGGGTTCACCGTGGTACTGATTTTGGCCATTAGGTTCCTGTCGTGAGAAGGGATCCCAAACATATGAAAGGCAGTCATAAGAGGTCTTGATTGAGGAGTGACAGATGAAACAGCTGATGAAGCCCTCAATGGACAGATACGGTAGAAGGTATAGCAGGCGAATGGATGGACTGAGATGGTCGAGGGGCTCGTATTCAAAAAGCATTGCCTGCTTTGATCTGAGAAGCCGACAGTCTAAAGGCACACCAGCCAATTCCTGCGGAGAAGACTGCTGGATAGCCCTACGTTGCTTTACCGACCCTTACGAACATACTTGACGGAGTCCGGTGGGTCAATGTAACTATCGCCCGGAGAGATGGAGGGTTCGTAGATGCCGCTTCCTGGAAGGATGGTCGTTGGGCAACTGCGACGTCGAGTTCCATCGATGAGCGGTTCATCTTGGACGTATTGATGGGCTTTCGAGAGAAAGCTTGCAGCCTTCGGTCTCTGCACGATTGACTCCTACTAGGTCCAGGATGGAAATCGCTGCAGCGGTCTGCGTTTCTCTTCGCGCTCAAACCTGCACCACTTCCACACCATCTGGAGTCGGGATCGTGGACTTGTGAAGTCCGAAACATTGCGCGAGCATTTCGATCAGTACGCGGTCAGACCATGGCGAAAAGCCTGGAGACAACAACAGATATGTGCCGTGCCTGGTTATCAGAAGATCATAGCATGGCCTGACACGGCTGACATGTTGCTTGGCATGCATGCGGAGATTTCTCTCCTGTCTAGTATGTGACGAATCACGCATGACTGATATCAAGCCCGAAGACGTCGATGTTGTTGCAAATCATGCCAGAGATGGACAGACGAGGTTGCCGAGGCTGACCATAACTGTCTCTCCAATGCGTGGCTAGCCACCATACACCGCACATTGCGTTGAAGTTTCTGAGCATAGATGAGGTCGTAAAGCAGCTTCGTAATGCATTTTCCTGCGATCAGGCGTAAGTTTTGGCACCCTAGGTAATGATGGTCACGTGCCGTGTCTGAGGCAAGTGCAGGGCGTTCGCGCTAGCAGCCGCCCTAATCGTTCGCTAAGCGAGCGGGCGCCAAGACGCACCTTTCAATTTGTCTTCGCAGGTCGACGTCTTGAACTTTCCTCTGACCAGCCGACAAACTAACCTCGCCAGCCGCCGACATGTCTGCCAACGCCCTGAACAAGATCGCCCCCAACTCGCCCTCGAGGCAGAGCCCTTCCGAGATCGAGACCAGCATCGCCAACGCAAGTTTCCCGCTTTCAATCGACATGCGACCGCAGACTAACCAGTGCGCAGGCGTTGACTGACCTCGAGAACAACGTCCCCGATCTGAAGAGCTCTCTGCGCCCTCTGCAGTTCGTCTCTGCCCGCGAGGTAAGATAAGCCTCCACCTACAGCGCACCGACGCGCGCACACACCATACGCATACCCATACCCATACTTTGATCGAAGAGGCGGTGGGCACTGGGCAGCACAATTTGCTGACACCAGGATTCTTAGATCGAGGTTGGCCACGGACGTAAGGCTATTGTCATCTTCGTCCCCGTCCCTCTCCTCCAGGGCTGGCACAAGGCCCAGCAGCGGTAAGCAATCATACACCGAATTTGCGCCTGAAAAGTACCTAACGTCTTTCAGCCTCACCCGTGAGCTCGAGAAGAAGTTCTCCGACCGCCACGTCCTGATCGTTGCTTCCCGGCGCATCTTGCCCCGCCCCAAGCGCTCCAACAGGTCCCGCACCAGCCAGACCCAGAAGCGCCCCCAGTCCAGGACTCTCACCGCTGTCCACGACGCCATCCTGTCCGACCTCGTCTACCCCGTCGAGATTGTCGGCAAGCGCCTCCGCACCCGCGAGGACGGCTCCAAGGTCCTCAAGGTCGTTCTCGACGAGAAGGAGCGTGGCGGTGTCGATTACCGCCTCGACACCTACTCCGAGGTCTACAAGCGCCTCACAGGCAAGGGCGTCAACTTCGAGTTCCCCCAGTCCGCCGCTGAGTACTAAGCGTGCTGCTGGCGGTTGTTTTGTTTAGCCTGGGCATCATACGGTTCAGGAGTACGGCTTCGGAAATGCATCATGTATCCGGCATCAAAATGGAATGAGACGATATGAGCCCGCAATGGGCACCCCTTCAAGATACCACTGCAATTGATTTCTTTCTTGTGATGGTCATCGCTTCTCGTGTCGTTCGGTGTTTGTCTTGTGGGGCTCTGCCTTGGTTTACTGACGGTCCAGTTCAGGGTAGTGCCTGTACACGCCCGTGCTGAACGGCTTCCTCCTGTCACTCGCCAGATACTCCTTGACACCACTCGTCTCCTTCACACTCTCATAGAATGTCTCAAACAGCAACTCATAGTCACCCTTCCTCGCCTCCATCTCCTTCGGAAACGCAAACAGCAACCCACTCAACACATTCCACAACGTCGTATCCGCATAACTCAGCTTATCACCCACCAGATACCTGCCCTTCCCCTCCTCATTCCCTTTCAACACCCTCTCAAAGAAGCCCAAAAACTTCGGCACCCTCGCCTCCCGGAAATCCCGCGCCTTCTTCAAGCTCTCCTCCTTCTGGTCCTCGTAGTACTTCGCCACCGCAATCGGGTGGTGCGTGTCGTGCGCTTCGTTGTTGAGATCGAGCGCAGTTAGAGTGTGCGATAAGATCCATTGCGCTTCTGCTTCGTTGGAGCCTGCGAGCGAGAGTTTGGGGCCGAGGTACGAGAGGATGGAGGGCGTTTGGTATATGATCAGTGGGTTGGAGGAGGGGCCTGCGCCGGGGATGCGTAAAGCGGGTGGTGCGAAGGGAGGCGGGTTGCCTGCGGTGCCGGTGCTGGAGGCGTCGATGAGGGATGTGACTTCTTTGATGCCTGTAAGAAGTGTTAGCATGATTCGGAGGTGGGCATGGCTGCTGGCGCAAAGAGGACTGGTGCTGCGCTTTCTCGAACTTACCGTCTTCAGACTCATTGCCGATGTCTGTGTAGGATACGCCTGCTGCCTCGAAGGCGAGGCGAATGAACTCGCCGCGCCCTGGGATGCCGGGCCAGTAGAGCAGCTCATACGGTGGATTGGTGCGTGCTTTCTTGTTGGCGGCCATGGTGTTGAGGCGCTGGACGCGTGCTATGCTGTGAGCAGTCAAGATTGAGAAAGGCTCGAAGCTACAAGAAGCAAGCAGTCGTATGGCGTGTGTGTGAAGCAGTCAATTGCTGTTCGAGGCTATCTAATTATGTGCATTTGAGTGTGGAATGCTTCCGTGTCTGTGTTGTAAGCAACCTGATGATTCGAGATCAGCGTCATTTTGTGGGGAAGCTTGAGCTTAAGACCGAGCTCTTCGGCGTTAGCGACCGTTGACAGCGCCTCATCTGTGCCATCCTTGAACGTGCTACGACACCGTGGGTGATCTGGGAGAGCTTGTGATGCTTGCAGGGCCTTCGATACAGCCTCAGATGCGTTTGATGTGGTGCTTGCCAGCCATTGGGTGGGCGTTGCACAGCTGTCCTGAACAGTAAGCGCTTCGAAGCAATACATTGTCGCCCAGCACAATGCTGCATACAAACGCGACCGGTGAGTTGCTCGAAGCTTCCGAAAGCCCCTGTCAGCTTCGTGCACGACGCTGATACGGTAATGACGGCTCGAGCTGCAGGAGGTGGTGGGCTGAGTGTTTTCGTCCCTTTCTGTGCCACGTCCAGGCCCAGCGATACGCTCGCCTATGCCCCGCACCACAGCGACCTCATGCGGAGAATGACTGCGCCTACCAAGTGTATCAGCCATTCTTTGCTGGAATATAGGACAGTTCTCGCACATTCATTCGCCTTTCACATTCCTTCGTCTCGCCGTCTGGTTGACCCCACCTCCTTCTAAGACGAGCTAACGCTTAGCTCCTGCACCGAGAGCTCGCTGTTGCCTCAACCGTTAGGACGCGTGCCTTTCACTAATCCTCACTGACAGTGTTTGCTTCGTAAACTTGGCTTAACCACATGGTCGGACTTCTCAGTATGGCGAGCTACGATTTAAACAACTATCTGAGGCAGATGGAGAGCTTTCGGGCTGCTGACCATGCCAGAGAGAACCTCGTTAACGTGAGTGAGCGTGTAACGGAAGGCGCGTGGTGGACGCCTGCTGACACGTACAGGAACTGATCGAGAAGTTCTCAGGTCTGTTGCGTGAACATCAAGAATTGAAGAGCGACTATATTAGCGAACGAGACAACAGACGGAACTATCAGTCTAGGGTCGATGCAGTCCATAGGGCTATGGACGAGCATGAACGACAAATGGTAAGTCTCTGACGTATCATTGTTAACCTCACATTGGGTTTCGGTGTTGCTTCTCATACGTTGCGTAATTTCCAAGCCTTAGCTCACGCTTGTTGGCACCGAGTGAACGTCACCTGAAAGATTCCCCTATTAATATGCTGTGTAGGACACCAGCTCGTTCGTCCTGGCTCTCATCGATGGAGATGGCGCTATTGTAAGTGAACCGATCCGCAACTTGTAGTCTGGCTTCCCTCTATGCACATGCCAGCGCAGGTCGCAAATGGGCTGTGTCGACGTGGACGACTTCGTCAAAGATAGTCGTTTGGTGATCGAGAACCGCACTAACAGAAATCAGTTTCAAGATGCCCTGCTTCGAGAAGCTGCCGCCGATGGTGGCTCAACAGCTGCATCTAAGTTGCACCAGGCTATACACAACCACATCGCGTCTCTATACAGCAGTTCCGGAAACTGGCCAGTTATGGTGCAGATCTACCTGAGTCTCGACAAGCTTGCTTTCAAGCTCCAACAGGTCGGGCTTCTGCGTCATCCCGGAGAGATGCGCACGTTTGCACAGCGCTTCAACAACAACCAGTCTCTATTTAGTATTGTCGACGTTGGTCAAGGCAAAGAACGAGCCGACCACAAGATTAAAGGTATGATTGAAGAGGTCAACAGATGGATATGAGCTAATATGACGATAGAAATGCTGCGTACGTTCAGTGATAATCCAACCTGTCGCCACATCATCTTCGGTGGCTGTCATGATGCCGGCTACCTCAACAACCTTGATCCGTTTAAGCACAACGAAGCCAAGGCGAGCCGCATTACTCTTTTGGAAACAACTCCAGCATATCGGGAGTTTGCTGGTCTATCCAATTTCAAACACGCCAAGTTCGACGAGGTTTTTAGGAACGAGCCTTTGCCTGAGTCCGCTCCCACTCCTGCCGTCAACACAGCCATAGCTGCAGCTCAGAGCCCTCCACCTTCAGCCCAACCTCCGTTAGTCATGCGCTCGTCGACAAACGGCTCGATGACGAATAGGACGCCTCCGGCGAAATCTGTGCTGCCAGCAATTGTCAGCCCTTCACCATCGCCAAGCACACCAGCCCCCTCCGTGTCAGCAACCGAGTCCAGCGAAGATTCGAACTGGGCAAGTGTGAGCAAGATCGGCCGTCAGCGTATGGAAAACATCTCGATCGCGCCGTCCAAGGTAAAATCAAACACGAAGAAAAAATTCGCTTATTACAACAAAAGAGAACAAAGACTTGACGAGCCGCTTCCGGCCCGCGACAAAGCATCCACTGAAGCTCTGGACGCTCGCATGAAGAAGAATGGAAAGAAGATGTGCAACAATTACCATCTAGGTGGTTCATGCACACAAGGCGCCTTCTGCCACTTCCAGCACGAACCCAAACTCAGCCTAGGCGAATTAGTCGCTCTGCGGTACAAGGCTCGAAGCTTGGCTTGCAACAACAGATACTGTGAGGATATCGACTGCTGTAAGCCCTTATCTCTGGATTGATGACTGTGTGCTGACAATATGTAGACTTGGGCCACCAATGTGCCAATGAGCGCGATTTCGGCAGCTGTCGCTATGAGCAGACATGCCACCTACGTGCCACTCATGGCATGGACAGGGAGAAGTACGTGAGGGTGGACAGGAATGGGAATGAAGAGTACTCGCCATGAGGCATTGGGTCAACGTCCCGCCAGCACGATTGCAGTCACTCATTGTAGCTGTGTTGGGCTCAGATCTGTTGTGCGTACACAATCATTTACAAGTTATTAGGTATCGTAATCGGAAACATGTAGGGACTATCCAAATTCATTTGCTCGCACGCTTGCTAACATTCAGCCATCGCTTTCGTGCGCTCGAAATCATATCAATGTCAAGGGAAGACGAGACCAGTCAATCGCGCTCATTCGGTGACAGTCTCTCCATCCTCCGAACAGCCCCACAGAACCACACGATCATCAACATCACCCCCTGCCACGCTCAGACCCGCGAACGACGTCCAACGAAGCTCTTTCTACAACACAATCAGCACATGCTCCACCATTCTCAAGAATTGACTTACCCAGGACCCTCATTGATAACCGGCTGGCGCGTCAAGCGGTGGTACGTAACAACACCCAGCACAAAAGTCGTGAGCCAGACAACCAAGCTCAAGAACGAGAAAGCCTGCGCAGCCCTCCATTGCCCACAGTAGTTGCCGCGGCTCAAACTAATCCCGCCCCACGCCCACGCACTACCGCAGCCTGCGCCGTTGAACCAAATGACCAGCAGTGCGAACACGGCGGCCCAACCTGCTGTGAACACTATTATGCAATGTCAGCTCATCGCATCGAAAAAGCCAAGAATGCGAGAGTGTTGTAGTGAGATACTTACGCAGATCAGACCCATACGAGGCCATGCTCGATTTCGTCGGGATCATCCAGATGACAGAGAACAGGATGGATAGCGACGACCACACAATAGCGAAGATCGTGCGGCCGAACGGTCCCACGCCGTGCCGCATGCGAGAGTGAATGAAGTATGCTGTTAGACCCAGGACGACTGCTGCGAAGACGAATTGCGCGACGCGCAGGATGAGGGAGAGGAGGCGGGTGAAGATCATGGTGGCGGTTGCTATGATCGATCAAGGGGAGAAGGATGAGTAGACTGGAAGCGTGTGTGAGGTTGTTTGGAGGTCGGAGGTGGAGGTTTGTTCTGAATCGTGGATCTTTTTCTGATATCTACGAGGGTTATATACATATGCTCTTCGTTCTGAAGATCAAGGTCAAGATGCAAACAACGTCAGCCACATTCTACGCACGCAGGGTCCCGCCTACGCAACGTCTCTGGGCTGATGCCAGCCTAGGGTCTCGCTCGTTGCCGTTATCGGTAGTCTCGCCTTAGCCTAATCACACGTCAAACCTAGATTCGAGATCTCTAGAGGTGCGCGACGCGTGGTGTTGGCACACGCGCTTGGGTATGAGGTCATTCGCTCGGCATCATGAATTTGACACAACTGCGCGCTTCGGAAGAGTTGCCGGGGACGTGTGCTTCGGAAAGTAGCGACTGTACCCCAAGTCACTTTGAATTTTGAGAGCTGTTGCCGAAACTTTGACAAATCTAGACCGCGCGTAACGGTGCGTTGTCTGCTGGGCATGGACAAAGTCTTCGGTGGTTGGGCGATGAACAGCACTTGATGTTCGGTGAATCTGATCGAGGGTCTTCTTCTGGCATGTCTCTACTGTGAGCA
The DNA here is from genome assembly GCA_022225945.1 of Didymella pomorum. NCBI lineage: Eukaryota > Fungi > Ascomycota > Dothideomycetes > Pleosporales > Didymellaceae > Didymella > Didymella pomorum. Next base: position 102,852 of record JAKJXN010000016.1, on the reverse strand, counting down.
GGTTTGTGCTAGCTGAGTCCGGCGTCGACAATGGTGTTGATGATGTCGTGTGAAGGGGTGAAAGGGTAACTCGGCAACCTCGGTGATACCGGAAAGGACTGACACGTTGCATGACGTTGCTCAGCCACAGCTCCACGATCAACACCAAAAATATCCTGTTTCTTGTGGCTGATGACACGCGTTGCATGCGATGCCAACATCATCGTCGAGACTGCTTTCCGTCTTGCCGTAGAGCGTTGCCGAGTATGCGAGGCTGCAAGCTGACGGATACTTCACGCTCATCAAAGCGAAGACTCAGCTGTATTGGGTACAGAGCCCTCGCAGCCACGTCTCATCATTTAGGCATTGATTCTATGAGGAATCCTGACCTGTCTTGAGGTCTGTTACAGTAGCAAACATGAGCTCTCTCAGTCCTCCCAGCCCCCTCTCTGCCAGCCAATTGAGGACAAATACTTTGTATCCTTTCGCACCATCCCAGTCCACGCTGATGCCTCCACCATTCCTCAGGCTTGCCAGGCTTTGCTGGGTGACTGTACCACCGTGTGCCTTGAAGTTGGCTCGATTGAGATCTTGGCGGTCAGTCTCCTGTTCTTCAAGAGCGTGCCATGCTGCAGATGACATCGATGCCAGCCACGCGTTGTAAGATAGGTTGAATACGTGGCCGATAGCGTATCCCCGATCTAGACTGCTCAAGTATGCGTCAAGTGACGAGCGCAGTTCTGGATGGCAATACATGCCAACAGACTTCTGCTCAACGACCGTAAGACCACGAGCTACCCAGAAGAAGTTGTAGACATCCCGCAGGCACCAGTTTAGTCCGTCTGTGACTTCACTAGAGTAGTAGTGCTTGACCGGTCTCGGATGCGCGTCGAAAGCTTGTTTGTAACTCCCTATGATGCCACAGATTCGAGATACCACATAAGCTGATGGACTCTGCATCAAGTAGTAGACAAGGTGCATCTGTGGAAGTAGAATTGGAATGATGTGCGGCTTCGAAGACGTGGAAATCAACTCCCAAAAGGCAAGTATAGAAGAAACCACCTCTGCCCCCATGCCTGAGGGTAGCGATAGAAGTAGAGAGGTTGATAAAGTGGCAAAATGCGACACGAGATCCTTCAAGAACTGCTCCTGGGGTGAACTTAGTGCAGGCTGGCGACGTTCGGGCTGTTGCTGAGCAAGCACAGCTACCCGATGTTGCAGCAGCTCTGTATAAAGCCCGACCAGCTGGACGTAGGACGAAGGACCGTTGCTGGACATTGCACGCTCTGCCGGGGCAAGGAACTCTGGATAGACATCCTCGAAGAAGTCTCCAGGGACGTATGCAAGCAAACTCAGCACGGGCTCAACGTTCTCATGCCCATCCCAGGTTGTGAGGTACTGCTTGAGAAAGACTGGAACGACAGGCAGAAGGGTCTAAAATTTAGTGAGTACACAGTCTGTTCCATCACATAGCATGCGTACCTTGGTATATCGTGCGTGTTGTAGGATCCCATCAAGTATCTCAGCTAGGAGCGCGGAATCTTCCACATTCTGTGCTGCGGAAGTGATTTGGTCTTCTAAGCATGTTGCAAGCCACAGACCTATGCGTGCAGATGCTGCTGGCGACGGGCTCAGATCGACGAACTTCTGCAGAAGTGGGTCAGTCAGAAAGGAGATTAGCTGGCCAGGTGGCTCGATTCGGTCGAGCCTTTCTATGAATGCTTCCACGGTATCGATGCCTTCGAGTGTCACGGAGCTCTACACCATATCAGTATTCGGCTTAGTACATGAAGAACAGGCATCTTACTTCGGTAGCATGGTAAGTGTGCACATCCGGTAGCACCGATGCCTTAGTCCTCTTCGGACCTTGCCGCAGGACCTTGAAGCCGTTGTGTCGTTCAGATGTGGGGTCATCCGCCGCTGTGCGAGCTTCTTGAATTGCGTGCACCCTCTCTCGCCACTCTACATCAGGTGTCTACGCTGTCAGTAGAGTCCGGCAATGTAACGTGTGGAGCCGCAGCCTTGCAGCGAGATCCCCGCTTTGCGTCCAACTTTACACAGGGTAACGGGAACTTACCGGTGCAAACGACTTTCGGCTCGTGGATGCGCTTCCGAGAATGATGTCCGGATAGTAGTCTTTGTAAACGCGGAGGAGGCCTTGAAGGGCAGGCTCGTTACCAAGCCCCCGGGACAGCTCAAGCCTGGCAGACAAATTAGCCCGTGCTGTAGTAGAACATTTCGAAATAGAAAGTGGAAACTCACAGTTGCTGAATCCTGAACGGTTTCACGTGCTTCCTCCGAGTTATCATGGAAAGCAGATGGCACAATGATGTTCTGGTCGATTTAGCACGAGGGCGCGATGGATGTTCAGTGTGGTGACACACCTAATACTGATCATGTCCAGCATCCCAAATAGGACGCCATACAGCCTCGAAAGAACATTGGCATCCCCGAGGATCTCATGAACCAAAGCCAGCCACTTCACAAGGCTGTCCTGGGTGCCTGGTGAGGGTTTGCCTTTACCCTGGCCTAGTGCGGCTACAATTGTGATAACGACATCGCCGGCTACTCGCTGCGCAGGGTACAGATTCTTGATCAACGTTGTTACACTTGTTTGATCTAATTCTGTCTTCCTTGCCGCAAGGTGTACGACGGTCTCCAAGGCATCCTCATCAAGCCCGTCGGCAAACGCGTGTCGGCAGATGGTATCGACAACTCCAGAGACTTTGACGGTCCGTTGCTTTGCAGGAGTCTGTGATGCTGTTGCACAATGTTAGCTCGGCAGCTTCTCGATGTGTGCATTGATGACTGTACCTACCCTTATGCAACGACTCTAGCGCGTCGCTGAGCGACGGTAGCTTTTCTGCCGCGGACTTAGCTTGTTGTACTGAAGACTGAGCAAGTGCATTACCAGCGATAGATGGCATTACGCTCTCATTGCAATAGGCTCGGATTGAAGCGAAATCGTGACCTAACGTGGTAGCTAACTTGGGCGCGTCGTCATGGTGTTTACAGCTTCACCGAACGCGCCTTCCTTGTCTGGGACGCTAACTAAGCGAGTCAACAACCACCAGCCATCCCTCACGTCTTCACCCACTCTTTACCCACGTTCGGTGTCGCCTTACGACTTCATCGAATGTCTCATCGGTCTCTGTCGCGAGCGGATGTCACCGCACGGCTTGTATGGTGCATTGGCTTTCCCTGTGGAGCAAAGCGCTCGGCTAGCCCGCCGCGCCTCGTTCACACGCCAGTCATGCACAGTATCTTGCAGATGTCACGCATAGTCGCCTTGATACAGAGCATGCATTGCAGATGCCCGTCGCCGCATACATCACGTTACACAACCAGCATTGAATGATATTCACGCTCGGCTAGCGCGCAATTTTCGTAGCCATGAATGGCCACATACCCTGTTCGTCAGCGATCAATTTGACAACGGTGCTGCACAGCCCGCTCGACTTGTACTGACCCCCGTGCGCCACACGCAGAACGAACCACGCCGTGCGTCTGGCGGGTAGATGCAGCTGATCTCGATCCGGTCACTGGTTGGGTGCTTGCCTTCACTGGCCAGTTTTCTTGTTCAAAGATCCCTGTCGGGCCGGCGACAGGGTGTTCGGCCAGCAGCAGCAAACCTTGTCTTCGATCTTCAGCAGCGGACGACCTCTTCAGCTCTCCTGGTGTTCTGCTCACAAGTCTGTTCAACAAAGCTGACATGTTCCATCCGACATTGCCACGCTAATCTTGGGGTTGCCTCTCGCAATTGCAACGAGCATGAGAGAGGACAACCCTACGCCCAACGTTCCCATGACCGGCCGAAGTAATAACAACTGGAGACTATCACCTACTGCTCTGTGTAACCCACGCCGCATGCCTACTCATGTCGTGTGTCAGCGATGGCTCAGGGCCTCCCAGAGACGGGAGCCCGTTCGCTGACTGCCGGTTGGCGGACTCGATTTACCTGCCATTCATCTCTCACGAAGCTTGCGTACTTTGGTCATGTACCACAAGCTTCGTTTTCATCTGTTGTAACACTCAAGGCATGACGGGCGACATACTGACAGCTATATCTTTAGGGCGCCTCGTGCGGGTTCAGCTATCCTGCTACTACGGATCTGCTCCTCCAGACGCTTACTCCTAGCTCACCGTGCCTCTTCCACTTCTTCTCGGGCACTGAGCCTTCTGCAGTCCATTTCGAACCTGCACTGTATTTTTCTCTAAAGTCCTTGTATCTTGTTCATTAAAGGCCTCCGTCCTTTGCGCATCTAAGTCGAAAGTCTGCACAAACCATCAATCGAAGGAGAGATTTCCTGAGGAGCACCCGGATTGCGACACAAATCTCGTTGTTCTTTGAGCGTTTGCTGTCTTCCATTCCACTTATTGGAGCCATCAGCCGACGCCGGAGTGCCACTACATAATAAGGACATCAGAAGTCAGATGAGCGACCACAAAATGAGGCGCTCTTCTAGGGCTGATTCTCAACAACCAGCTGCCGGCCGAGCTGTCATGGTCCGCTGCCCTGCTCAAATACTCATGCGATTGCAGACACTCAACGAAGCGGAAATCATCACTCTTTTCACCCCGGTCGTTCCTCACTCGCCGTCAGCATCACTTGTCAAAGATATGGACCCATTTGAGCCTCTTGGGCGTGCACTTCCCCGGCCCGTCCGCCATGTACCATTTCGCATGGATCTCGGTATGACCGATATACATCCGCACTTCTTATCTGCCAGCGGGGTGGTGGTCGTTGTGATCTGCGCTACGGAGAACGTGCTCGGCCACAACCCGGAAGCCTTCGAGCGCCAGCTCAAGTTTGCTCGGAGTATCACGACCAAAGTCGAAAAGGACACTTCGATGGCATCTGTACCGGTCGTTCTTCTTGCTATTGTCGGCAACGGCGTGAAAGCCACAGCATACGAGCAAGCAGTGCGCGACTTTCCAGTCCTGCTCACGCTCGATGACTATACGCCTGCGACACTCGAGCGTGGCGTACGAACGGTCTTTGGCTAAGCCCACATTTTGCTATCTACAGACTTCTCGACCATTCGAGTATATCATATCTTTCGGTCCCGTCCGATTTCATATCACTCACGATGTCATGACCACTATCCCTACTCTGTACGTAGATACCGAGCGACTCTTTGGACATTTCTGCAGAAGCATATGCATTGGGTGGTAGCTGCTCGTTCTCCTCGGCGAACATTCTCTAGCTGCGGAATATAGCTTGCTTTCAATGCTTATATCATATTCAACAAACCGACCGTACTACCGCCTGCTCGTCTTCTGATACAAGCTACCCACTTTCATTGAGCCCTGCATACCCTCAAGACGTCAATGCTACACTACCACTACGCTTGGGCCGTCTCCACCTTCCAAAGCAATGCGGTGAACATGGCGGTGAACGTACCTAGGTATCGGTGAGCAAGGACCCTGTACCCCGCTGCCCATGGTAGTGGGACTGCAGACATGCATCTCGACCATCGGTCTATCCAAGCACAGCCTTTGACCGTTTTCAGGAAAATTATTACAATTACGTGGTATCTATCGCAGCTATGCGCTCAAGCAGCTAAACGCTCATACCGAGCAGTCATAACAACGCCATCTAACGCCGCCCATGCTACCATCCACTCTGCTCGTGATCCTGCATCCTTGAAAGACATTTGTCAATCTAACCATGCCGTGAAAATGTGTCTTCGCCCCTCGCCAGCCTTCATGTCAACAATCCAATCCTCAAAGCCTCCTGCTTGACTGGTCCCTCCATGACTGGTCTCACGGCTCCATAAACCCCCTCCCATTCCCCGCCAACCCCGCGCCGTGTACGTGTGGCGAGTCAACAGCCTTTTGCGCAAGCGAGTGCGCGTTCTCGTTGCCGCTGTAGTAGTAGAAGATGCGGCTTGTGATGATGCTGAGGTGTTCGGGGAGGTAGAGGGATGCGGCGATGATGAGCAAACTCAACAATAAAAAGAGCACCGAATCTAAACGTAACATCAGCATTGGTTCTCGTTCTGGTCTACATGCGTATCCGGCGGTCGTAGTATTGGGCTGCTCTGGTCTGAGGCAGAGGACAGGCATAGGGGGCGCGGCGGAGCGAGGGAAAGCGTACTGAAGATGAATTTCTCCGTCGAGGTTAACATGTATAGCGAGAACGTGACTTCGTATTGGTAGCGTTTGCGCTGGAACCAGCGCAGCAGCGCGGATGGGTAGAGCATTGCGGCGATGAGGAGCGCGGAGGCTAGGGTGAGGAGGAGCGCGGTTGCGAGCGTTGCAGAGTCGGGCATGCGGCGAGTCTGCGTGTATTTTGGGGGCGTAGGTTTGGGCTGGCCGGGCGTGGTGTTGCGACAATACGTGAGTAAGGGAAGTTGGTTTGGTTCAGGGACAGTCGATTGTAATGTCATTTCGCTTTTGGCGCGGAAGAGCCGGGGATGAAGCGCGAGGGGATTGGGCGCGTCATTTGGGAGAAGAGACCACGAGCTACAGACCATCTATGTCATGAATTGCCCAGCAATGATGGTTTCCTCATACCGATTACACACATAACAAATTTTCCACTATGGCAATGCCATTCCTCACCCCCATCACAGCGCTCCTGCGCCCGCGCACCCTCCAGCGCACCTTCCGCCATGCGCTCCACAGCAGCGCCGCCCACCTCGCAAAGGCAATGCCGCCACGGCGCATAATCCCCGAAACCGACATCATTGAGAACTTCCTCAAAGGCTCCGGTCCGGGCGGACAGAAGATCAACAAGACCTCATCCGCCGTACAACTGAAGCATATCCCCACCGGCATCGTCGTCAAGTACCAGGACACGCGGTCGCGCGCAATTAACCGCAAGGTCGCGAGACAGCTGCTGCAAGATAGGCTTGAAGAGCGCGAGTTGGGCGATGACGCGAGAACGAGGGTTAAGGCGAGGGAGAAGAGTAGGAAGAAGGCTAGCAGTGATAAGAAGAAGCGCAGGAAGTACCGCGCGCTGGAGGCTGGTAAGGCGGGTGAGGAGGGCGCTGAGGAGGCCGAGGAGGGTGGTGAGCTTGAATGCGATGTCGAGCTTGGGGATGGAGATGCCGGGAAGAGCGCCGACACGCCCAGCAAGCAGGAGGGCGTTGACAAGGCGGGTTGAAGCGCGCATGGCGAGTAGGAGATACACCATTTAGAAAGTTCAGACATGAACGGTAGCATGACCACACAATGCTGTTGGACGCACCACGAGTGCAGGTCCTCAGGCCTGAGGGCCAGAGGCCGCAGCTCTCGACGGCGATCGCTCGTTTCTCGACAACAAGCAGACGCAGCGGCACGAAGCAAGGAAGAGTCGTCCAAGCAGCTGGACACACAGGTAGCGAGAGACACCATATCATATAGGAAAAGGGACACAAGACCGGAGGCAGCTACAGTAGACGACACACCAAGCACATCAAAACAACGCTTCTCACAAGCTTGCGCGTTCTCCAATCATCAAAGTTCATCTTCTTCCTCAACCCACCGTCGTTCCCGACAGCAGCATCAATGAAAAAGGCCACGCAAAGCGTGAGAAAGCAAGCAAAAATTGCCCCTGTGGCGTCCCCGAAGGAAAGCCATACCCCAACCAGTCCGCCCTGTGCAATGCAGCTGATCAGGATAGATGAACCGGAATCTTGAGCCCAGTCATCCAAAGAAGGTAAGTATGAAGAAGAAGGAGGGAGGACGAGGGGCCAGCGGGTTTTATGCGCAGGCCGGCTAAACTGCGGTTGAGCTGGAGGGACGTGCGTGGAGCTGGCTGCTCTCTCACTTTCCGAGTTTGTTCCGTCGAGAAACACAGCGCAGCGACCGAAAGCCAGCAATTTCGATAACCAGCTCATCACCCGCTGAGGAACCTTTGACATCAGGCTATAAGGCTGCAGACTTGATGTTGACAGGATCAACGCCTGGAGATGCACAGCCTCACTCTGCCTTCAGCTGATGCACTTTGTCGGTGTCCATGCTACTTGCCCCCAACATGACGGCCACATCCTATCGCACTTTGCCCCAAATTTCCGCAGTGTCAGAGGAAAATCATTTGCTTATTTGAGACAATCAAGAACCTCCAGCAAGCACAAGCTTTTGAAATTCGGGGGGCATTCAAGGTAATCGCCGAACACCATGTCTGTACAAATCTAGGCTCCGCAAGGCACAAACCGTTCTTTTTCGGATTACTACGTTCAGGACAATGATGGACTTCTCCAATCTGCTCTGTCGCAACCTATGAAGAAGTCGGAGACGCTGTCTACCGAGGAAGCCAAATCCTGGGCTGAAGCTTATCGAATCTCTTCGACGCTGGATACCGCACCGTGAAGAAAGTCCCAGCGATGGACGGGATTATGCTCAACCCGCCACAACACTTCCAATACCAGCCGCTTGACCACGATCAGCCTTCTATCCACCTCGTACATCTTCTTCCCGAGGTTCCACCGGAAGGGCTCCTCCAATGCAGGATCTCGCACGCTTCGACTAACAGCTCCTACGTATGCCTATCTTATGTGTGAGATGTCCCGCCACCAGATCATAATGCTCCTCCGAGAAAGCCGAACAACAGAGTCATTCTTGTCGACGATCGGCCTTTCCGTATACGTTCGAATTCGTTTGATTTCCTTTGGACTGCTCGATACAATGCAACCAGACGCCAATAGGATCTGGAGCGATTCGGTCTGTCGATTCCATTCTGGATCGATGCGCTGTGCATTGACCAATTCAATACCACAGAGCGTAATCAACAGGTCGAACAGATGGGCGCCATATATTCACGAGCATTGAAAGTGCATGTCCGGCTAGGTGAAGCGCCGCCTATGGAGTCTGACGAGTGGACTGAATCCGGCTCCAGGTCACTGATTCACGATGGCCGAATAGTACATGCTGAGGAAATGCTGAACTACTGGCGGGAGCTCTTTGAGCTCGATGGCCCCTCGGCTATACCCAGCAACCTTCATTATGGCTTCATCATTGGCTGTCACATCTTCCAGAACCCATTCTGAGAGCGCACTTGGGTCATATAGGAGATTTACCTAGCCAAAGCGACGACCTTCTGGGTGTATACGTTTCCCTTGGCAATGGACTTTTTGTTACGAATTCGAGAGCGCTACCTCGAAAAGTGCTGCGCCTTCGAGTCCAACCGGATTCAAGACGGTCATTACCAGAGCTACGAGCAACATCGCAGACTTCTAATGTCCGGTCGGCGGCTTGATCTTATGACCCTGCTAGATGTGTTTGCGAACAAGAAATGTGCAGATCCTCGAGATCGTGTGTACTCTCTGCTTTCGTTGCCTTCGCTGTTCTCCTTCGACCCTTCGCCAACATCTGTCGACTACACCACGTCACTCAACTTTTTGGCATATCGTGTTCTCAGCCTAGGTCCGGAACGATTATGCGTTTGTACAGCGATTATAGTCTTATCCGCTCTGGACCCCAGCCTTGAATCCCCGCGCCGCGAGTTGATATCAATTCGCGACGGACCGTGGCTCGAAGTTGATGCAGAACTGGAATACGAAGCCAAGTACCCTAACGTGGATCTCGGACACATTTTCGGTTGCAAACCTGGTAATTATCGCTCATTCCCACGCGAAATTGGTCTCAACGAAACACACGCTATTACAAAGATTGACAACTCGGAATGTAAAGGAGCATTGACATTGCGTGTATCATTCTGGCGTATTCTGAGTGCCGTCACAGGGCGTATCGAAGTGTGTAACAGAGGAAACTCGAAGTCATGTGCTGCAAATCGTGTTCGCCTGGGTTGGGGAGGTTGATCACTGAATCAGTAATAGCCAAAGTCCCTGGTGTGAAAATCCAAAGAGTGCCCCGTCCCGACCACAGCATAAGCTGCTGCATCGAAATGTGGGATCAGCGCCAAGAGACCTCCAAATAGAGACGATGCTGTTTGGCAATGCAGCTGCATTTATGCTTGGCAATGATTTTGATCTTTGCCGATAAGGAAGAAGGGATGAACCGGCGAAGCAGTAATGTACAGCACCTTGAACGCGGCGAGCAAGATCTCATGACGACTTCCTCCTCCCCGCTTCAAGACCTACAGAGCAATCACTCTGAAGCAACAACCCCTCCTTGTACTCCAGCATCTGAGCCCACCTCCTCTCCGCCTCCTTCTTCCCCATCTTCGTCTTCATCGATCCCGGATAATATCGAAGCCTGGTATCCATTCTATTTACCGCCTCCAGAACCGTCGTCTCACTCAACGCGCCCAACCTCGCGATACCGATGCAGCCCAGCTCATCAAGCCTTAGCGCATCCTGCACAAACCTCATCGCCGGATACGCTTCACAATTATCCCTAACCTTCTCCTGATCCTTACACTCCAACTCAAAGCCAATGGAACTCGCCATCAACGCCGCTGGACCCGCAACATCAGGCGGGCAATCCAACCGCCTGAGGAAATCAAACAGCAGATCGTGCTGTATAGCTTGAATCGCATCGAGACTTTCCGGCGTCCCGGGTCCAAAGTCCTTCAGATTCTCTGCATGATCCTTAACATACAGCACCGCAGCCATGCTCGACACCAACGCCGCAACAACAACAGTGCGGTGATCGACGCCCTGCGCCCAGATCTGCGACGCATCGGTGCAGTAGAGTTGGTACGCGGCCACGGTGACGCGCTGGATGTGCATGTAGTCGTGCGCGATGCTTAACTTGCTTACGTCGCGGCGCACGGCGAGGTTCACTTTGTGGAACCAGGTCAGGTCCTCGGCATCGATGTTGAAGAAGTCTGGGTCGAGGAGGCGCTTGTCGGACTGTGTGTGTGATGGAGGTGTTGTGAGCTCGGGATGGGGTTTGGCGATGCTGGAGAGCCGGCGGCGCATGGATTCGAGGCCTGGCATCTTGTGAGGTATAGTTTAACGGTCGTGGTGATGTTGCAGTTTGGACGGGATATGGAGCAGGTGTGAAATCTGCAGCCAAGTCAAGGGTCGATCGTTGGCGCCTACAGAGGTATCAAAGGCCTTGTAAGCATAAACAAATACGGAGTTGCGCTGTTCATATACCCTCGGCGCTACGTGGAGGCTGAACAATAAAGTGCCTGTCACACAAACCTGACCCTGATACGTCCCCATTACCTTTCTTTGACAGTCTCAGCGCCATCGCTGACCGCAGTAGAATTCAGTCAATGAAATGCATCTCCACAAGTATGGGAAGAGGACTGTCTTGAGTTGTCAGCTGCGTCATTGCGATGGCTCAGGTCGCACAATTTGACATGCGACCGTTTTGGGCGTCGCCGCCAATGATTGGGTGGACGCCACAGGTGTTTGAGTCTCCATTGCGCGTATTGCCAACGTGGCTATGAAGCAGTCACGGACTCGGGAAATGTACGACTCGAATATTTGACTGATTGGTGTGTGATGTAGAACAGACGTGTTGGCGATTGCGGTCAGTTTGCTTCAGCTGCTGTTTGAGCTCTGTAAACGACATTCACAGCTATATCCAGTCCTTGGGGCTCTTCAGCTGTAATCTATCGCACTCGCCGTCTGTATTTGTCGCCTTCGTGTTGACGCTGTCCATCTCGAACCCAGCAACCTTTTTGTAAATCGTGCCAATAGCTTCTAGCTCTTCCTTCGGAATGACATCGTAAATGTTCTTGAAGCCATCTGGCGCCCTCTCTTCGGCCATCTGCAGGACGTGATCCGGCCCGTTGGCTCGGTTTGCCATCACAATCTTCGCCGTAGGAGGCAGTCGCTCGGTCTCGTAAGCCTTCAATGCGCCTACAACATCTTCTGTTGTAGACTTGAGGTGTTTCGCCAATGTTTCGGCGTCGATGATGGCTTGCGATGCGCCATTTGATCCAATTGGGTACATGGCGTGCGCTGCATCACCCAGCAGGGTGAGTCTGCCGAATGACCACTGCTCGACTGGATCGCGATCAGACATGGGGAACTCGAACACCTTGTCTGTCTTGTCGATCAGATCCTTCATCTCCAGACCACCGCATTTCCAGCTCTCGAAAGGTCCCTCGAACACACTCTTGTCGACAGCTTTGGTCCAGTCAGTCTTTGGTGGTGTTAGGTCCTTATCGTCCTTCCCTCTAATGCGCAGTTCCGCAATCCAGTTTACTAGGCTCTTGCCCTTGTCTGCTGAACGTTGTGAGATGGGGTATGCAATGAACTTCTGATCTGCGTGTCCTGCCCAAACCATGGAAGCACCCGTCAGGTATGGCTCCCTCTCCAGACAGCCGCGCCACAACATGCGTCCAGAAAACTTCGGTGGCCCTTCCTTGGGGTACAGGATTCGTCGCGCAGTCGAGTTGATGCCATCAGCCGCAATCAGAATGTCGGCAGAAATCCCGGAGAGCTCGGCGGGTGCGCCATCTCGACGCTGCGAAAACTGCGCTGTGATGCTCTTATCGTTCTGCTCAAAACCAGTCAGGGCGTGGTTGAGATGCACTGCATCTTCACCAAGGCGCTCTTTAACAGCACTGAGAAGCAGCATCTGGAATTCTCCTCTGTGAATCGAAAATTGCGGCACTGCATAGCCGGCATGTTTCCCTCGAGGCTCGCTGAGGATTGAGTCGCCATGTCGGTTGTAAAAGTTGAGTTCTGCTGTTTGTATGCCGGTCTTCTCGAGAGCTTCCAGGAGACCAAGGTTTCGCAGGATGAGAACGGCAGAAGGCTGCACGTTGATGCCGACGCCGAGCGTTGTGAGAGTTGAAGATGCTTCGAACAATTGGATGTCGGTGAAGCCTGCCGCGTGCAGGGAGAGCGCGGCTGTGAGACCGCCAATGCCTGCACCGGCGATCAGGATCTTAGGCTGCGAGCTGAGGTACGGCATCTCGTCCAAGTTTTCCGATGGAAGAGCCAGCAATTGCAACTGGGGAACAGGAAGGCGCTCACTATGACCGCGACTACCTTCAACACATTGTTCCGAAACTCGGAACGGAAGGGTCCATTAAAATTCAAGTACCGAGACGTTTTGCCGCGGCCCAGAACAGCCTCAGCAGATCGCCACGCTGCCGGCAAAATCGCTTGTCAAATCTCATTTTAGCGGTTCGGTCCGTTTGTTATTCCTGGAGATCGTGTGAGGCTGAGGTCTCTTGGAGTGCGGGGAGACGAAGGCGCGCTGAGGTCGACTCCGAGGTCGGCGACCCCGTGAGCAGCATCGAGGAAACGGCCTGATCTTTATTGTACATACGTAATGATACACAATTCTATCTGGTAGCACGACGCCTATCGTTGCATGCATTCATTGATCGTGAATCCCAGCCGATCTCATGAACTTCCTACAGAAGACCTCTCGTGCTCATCGCCCTCAACTTGGGCCCATAGAACCACAGCAACACTGGGCTCACGAGCGCTAGTCCCAAAGTCATGAATGCCAATAGGCTGTTTCCCCAGCCCAGGCCTAAAGTCTCATATAGCTGCACCGCAAACAGCGGAAAGCTGAATCCACACATCGTGCGCATGAACGCGCCTACGGCCGCAGCGGAAGCAGCATACTTCGCCTCATACGCGTCTGTTGTATATGCTTGACTACATTGGAAGCCAATGATCATGCCAATAGCCACGATAACGCAGCCGATATTGGGTGCAACCCAATGTACGCCGTAGTGTGCTGTCCAGCCGTAGATGAAGAGACCGATTGGGCAGAGGATACCAGCGATGAGCATGGGCGGGACGCGGAACTCAGGGAGACCTTCTTCTAGACCGTAGTATGTCTTCAGGCGGGCGTAGAGCTGCGTTATCTTAGTTCGCATTCTTGAGCATGGAATTGCTAGAACTTACACCATCCATGAGTGGATGTGAGATCTGCAGACCGATCATAAACCCGAGACACATGGAGAGGTAGTTGAGAGATGCTGGACCAACGTCCATATCATATACCTCTTCGAAAACGAGAGGGAAGGTTGAGAGCATGAGGTACATGACTCCATAGAGGTATGCGCGGTAGATCGATGGGGCTTGCGTTGCTGGATGTGTGAACATCATAATGAATGGCAGGATCAGCCGCTTGCGCAGGATCTTGCTGAACTGGTCACCTGTCTCATGCTCCGTGCGCACGACAACATCCTGCCGGATGCCCTTCATGGCCTTCCTGATGTGTTTCGCCTTCTTTGCCAGGATGGCAGGAGCGAACGTCTCACGTAGGAAGATAAGTGCGGTGACTTGGACGAACACGGTGAAGATCGAGGTTGCCCAGAAGATCCAGCGCCAACTGACGCCTTGCGAGATGTACGCTCCGCAGATGGGAGCTACGCAGGGACTTATCCAGGTGAGCATACCATAGATTGCTTGACCTTTACCGCGCTCTTCTTTACGCCAGGTATCCGCAAGCACACCGTTGCATAACTAGACTTCGGTCAGTCTGGTTCACATGGAGAGGGCGATGGTGACTCGTACTGCTTGAGGAGCTGCACCGCCAATGCCAGCTAGGAAGCGGAAGGCGAGCATCTGCTGCTTCGTTTGAGCAAACCCACATGCTGTGTTAAAGATGAGGTAGATCAGGTTGGCGTATTGCAAGACTGTCACCCGTCCATAGATCTCACTCAACGGTGCCAGTACGAAGGGACCCTGAGCATATCCCAGTAAGAAGATTGTCATGACCAGCTGGCGTATGAAGCCCTCGGGGATGTCAAAATCGTCTCCAATAGTCGGCAGCACCGGTGCAATCATCGTTGACGAGAAGGGGCTGATGAAGGTGAACATGGACACTGCATTAACAATCAATCCACTGATCAGCGCTGGCCACGCTGCTTGTACTTACCAAGCATTGTGACGACCCATTTTCGCGATTGTGACCAGTTGAGTGGATTCGCAGGGTCGTTCGGTCCATCCCAAGTGATCTGCAGTACGCGTCAGCCTCAGATGTATGTGGACAAAGATCCTTTCTCACAATGATGTCTTGTTCCAATTTTAACGCGCTCTCTATCGCGTTGAAGCCGTGGTTGTATGCTGTCTCCTCATCCACGGACCACTGGTTGAAAAGACGCTCAGTGCTGACAAGCGGCCTGTCGTCACCTTCGAATGAGAATCTTGGCAGCTCGTGTGAGTCCCGAGGGCTGTTATCGTCGCTCATTGAGGCTCTCCTGTAGAGTCGCTCTGGAAGACGCATGTTGAAAGAGTGTCGTGAGTTACGTGAAACGAATGTGCAAGAGAGCATTGGCGGTTCGATCGTGTATCTACACCCAATGCAAGCAGCAGATTTGCTAGTACCATATATTCAAAGGTGCTCTGTGCCAATATTGAAGTTCTGGGGCAGTGTTGCGGCGATGAGCATCAAAGAGGCTGATCATGTTATTCCCACGAGGCTGTCGTGAAATACCGCTACGAAGAGCTAATTCAAGCCTCTCTTGCCGTGTATTGTGGTGCCATGCGACACCAAATCATACTTGCGGTTTGTAGCGCAAAGATGTTCAGGCTGTGACTGAACAAGAATAGAAACAGCAGTGTCTGCTCGCGTGGCATGCAAGTGTCCATTCGATCGCGGAACCAATGAGAACACTTGCAGAATCCAGTCGGGTATAGCAGGGTGGATCTTCGCCCAAAATGACAGCCTTCTTTGTAGACGTCACCAGCCTGGCTGTGTCGAGTGTATTGCCAAGCAGATCTTGGACGCTGCGCGACTTAGATTCGCTAACGCTCTTGGTGAATGCACGTGATTCGCTCCGATTGGCTGGCCCAGCAACGTCAAGAGACTTGGACATGCACGAAGATCAAACATACCCGTGGATCAAGACGCGGTTTGTGGGATGAAATCAGCTTTCTGGCAACCCATGGCGATCCAGACAATCTTGGTCAATGGCTATGTCTCAGTAGTCGTAACTCCCGGCTGTGTACATGCAATACCTATGAATGGAAATATATCATCAGTGGCTTTCGAAATGTGTGTTAGCGCTTGTTTGGATTTGATGGTTGGGTGTGTCCTAAGGCTGCAAGCGTGGTCTCATGGCGGTGTAATGTGCATCGCTCGGGAAAGTACCATGATTGTAAGGCTATCTGGCATGCCAGAGTCCTTGGGGGAAGGAAAGTCGATACCGAGACTGTAAGAATACCTGAAAAGATATAAGGGGTGTCGCGTGCTCACTTTGGAAGAGCATCGAGCAGGTCTGAGCAACATTCGCTTCATACTCACAACACATTCGCCTGCTCAAGACTGCTGTCTTCCGCTGCTGCATACCCTCACGGTCGCTATCAAGCTATGCTCACTATGCTCCCTACCAGCACTGATGTTTGCGCTCCTGCCATCGTACCAGAGACGTTGACCAACCGCCCGAAGCTTCCAAGACTTCGCACGCTGAAGACCTTCAACCTGCCACCCCAGCAAGTTGATGAAGTCTTACTTTCCGCGTCGATTCTTCTGCCAACGCCGACGTCAGAGATCCTAGGAGGACACCCGCTCAGGATCTTGATCGCACCTTCGGGCTTCAAGGAAAGCCTCGGCCCGGAGCATGTTGCGGATGCCATCGAGGCCGGCTGCCGCAAAGTTTTGGACGAGCGGTCTGTCATTATCAAGAAGTTACCTCTGCATGATGGAGGAGAGGGCTTCGCTCGGGCTCTGGTTGCCGCTCATGGTGGCAATGTCTCAAATGAGACCGTGACGGGCCCTATCGGCGTACCGGTCGAGTCGCATCTGGGGTTCGTTCACGACAAGACTGCTGTTCTGGACATGGCCGCGGCTGCTGGATTACGCCTTGTTCCTAAGGATTCACGCGACCCGACTGTGACTACCACATATGGAGTTGGAGAACTGATCAGGAAAGCGCTAGACGCCGGCTGTACCAAGATCATCATTGGATGCGGTGATTCAGGCACCTCTGATGGCGGTGCCGGTATGCTTCAAGCACTTGGCGTCCGCCTCCTTGATGCCGAGGGAAACGAGCTGCCGAAGGCGGATGGAGGTCGGGCGCTGTCACGCCTGGAGAGTATCTGTTGGTGTGGTGTACACCCGCGACTTCACAAAGATGCTGGTAATTCGTTCCGAAGCTTCCGACTGTACAGCGCTAACACATGAGCAGCCGAGAAAGTACAGATCGAAGCTGTGTGTAATGTCAAGAACGTCCTCTGCGGTCCTCGAGGTGTCGCACGAGTGTACGGACCTCAGAAAGGGGCCACCCCAGAGCAGGTCGACTTGCTTGCGGCAGCATTAGATCGATTGGCTCTCGTCGCACAGAGTACACTAAGAAGAGACATCTCGAGTGCTCCTGGCAGCGGCGCAAGCGGAGGTCTTGGTGCTGGCTTGATGATGCTTGGCGCTAGGCTGCGGGCTCGCAGCGATGCCATCAACGAGTACTTCGAGTTCGATCGCGTCTTCGAGAAGCAATGGGACTTTGTCATCACCGCCGAGGGTAGTCTGGATTCGCAGTCCACTCAGGGCAAGATGACGACGGAGGTTGCTCGCCGAGCAAAGCGGCGCGGAGCGCAAGTTGTCGCCTTGGCTGGTACCATCGGAGAAGGAGCGGACGGATGCTATGGGGCAGGTATCAAAGCCTTCACAAGCATCATGCGGGGACCTCTGACGCTCGACGAAGCAATTGTACAGACGGAAAACTTGGTGAAGGACGGCGCCGAGAAGGTCGTAAGGATGATCATGGTTGGGCTGGCTCTTGGTAACAGGCACCGCCGCTAGGTGCACTGCCTCAACGACTCTGGCGTGCCCTAGTGCTCGCGCATTGGATTTTCGAGTACACGAGATATGAGATATGACCGAATAGATAGAAAACACCGGTCAATGCAAGGAGAGCCGATCAATGCGATGAGCCGAATGCTTCAAGAGGTGGTTCTGATGAAGAAGAGTGCCCGTGATGGAAGGACGAGTTGCACTAGTCCAAAAGCGGTATGAATTTGCGCCTCGATCAGCGGTTCACGGAGTTTCTCATCTATGTGACCTACACACACGTAAGGAATGTTCATTACACGCAAGTCAGTTTGAGAACATATTAATATATTGATGAACTATCGGACTCGAGAGTGGCGGGCGCGACGTGATACCGGCGCGAAGATTAAAGCTTGAGAAACAACGGAGGAATGCTACCAACACTGCAGCTCAAAAGAGAACAACCCGGAAACGCCAACAAATCGTGTGCATTCGGACCAGCCGAAACAACAAAGAGGAGCCAGACAGAGGAGATGCATCGCGTGCGATGCTGTGGAAAGCCAACCTCGGAGATCCTCAACTCACAAACGGAATTCGATGCTGCTGCTCTCGGAGGAGTCACAGGTATCCGTGATCTTGAAGTCTTGGTGAGACAATTGTGGGAGACACGATAGGTGACTGTAGAGCTGTCACCCAAGCACCGATGGAGACATAATGCTCTTGGACGACCCTTGTCTGATGTTCGTGGACCTGGTTCCAGGCAACCATCCGGTCGTGGTTAACCTGGTCGACGAGTTGGAGAGCTTGAAATTCGCCGGCGCGGGAGATGCGGAGGGTGCGCTCTAGGCGGACTACACAGGTCTCACGGCCCTGCGAACTCTCGCGCTTAGATGCATCGGGGTCCTCCAACTCTATCCTGTGGGCCTTGATCGAGTCCTAGTAATGTCAGCTGATGGCTACAAGAAAGGTGAGACGCCATCACTTACTTTGAACTGCTCCCGGAGGTAGTCACACTCCTTTGCGACCGAGTTCAGGTTGCGGCGGAAGGTGTTGAGGTTGCCCTCAAGGGTGGTAGCCAGCGTCTTGTACATCTCACACTGCTCTTCGAGAGCGGCAGACAGCTCGTTGCAGCCATCGTGTCGGTGGCTCCAAGTGTCCTCGTGGACGCTCTGGTAGGCGGCGAAGTCCTCGCAGAAGTAATTGATGTCCTGCTGCTTGCTCATGATGATGGCGTCCTTAGCCTCGCATACTTCAGCCTTGCTTGCAAGCTGGGCTTGCAGCAGGGTGAGCTGCCTCTGGAGGTCTTCATTCTCGTTCTTGAGAGCCTGTTCTTGAGGTGAGGCCTTGCCTTGACGCTGGTCGGTGAGTGACTCGACGGCCTTGGTGACTTGCTTGTTCGCTTTCTTGAGGGCGGGTCTCTAACTTGGAGGCGCCTAGGTGCTTTGCCTTGAGGCACTCGCATTCTTCAGTTTTACGCTTGTTCTCGAATTCAGCAACCTTGAGCTTCAGCTCGACGTTCGGCAGTTCTTGTAAGCTGCAAGGATGTGAGGAGCAACGACGGTGGCCGTGTGCTCAGCAAGAGTGAGCCCGGCCTTGTGGATGAGGGCCTTCTCGTCGCGTAGATGGGTCTCGAGCTTCTTGACTCCTTTGTCGCACTTCGCGAGGCTCGCCTGGGTTGCAGCGCTAGCGGCGTCGCACTCGCCATGGACCTTGTACATTAGGGCCTCGAGCTCCTCAGTTGGAAGATCGTGGTAGATAGACATGGTGAGTCTTAGTGATGTAGTGTTGACGTAGAGAGTAAGAGAGGGTGTTAGAAAGTATTGAGGTGAGATGAAAGCCGACAATTGGTGAGAAAGCTTCGTGAGTGTAAATGAGAAAGCGTTTATGAGAAGCGAGGGGGGTGTGGCCGCTTTTGTGGGAGGTGAGAGAGCCAGATGACCATTCGCTTAGCTTTTGCTGTGATGAGAAGGTGGCGGGAAGTGGGAGTAGGTGAAGGCCGCATGATAACAACAACGTTAGCGCGCGACGCCTATCTGGAAGTTGGTGAGAGCGAAGTGCGTCAGTCGTGCTCAGACAATAGCAGACGATAGATACGGGCGCGGTGAGACTGTGTGGATGGAGTGGAGGTGTCTCGTGTGTAAGTGTCGTTGACTTAGCGGTATCGAGGTGGACGCCACGCTGCGTTCACTAGAGCAGAATTTAGCCACGAGAGGCTCGATCTGACTGCCGTCTTGATTTCCGACTATGAAGCAACTTCACAGGCTCATTTCTGCGCGTCCTTTCAAGTGACACTGGAAGCTGGTGAGAGGCTATGCATGCCAGAAAATCTGTGGCAAGTCTGTGGGTTACTGCAAGTCTCTCGCAACATGAGAACAATTCTGACGGCTACAACAATGCTACGATTGTAGGCAGCTTCTTCTGCTCCCTGAGAGATGCCTTGCGTTAGTCTACCACTGACAGATATGCGTTTAGCAGAAACTAAAGATATGGTTGCGTTCGACTTGAGTCATTGAACAACCACACAAGAAACGAATGGGTTCGAACCGAGCTAAGCTCCTCTTGACCTCAAACATGACATCTGACATTTTATTGCACCATTGATCTGAGCCTTCGTAATAACCACGGCTAAGAAGACCCGAGTACCGTCTACGGTTCATTATGGGGTTCGAACGATGCGAGGGAGCTGGATCTGCGAGCCAGATTGACTGAGAATACGTGAATCAGGCTCTGAACATGGATGTCGTCCATTATTGTCATTAAGAATACTTTGAGTCCGCTATGCAAGTCACTGCTGGGTATCTACGTGTCGTTCTGCTGTTCTTGCGGGCATTGGGGCTCTACTTCTTCTTGCCCTTCGTCTTGTCGACCACCTCCACCCAGTTCTTCTGCACACCTCGCTTCTCGAGCGCCTTCAAGATGGCATCCTTCTGTGGCCCTTGAACCAAAACTTCCATCACTGGAGCCTTCGGACTTGACCCTTGCAGCTTGTCGACGCTTGTGCTGCCAGCACAGGTCTTCCTGAGTTCGTCGGCTAGTGGTTGAGGTGCAATGTAAAAGGGTTCCAAGCCATGGACCTTGGTGACAGTTTTGTTCCCACTTCGAGTCTCGAGCGTGATCTGAATCTTGGGTGGCGCACCAGCCTTAGGCTTTGCATCACCAACATCGGCGTCATTACGAATGATGGTGTGGAAGGGCGCGGCAGCCTGCACCATACGCTCCGCGAGCGCATCGCGAGCAATCGTGCCTGTGGACAACGCAGCATTGTCTGCAGCAGATGAGCCCAGCAGTGCGTCCGCGAGTTGTGGATTGATATTGATCAGTCGCTTGTTCTTAGCGTTGACGAGATTCTCAGACTCGATGTACGCAACCAGATGCTGCTTAAGCTCGTGAGGTGTGTACAGACCACGAGGATCGGCCCTCGATGCATGGAAAATGGGCGCGAGCTTCTCTTTTGGTCTAAGCAGAGAAAGCACCTTCAGCTTCTGGCCTACTGAAGACTCGCCAGACAAGGGCGCTGCCGGCTTGCCGTTCGCACTTGCCCCTGTGGGAGCGTCCTTCTTGGGCAGCCGGTAGGGCACGAACGCTTCGACCTGACGGTCCTTGAAGTCGATGTCAAGTATGACGACCTCGTTGCCATCTCTATCCTTGCACTTGGCAATCTTCTGCTTGTCCAAGTATTTGATGAACTTCTTGATGTTCTTCCAGCTCGACTTCTTGATCTGCAGCGACGCGGTGCGCGCGGGCGTGTATGTGGGGAGGAAAGGTTGTACGAGCAGTGCCATAACAGCCGACTGCGACAGTGGGAAGTCGAGGCCGTAGGCTGGATGGTTCTTATTCTGGTCCATATGATGTCGTACGCCGAACAAGAAGGCATTCTTGAATGCGTCGTCAATCTCTGTTCGTAGTCAGCAGTGTCATAGGACTCAGCAGAGGCACTGGACCCACCCTTAGTAGTCAACTCCTTTTCATCGACCACATCGACGAAGTCGGTGTTGCTGAGTGCATCCTCACCCTCTACACCTTGCGCTTGCTCGGCCTGGGATCGTTCGGCGGGGTCGGCATTGAGAGAGACTCCACCATCATTGTCGTCGATGTCAATGGCTGCTGTCCGCTCATTGAGACTTGCGTCCTCGTCTTCTTGCTCATCCCACGCCTCGATGAGAGCAGGCGGATCACGACCGGGTTTGCTGCCGGTGCTCCATGACCACAGCTCGTCACCTGCCCAATGGAACGTTTCCACAGCATGCCCTTTTGTGCCTTGTGTGCTTCCCAGTGAGCTAACGTCGATCAGACACGTGCCAACAGCCATGGGTACGGTGGGTGCTTCGAGACTAGCGATGGCGACGACGGCGCCTTTGAAGGCTTTCTTCGGGAACGGCGGGCCTCGCTGCAGACCAGGTGTCATAAGATCTGCGCCACTTTGGAGCTTCTCGACGACGTAGAGCGGGGTGTAAAGGAGTGGTACGATCTTGGGGTTGTGCCATAGAGTGTAGACTGTCAAATGTTAGCATGAGCAGGCTGTGAAGCTGTAAATTTGCAATGTCGAGAATGATGGGAGGTAGCAAGAGTCTCGCATGATGCTAGCGCTGCAGGCTACAATTACTTCTTTTGCAACAGGAGGCAGAGTAGCTGATAGCAGAGAGAGCTTTCTTACCTGTTGGATACATCTGCTCCCCGACCTTGACCCATAGTATCCGTTGCTCGCCTCCTGTGCCCTCGTGGCTGCCAACGTATACGGTGCCTGAGACCTGCTTCAGGTCTGGGCCTGCAGTAGTCGTGAAGCGTGCAGACAGAGCATTTTCTGGAAGCAGGGATCTTCGTACAGCTGTAAGTCCTGCTGTAGATGCTGTCTTGTCTTCTGGGTCGACGTTCGGGTCTACAGGCACTTCGATGCCAAAGTCGGCAATGATCTGGTCTGCTGTACGGCGGCGGTCACTCGACTTCAGCGGCGAAAGCGGCTTAATCTAGATAGCGTGAGCACACATAAAAGCGTTTGCATACCTCTAGGCTGATCTGCAAGACCTACATTTGGCTTCTTCTTGAACATGATGTGCGTGGTCAGGTTGCAAAGAGAGAGAGCTTCCCAAGAAAGGGTTTGAGATTAGAGACAGTCTGAGATTACCTGCCTGCGCAACCTCTGTGAAGTGGCGATAGCTGTGAAGACGACGATGGACTTGATGATATGGCCTCTCTCTTCTGCAAATGAGAGGCGCGACCAGGAGCGTTTAGTGAAGCTGTGCGGTGGTGTCGATATGCGGCAACAATTGCTGCGACTGCCACACGCGGGGCTCGGTCATGACGTGTGGGGCAGGGCCGTTCACGCTTTATAAAGCGCTAGCTGCAGGACCCTTTACGGTCGTGGATGAGTCGATTCCGCTCATGCTGCAGCCTTGTGAAGAGCCTTTGTGAAGCTGCGAGTGAGCAGAAGTCATACTTGAGTCGTCATGCAAACATGTCGAAACACGGCTCTGTGCATTGCAAAGACCCGGTGCAGACGCTCGTCGTGGTCGTTCGTCCGTGAAGCACATGCATAGCTTCTTTGTGGGCAGGACAAACGACGCGGCTACATCCAGGGTAGGCGACGGGCTTTGCGGCAAGAAGATGCACACTTATACGGGGTAATCACGATGCTCCAGAGCAGGATGCAGCGCGCAGAAGCCCTAAGCAAATTGTCGAGGTCTGCGCGACCCAGCCACCAGGACCCTAGAGCGGATTTGAGGCTCCTGCTAGCTTCAGCTTCCCGCGCTGTAGCTTCGTCTTTGCACAAATACTGGGGACTCTTCTTTGTCTATGGAGAACTGTCAGCATGTCCGCTAGCTGCCATAATGTGTGCGCGTGACACAGCTCTTCGCCGTGCAACACGTCGACTGGGCTTCGTCGCGTCGCTGCCAAAGCTCAACGGACAATGTGATGCTCGCGCGTTGCGGCTTCCATAATCCTGGCTCGTCGGTCCGAGTTCATCTATAGAATTATTGAAGACCGTCCAACTTTTCCAGAAATTGTGCCTGAAGGAGCCAATCGAGCACATCCCCCGGATTCCAGCCTGATGGCTAGGCCGCTCGCCTGCCGCAAGCCTGGGGCGGCAGTCTTCCTTCGGTTTCGCCTCATGCCATGCAGCCTGGTGGACGCGCCGCGCCAACCGTTTTCTGACGATCAGCCCATGGCTCGGCTGCTGTCTCGATCACCTAAGCCCGCAGCCAAGCCTTCAATGAGCGAGCATTACGAGCACTGCGCCTGTGTGCCCTCGCACATGGTTGTGTTCATTGACTGCGACGGCACGCACACACGAAGAGGTGCTCTCTGCACGACTGCGACAAGTGCTCTCCGTCAACGCAGAGCCTGATGCGCCGTCAGCGGGCATGGTGCCCTCAGGCAGCGAATGGACGGATGACAAACGCCGCTCGCACGCGGCAAATCGCTGCACGCCTCTGCGCAGTCTGGATCCTATTTTGCCGAACATGAGCGAATCCTGAGCATTTTGTCGCGTCAAGCCCCATCTGCCGTTGAGGCCGTGGCGGCAGGCGAACCCAAACCGGGTGCTCTACCGCTCCTTCCAGCAAAGCGTCATCACTCACCAGGTCCGCGCGTGAAGCCTCTGCCCACGTCCTCCACATCGGTCATGGCATTGCGGAGAAATGGCGGAGGGCCACGAGAACGCCCACGTCGCTCGCTCGTTCTCTCTCCTACCTTCCGCTCTCCCCCCTCAGCTTCTGCCTTGTCCCCAGCGTTTCTCATCTGCCATGGTGAGGTGGTAGAGGGCTGATACCGACCAACTTCGCGATTGAATCGCCCGTACCGCCTCTCGGCATTTCACGCGTCTGCTGGACCTCGAAAATTTTGTCTTCGCCATGAGTCCCATTCCGGATCTTGCGAAACGCTGGGTCCAGGGAGAAGTGGTCCCCAAGCCCACGAATCCTAGTGAACTGGTCCTTGAAGCATGGGCAATGGGCTACCTTGTGGGGTCGCTCGTTATTATGGGCTTCATCACTCTTGCGAACATGCGAAGGGGCGTACTCTTACACAAAGTAAGTAATTCGCAAATCCTGCTGTCGCCGATCCATGCTGACTTGCTCCAGTTAATTTTACTTGAAGTGGGTCTCCGTAATGCCGCGAATGAGGCCTCCAGCTAACCAAGCAACAGCTCGTGATGGGCCTATGGCAAGGCTTTTACCTATTCTTCAACAGTCCCGTACATGTGTGGTGGTTGTCAGTCTCAGCCATCTTCTTGAATGCGTCTTGGTCGCTGCACAATGTCATTGCCTGGATGAAGATCAGGCCATTCCTCTCGAAACCGGCCAGCTACCTTTTCATTGGCACTGTCATCCTGGTGCAGCCTTACTGGATAGCCGAGATTTACGCCAACTTTGCTTACTTCCACGGTGTCAACACCATCTTCCTACGAACCAGACCTTGGGAGGCACTTTGTCGAGATCCTTGGTGGATCATCACTACCGTCTACCTGTTCTGGATCATCAAAACCCAGTACGAGATGGGATTGAAGGAGATCCTTCGGATTTCGCCACGATTCGCCATCATGTTATTAGCCATGATCATGTCCATGGTCTTCATCCTTCTCGACATCCTATGCGTTACCCGTGTCATCACCTTTACTGGCCTGGCGACCGGTATCAACCCATTTTGGAAGCTTGCATTCGTCTTCAAGTGCTTGACGGATTCAGTGGTATTGGACGACTTCAAGATGGCTCTGGATCGCCTGCGAGCATTCAAGATCAGTCGACTGGGCAGCTTTTCGGCTGATATGAGCGACAGCCGCAATAGAAATAACGGAGAGCTTGTGGCGACATGGGAAGAGATGGAAAGGGAAGCCAATGCGCTCCAGCAGGTTCGAAGTCCAGATGGCGACTACATTCATCCCAGCAACTTCCCTTTCAAGCCAAGAAGGCACCGCAAGCCAAAGGACTCCGTCTTCTCCAACGATCCGATCGATCACATGGCGCACATGGCACCAGAAGACATGGTGCCCAGCGCCTTGGACGACACGCCACTGCGCACATTGGAGCTCGCACATACCGATATGAGGAAACCGCAGCATCAGTTCATGGACGACCTGGACAGTCGGACGCGCGGCATGACAGCTGAAGCCGACTACGCCGCCGCATTACGAGAAGTGCAGCGCAACAGTCGGACGTCTGTACCGTCGAGCAGCAACTCTTCTGGGCGAGCAGCGCCAACTGGGCCGAAACAGAGCTGAGAGACGTTTCCACGATTGATGATTTAGCGATGGCATGGTTGGCGTTCTGAGGAAAATACCGCACGACGGTTGGCTTTAGCACTATATACCCCTACGGCGCTTCGAGAATCCAAGGTATATGTCCTTGGAAGTACTAGCATCTACATACTTATATTAATTCCAATGAGCCAGAGGCACTCGTGACCTCTCGGCATCTTTCACACGTACACGCAACCGCTTCAACACTCACAACACTTTTGCTGTTGTATCTGGAATTTTCTGCAACATGAGAACCGCATGGCTGCCGGAGACAGCTCGGGAAATGTTCGGCGAGAGGCTGCGCCGGGAATCCGTCCCCCAAAAACTTCAAATGCATTACCAAAAGTTGTCACTATCATACATGGATTCGCAGCTCTATCGCGCTGACGCACGAAATTCTGTCACCAATATCGCCATGTGGCTATTGGCAAGATTAGGAAGATGCGCCTGCCTGTGAGCGTGAGCAATCCCCGCCACACACCACCATGTCTGGGATTTTAGAAGCCGTGCACTATATATCTAGTAACTAATATTCATTTACAATCTGACCGGGCTCAACAGCCATCAATTTGAATGGGCTGATGTGACACGTTCAACATGCATTCCGCATGCAGAAGTGGCGTAGCCCCGCCTGCAGCTCTTTCAGCTCATCATGCGGTCTCAAAAGCTTCGACAACATCCAGCTACAGAGCCTCCAGACTACACGCTTGACTAGCATCACAACTGAAGCCTTCAGAGTGACACGTGGAATTCAACATCGATCACCGATATGCGACTATTGCACGTGGACACACGCCAACTAGAGGAGTTCTTCAACGATGACATTCCGCCATACGCTATCCTGTCACATACATGGGACGAAGAAGAAGTTACGTTCCAGGACTTGGACGTCGAGAGCCATAAAAACAAGCGTGGTCATGCCAAAATCGAAGGATATTGTCAACAAGCCAAGAGCGATGGTCTCTCCTGGGTATGGATCGACACCTGCTGCATCGACAAGACTAGCAGTGCAGAGCTATCAGAAGCAATCAATTCTACGTTCCAGTGGTATCGAGAATCAGTGGTGTGTTACGCGTACCTACAAGATGTACCACAAGGAGTGGATATATGGGAAGATGACTCTGGCTTCCGGGGAAGTCGATGGTTCACACGAGGTTGGACCTTGCAAGAACTTCTAGCCCCGTATCGTCTCATTTTCTTGATCGTACCTGGCAGAGCGTGTTTTAGAAAAGCCATGCCTTGAGGGGATACACCGACAGCCGCAAATTCGGTCCCATCACTGGGAAGATCTCGCCATCTCAATCGTACGACACCTCCTTGGTCTCTAGGATGACAGGCATCCCTGAACAGGTGCTGAACAAAGACATACCTCTCGCTGCAATTTCTGTTGCATACAGGTTCTCTTGGGCTGCGAAACGGAATAACAAACGGGTCGAGGACATGGCCTACAGCCTCATGGGCATACTCCAAGTCAACATGCCTCTGTTGTACGGAGAAGGTACCAAAGCGTTTTTGCGCTTACAGGAGACCGTCTTGAGTAACAGTGATGACATTAGCGCTCTTTCGTGGGGCTTCGGACTGCCTTGGAACGAGATATCATCGCTCGGCGGAGGCGCAGTTCTTGCTATGTCTCCGGCCGCATTCATGCATCATCCGCCTGAATACGCTCAAAACTTCCGCTATAAGCCCAGACTGCATACAACGATCACTGGGCATGGAATGCACATCGATCTTGCCATGGTATGCGTAGACACAAAGAATGCCATTTGGCTTGCTATTGTCGACGACAATCCAGCATTTCGTGGCGCATGGCTCAACAAGTCCTACGGTATTGCGGTCATCTTGAGAATGGTGGAGTTGGGGGACACACCTACCTTCGAACGTGTCATGGGTTGTCCACCGGTGCCTATCAGGACGATGGACTTCAGGAGGTATATATATCAGCGAGGCCGGTCGAAAATGAAAACCGTTTACCTACGTAACAGCGGCACTCAGGTCACTATGAGGTCCATTCGCGTCACTACTGCTTCTTTTCGAATACAGTACCTGCGGCGCTACCTGGAATCGAAAAAACTCGTCAAATCAGCCTCGATCAGCTGGCCCCTCCCAAACTTTCGACTACCAGGGCAATATAATCAATCGATGGCACGAGAGATGGGTTGTACGAGGCGTGATCTCTTGGAACAATTCGTTCTTCGAGCTCAAGCCGACAGAACCGGAGAATTAGTCGTCAATCGTGCCGAGTTCGTCATCCATCTCACGCGAATCTACGAGCTGGAATTCGAGCTTCGCGACCTCTATCCGCCTCTATCCCTTGGACAACTGGTGGAAACAAGGTTTTTAATAATGCCAGATGGACGAAAGAGAAGTGTTCCCGTACTAGTCTGTCAAGGCACGGTCAATCAGAGTTTCATATCGATCTTCTCCAGACCCAGTCCCTGGGATGCTAAGCGTCCCAGCCGCTTCGGTATCAAGGTCGATATTATATGGGATACTATCAGTGCCAGGAGTTATGAGGTCAAATCTGCGAAATGGGGTCGTAAGAGGTGGGTACGTAAAGACGCTGCCATTGCAGTGCATCCCGGCCTTGCCAAGAGCCCGATGTTTAGGCACGATTCCTCCGAGGTCCGATGGGATACACGGCAGAATCTGTCCTTCCAGATCTCCAGTGATCAATACTATCGGTATTGCCACATTTATACAAGAAGGACCACAGGCTTGCCACAGGTTCGCAAACCAGGAACCTGCGACTGCACGATCGAAGTGGTTGACGGCTATCTCCACGACAGTGGAGAGATCAATGGACTCACAGTTCATGACCGAGTGTCTGAAGAAGCTATGCGAAGACTTCAAGACATGACTCCTCGTTGGGGGGCTTCTTCGTAACAGAGTAGCTGGTGCGTCATTGCACTCGTTCAATTTAGTTCCCGAACTTGCTCGTGTAGACTAAGATTATCACGGAGTAAGGATAGCCACTGCTCACTTCTTCGCGCCACTACTGTCACCTGCCTTTCCACCGCCGTTCTTATCGCCAGCTGACTGCGCCATCGCAGCAAACGATCACTGACTTGTGCTATTGCCGCCCTTCGCCTACATGGACTTAGCATACATCAAACCTGCAGCGCTACAACACCTGTCACCCACCTGCGAACTCTGGATCCTGGCCGAATCGCTCTTCGTCATGCTGAAATTTCCACCGTTCTGCTGACCTTGATTATTGCTGTTGCTACTCATGATGAGTATGGAGGCTTCAGGATTGAGGATGAAGTTGTGGCGGAAGGCTTACTAAGGGAAATGCCGGCGAGATGCGAAGTTTCCATGTTCATAGACTGATGGTGCGAGGAGAGAGATCAAGGCTTGTACTTTGTATGGCCTAACGCTTGCGGCATATTGAGTGCATGACGATGACTGATTGTGGTTTGCAGACTCTAGAGTCGCGTGCGGTCTGCAGGTGGGGAACGTGTCAACATTTACAAGAGCGCGTTCAATCTATGCATGCCTTCAACGCATGTCACCTTGGGGCTGCCAATTGTCCTGGATATGTTCAATTCTGCCTCTGGAAGCCGTGAGCCATAAAAGCCAGAACAGGGGTTGATTTACGATTGCTACGATAGCGCATCAATCTGAACGGCCTTACGTTTGAGAACACAGGAAAGCAATCCGTGAAGAGGACCCTCCCACAGACAGCTCTGAGAGCAGATACTAGCCATCGCAAAGGGGAACTGGGGTTGTGCCATATCTGACAATGCTATGAGCCTATATTCGGTGTTTGACGTGTTTCGAAACCCCCTCCGTCTGCTGCGATGAGCTTGGAGCCGTTCGTGGACACCCACTGACACCGGAAGGGTGCACGGCAAAGCAAGCAACTCCTGGCATCCTTGTTTGAACAAGTCGTGGATAGCATGTGTTCACAAAGGTGACTGTGATCAATAAGTGTGATGTGCGCACGGAACGGGACCGGGTTCGCTGTGCGATCGTTTTGCCGTGACATCCGGTAATGTTTTACTCATTAAATTGTATGGATTGTACATTCGCGGAGGCATGATTCTTGTTTGACCTATTTAACTTCTCAGCTCACCGGAGTTTCGATTGTTAAAGATCGTCAGTGGGCGTTTAAGACATGATCTCGTCCACGCTAAGACTGGACCCTGCGGCAACTCGCGGTGGTACGACCTAGTGCGAGGCTAAAACATGGAAAAAGTTCGGTGAGGTAACCATCGTACAAGCGGCAAGAACTTTCTTGGTCCCAACCACGCAAAATGGCGTTTTCGTTGTGCTTTTTGTTGACCTCTTTGCTGACGCAAGGAAAGGATCAGATCTAAGCGTCTGCCACCCACAGAGGATCTCCAGCCACTCATGCGGATGTCGGCTTCAAAGCTTGGTTACGTCTCGTTTTAACAGCCTCGCGCGGCAGACAGTGGAGGTGGCGAGGCTGGTAAATGCACGGTGACGGTAGTCGTTGCGCATGTCAGGAGCACATCGCAATCACCGCAATCGCAAATAGGATCGAATTACGGGTCCGGATGAATGCGCATAACGAAGGATGATTGCAACCGCACAAGGTCATTGTTGCGTGGCTTGCCCCGACTTCACCCACGAGGACTACGATGATACAGAAGATCGAGGGGTTTTAGCAATACACCGTCAAACAGCAGCGGGCTGTTGAGCCACGGTCGAGCTGGTCGTGCATGCATTTTGGTGAAGTGTGGAGCAAAAGGCTTTGGTGGCAGGGAGGATCTGCAAGCAAGCTTCTCATGAAACGCGCGACTTCTTGGCAATCACTCGCCTCTTCCAATTTCGAGCGTCTCTGACCACCCGTCAGACCCGCACTTCCAACAACGCTGCAAGCGAGCATCCCAATTGGGAGTTGCTGTGAGCTGCCGGCCTGCCACAGGGCAAAGGTTTGCCATCGTGGTACAGGCCCTCGTGTGCATCTGCTGGTGAATTTCCAGCGGCGCGCCGTCTCCAGTCGCGTCCTCGTTGAGTTTCCGCCTGCATAAGACTGACGACCAGACGAAAGCCTACCGGTGTGCGGCTCCATCCCGGCAGCTAAACGGCCACTTCCTGGGGCTGGAGAAGTCCACTTTGGTACTTCGACGCGGGCGAGTGATGGATGTGATTGGTGTCACCGACTCGAGTGCACGTGTGTCCCTGGCCTGACGTCCCTAGTGTAAGCACTGTTGCCCATAGAATGGGGATTGTCGAGGCGGTGCGCAAGTCCTTTCATGGTCTGCTTGTGTTAGTATTTGTACTCGGCCTGTTCCTCGTTGCGTCACGCTTGTCAGTTCATCCAGTCCCATAATTTCCTAGTGTCTGTTGTCCCAATATTAAAAGAGGCCTTGCACCCGGTGCACGAAAGGCCTACTACTCACCACTACGACGACCACTCGTGACTAGCTGTTCAAGTTCGCCATCACCACTTCAGAGTGAACGTCACATAGGAAGTGAAAAGAGTTGGAATTAACGGGCCTAACATCCCATCGTCGACAGAGTCCACGTGATCCCCGGCTTTGCTCCTTCCTGCTTGACCCTTAAAGGTCACCGCTACCGAGCACACTTTCCCACCCACCCGCGCACACTCTTTTCGCCCGCTGCCAGCTGAGACGAATCGTTCTCCTCTAGCTGCAACGCGCACAGTCGTTTAGGATCTCCGATCCGCTATTCGTTCCACGCGGTCGATCCTTCTCGCGCCTATCGCCATCATCTGTCAGCTACATCATGCAGACTTTCGCCCTTCTTGCCCTGACGGGCTTTACGTCGATCGTTCAGTCTACACCAGTGGCTCCGGCCCGACCACGCTCGCTTCCTCAGGCTCAACCTCACATACAGACCCGACAGGCTAGCAACTCGTCAAGTCCAGCATGTGCTCAAGTCTCACAAGCCATGTACGGTGATGGTACCACGGTCACCAAGACTAACGTTCCTGCTGGCATTGCCTGGGACTGCATCAACAGTGTACCGCTCAACGCCACCTCTGCCAAGCTACTCATCGAGTCCCTCAAGCCTTACATGAAGTGGCAGAGCACTCTGACTGTTCTGAAGGACCCACCGGCGGAGTATATCGAGAAAGTGCAGCCCGCAGTCGACATTTTGGGTGGTCTCGACCAGCTCACAAGCGATGTCGACTTGGGAAAGTTTGCCAACGAGTACGCCTTTGGGTGGGCACTCTACACCTTGATTCAGAGCGCTCACGACGGTCACTTTTCCTACATCCCTGATTCCGTGGGTGGCATCTTCCAGTGGGGTCGTAACGTGCCTCTTGTCTCGGTCTCCGAAGACGGCGAGCAGCTTCCCGCTGTCTTCGCTTTCGAGGATGTCCTTGGTCTGCAGTACAAGAACATCTCATACACCCCCTCCGCAGTCGTGAAGATCGATGGATCCGAAGCGACCGAGTTCCTGCAGACTCTCAGCCAGCTTGGTTCTCTCCAGGACCGCGATGCCCTCTACAACAACGTCTTCTACGAGATTGCACAAGTCGGACTCGGCGACTCTGGAAGTGGTACTGGCATGTTCACCGGTGGCGGCCGCGGTCGCTATGTCTTCCCCGGAGCGACCACTACCCTCACCTTTGCCAACGGTACTGAGCGAACAATCGAGAACTACGCCCGCGTACGATACAATTTCAGGAACGTGAACAGCGGCGAGACCCTCGCCAAGGAGTGGTTCACTTATGGCAGCGCGGCTGGTGCTATGGCAGAATCGGAGAGTGTCTCGACAGCAGCTGCATCCAAATCTACCGGACCTGGCTACCCTGATCCTGTCTCCATTGGCCCTCTAAACCTGATCAATGGATTCTACATCGATGGAGACGAATACAAAGATGTCGCTGTCTTGTCGATCCCTAACTTTGTTGGTACATCAGTCGCCCAGAAAGCCTTCCAGGCGACGTCGCAGGAATTCATCGCAAAGGCGCTCGCCGATGGAAAGACGAAGCTCATTCTCGATCTCCAAGCCAACGGAGGTGGTACCATTCTGCAGGGCTACGACTTGTTCAAGCAACTCTTCCCCGACTACGACCCGTACGGCGCCAATCGTTACCGTGCCACCGAGGCTGCCGACCTCATGGGACAGACCTACAGCGAGCGCGGATCTCTGGCTCCTCGTGGATCTAACAGCTCGTTGACCACGGCGCAATCATCATACTTCGATTACCATACGGATATGAACGCGGACGGCAAGCCGTTCACCTCTTGGGCAGAGAAATTTGGTCCTCATGAGGTCAACGGAGACAACTACACTACACTCGCGCGCTGGAATCTCTCGGACTACTACGTCAATGTCAGCTCCGGCGGTATTTACATCTCCGGCTACGGACCCCTTGCCAACATCACTGGGCCCCCGAAGTTCCAGCCTGAGAACATCGTCATTGTTACAGACGGCTACTGCGCTTCAACCTGCACCATCTTCAGCGAGTTCCTCACTAAGCAGGCTGGCGTCAAGACCATTGCCATGGGAGGCCGCAGCAACAAGGATGCCATTCAGGCCGTCGGCGGAGTCAAGGGTGTGAACAACTACCAGCTCGGCTACATCCAGCAGGCTGCTCAGTACGCCATGCAGTGGAACTCCTCGATGAAGGACACTGTTCTCGCTGGATTCAATAACGACATGCCCTTTTACCGAGCAGCTGGGGGCGCCTCTCCAGGTGTCAATGTTCGCGATGGTCTGCCCAAGAATGACACGACGGGCATCGCTCTGCAGTTCGTCTACGAAGAAGCCGACTGCCGCTTGTTCTATACACCGGAGATGACCGTCGACATCACAGCCCTATGGAAGGCAGCTGCTGACGCTCGGTGGGGCCAGAGCGGCAAGTGTGTGGCTGGCGGGAACTACGGACAGAAGCGCAGCAGCTCGGAAGCCACGACTTCGCTCAAGCCTCGTCGCGTCCATGTTTCGCAGGCCGTTGCTGTCAAGAAGGTAGAAGCTTTCGAGAAGAGCTTTGGCTTGGAGACGAACTGCCACATGACAGGAGACGGCTTCATGCACCCGTAGAGTGCAATTGTTATGTTGTTGCGAAGCGGAACTGGTATGTCCACATGGGCGGCGTTTGTTCACAACATGTCAGCCATACATAGGCACATGGTTTGAGAGAAGGCTTTCTCTCCAGTAAATAATAATACAGCATACAGCAATGCGACGAATAATGAATACTACGTTGGAGTCAGTGCTCCGGCATGATGCAAGCTCCCCATTGTCACCTGTGTGATGCACGAGTCTGTGTTACCAGCTTGATGTTGTACAGTGAGTATCAAACATTGACTGGAGAAGGGTGGGGCTTGCCAATCAGACGCTGACGTCGTGCCCGCCCGTGGTCCCGTGTTTCCGAAAATAGCACTGGCAGCTTCCTGTTGTGCTGGGATGATCGCAGGTCACTGCTTGTTAGGGCAGCAACGTTCATCCACATAGGGCCGGCCATCTCCACAGAAACTCGTACCGGTGAGTGACCCTGTTGAGGCCTTCATGGAGCACAATGAAAGGCTATGCGCTGACTGGCGATGTTTCCAGTGATGGACTGCTGATGGCTCATGAATGGGCACGCTTACCAAAGCTTGAGCACCTTGTCGCAGAGCCAAGGGCACCAGATCGCAGTCAGGCCTGAAAGGCGTGTTTGGCCGGCAGCAAACGCGAGCAATTTCGACAAGTCATGTTGCTGGCGGCCAACGCAAGGCCGTCTCTCAGTCCAAGCGCAGTCACCTCGGAGAAAACGAGAACATCGTCATCCGCTCGATCAAGCAAACACTATCGATAGTGCACCCACAAATGGCAGCAGCTGGCCACCGCAATTCAGGCACCGTTCGAATGCAACATCGCACGTACCTTGACATGAAGTGGCGCATGTTGTAACACCGGCATTGTCGGCCTTCCATCGAATCCTCGTGCGCAAGTCGTGCTGACTGTGGGGTTGCGGTGCTCTCACCTCGTATTAGGACCGAACAAGCAGTCAGCAGGGTGATCGACACAGGGACACGAGATGAAAAAGCGAATTAGGTGCGTGGATAAGTGGCGACTTATGTTTAGCAGAGTGAATGCAGGTACGGGGCGTAAGATGCGCGGTACTTAAACGTCGATCACGCCCGCCAGGTGAAGGGGTACATTCGCTGTCACGGCCCTTCGTTTGTGCGACTCTATTTCCACTCGACCCCACCTCACCGACGTTCGTTAGGTTGGCGCAATGAAGTTCATCTACTCCCTCACGGCGGGTCTGCTCTCCGCGAGCTTGGCCAGTGCTGCGGTCTCTACGGATGGTTCGTGTGGCGGAACCAACAAGTACACCTGTCAAGGTAGCGAATTCGGCGACTGCTGCTCTCAGTACGGCTGGTGTGGATCTTCGGACGCTCATTGCAAAGCTAGTTGCAACTCTGCCTTCGGTACCTGTAGCGGTAGCACACCAACAACTCTTAAGTCTTCAACAAAGCTGGCCCCAACATCAACACGTACGTCTGCAGCTCCTTCCTCAACACCCACCCAGAAAGTCTCCACCGACGCCACCTGTGGCTCCAACAACGGCGGAGCTACTTGCTTGGGCAGCTCCTTCGGCAACTGCTGCAGCGGCTCGGGGTGGTGCGGATCGACAACAGACTACTGCGGAGGCGCATGTCAAGCAGGGTTTGGAAATTGTGGTAGTAACAACCCCTCAGGCACAAGCTCGACAAAGCCGAGTGGCACAGCCTCCGCGTCTGCGACTCCTTCAGCAACTGGCGGCGTTCTGCAGTGCTTAAACAGCAAGAATGTTCCTTACAAGATGACTTCAGACGGCGACTACGCTGAGCTCATCGAGCCTTACAACCTCGCTCTTCCGTACAAGCCTTCCGTCGTTGTCCTTCCTCAGACCCAGCAGAATGTTCAGGACGCTGTCGTCTGCGCTGGTCAAAACGGCATCAAGGTCCAGGCCAAATCCGGCGGTCACTCATACGCAAGCTTCAGCTCTGGCGGCAAGGACGGCGCAATGATGATCAGTCTTCAGCCCTTCCAAAAGGTCGAACTCGACGCAAGCACCGGCATCACCAAGGTCGGCGGTGGTGTCCGTCTCGGCAACCTTGCTGATGGTATCTACACACAGGGCCAGAAGGCGCTTTCTCACGGAACATGCCCTGGCGTTGGTATTGGTGGACACTTCACCCACGGTGGTTACGGACACACCTCGCGTCATTGGGGTCTCGCGATGGACCAGATTGTTGCCGCTGATGTTGTCCTCGCCGACGGCTCGCTCATCAAGGCTTCCGCGACCGAGAATTCTGACGTCTTCTGGGGCATCCGGGGTGCTGCTGACTCTCTCGGCATAGTCACCAATTTTTACCTCCAGACACAGGCTGCTCCTTCCAGTATTACCTATTTTGCCTTCCCATTCAGCAACATGTATAACACCAAGTCTGTCTTCACCAACGCCTGGCTCCACCTCCAGGACTTTGCCAAGAACGCCTCTGTCGTTGACAACAAGATCTCGTTTGGTGTCTACATCGACAACTACGGCACCTTCAGCTTGAGTGGTGCCTACTTTGGCACTGTAGATGAGTTCAACTCAAAGGTCAAGACCGAGCTCCTTCGCACCCTGCCAGCTCCTACCTCGTCCACCGTCAAAGCCTACAGCTGGTACGACTATCTTGTCCTCGTCTCCGGCAAGACCCAGATCAAGGAGCCTCTCAGCGGCTACGATGAGCACGAGAACTTCTTCGCCAAGTCCATTACCGTTCCTGAGTCTTCCGGTCTCACCTCCGCCGGCCTGAACGCCTGGTTTGACTACATCAAGGGCACCTCGACCGAGTACTACACCATCGTCAACCTGTACGGCGGACCCGGCTCAGCCATCAACTCCAAAGACACTACCTTCGCGGCCTACAATGACCGCGACAGCCTGTGGGTCTTCCAGAACTACGGCTACGGCCTATCATCCACCGACTTCATCAATGGCCTCAACGACGCTATCATCAAGGCGCAGCCCCAGACCAACTTCGGCGCGTACTTGAACTACGTTGATCCTAGCTATGATGCTGCTACCGCACACAAGCTGTACTACGGCGATGCGTTGTATGCTAAGTTGTTGGCGCTCAAGAAGAAGGTTGATCCTAACAGCGTTTTCTGGAATCCTCAGGCTATTGGTGCTTAGAAGCTTGCTTGAGTTATCAAAGTGGGGCGGGTCTTTGCATAAGCGATGAGGCGTTTGGGTTTATACTGCCAAAGTGGCTATTCTTCTGTAGATATTTAGACGCCTATTGGCACACCCAATCATCAATGACATGACTTTTCGATTCGTGCTTCAAGATTCCGATACATTGCAACTCCGTGTGCTCGCTTTGCGATTTGCGCCGACGTGGGTCGTCCTTTACGTAGACTCAGCAATGAATAGATAATGCCTTCCTTGCAATCGGTAAGAGCCGCTCTAAGCTCTGATACACTCGGCTGGAAGGCAGAAGAGTAGCAAGGTGTCATTGCGCTCGCATGTCTTGCCGAAAACTTCGATGTTATACGACCCATCAACCCTCGTCACGAGAAGGGTCCACACGAAGTCCATCACATCGCTATGATGAATCTCGCTCGTCCGCAAGTCTTGCTCCGCATTCAGGCGCCTTCATCAATTGATTCCGGAGCCCTTGAAGCACCCGCGGCCTCTATTCACCTGGTCGTACACTTCCTTGTCACCGAATGGCGCGCGGACATCTTCAGGCATGATCACCATCCAGACCCCACATCTATCCCCAACCTTTTCCTCAGCATCGCACACATCCAGATTCTGAGTTCTCGTACGCTGCCACCACTGCTCGCGCTGCCTGAACTGATTGCGAATGGTTTTTCTCGCTTTGAGGGTGAGATCGAGAGCTCTGCGCTCTTCGTGGGAAGAGCCAGTAGTCGGAGAAGAGGTTGAGTTTGCTGCACCCCAGCCTGAGATGAGCAGAGGCTCGCCTGCATTGACGCAGCCAGGCCAATAGTCGCGCGGACTCACGACCTATTGTTCTGGCTCTGAATAGTTGGGTGTCGTTACAGTACAACTGAGGTCTAGGCCGCTTCTCCGCCCATGAAGTCTACGCTCCTTCGAGATGGAGTTGTAGCAGACGAGCTGGCCAAAACGTCTTGGTGAGCGCTAGAATTGATGACTGTCGCTCGCTCCTCATGCCCATTGCATGACAGCCTTGTGACTCCAAGATTCCTGCCATCTTCACACCGAACGTGGATTCAGCTGTACACTCCGGGTAAGGAGGACCATGCAACATTTTGCTCGACTGTACGCGATCTGGTTGCAAGGAGCGCTCGTGGCATCGCAGACAGGATCGATTTCGGTGGTTCGAAGTACGGAATTGATGAAGTATCGGTCACGTCTGTGATGCTATCGGTTTGATTTGCTCTTCCGTGGCTACAGTGGTGCGCTTGCCGTCTCCGGTTCGGTGTGAGCACCACCTTCTCGAGGGAACGCGTCTAGTTCATCGATCGCCTACTGCGAGGTAACAATCGGTGCGCCTGCTCGTATTTCCAGGCGCGCCGCATGCGAGCGCAATGTTTTGCCATATCGTGACAAGGCTGGCGCAAGGCTTGTGGGGAAAACAACAAACAACGATGGGTGTTTCATTCTGCAAACAAGCTCTCGCTAAGCGCGCCGCCTGCCTTTTCATCCCAACTTTCAGGCCTCGGGTCCCCTCAAACTCCGTAACATCAACAAAACTATTGCTTCAGCTAGCGACTTGCGCCATCAAATACTCACAAGATCATTGGGAGCAGGTCCTGAGAGCCGTTTAACTCCTGTCAGTACCATTAGCGCTCGCACGCCCCTGAGAAGTCGCTCGGGAGAAACAGCCTCGCTCGGCAGAACAACGAACTACGCGCAACAACCAAACATTATCAGCTTCGCAATGCAGACTCACCAGACTCCAGAGCAGGAACGACTCAACACTAAGTCAACCTGACTGTTTTGCGCAAGCTTGATCCGCGTCCAAGTTATTGCAACCCTCTCCGAACCTGAGGTTGTCGAGATTCACGACCGGCAATCACGCAGGTCATCCGTCCGGGCTAAGCTTCAAATGGCTTGACGCAAGCCTAGCGAAAGCTTCATCCTCGCCTGAGGGGGTCGGCGCAGGGGACTTCCTTCGCGGGGACGTAACGATCGTCGTTTGAGCTTGCCTTCCACGCTCACCAAACATAACAACCTTCGAAACAAGATCTTCGACTCTTTACTTAGAAGCAAATGTTTCGAGCATGTGGCGCTCAGGTACCAGTCAGCCTCTTCCGGGGCTAACGTGATCTATCAGGAACCACGGCAGGCCCATCCGTTACACTTTCAGGCTGAACTTTACTGGCTGCGCGAGATCATGCCGTGCCAACCTCATGGCATCAGTAGCGCCTTCTGCAGCTTCGGGATCTGGATGAGCACCACGTCTGTTAGCTACTGCTCAGCAGCTGGGCTCGCCCGACGCGCTGTCATCACCAGATCACAAGACTGTTGCCACTTTATCACATCGCAGTGTTGGCGTGTTTGTCTGCCTGTCAGACTTCACATAGCCACCATCTGCGCTTGGCGCAACTCCGTGCTCCACACAATCGAGAGCTCGAGCCAGTACCCTCACCATCTGCTACACCATACTAGCGGCTGGCAGATCTATTTCGGCACATCTTGACACATCTGGCATGGTGCCTGGATCGTGAACCTATGCTGGTGCAATGTCTCCACCAATTGTTTCCACTTTTGGCCACTCTGCCTGAGCACCCGTTGGGGTATCTGGAGATATAAAGATCTGAGCTTGATCCCTCGAAGCTCCAGTATCAGTTCGCGGTCGTTCACTCCTCCAGTACTTTTCGATACCCCATCTATCCACTTTCGTTCAAGAAGATCTGGTCATCATCTACCTTTATAATGTATATCTCGAACGTTTTCATTACCGCCCTGGCGGCTACCAGCACTGCACAAGCTTTTGACATCAGAGAAGAAGCACACAACGCCGGCGAAGTTTCCAAGCGCATGTTCGGCAACATCTTCGGCATGATCAATGGGTTCCTTGGAGGAAACAGCAAGGCATCTGCAGCATGCCCTGCTGTGTGGACTAAGATTTCCGCACAACTCACAGAACAATTCCTCGCAGACGGCCAGTGCAC
The DNA here is from genome assembly GCA_022225945.1 of Didymella pomorum. Classification (NCBI taxonomy): domain Eukaryota; kingdom Fungi; phylum Ascomycota; class Dothideomycetes; order Pleosporales; family Didymellaceae; genus Didymella; species Didymella pomorum. The sequence goes on along the minus strand of JAKJXN010000016.1, from coordinate 63,044 downwards.
AGACGCCGCTCGTGCTGCTATCCGGTCGTCTTTCCACGACTGCTTCAACGGTGCATGCGACGGGTCTCTGATCCTCGCAGACGAGTGCTCGAACGTGGAGAACAGGGGCCTTGAGCGTCTATGCGGGAACCTCAAGACCGTCCAGGCCAATACCGGTGTTGGTATGGCCGATCTCATCCAGTTCGCCGCCGCGCATGGCGTCAAGACATGTCCTGGCGGTCCCACAGTGCCTGTCAAGGTCGGCCGCAAAGACTCGAGCGAAGCCAATGCGCTTGGCGTGCTTCCGTCTGGCCGCGCTCAGAGCGGTGATCTGATCAAGCTCTTCGGTACGTCTACCATTATCCCTCGCATTTCCAGACTTTTACTGATAAGGACAAAAGCATCCAAAGGCTTCTCTCCGGTCGACCTCGCCGCTCTCCTCGGCGCCCATACCGCCGCAAAGCAGCGCTTCACCTCCCCCGACTCCCCGCAAGAACTTGACTCCACCGTTGGCCAGTGGGACAACAAATACTTCTCCGAGACACGATCCGGCAAGGCGCCCTTCACGCTACCATCCGATAAGAGCGTGGCGCAGAACCCGCTTACCATGATCCCGTTCAACACGTTTGCGCTGAGCAAGGGCGCATGGGATGTGGCGTTTGTCAGTGCGATGCAGAAGATGAGCATGCTGGGCGTCGATAGCAAGGACCTGATCGACTGCACGTCTGCGCTGCCCGGAGGCTCGAGGAAGAGGGACATCAGGAGCAGCAATGTGTTCGATAGGTTCAAGTGGTGAAAGTCGAGTGGGTTTTGCGATGTTCTGGCGTTGCATTGGATTAGGCAGGGCCACATACTTTTCTTACGCTCGCTTTCTGGGGAGCTTACATGATAGAACTTCTATGTAATTACTGAGCCGGTGCTCGCGATGAGGTGATAATGACACTCGATTACTACACTCGGCTTCCTCGTTCATTGCGGCGAAAACTGCATTCAGCTCGAAGTACATACTCACATCTGCCCCGCGTATCGAGCTTCTATTTTTGGAACAAGAGAAGACATAACAGCTGAGCACAAACCAATGATGGCAGCTTTCTAGCTGAACGAAGACGAGGGTAAACAACTTGACAGATGAGTGACGGCTTCACAGCCGGTAATCATACGACCAGCTTCACAGATGGCGACGGCGTTCCAGTCGTTAATGAAAACAGTGACAGCTTCGCAGCTGCTGCTATGATAGACTGAGAGCTGGTCTCGCGTTACGGGAAGCCTTTCCGAACCATGTCGGCGAGTTCGTCGATTTCGGCTAGAGCAACCCTAAGCCTCTCCGTCAGATCATCGATCGTTGCCTGGTAAGACAATTCGAGCAATCATTTTTTGGACTCTTTGTAGTTCTCAACTTTGACGACAAAGGAAGCACTATTCCTCGCAATTGCTTCAGCTTGTCCACCTCGCTCTTTGTGTGCTGGCGAAGCTCTATCTCGACTGCAAGCTGGTCTCGCAGGTTCCTCACTTTGATCTGCAAATTCACTACTTCGGCTTTGAGATTGAGCCCCACTTGCGAATATTGGCAGTCTAGTTGTATGGGCATGTCCTAAAGAAGTCTATAAGACTGGATCGTAGGTCGCTGCTCAAGCACGGTAATTTGATTCTGCAGGATCTGAACAGACTCCGCGGTAGGTCATTCATCCAACCCAAGATTCTTACATTGTAGGTCCTAGCGAAAATGTGCAGTGCGACGCGACTCGAGAACAGCGATGCGATCTTGAGGTGTCTGGAACGACTGAATCGTTGGTCGTTGGTCGAGCTCGGATGATCCTGCCTGGAGTTGCTGCAGAGACTACATTGCGTTGTTGATTGTAGGTCGAACTTGAGCACGTTGGCCTCTAGATCTTCGAAGTCTCCTTCAGGAGCTCGGCGGAACTCAGAGGCTGACCGTCCATCAAGCTCGGTTGATCGAGACGACACCCTCGTCTACCCAAGGAGTCACCCCTTCTACGTATACACATTGTCTGCTCAAGACGTCGCCGTGTCACCTGGGAAGATGTCGCCGCTTCGCATGTATGGCTATTCCCGGTCTGCGTCTATTTCGATATGTCGCACGGATGGGTGCGGGGGTTGCAGGTATAGGATCTCAAGAAGAGTGTGTAAGTTGTTGTATTGTTTTAGCATCATAGCTCAGCTTATATCTAGGCCCTTGCGCGGCACAATTAGTAACACAGTTTAGGTTTACAACAGCGCTTGGCCTGCGACACACCCCCTTAGAGCTCAGTTAGTCTCAGATAAGGTCTAATTGTTATTAGAGTTAGCCTCTTTGTGTTGATGCGCTAGATTAATCCGCGATGAGATATTAACTAGGCCTAAGTAACGTACAAATTGAGAGTGCTTTTCTGCTAAGAGTAGTTTAGTGAAGCTGTCTGAAGGCATTTCAGTCGTTAGAACCCATTAAACTGTGACTGTGCCGTCTCTGTAGACCTGCCTCAGCCATAGACTATAGATGTTAACGTGCTTCAGCTTTGATGACGCTTGGGGTCTGTCCTTTTGGATCAGCCCCGTGGTCTGCTGGTTGTCACAGAGTATGCGAGGTTGGTGCTTGGGATCGAACTGTATCTGCTTAAACAGCTGGTACAGACCTATTGTCTCCTTCGCTGTGTGTGACAGCGAGAGCAACTTAGCTTTAGTTGTTGATGTGGTTACAGTCTTCTGTTTAGACGACTGCCACATAATCAGCCTGTTGAACAGCTTCATAAGGTAGCCCTGTGTGGATCTTTAAGTCTCTAGATTATCCGCGAACGATGCGTCGCTTGACAGCTGAAGTACCTCTTTATCGCGTGTCTCTACCTTAGTGGTTGTTTCTACTGAGCCTAAGAACTTAATAGCATAGTACTTTGTGGCTAGGAGATATGCGAGAACTTAGTTTGTGTAACGCAGGTGCTCTAGTAAAGGATTTAACATAAACTAACCTAACTAGCTAGCTGTAAAAGACACATTAGGTTATAATATAACTGCTACATATAGGATTAAGCCTACCTTTTCTTGCATCTCTATAATCTAATAAAGCGTTGCTTGTCCCTTATACTGTTAAGGGCAATAAGACAAGAGGAGAGGCGTTATAGCTATTCTTCTAGTATTATCTATGCTAAACCTAGTATAGATCTTCTTAATATACCTATATTAGCTAATCTAGAGCTTCTTGTCTCTGGTGTTTTAGAGGATGCTAATATTAAGGAAGGAGATTACTTTGCTTAAATCCTTAATCCTATACCTGCTGTTTAATCTTAGCTTTAAGTCTTAAATAAGGTAAGTATATTCTAGTTATATAATAATAAGTATGTTATCTATGTAGAGAAACAGGATTAGTCCTGTTTGTTTGTTAATGAGTATGCATGGCTCATCTAGGCAATAATTAAATCCCAGACCCTTGAGGAATGAGACAAGCTCGTTAAACTAGAGTTTAGGTGACTTGCGCAGTCCATACAGCGCCTTTTGCAGCTTCTAGACTTTGCCTAGAGTGCAGTACCCTAGCAGACAGGCAGTATATACCTCCTTGTCTATGTCTGCATTAGTAAAGGCGTTCTTGAAGTCGATTTAATAACAGAGAAGCCTAAACGCGTAGATAAGGGCTATTAGGATGTAGAAGCTGCAGTATGCTCCTATTACTGCATATATGTTATTAGAGATATAGTATTAAAGATTACCTCTTACGCAGATCTGTGCTTTGTAACAGATAAGGTAGCTAGCATTGTTAACTTTGTATGTGAACACCTACTTAAGCGGCAGTACTTGCTTGCCTTCTGGGTAGTCTACTAGCTTAAAGGTCTTCTTCTCCTTAAGTAACGTAAGTTCAGCGTTAGCAGCACGCTGAAACCCTTTGCCTTTAGGATGTCGCTTTAGCTGATGCTAGAAGTCTAGTGGCGGCAATAAGTCTTTACTGTGTATACGCATCGACTGTGCGGCTGCAAAAGCGTGAGCTACCTGTTAGCCGAGTTTGGCACGCTCGAGTCGCAGCGCGTAAGCTTAGCGTCTTGCTTTTATCTCGTTATATCGCTGCGTAGCGTGGGTTTGGGTGGCACTGACGGCGTCTTGACCTCGCTGTGACAGTCGAATCTTCCGTCTAGTACTAGTGCGTAGGTTTTGGAGGACGGATGCGTTGTTGGTAGCGCCTGTCCTGTGACTAAGCACCTCTTGCGTGGCGCTTCTCTGATGCGGACCTGATCCTAGAGATACAGGAGTTGGATATGGCTATTGCGTTAGTGCGCCTTAAAGCATGACTTGCGGAGGTATCTCTTGTAGGGATGTTCCGTCTCCTCCTAAGCCCGCAGGTAGCGCCTTATGGCCTTGCTCTCTAGCTTGTGTTCGTTTTGGCTCTGCAGTGTCGCTCCCGATGAGAAGCATATCGTTGTCCGACTTGTCTAGATCGGCGTCGTTGAGTGTGGTAGACATGGCTTGCTTACGCTGCGGAGGGTCCTTAGAGTATTGTGGGTCATACACGACATTCTCATCTATGCGTACGTCTCGTGATGTGATCACGCGGTTAGACTGTGGTATCCAGACCTTGTGAATGTTGGTTGCTTCAGTCCCCACAAGCTATCCCATAAGCGCTTTCTGTTGTAGTTTCGCTCTAGCTAGACGATCTCTCTGGCTTTTAATAAGAACGTAAGCCCGCGATCTAATGATCTTTAAGTGTGAAAGATCAGGTTAACGACTGTGGACTATCTTAAATAGTGTTCTCTAGTCTTTGCGCTAAACTAGGATGCAATTTAGAAGATGTGTAGCGTGTGAAACTATGTGTAGCTACAGTCTGTGAGGCAATCTGCTCTGTATGCGAAGTTTTCGCGCGGTAGTTATGATTACCCCCCTAGAACGCTTAGCAAGACTGTTCTAATCTAGGGTATCTAGCAGAGATAGTGTGAACGTGATGCCTTTTGCAGCTATTACTTCCTTCCACTTAATACCTAAGCCTTTCTTGCTGTCTAATCTAATGTATTATGTTGTGAATCCCTAGTTTGTGTTTGTGATAGCTAGGAATTCTTTAGTAACAGACACTAGTCTATCTTGTGTTTTGTACAGGAGATTGAATGATATGTGGTACGCTAAGTAGTTATAGTAGAAGTGAACTACCTATAAGTTAGCGTTAAATGCTTGTTCTATATTGTTGCGGTGCAAGTCGGCCCTACAGGCCTCGATCGTCACTCCTGTGACTCTCCTGGACTAGCACGTCTCAGAGCATGTATATATTGACGGTCCCTAGCTAGCAAGTAACACAAGCGCAGTTTCCATCATTTTCAGCGGCTGCTCACGCCGCGACAGTTATGAGCCCGGAAGCCTTCAGTTAATCGCTGCGTTTCACCCGTTCACATACAGCCTGCACGACTGGCTATTGACTGTATTGTCAAGATAGCCGATAGCTAATTGACACGAACCGAACGACTGTCAAGCGTCAGACAGAGCAAACACTGCAGAGGGCACGATGAGTGCTTATGAGCAGGACCAGCTAGTGACGAAGACGTCTGTTGTACTCAGCAAGCCTGAAGACTGGGAGAAATGGCTGTTCGTTAGAAAGGACACGGCGGACAGAGACGGCTTGTGGCCGTATGTTGACCCAGGGCTTCCAGTAGAGGAGCTAAGGAAGCTACAAGATGAGGAGCCACAGGAGAAGCCTGTGTGGAAGTTCAAGAAGACAGAGGTATCAGAGGAAGAGCAGGAAGATATTGATATTGAGGATCTATCTGCTGAAGAGATATCTGTCTACAACGTGTGGGCAAGGAGGTACGAGCGTAATGAGGCAAGATGGCTGCAGAAAGAGAAGGCCTTAAGGAGCTTCAACTCTGAGATTGCTAGGACAATTGATGTCAAGCATCTAGACCTCATTGTCGACTGCGCAGACCCGTACAGTCGCCTGACAACGCTAAAGAAGCACCTCTGTCCATCAGTAGGTGAGCGAAATCACCAGCTACGCAGCCGCTACAGAGCTGTGTGTACGAGGCCAAGGAAGGCGAATCTCGATACTTGGCTTGACGAGTGGGTGACGATCACCCGACTCCTTAGAGACGCCAAGATGTCAGAGGTTGATGGCAATCGATCACAAGAAGACTTTATACTGTCGATCAGAGGCCTTGACGACAGCTGGGCAGCTACGCAGCTGCAGGACCTTGTCAAAAAGGACCAGAAAGGAGAGCAGTACACGTCAACTGCCGATCTCGTGGCCGAATTTCGGTCATACTATCGACGTATACGTCCAATTGAGCCATCACTTAGCACATTTGCTACGCTAGGTGTAGCAGACAGCACAGACGGCCCGACAGCCTCAGAAGGATCTACGCGACGCGTAATCTGCCCATGTGGAAAGAGCCACATGTTCAAGGACTGCCTCTACGTCAACGTCAGCCTGCGGCAGCCTGATTGGCAGCCAGATGAGGCAGTAGAGAAGAAGTTCACGAAGCTACGTAAGGCAGACAACGTAGTTGCTCGGGTGTTAAGACGAATCGAAGCACAGCTTGAGAAAGAGAGCAGCCAAGTAGAGAGCAAGCTACTGTCTATAATCAGCATGGATAATGGCCAGCCAATTGAGGGCAGGACATATTGCAATGCTATGCTACAGATGACAGCAGTATCTAACCTAGCTCAGCTACCCGACAGAGCTAGAGTAGAGAAACAGAAGCTACATATAATCACTGCAGCTCTTGACGTTCCAGAGCGCAAGACTGAAGAGGTGTATCCTAGCCGACAGAGGCTGCGTGAGATAGTGGCTACTCTCGATATCCCAGAGACTCAGGACGATGAGCAAGAGACGGAACAGGCTCTGCACGACGCTGATGACGTATATGTAAGACAGTCAGATGCAGAACAAGCTAAGCAGCAGCTCCTTGGTGAGGCTGTAAGAGAGCAGCAGTCGGACAAGGAGAGCGCAACAAGGTGGCTGCCGACGCCAGAGAGCACACCTGAGCCGAACGAGCAGTCAGTGAGCAGTCAGGAGACTGTCGAGCTGCCACGAGGCTGGCAGACTATAGCACCTGACGCAGCTGCTCCTGATCGACGATCAAACAACGCACCGAGGCGAGAAGAGATTAGCAGCCAGACTGACGCATCAAATGCTCTGACAACGCGGAGACAACGACGTACGCGAGGATTGTTCTATACAGCATTAGGCGTTAATCTGTCACAGTCTGAGAAGCTGCTGCGTGAAGCACCTCGTATGTGTGTACACAGAGACCAGCTTCTGACGACTCCACGACGGTGGAAAGACCGAGAGAAGTATCTGTTTGAACAGAGATTTGAAAGAGCTAGGCCTCGGGAGCGTGGAGCGCTAAATTGTAGAGCGTCTACAAGACGCTGATGTACTAGACCTAGCAGGACTCACAGGATGGTACTGACTAGTACAACGTTCAGCTTTGTTGTTCACGCCAGCTGGGAGGGTGTGTTGCGGTGCAAGTCGGCCCTACAGGCCTCGATCGTCACTCCTGTGACTCTCCTGGACTAGCACGTCTCAGAGCATGTATATATTGACGGTCCCTAGCTAGCAAGTAACACAAGCGCAGTTTCCATCATTTTCAGCGGCTGCTCACGCCGCGACATATATTAATGAGGTCTATGTGAACCTTCTTAAAGGGGTAGGTTCCTTGCTATGTTAGAATCCTTAATATTTGTTAGTAAGCTTGCGCAAGCTCGCATGTTTAGCAGAGCTCTGCGTTCTGCTTAAAGTTACGTGTACTTAGTGTTACACCTCCTGTTATATTAGGCACATAAAGAAGAGCCTCTTTGCGGATGTGTCCTAGTCTTGCATGCCAGACGTCTATTAATGCTGTGGCAGTCTTAGGATTCTAGGATGTCTTCCTTGTAGTAGAAGCGTTTGCTGCTTTGTAAGGTTTGTTTAAGTATAGAGGAGCTCTAGTAGTATTTAGCTTAATAACTTAGAAAGCGCCTTGCTTGGTTACTTAGAAGGCTCTTGAGCTATCTAAGAACTCCATCTAGCACGTTTGTGTATTAAAGAATATGCCTTGCCTCTTAAGCGCATGCGTGCTTAGAAGATTCTAGTGGAAACTAGGTATGTATGCCACATTCTCCAGCTAGATAAGGCTGTGACCTATTGGTGTTATGACATTAATGCTAACGTTTCTAACGCCTTTAATGTGTGTATTTGTATCGCTAAAGCGGATGACCTCATCCTGTATTGGCCTGTACTGAGTGAAGCGCGACCTGTTGTTACATACGTGTGTGTCTGCACAGTTGTTGAGACGAAAGTAGCTATTGTGCTTATGACTTTGTGTAGTGCTTAGTGCGTATCGCGAAGTGGCGAAAGAAGCTCTAGGCCTAGTCTGTTATGTACTTGTTATAGTGATGGAACTGGCTTAGCTTGCCACTTTCTTAGATTGTTTGTCTGCGTTACTGCTGGGCTAGAAGTTAGGCAGTGCGATCTTGCTACAAGAGAAGCTTCTCTTAATCTTCTTGCGCTAGCGATGACTTCCTGTTATAGCTGTGATTACTTTCAATTATATGTGTACTTGTGGTCTCTATCTCGTTGGAGCTTTTGCAGGGTTAAGGTACCAGCAGTTAGCGTACTTATGTGCTTATCTGCAGACACAGTCTTGAAGACAGCTTAGCTAGGTTGCAGAGACTGAACTTAATCTAATTGCCTCTTGCTTCTGCTGTAGCTGCCTATTCTCCTCATCTAACGTCTTTGGATCACGACTGTGCTTTCTGCCCTAAAGCGTAGCGTGAGCTGCGCGACCCCTGGCGATCTTCTTGCTTAGAGGTGCTATGCTGTAGTACTGCTTAATATAGAAGCTTATTATAATCCTGTTGTTAGAGAGTGTTAGCTTTAGCCTATAAAAGGATCTAAGGGTCCTGTTAATTATATTGCGTGCTCTCTATACTGCTAGAGCATTAACTTTGTTAACTATATTGTTAGAGTTAGCATTACTTAAATTGCCTACTGCAATAGGACTGTAACTTGCATGTTCTAGACTAATTATGTTTAGCGCAGAAATAAGTATATTAGAGATTTGCCTTAACGCTGTTCTAGTTTAATTAATAACAGACACTTAGCTCTTAGTTTGTGCGTTTTTTAACTTTATATAGTTGTAGAATAGTAGGTTAATGTCTTAACACGCTTTAACAAAGGCTTTGCATATCTGCAGCTTGCTAAGGTTCTTAATTGTGTACTGTTTGGCACTGTTAACAAGAGCAGGCCATTAGCTAAGCCACTTGTCTAGGCTTGTATTACTAGGCCCTTTCCTAAGCTTTTTAAACTTAGTGTAGATGTCTTGCCTCTAGTCTTTCGCATTTAGCTAAATGCTGTCTAATAGTGCAATAAGCTTGCTTTGCACGTTGTGCTTGCTAAGGTAGTGCTGCTTGAACTCTTAACAGACGGTGTAGTTGATGTAGTTAGAGACCTTATTATACTTCTTCTTTTTAGAGTTAAAGATGCTCTGCAAGCTTTAGAACTTCTAGATTGTATCCTTGCTTGCTAAGTCTAACAGTTTTATTGATGTGAAGACAAGATTCTTAATGCCTAGTAGGTCACAGTACTTCTACACTTTGTTCCGCTTAGCGAGGTCTTTAATAGAGTTGTACTAGTTAATCTAGTTGCTACGTGCGTTAAGCATAGGAAGATTGTAATCTCTTATTAAAGACATTATAAGTGTCTATTAGTAATACTTAATGTTTATTAAGGTAGTTGTAGTTGAAATTGTACTACTGTTAGTCTCCTAATATGTGCAGGGTTGCGGATGGTGCGGATGTGACCCCTTAATTTCTGTTAGGACTACTATAACTATTGCAACTAGCAGCGTACTTGCAACGAGCATTTAATGGCAACAAAATGTCTGCATAGACTAATAGTGCTGCAGAAGGAAGGTTAACTAGGCTTATAACTGTCGCACGGATAGGTGCAGGGGTTGCAGGTATAGGATCTCAAGAAGAGTGTGTAAGTTGTTGTATTGTTTTAGCATTATAGCTTAGCTTATATCTAGGCCCTTGCGCGGCACGATTAGTAACACAGTTTAGGTTCACGACAGCGCTTGGCCTGCGACACGATACATCATCTTTCTCGTGTATGATATGTTATTCAGTATCAGCTAGGTTCGATATCTTTGCTGTGCCAACAAAATGTGAAAAATATCTACCGCGTTGTTAGAAGAGTAAAGAACTAGAGATACTGTATCTAGTTGTAGCAATTTGCAAAGAAAGTACTGTATCTTGTCCGAGGGGTCAGAGCGCGCAATCGGTATGTTAGCTTACTTTAAGATATCAGCCATATTACGTACAGCTGCGTACGTAGGCGCAAATCCACGTAGATCCAGATCAATTATGTATTTAATAATCACCTCCTCTTCTAGCTGGGCAAGCTTCTTTGAATTGGGCTGGCAATCGCGTCGGGCAAGCTTCCCAGCGCGTCGGCGGCGGATTGTTCGTTCACACACGTTGTAGACTGCAGCAGCCCTACGATTACTCTGTATTTGATAGAATTTGATAGAGGAGATAGCAAGTTGGACATCTGTTCCATTTGAAACTAACAGAGTAGCGCTGCGTTGAGCCATTGTACGTTAAGATGAGAGAGGTGCACAAAGTTGGTGGGGTGCGGCGCTCGCTTATCCAACACGTTACTTGAATACGATTTGTGAGGAGGCACCGACATAGGCAGATAGTTATAGCAGAGTCTTAGCAAAGGTGTTCTGCTTGCTTGTTGTTCATTTCGCCTGTGAGGTACGCCATCCAACATTGATTCTATCGACTACCTAGAATCTGCATAAAACCCCCTCTTTTATGTATAAGCCTCCTAAGAATGGATTGCCTTACTACTCCTCCATGTTCCCTACAGAGCGACGTCCAGGGTGGGCAATAGTGAACGACACCACGATCAATTAGCGATTTTTGAAGACGACATCTCGGATCATGCTTACCGCTGCCACATCCAGTGGTACTACTAGTCTTTACGGTGCATCCATCAAGAAGCTCCCCCTTAATGGTGCAGCCGCCATGGGACCAGTTCACGTACTGCCTAGCACCACCGTGGTCTAGGAATAGTTAGCAACTTTTTCCCAGATTTAGAAAGTAAAGATGGGAAACTATAGCCGGACCTTTGGGCTCAGAGTGCTGGACGGGGAAGTTGCCAACAGTAGAGGAGTGAGCTGTTAGGAAGCATGCATTGACACCTAGGCTGTTAGTCTATAAGCATCGATGAACTGGTAATGGTGTATGCCCTACCAGCAGCGAGACTTAAGGCAGCGATGAGGGCACCAAGGTTCATGATGATCGAGTGATACAAGGATTTTTGGATACTTCTTGGCGATGCTTGGTGAAGACTCAATTGTGTCCGGGCTACACACAAGTTTGGACTGAAGGTATTTATACCTCTGACTTGCTTGTTGTGGAAGAGACACATTGCTTAGGAGCACTGTATTCGGACCAGGGTGCACCAAGCCATTGCGCTGAGCTGTAAATATCCATGCCAGCCTCGTCATTATTACTGTCTGTCCGCTTGCATAGGTTCCGATCACCGCAACGATTTGACCCGATACCTGCGCCGCCACCGTAAAACACAGGCGCTATGTTCCTGTGCCGAATTAAGGCTTCTCTGAAACGAGCGTTTACAATCTTTGCGGAACCACCTTTACGGGGCACCCCACTCCGCTTGCTGCCTCACACTAGCCAATGTTAGCACGGACATCACTGATGGAAAGGATCTGGAATAGTCACTTGCGCTGATGGTAATCAACGGTGTGTTGCGCCACATTATGCGATACATTGGATTACGAGCATCTCACTTAAGAAGAAATTCGGAGCTTCGGCCGCATTGTACGTAAACCCGATATCATTTCTATATTCTGCTAACCGAGACATCGGTGATAGACCTCTTGTCCAATCCCAGTGCACTGAAGTCATACGCTTAGATTGCTGCAGAGTAGGTGCGCCTGTCGCTCAGTCTCCTACATAGTAGTATGGTCATCTGAGTGTTTAGCCGATATCGTGCAAAATCTGTGTACTGGCTCAGGAGACGGACGATGGTCCAGATTTTTGCCGGAATAAGGTTTGGTTTTCCGCAAGTCCACTATTCACTCAACACCCTGAAAGATTGAGACTAGATCCGTGCGCTAGCTCAATACATGATGGTTCGGGCCAATGAATGCGAAACACCCTTGCTGAATGGAGCATTTGTGTTGTGAGCTCCGCGCCAAATCAATCCTTTGTGATACAGAAGACAGGAATTCAAAGCTACGAGTGCGTTCAGAACTGAGGACGGCATATTGCAATGCATAGTACATCTTCGGCGAATTGCAAAAAACCAGCATGAAATGAAATTTCGCCCACTCTCCATGTAATTGTCTATTGCGTGAAGTTGCACGAAGAGCCAGGATTCTAGTGTACCACGCGTAGCGAGACTGCATTGCTACTTGTCGTACAAACTATCATGCTTCGCATCTTTGAGGGTGGAGATGTATGGCAGCTAGCCTCTCGAATTACTGCTCGGTCTGAAATGTCGCGAGATGCTTGGTGCCTGCATAGCTGGTGGCGCATTCATGCAAGGTCTCGTCCGAAGGCGGAGCAGCTTAATTCATACTGCGCGCGTCTTAGCCAATCGATTACCGTATGCGAGGTTTTACTGGCTTTTTGGGTTACTTCAGGATACGAGGCAAACACATGATTCATCTGAAGACAATCAACCCAACGAAAATATAATCGATCGTTGCAAGGGTCCGGGATGACAAATCTGTAGAGACATTTCTATTTGATTATCTTGTATCTGTTGCACTCACACACTCTTGTGCACTCTTTCAATCAGCAAAATGAAGTTTACATCTGTTGTTCCTCTCTCATGCATCGCGCTTGGCACGTTCGCACTTCCGGAAGGTCTCTACAGCCGTGCCGCGCCAGCGATTTATCTTGCCGGCGACAGCACTATGGCAGCGAAAGGTGCAAACAATGGAGTCACAGATGGTAGAGTCCCTGCGGGTCTTCTAACGCGCTTACATAGCTAACACGAGTGGAACAGGTTGGGGTCAATATCTCTCAAAATACGTAACAGTCACGGTTGTCAATAAGGCCATTTCTGGTCGTTCAGCTAGGAGCTACTCGAACGAAGGTCATTTCAGTGATCTCGCGAAGATCGTCCAGTCCGGAGATATTGTGGTCATCGAATTCGGCCACAATGACGGCGGTTCGCCCACCTCAGCAGCAGACAATGGGCGTAGCGATTGTCCAGGAACTGGAGAAGAGACGTGCACGTCAGGGAAATCTGGTGACATTGTCTATACCTATGGCCACTACGTCAAAGCTGCGGCTAAAATGTTTACTGCAAAGGGGGCTAGGGTCGTCATCAGCAGCCAGATGCCCAACAACCTTTGGGAGGGTGGCCGTTATTCCGCAGCACCATCAAAATTTGTAGAGTATGCTGCCAGAGCAAAAGAGGATCTTGGCACTAGTACAAGCTTCGTGGATCATTTCCAAGCAGTTGCCAACATGTACAAGAAGCTTGGCTCATCAGCAACAAACGCTCTGTACCCCAAGGATCACACACACACCAGTCCCATAGGAGCAGATCTATCAGCACAAGCATTTGCTCAAGCTATTAGAGTCGCTTTGAACGGTTCAACCCCTATTTTACCCTACCTCAAAGCTGGCAAGCCGACTGTATGGTGAAGGCAAGAAGGTACAAGCCTATTAGGTGTTAGTGCTCATACTCGACCGTTCCGTTTCGACCTGCAATCAAGTTTTTCAGATTTGACATAGTTCAATACCAAGTCTACACCAATCTATGCCATCAGTCTGTATCTAGAAGTTCGTGATACTCGAAGATCGTATGCCGTGTAGGATCGTTGTGTTCCATCTCTCGCGACGCATGAATCATTATTGCCGGCTTCGCTACGACCGCAAGATTGCAGGCTTAGTCCGAACGATCGAAGTCTGGGCGATCTCATGTTACAAGAAATTGTATCAAGGCGAGCATTGGAGTTCGTCTGGCTAGCTTGTTTCACATCCGTGCATTTAAATTTGGATCGCTGCCCCCAGACTCTTCTCGCATGGAGCGATAAGCTTTGTTCGGCTATCTCGACGTACACACCGCGAACACGCTCCCAATCGAGGAAATACACTTTTGCTGTTTGTCACCGTGTACCTTATCGATGTAAATACTCGCGGACGGGTTTTCTGGATTCCGTGAGCTCAGGGAAGAAAAATCTTATCCAAATATCTCCACTGCCGCCTCCTATACTCATGCTTGGAAAGGATATTGGCACTCCGTCTGTCAGGGGCCGTTTTGCCGATCTCATCATCGCAAATCCTCAATTTCCACTTTGAAGCTTTCCCAAGACACAAATTATCTAGGACAACGCCTTAGACTCAGGGCATGGTAGAGAAACCACCAGCTACTCTTGGTTTTCTATTGGATGGCAGTCTTCTGAGTTGAAATGCAGATCCGAAACAGTTGATATCTGGTATGGATGGCTGCACATAGGAGTTCAGAATGCCAAGCCACGCCCCACAACTCAGATCTTGATTCTGGCCAGTGAAGCAGAAGCATTCGAAGCCAAGTCGATAGCTCGCCGGGCATGAAGCTTGATCGTCTTGGATGGCGCGGCTAGAATCGCAAGGCATTGCGAAATAGTCAAAAGTTGTGCGATCGTTGACTTACAACGCTAAAACGGAGGAACGTATTCCGGTCTAGTGGATTGAATCAATTAGCCGGATACTTTGAGCTGTCTTATTTTGAAACATCTCCGCTCCCTTCCTTCAAACGTAAGCAGATCGAGAACATGGGGAGGATGTCAGGATGAAGCTTCGTGAAAGATCCTGCCCAAGTTATGGTTACGCGTTCGCTTCTTCTTGGACGAACCAGGTCCCCTGGTACAGTTATATTGTTCCCATGGCGTGGTCTCCTGGCCCGATCCCAAGTTGTTAGCAGGCAGAGCAATGCTCTTCGTCTTTAATTTGCGACACCATCGTAGTGCAGTGACATCTTCCTGCATTGATGGTAGTCAGATGATGTTGAAACTCAGTCGAGAGTCATCCTGGATATTAATGAAATTAAATGATGTCGACCAAGTGCATGACCTGCTTTGCTACGGTCTAGTACCTTCAATCCCGTATATATTTGCAATTGAAGCTTTGGCTACCACTATTATTCTTCAAATGATCACCAGCTTGCACGAATCCCTCTACACAATATGAGATTCTTTGCCACACTCGTTCTTGCGGCTGTAACAGCCGTTCCATCGCTCGTCTTTGCACAGCTATCTGGATCCATTGGTCCGACTACTTCGACTGGAGCCAAAAAGTCCAAGAAGCTTTGCAACGTGCTTGACTACGGTGCCAAGGCAGATGGAAAGACTGATCTTGGTCCCGCACTAACAAAAGCATGGAATGCTTGTGCCACTGGAGGATTAGGTCAGAGCTTACAGATAGCATCGAATTTGTTGCAAACACTGACTTTACAGTGCTCGTGCCGACTGGTACCTATGCCATGGCGACCTGGTCAACTTTAAACCAGGGAAAAGGTGTCGCGCTGCAACTGGACGGCATCATCAATCGAACTGGAACTGCTGGCGGAACTATGATCGTTATAGAGCACTCCAATAATATTGAGTTCTTCTCATCTACAGGAAAAGGAGCTATGCAAGGCAACGGTTACATTTTTCATCAGTCCGGTTCCCTCAGCGGGTAGGGCACATCAAATATACAGGACAAGATCAGCTACTGACCTACTACAGCCCTCGTCTTGTTCGCTTCGTTGATGTTGACAACTTTTCGATACACGACCTTGCTCTAATGGACGCACCTGCCTTCCACCTCTTCATGGACCACTGTAACAACGGCGAAGTCTACAACCTCATCGTGCGTGGCGGTGACCACGGAGGCCTCGACGGTATCGACATCATTGGTAGCAACATCCATGTGCACGATGTCATGGTCTCCAACAAAGACGAGTGTGTGACTGTCAAATCCCCGTCATCATACCTCTTGATTGAGCAGATATACTGCAACTGGTCCGGAGGCTCAGCCATTGGATCCCTTAGTACAAATACGGCTATATCAAACATTATCTACCAGAACGTCTATAGCGTCAACAGCAACCAAATGATGATGATCAAATCCAGCGGCGGCAGCGGTTTTGTCAAGGATGTCCAGTTCAACAACTTCATTGGCCATGGAAACGCTTACTCGCTTGACGTGGACCAGAACTGGGGCAAGCAGACTGTCGGCTCTGGTGATGGTGTCGAACTCTCAAACATTAGCTTCAAGCATTGGAGAGGCACCTGCATCAATGGCATGCAGCGCGGTCCGGTCAGATTCAACTGTGCTGCCAAGGCTCCGTGCACAGGAATGTCGGTCTCAGATTTCGCCATGTGGACAGAAACTGGTAACGCTATCGAACACACTTGCGCGAACGCCTACTGAAGTGGTGGGTGTTTGAAAGCTGGCTCTGGAGGAGGCTATGCATCCATCACCACGACTATCAAAGCCGCCCCTGCTGGTTACAGTGCACCTGTACTTCCTGATGATATACATACGTCGCTTGGCTTCACGCAACCCATCTCTATACCCTCTTGGCCGAAGAGCTTCTACCCTGGTACATCTCCACTCAAATCAGTGGCCGGCAGATAAGCTGCAGCATGATCTCAGCTGCGAGTCTTCTCGTGAGCTTGCTGTGACGAGGAAAGCGATTCAGGCTCAATTTTCCACAAAATCCACATTGCACCATAGTCAGCTGCGTAGTCTATCCTGATCTGAGCCAGTTTCGAATCTCGAGTAAATTTACAACGATATAGACAGTGGAGAACAATTTCATTATCGATATTCGGTTTCAGAATCACAATTTTCCATGTAAGAAGCTGTTTTAATGAGAAGGGTACACATAGCTGGACTCGTCATCCGCCTGTGCGATTTCTCAGACTAAGTGTGCTGGAATATCTGACATTGGAACATGTTCTGCCAAGATGCATCGCCTGGCTTAGATCCTCGCATGTCTTTGATTGCACCTGCGTGTCCCAGTATTGCTTATTCCGAACTTTTACCAAGTCTCAAAGCTTTTGCTGAGAAAACCCCGGACAGACCTGTACAGTCTATGTCTTGCGGGAGAGTGGCGACAAAGATGGATACCCTGTGAAGTTCTTTGGCTGCCTCAACACAAGCTCGACCAGGATGGTAGAAATGGCGAATGGCGCCAAGCATAATGAAGACTGCTTTCAGATGTCGGTCTATTCGGAGAATACCGGAAATGGCTATGTGCAACTGATCCAAGGTGCCGGAGCAGCTGGTGACTATGATATCCTAGCATGGAGAACTAGTAGCTGGAAACAAACAGACTCAGGGAAAGCTTAAAATTGCATCCAGATTTGGACTGGTTGGGAGTTAGACACAGAGTATGGTTGCTAAGATGGGCGCCTTGCTTTGCTCGTCCGAGATTGACGTGACGTGAACCGAGCCCAGCACAGCGGAAATAAGAGGACCAATCCAGCGCGATCCAGGTCATCTCCCGGCTGCTAATGGTGCTCCGCCTTTACTTCGATCGGGTGCGCAGTGATCAGAAGGCGATAAGACGAGCCTTGATCATTTCTGTTGTCGTCTTTGAAGCCTCCTTCCCGACCTAGATCTCGGCTTCGTAACCTTTCGATCGCTACTTTTGCTCAGAGATAGAGATGAAGCATACGCCTACCGATCAACATCTTCATTCCAAGGGCAACCAATTTGAAAAGCCGTCTCTAGGGTCACTAGAACCCATCGCGCTCTAAGTTCGAAGCAGAACTCCAGCCTCAAGGTCAAAGCCATAATTGAACTCGGTAACATTCAAAGTCTAGTGGTAAGCCTAAAACATGGGAAATTGATATATTCTTGATTCAAAAACATCTCCACGACCGCGACGATTGCATTCAACGCGTCGGGCTCTAGACCCAGCTCTCTCGTCAAGTCATCTCGGACAGCATCTAGAGTCCCTTCCATGACTCACAGAGTATACCTTTGGCTTGGTCGGCCGTCGGTCAAGCTCTTGAGCAGCGTTTACATCCAACAATTAGTGCCATACTAGTTGATACAACAAACCTATATTTGTGCAGAGTAAGCGTTTCCGGGAGATGAACGTCTCTCGGAAAATCCGGATCTGTGATGTCCATGCTCGAGATTTGACCAAGTACACCATGTCTGATGGAGGATCATTTACTTTCTTGAGGTTCCCAGAAGGCCATAAGTCAGAGTAGAACCAGCGACGGCATCAAACTCTTTATGAATAACAAGTACTAATAGCCTTGAGCTTTAAAGAGCTTTATCAACTGAAGTAAAAATTAACTCTAATACAAAATAAGTATAAGAAAGAGTAAGGTAGCCCCCTAAATTCTATTTCGAGTATACCAAGGTACTACGTAAAGAGAGGAGTAACTCTATTATATAAGCTAGTTTTAGTAAATAGATGTTATTTGGCTAGTGTTAGGCCTGGCTGACGACATAGTACTGTTCCGGCAAGGGCTCCCTATCAGGGTGAGTCGTGATACCATTTTGGCTTGCTTACCACAGTGGCCAGAGCTGGGGCTTGACACCTGGTAGTATTGTTATTCTACTTCGTATAGTATCTAGAAATTAGCACTATAATAAGCTCTATATTATAGCTCGCTGTGCTAATTGATTATATTCTTATGTAGTTGGAAGTCTAACGAAATTTATAAATGTTGACAGAGACGTTCTGCAATACATTAGATTTGTAGTATGTTCTTTAAACCATTGACTCCCGACGCATCTCCGCGATCGAGATAGCCGCACAATACACCCTCCGGATCCCATTTCTTGCGGATGTCCATCAGCTTCTGCCCTTGCCCGTCCGCCCAGTACTTGGTGTTTCTGACCTGAAAATCAGAATCACCTAGATACTGACCAACAGTATGCGGCTCCAAACGCTGCATCACGGAACGAACCCATGTCTGATAATAATTGTCATCCTTTTCGTCTTCCCAGAGTGTGTATGAGGCAAAATAGTGATCCGATTGCATCGACACCGCCATGTCGGGGAGGGGCCTTTGCGATAGAGGTGCCATGCTGAACCATAGTGCGAATGTTTTCCGGTTGGGCAGGGTGGTGAATGCTTCTTTAAGCACCTCTGCAACATCAGCGTCGTTTTTCACGTAAGCATTGTCGCAGCACCAACGGTGGCCTTCCGGATTGGACATAGCTTGTGCATTGTACTGCTCTTCCAGTGAACTTGGACGAGCGAACCAACTCTGCAGGTATCCACTAGGCGCTGAGTCTTCTGCGGGCTGCAGGGCTTCCATTGCGTCGGCGTCCGACCACTTAAAAGACGTGAAGGAGATCAGTACAACACTCTCTACATACTCCGAGAGGTAAAGCCCGACGCAAACGAGTTCTGTATCTCTGTCAAAGTGCTCAGCGATAGCCTTGACCCAGTTCAGAGCTTTTTTGAAATCTTCCTTGCGGTAGATATAGCCTGAAGATCGTATATGCGTTGCCAGCGGTCGTGGTTCAAGGTAGAATCGAGTGACGACAGCTGGGAATCCTGCCCATTGACTTAGCATATGTCCCTAATTCAGCGTTCTGATCCCCTGTAGTGCACTCACCTGGCCCTGCACCTCGAGCAGCCCAGAAAAGATCTTTGTTCTCTGTTTCATCACAATGCAGCTTGTCACCGTCCGCAGTGACTACGTCGATTGCTTTGACATTTGTGCATGCCCAGCCCCAACTCTGTCGCTGGAATTAGATCTTATTGAATCGGGATACAAATCATGGCGGAGAGCAAACCCACCCGACAAACCCAGCCCATTCCTCCCTGCAGCAAGAAACCCCCTAGGCCAACATCGGGACAATGACCTCCAGGGAACAGAAGACCTTTCTTTTGCAAGAATGAGTTTAGCTGGCGTCCTGTGACGCTTGGAGACACTGTAACAGTTCCTGTGCTCTCATCCAGGTCGATGAGCTTGTAACTTCCAAAATCGACGAGGACGGCATTATCGCGGACGCTCCATGCTGCCCATGAGTGGCCTCCAGACCGGATAGAGACGCGGGCCTTCTCTCTTCGAGCGAGCTTTATGGCCTCGACGACATGGTCTTCTTCTGTGGCTTCGACAACTGCGATGGGGTATCGGGCTGGACGACGCTGGTTGAAAACCCTGCCGACGCGTGCCCGTTCGTACTCCTCCTCAGTGCTGTTGTCCTTCCAGGTGATGGGAATTGTAGCGCGATCAGCCATCTTCGAGAGGAGCGTGCTTTACGAAATCGAACAGACCGAAATCTCCATGTGTCTTCACAAAGCCTTATCTAATGGTCGATTTGGTAGGGTTGTGGCTTCGAACTCGGGTTTCCCCACTCGTGTGGAGCCGAAGTTCCTCGACCCCCAAGGCCGCATCATTCTTCTTAGGGCCAACCACCATTACCAGCACACTGAGTTTGTGACAAAATCCGCGCATCAAGACGGCCCTTTGACACTCGAACGGACTACCAAGGGTATTCGGTATCTCAAGAATGTCGAAAAACACGTTGACCCTCCCGGACAGGGTCGTTGTAATCGATTGCTCCAGCTCTGGGATAGGTGCAAAAATCGGGAGGGGCTGATCTCCCGTTATATGCAAATAGTGCTGATCTGATTGAACGCACTGCTCGATTGCAAATCGTGAGCTTCACTTGTTTGTTAGCTCCCAGGTTTTCGCATCCACCTCTCTAAGTTGCCCGATATCACACTCGCTCCCAATTGCACCAGCTACAAACACTGCCACCATGGAATGACCATCAGCAGTATGTACATCTATGAACTTGGAATTCTTCATAAGTCTTATAAATGCGGAACGAAGGTTTGATTTGCTATCGCTTGTGATTGCATCTTGACCTTCTCATTCCCACAGAGTGAGAGACCGTCTGTGGCCAGGAGCTCCACATCCTTTATTTCCGCTTTTCGCAAGGACCTGCCGACTCTACTACTACTGATCCAGCATTACATTTGAGCCATGCGGGAAACGGTGATCTATTCTCGAAGCTGGTCATGTGTTCGCGCAACAGCACAGAGGTCGTACCTGACATTAGTTGCGAGTGGAGATAATCAGGTACCGCAGAGGGACCGCAGAGAGGCCACAGAAATGGTAATGGATTTTTGCCTGCATATGCAGGATTCGTCAACTTTGGGGGGGGGGGGGGGGCAATGCGGGGTAAGGGGGCATTCTTGCAACGTTTACTCACCATATCTAGCGAGCAGCTCCGGATTCCGTATCATTTTTCCATGTCGACCACTCAGGACAAGTCCACCGCCGCTGTTCGGAGGTTGTTCCAATGCACCAAATGCTCTCAGACCTACTCCCGAGTGGACCATCTTGCTCGCCATGTTCGTTCATTCACGTCCACTTTCCCGTTATTCGTCGCACCCGGGTCGTGAGTTCTGCTGACTTCCAAGGCAGATGCGCAGGAGCAGCCCTATCGATGTGGTATTTGTGACAAGAGCTTCAGCAGAGTGTAGGTGACGTAGCATCTTATGTTTGGGGTTTTTATTTACATATGCGCGTAGTGATCTGCTGGGGAGACATGATTTGATCTACGGTGCCCGCAGGCAGCGACTCCTCAATGAAACGCCGGCGTGTGAGCCCTGAGCATCAACTGCGGCCCAGACTTCCAGAGCGTGTGGAGCGTGCGCTGAGCAGCTTCTGAAATGCGAAGACGAAAAGCCTTGTCGACATTTCAGAAGAAGAACATCGTCTGCGCGGTCGGCCTCCGTCTGGCCACTGCGGTTATTAAAATCTTACCTTCGCCGCGTATGGCACCGCAGCGCATCGAAGTCGAGTCGAGCATGCAAGCCCAGCTGCGAATTGTTGGCATGGAAGATGGGAATGTGATACATTGTACTTATCGCGATAAAGAGGCTTTGAATACTGCCTGCTTGTATCTGACGCCTGGCCATAATATCCTCCCACAGAGATCGTACGACCACATGCTCGCTTAACAGTTACGGACGCAGACAAAACCAGGGAATTTTCTTCCCGGAGATACACACAGATTCTCTGATAACGCTCTCTTTCCCGCCCTCCCACATGGCATCATTATGCCAAATGGGCTGTTCGGATTTAGGGTGCAGTCCGATTTTGACTTCAGTGGGCTCAACCTCAGCTTCGTCAAAACATACAACGCTAGAGTCCACTTTGAATCTAAAATTCAAGGCCTGCATGTACCTAGACAAGACACAGATCCGCTTGAACATCATCAGATGCAAAACACAGACAAAAGGGGTAAGGCGAGGTCGAGGAAATCCCAGAAGCAGTGCACTTAGCGCTTTGTTTCTGCCTCCACCAACAGTATGTTCGCAGAGCATGCCAACATTTCTCTTTGAAATCAAGATGCCATAGTAGATAGTCTCCAAAGTTTCAGGGGCGTGTCTCAACGCGCGACAAAAGGAAGCCTTGACTCTCAGTCGCGCGACAAGATCTTGCCGTCGTTCTGAGTCAATTTCAGATACACTCAGGTACTCTCCTATCGGCACTTCCTTCAGTGAATCTACTAGATTATCTGATTCAGTTCTTCCTTGCCAGCCCAGTGCTAAAGGCCAGCTCATAGATGCACTGCGCCAGCTTCCGCCCGAGAATGGCACGGCCCGAATACTGTTAGGAATGACTGCTTATGGCGCGCCTGATTATTCACTCCGCAAGCTTATATATGCCATCCAGGAGGTTGTGCGTAGCCACCTAGTGGCCGTATTTAAAGGGAATAATATCAACCTTCAACTCCAACAAGCATTCTTACTGCATCTCGAAATCAGATTATAGAGCGGAAATAGTTGCAAGATGAATTTATTGGAGAGCCCTCCACAGACCTTGATGACAATGCCCCGTCGTCAAGGCTGGCTCAAGCGATTTGGCTTTCCAGCCTTGACAATGCTCCCCGAAGATGAAGGCTTGGTTTTGGACAAAAGATGGCGCAAATGGGTCGGAGGAGAATCGACTAGGAGATTGATAAATTACGTCGTCGGTGATCAACAACTCTCGCGTTCATAGAGCTTGATGTAAAGGTGCCTTGGGTAGCTCTTGGCAAAGCACTATCGGAGCGTCCCAATGTCGGCTCCACTTACGGCTTCTTCCGTGTGGACAACCCGAGCATCACTTTTGGAGATCTTACAGGACACGGCAAACGGAAGGTTCACAGCAGCACTGCGTAATATCACTGGAATAGAAATTCTTTGCTCGGATATATATCACAGCTTCCGCCGTGGTTCTGATCTACCTACCCCGCAGCTTAAGCCACACCAAACCGCAACTTATACCACATCCATCAGCAACCTACCCAAGATTGATTCGCAACACATTTCGAATTAGAACCCCAAACCATGACTTTCACACTCGACGATTTTTTGGACTACTGCAGGGCGTTTAATGTCCGGGATTGGGACAAACAACACTCATACTACACTAAGGATGTCACTTTGGACTTACCTCCTAACGAAAATCTTCCCACGCTGAAAGGGTCGGAAGGAATCAAGGCCCATTACGGACCTCTATTTGAGAGTTTTGTTGAGAAGATAGTGCCGATTGAGTTGCTTATCGAGGGGGACCGGATCTTCTTCTGGATGGAAACGAACTTCCAAGCGACAAAGACCAGCCCATCACCAAGCGGATTCACCGCTGAACCAGGCGACATTGTCCGAGTCGTCGTGTGGGCCTACTACAAAATGGAGGGAGATCTCATGAAGACCATCGTGACAAACCAACTCAGCGGAGAGTTCATCGGAAAGAAAATGACTCTCGATGAAGCGATCAAAGACAGCCAGACACGTGTAAAGAGATCCGATCTGTTGCTCCAGTACTGAGGCGTGCAAGAATGACGTTGGATGCGCGATTAGGGAGGGTAGTGCAAATGTGATTGTTGTTCGGGGTGCTACAGATACGACCTCGAGAGTGTTGGACGAACCATATCCATGAAAGCAATACTAAGCGCCAAGTGCCACTATAAAAACGAGTTCTTTCCCCCTTTTAGACGTCGCTCGAGTATGTCGCCTTTGGATCCATGCATGTCTTTTTGGGCTCATTTAACCAACACCCCCTTGGGAGGATCAGTACCGACAGAGGACTGCTGTTGCTTGATGCGTCGACCATTGATTTTAGCCACTGCATCTTGAGCCTCACCATTTTGGTAGGGATTTCCGTGGAGGATACCCTCACAAGTAAACGGATGTAAATCCGCCGGTGTCAATAACAGCTTCAGTCAGGGTTGTGTCTGAGTAGGGCATGATGATCATAATATTAGACTACTTCACTGTGACAGCGACGCATCGACACATACAATATTTGCCCCTAAGGATATGAGGAGAAATAGGGATTCGCCAACCTCCGCTATTTGTGTCACATCCCCAAAATATATAATAAGCAACAGGTTAATGCACTTCAACAAGCCCTGTGCTGAATTGCACCTACAAGAGCCTGTTGAACATCTGTCTTCTTATGCCTTATCAGGAGCACCAACGAGGCGCTTGAGTCCACCAGGCGGTCTGGAGTGTTTCCATATATTGGAATCTTCGGCCCACGCTAGACGGCATGCTCAACCTCGGTGTGATGGTGCTTGGCGTGAAGTTGCTCCATCGGCGCGTCTACAGCATAGTTCATGGTTTCGCGCATAGATCCAAGGAAATATGTCAGGACAATTGCTGCCACACCGAAAGGCGCGGCAATGATAAAGACGATTCGAATGGAATCCGCGAATGCCTGCTTGAAAGCCTTGAGGCCCGTGTCGATGATCGCTTGAGTGATACCAGGGATCTTCTCCAAAGCAGCCGGGTTTCCTGCGCCCAAGGCTCCAATAAATGCTCCCAAAGACGTGGCTGGCAAACCCAATTGAAGAACCGCTGGCGCAATTTGCTTCGGTAAATTGGTTGCCAGGCGGTTGTTTAGGGTTGTGCTGTAGATGGCTATGAATACTGTTCCAGCAAGTGCTCGGACAGACGTAGTCAGAGCAGAAGAGGTGCCGATGAGTTTGTGAGGCACAGCGAGCTGGACACCGGCCAGAATCAGGATAACTGGCCCACCGAATCCGAGACCTGCAATACCGACGAATATGATCTGACGCAGGCCATCAGAAGGCTGGAGTGTGGCAAGACCAACAAGTCCCCCGGTCCAGATGAGGAAAGCGACCGCCATTGGTGAACGTATCGTCCGGAACCTAGTTGACCAGAATCCAAAGATAAAAGTGCCGACACAAGCCATCAAAGGGAATGGTAGGACTCGTGCTACGACCTTTAATGGATCTGTGGCGTAGATAACTGCGGATCTAAGGGCGTCTCATGTCAGTGCATCCGCTTTCTAATGCCAACATCGCACTTACTGGATGTTGTAGAAAACAGCAACCGCGAAAAGCATAATGCCTTCGATGCATATGAGAACCAAACAGAGGGCGAAGGTCCGACCCTCGTTTCGCCCTCCTTTGAAAAGACGGTGGTCGATAAGAGGAGACTTTGTTCCCTTCCATTCGAACAAGCCAAAGACAATTAATACCACGAGTCCGATCACAAAAGTGCTCAGGGTTCTGACATTCGTCCAGCTGTACAAGCCGCCGCCCAGATTCAGACCGACCAAAAACAGAGAGAGCCCGGCAGCGAGCAGGAATGAACCGGTAATGTCAAGCTTGAGTAGCTTCTGCCAGAACGAGAGATGGTCGTATCGAGAATGTCGTTTGGGGGGCTTATAGCCAAAGAAGAGTCCGAGGATTGCGAGTCCCCAGAGCCCCATTTGCAACCACTAGCGTTGTAAGCCAGAAAACTAGATTTCGGTTTCAGTGCTTGCCTACGTACATAGAAATACGTCCAGCCCCTTCCAGCGTTCGATCTAGTGAATCCTCCGAGCGCAACAGGGCCAGCAGAGGCGGCGATTATGGACGTCACGTTGATACCCGCTTGAGCGACTGCAGAACATTGAGTAAGCATAGGATCCGCGATTTTTCGACCTGAGTGCCATCATACCTGGTCGCCACCTCCGGGGCAGGATCTCGCTCGGAACAACATAGACAAGAGGCAGAGATGCGGCCCCGACTCCGATCAGAGCCTGGGCGGCAATAAGACGATTGATGTCCTGAGAACCAGGAGCGATGCCACAGCCGATAAACGCGACCACACCCGTTGCGATTAATAGATATTTGCGGACCTGGAACAAGTCGGATGCCGAACACAGGATTGGCGCCATAACTGCCTGCACCAACGTGCAAGCATTCGGCACCCAGGCCTCTGCATTGGTGTTGTTGAGACTGCGTCCGATGTAGGTGATCTGTAAGATTCGAGTATCAGTCAGAAGCTCGAAGAAATTGCGGTGTCCATTGTTCCAGGGTCTTGGATACGTACCACAGCTGGCGGACCCTGAACAGCAATAGTCTGGACGAGATTCATAACGCAAACCGCGGCAATGGCGATCCACGTCCGCATGTGCAGCTCAGGCTCTTCATCCACCTCCTCGTAGTGAAAGTTGAGGTCGTCATTGGTGGCATTGGTCGCTACGTTCTCGAGGTGCATTTTTTCTGACTTTCCGGGGTCATTCCCCGAAGAGACATCAGTCTCATGCGAAGACTCAGGCGTACCTGTAATGATGTAAGAAGTCATGATGCTCGTCACTGTGATGCGAAGCAGTTCCTAAGCTGCGAAATAGACAACGGACGTGGTGTCTGTATTAGTCTCAGCTTCCGGCTAAGGGCGCAACGTACCCGACTCATCCCCACATTGATGGCTACCCCGGCGTGGTTTTGGGGAAGAAGTGGGGCCAGAATCCGGGGACATCACTAGGTTTGCACGAGTGTCACCAAATATGCGCAGTTGGTGTTATCTACGAAGCTAACGTTTGGGGGGATGAAGGGGGGGGGGGGTGGCTGTTGCCTGCCCAGCCAGTAGCGGCTAGATCTAGAATATCGGGGCCACTCAAGCAGGTGGCCCACCCTACCGAGTCGATCACCTCAGCGAGTGGGCCACCAAACAGCCTCAACATCTTTTCGAAAGAACAGTATCGTAGATCGCTACCAAATAGTCACGGCTGTGCTCAACAAAGGCTAGCTCCCGTTACCAAGCGCTAGCCTGTAGCAATCGTCTAAACTCGCTACTCCCTCAGCAGCTCTCTGTTGCGAATAGTGAGAGGGCTGCGTCAATGTCATTAAATGACAGAGGAAGCCTTAGCTGACCTAACATAGCAGGTCTGATTCTCCGTAGATCTGTGATCCTACCCTGGGCCTTCATGTAGTAAGTGGAGTCAAGGCAATAGTAGTCTGAAGAGGAGATAATGCTCCATGCAACCTGTTATGAGGCCTCTGTTGTTGATCACTGAAGGACGAGCGACGCTGTGCTTTGAAAACACCTTGAAAGATTGATGTTGTGCCTCATGTTCTGCTATGTGATCCTGTAGGGAGAATCTGGATTGAGCTGTAGACTGGGTGGACTGGGTCGACTTGGTGAAACGGGTGGACGAGGCAAATTGGGCCATGGACTGGGCTGGCTGGATCGTGGACCGGGTGAGCTGAGCGTCTAGCTGGGAGAGTCCAGTGCATCGCGCTCGATACTGGTGTGAAGGGACTAGGTTCTGCGTTTGTTTGTATTAGTCAAGACCTTAGTGGTCCTGCGTGGGTGGCAGCATGTTGGTGCGCTGTAGAGGAGAGAAGATGTAAATTTATAAGATGCATTTGTTTTGTCTTCTAGTCGCAGCTTCGTTATAACTGTCTATAGAGGCGGTTGCGACCCTTTCTATCCACGTCACCGCCGGGAACTCGGCAGTCACGAGCGCGGACCCACGTCGACATATGGCAAACTGGGAGAGGACAAGTCGCAGCTCACCTGTTCTCGCGGAACACCACCTCCAGATGTCCAGAATGACAGGACGCATTTGGGGCGCACTCGAAGATCTCCTGGTTGAAGATAGGTCTTGCGTTGGCTACAACAGATTGATTTACATGTCAAGCCTTGATCTACGACGAGAGACTTCGCCGCCACTGCTCACTGGTACAAGTAATCCCACTCCTTCTTGAGTTTCCCGAAACCGATTCGTGGCTCATACTCCTCGACCTTATCCACCCCAAAGTCAAACACAGTATAATATCTCTGCAAAAACGCCGAGCCAACAAGCGCAAACGAGTTCTGCCCACTGTTGTCAAGGGGCGGCATGCACTGCGCCCCGGGCTCAACAAACTCATCGCCGCGAACGCTGAAAGAAACGTCTTGGCCCTGGTCCTCGCTTTCGCCCAGCGTAAATGTCAGCGCCCACGAAGCGTTGAGGTGCTCGCACTCCATCCGCTCCTGCCCGTTGACAAGCTTGGTGACGTTCCACCCGAGATTGAAGTACACAGCGTCAATGATCTCGTCGGGTACGGAGACACGGCCAGCGCCGGTATCGAACACGGCCGTGCCGGCGCCGTACATGGACCATGTGGTGTTGGCCTTGGGCCAGACGCCGTCGGCATCTGTTGTGTCTGGCAGATGACCGGTGTTGAGGATGACGGTTGCGTTAGGCTGGGCGGCAAAGAGGACGTTGACGCTGCGCAGGGGTGCGCGCCATAGCTGGTACGGGTCTTCCTTCCGTAGTGGTGCAAACACGACATCGCCGTCGACATACTTTTCTTCCTTGCTGCCGCCGATCGTCAGGACGCCGTTCTGCTCGCCCTCGTCGGCGAGGTTGGTGCCGTAGAATAGGCCAAAGCGCGGTTCGTCGAGCTGCCCGTCCCAAAGCAGTGTTTCGACAAGGGAAGAAGTGTTGGCTTCGGCGATGCTGCTGAATCCAAGCCCTAGGAAGCCGTCAGCGGTGATCCAGCGCCAGCTGCTCTCGTTGACGGATAGGAAGGTCTGGTTCCACTCAAAGCTGCCGTCCTGGGTAGAGAAAACATCAAGGGTCGCGGCGCCTGAAACGCCATCGCCGTCAATGTAGGGAATGCGGGAGAAGGAGTGTAGATCAGTGGATGTAGAAGAGGCGTTGGCGGAGTAGAGAGTCCGGTTGTAGGGCCGCGGATTGGGGCAGGAGGTTTCCGTGCAGGCTGTTGACGTCACCCAGGTGGTCGAGGAACCAGTATCAAAGAGTAGGCGGTAGGGCTTGGGAGGTGTGCCGGCAGCCAGCTCTACAGAGGCCTTCAGAGGTTAGCCGAGTGTGGTGGTGATGGCGAGGAGAAGCTTACATAGCTGCCTTCAAGACGCACTGGCAGTTCCACGACAGACGCTGTCGCTGCGGTAGCGGCAGCAAGGAGAGTGATAGCCGTCAACATGATGAGTAGGTGTGGAGGTAGCAATTGACGAGGAAGCCCGAGTCTGCCGGCAGAGTATATATACGGAGTGCTTGAACATCATTGCTGGTGAAATTAGCATGTCGTATGCACAGGTGATTGAAATATAAATAGTGGTACCTTGCAGGGAAGTTCAACTGCTGGAAGGGCCGAGCGCGCCGTTTGTTCGGCAATTTTCCTAATGATCGACCGACGCAGGTCCCCTAAATCTGGTTTTTTAGGGAGCCTCATCCAAGGGTTTGTTTAGCGACGATGAATGCAAGCTGACAGTGTAACACGATTGAAGCCTCTCGGCGTGTAGATTGTGATAGTGGTAGCAACACGCAGCCGCAGGGTATGATGCTGCGCAACTTTTCCGTACCTCTCTAAGATGGTCAAACTCCGTGCCAAACGCGAACGCCGATGCTGTGAAGATAACGTGCAGGGTATTAATTGCGCAGAGTCTCTCTCGCGGCGGGCTCCCTCTCGATTTCGTACTCGATCTCGCGCTTTGCGCCCTTGGGATCTCTCGAAGGCTTCTTCTTGGGCTTCGAAGGGGGCGCAGCGGGCCGCTTCCGCTTGAGGTTCGCGAGAGCCTTCTTGAGTGCCTCGTTGTCCTCGCCGTCCTCCTCTTCCTCCTCCTCGCTTGCGCTCTCGCTGTCGTCGCTGTCGTCTCCCGAGGCCTCGTCGGGGCTCTGTCCGCCGACCCAGTCCTCGAAGTCCTCCATCTCGTCGTCCGACTCGCCCTCGATGTCGCTCACGTACTCGACTTCGCCGACGCCGTTCTCGTACTCGTACTCGTTCTCCTCTTCGTCCTCGAGCTCGCCGTCGTCGAGATCCTCGTCGCGCTCGAGCTGGCCCTCCTTCTCCAGCCCCTTCATGACGCGTTTCCAGACGTTCGGCTCGACGTTGAGCGGGCGGTCGCCGTAGGCACCAGAGCGGAGGCGGTCGATGAGCACCCGCTCGATGGAGCGCTCGACCTTTGCGGCGGCCAGGGCCTTCCGCTCCCTCGCGTCTTCTCGCCTCCTGACCTTGGGCGCGAGGCGGGGCACCAGGCGCTCTCCCAGGCGCTCCTCCTCCTTGGCCAGCTTGCGGATGCGGATGTTGACTTGGGTCAGCCGCGTCAGGCGCTGCTTGTTCTTGTGGACGAGGAACTTGGGGAAGTACTGCAGGTGCGAGTCGACCATCTCGAGGGCCTTGGTGTAGTTCTTGGGCAGCTTTATGCGCTCCCACCACTTGTTCGGCAGGTGGGCGCGCTCGATGGCCTTGATGTACAGGTACAGCTCGCCGGTCTTGGGGTCGGAGCGGATGGTGGCGTAGCGCGAGTTGGCGAGCGGGCAGGACTGCTTGCTGCAGAAGCCGGAGACGTTGTGCTCATTGCGACAGAAGGTCTGGTCCTTTGTGGTTTTGAGCTTGTAGCTGCAGAAGTCGGTGCCGATGATGGACCACACAATTTCGTCTGGGGAAGTTAGCACTGCTTTTTTACAAGTCGCATTCCTCCCGAAACATACCGGAAGCCATCTTGCGTGGAGTCGGGTCGTGCTGTTGGTGGTGAGCGGGCGGCGTCTGGGTTTCTCGAAAACATTTTGGCGGGCCAAAAGTTCTCGGGCCCACTTTTGCGGCAGGCGGAGGAGGAGCGAACCAGGACGCCTGGAATTCACCACCACCGACATGTGAACTTTGAGTCCCGCGCTCTCGGCATGAGAGCTGTCATCGCATCGCTTCGAAGCAGTCGCACATGTCTGCGTTGTAGTCTTCAGCCTGCAAACCGTGCACGCCTCTACCGACCGACTGTCGACACTGGCCATGCCTCCCGGTCGTTGCGCCGGCCCTTGAGCGGAACTGGCGTCGAGCACCATCGCCAATTCCACTCCCATTTCCATGAGCCGACCATCTACGCCCTGTCCACCGCGTCTGGCAAGGCTGCGATAGCCGTCATCCGCATCTCGGGCCCCGCATGCGCACAGATATACGAAGGGCTGTGTCCCTCTGCCGCGTTCCCCAAGCCTCGCCATGCTACCCTCCGCAAGCTGTATAGCCCACACCAACCGCCGTCGCCCGCGACTCTGCTCGACTCTGGCGCCCTCGTCCTCTACTTCCCGAGCCCGAACACCGCCACGGGCGAAGACCTGCTCGAGCTGCACGTCCATGGCGGACCTGCTATCGTGCGCGCGGTGCTGGCTGCCATACCTCAGTGCACGACGCTGAGCGAAGCCTCTCCCTCGCATCCAATCCGATATGCCGAGCCGGGCGAGTTCACACGCCGCGCCTTTGCCAACAATCGCATGGACCTGCCCCAGATCGAGTCGTTGGGCGAGACGTTGTCCGCATCGACTGAGCAGCAGCGCCAGATCTCCGTCCGAGGCACGACGTCGTCTCTGGCAGTGCGCTACGAGCAGTGGCGCATGCTGTTGCTGGCAGCTAGAGGAGAACTGGAAGCCCTGATCGACTTCTCCGAGGACCAGCACTTCGACGAGTCGCCGGCTCAGCTTTGCGCATCCGTCGCAGATCAGGTCCGAGTGCTGCGCGCGCAGATGGAGGCGCACGTAGCCAATGCGGTGCGCGGCGAGCTGCTCCGGAACGGCATCAGCATGGCCCTCCTCGGTGCGCCCAACGCTGGCAAGAGCAGCCTCCTCAACCGCATTGTTGGGCGAGAGGCTGCTATCGTATCACAGGAAGCTGGCACGACAAGAGACATCGTCGAAGTCAGCGTCGACTTGGGTGGCTGGTTGGTGAAGATCGGCGACATGGCTGGCCTGCGCAGGGCTGGCCTTGTTGGAGCTGAACTTGTCGGCGCAGTCGAGCAGGAGGGCATCAAGCGCGCCAAACAGCGAGCTCTGGAGTCAGACGTCCTGGTAGTCGTCCAAGACGCGACCGCAGAGATGGATCCCGAAGTCACAGAAACGGCAAAGCAGTGCGTCTCCTCCGGCATCAACGTGGTCGTCGCCGTAAACAAAATCGACCAACTCTCATCCACACCCGGCGCAGAAGACGCCTGGAAGGCAAACATTCACAGCACCCTCGGCCTCCCCTCCTCACAGATCTCCTTCATCTCCTGCGTCCCCGCGTCCCCTCACACCAAAGATCCAGGAAACATACAATCCTTCCTCGCCACTCTCACACGCACTTTCCGCGCCATGACCGCCGCCCTCGTCCCCGACTCCGATCCCTCGCCGCACATCTGGCAGGAGTCCCTCGGCGCAACAGAGCGCCAGCGCATCCTCCTCGAACAATGCCAAGCCCACCTCGACGCCTTTCTCGCCGCCGTGACTCCTGAGCTCACCGAGGAGCACTCTGCATACGGCATCGAGCCAGACGCAGCTGATGACATCGACATTGTGCTTGCGGCCGAGAGTCTGAGAAGTGCTGCTGAGGCGCTGGCGAGGATCACGGGGAAGGGGGAGGGAGGTGATGTCGAGGAGGTGCTGGGTGTGGTGTTTGAGAAGTAAGTGCATCTTTTCTTAGTCCGAGATCTTCAGCAAGTCTATTCTGGCGAGCGGTTATGATTGCAGTGTCATGGGCGGAAGTGTGGCACGGCGACGTCGTGGTCATGGTCGTGGTTCCGCCCCCACCCGCTTTACGGCAGCCTTACCTTTCATCTCACAGGCGGGTTGGGCTTGCCGCCCATGCACGTTTTGGCCCCAACACTGAGCCTGAGCCTCGACAACTATAGCGTGGCGTCTGACGGCTGCGGGTCAGGCTCTAAAACAGCATCATAGCGTTTGTGGGGAACGTTGGTCCCGACAACCGTCCTGTCAACCTGTTCTTTGTTCATCTGCTGACACTGCATTGCAGGTTCTGCGTAGGCAAGTAGTAACGCCGCGTCATATGACTTGTCGCCCAATACAGCACACATCCATGCCAAGCGCATCACCGCATCGAAGGATATGGAACGAAGATTGTATCATTGTTCGTATGATTGTGTGTATAGCTAAGCCTCCAGGGCATCTATCAGAACCGAGCAGAAAGCCGCCTGGTCCATGCAGGCCCAAACAAAACCCCAGTCGAGAATTCAAAAAGACATAAACGCCCCAATGCTCCCAAAAACGCCCCAATGCTCCCAAAAACGCCGCCCAATGCTAGCGCTCAATGAAGAGCTTATGCTTCCGTCTAGGAATACGTGTATGTGTACGTGAAATCAGAACTCTAAAACTCGCGTCGCTTGCGAGATGCTTGCAGAACGCTGGAAAAAAGGGACGCTCGCTGAAAGTGCACTGGGACGAACGCTGCAAAAGACAAAGCGGAAGAACGTAACAATGGAAGAGCAAGGCAGGCGTGGTGTATAAAGTAGAGAAAGGTACAAGTACATGGCCAAGGCCGGGGAATCGGAAGATAATTGAGGTGCGAGCGTGCAAGGGTGGAATGGTGGAAGATACGATAGATCATGCTCGCCAGCGCTCGGTGCGTCGCTTGCGCAGCGCTTTGATGGCGATACGGTGGCTGATCGCCATGGTGGAGAATTGAGTGGTGAAGGTCGATGGGACTGGAGAAGCGAATTCGGTACTGGCGGTTTGGAGGGATGGGCTTAGTTGTAGCCCCCGCGTCCGGACATGTTGATAATTTTGGTTTGGTGTTGATTCGACGTATGGGTGTCGTTTGTGCGTCCAGCGTTTCTTCCGCAATGGTTGCTGCGAGTGCAAGGCGTGAGGGCTTAGTTGTATCCTCCGCGGCCGACCATTCTGGAGGTAGGTCTTTTGAATGTTCTGAGTTGCTGGAGACGTCTTTTGATTGACTCGATGGTTGAGCTGGAAGATCTTGGTCGCTTGTTGGAAGCTTTAAGAGCTTTAGTTGTATCCGTCTCGGCCCATTGTTTCGAGGAGATGGACATGAACTATGGTACTTGTTGGGACGGTTGATGTCGATGCTGAGCTCTGAAGTGTAGTCGGTTTGATCGTGTACGCTTTAGTTGTAGCCGCCGCGACCCATGGATATGAATTCGGGGCGATGTGTGGGATTTGGAATGAGAATCGAAGCTGATGAAGACTCGCTGAGGAAGCAGATGAAGAAGCAGTGAAGATGAGATGAATGACTCCGAACGCAACGCACTTATAGGGAAAGACGCGGAATGAAAGGCCTCTCGGAAGTGAGTACTGGTGACTTGATGATTCCCTACCTTTTGCCTAGGCCAGGCATCTTTATACACCACCCACGCGTTCCACCATACCTGCCACCAATCTAGCGGCCGCATTCGTGGCTTGCCCTCACTAGCCTCCGGCATTGCATTAAGGCATCTAGTCAGAACGTGCAAAACCGCTGCGCTACTCGTCGTTCGTCGGAGCATTACAAGCTGCGGCGCTGCGCCGTTGGTGGAGACTAAAATGGGAAGTGTGCTGTGCCACAGTTTGGGAAGGGACGTGCGCATGCGGCTGATGACATGGGAGCACTCGGACCCTGAGCTCTGCTGTGCTGATTAGGAAAGACAGATGTAAACTGATCAGAAGGTGCCGGCGGTACTGCGGTTGGAATGAAGACAGCAGGGGTGCACGACGTTATTGGTGCTGCGATCAAGTTCGCCAATACTCGTGTGCCGCCTCGGGCGTCGAGTGCTGCCTGCAACTGCCTCTGCGCGCAGCGCGCTTGACGATGGATGATTCCTCGCGAACACGCGTTCAACGACTCCTCTGTTCTTCCAAATTCCCTCAGGCACACACAAGCTCTGACAAGCGCCTGCAAGATCCCATTGGCCGTGTCGACACAGTCATACAGCATCGCCCTGCCGAGCACTTACTCACCAGCCCGCGAATAGGACGTCCGTTTCATGTCTGCAACACACGTTGCTATCCTGGTGTGGGTGTTGCGCCCTTCAACTCCCGGCGGCGCGGCGATGCGGCGTGGGCTGCGCCGTGATTAACGAGCGAGAGCCGCGAACCGGAGCCCAAGAACCACTTCTTTGGGATCTGCTGCTGTATTACCGGTACGGTGCATACAATTGCTTCGTTGGTCTTGGTCGTACAGTTCAAACATTGACTGGCTGTCTCTGCGATGACGAACTTGGTGCCCGCCTAAGGCCATGTGCAAACGTATTCACTTTGACGACGTTACAGTCTTGCCGACCAATTTCAGAGGCCGCCCCAAGGCTGGAGTATTCCAGTCGACGAATCACCGCGCTCATCGTGATGTTTCCAGTCGAGGGAATAATAGCGTATGGCGGTGCAGCGAGCGTCCTTTCTCCAGCATTCGACGGACAGCGATGCGCAGGCCCTGTCTCTGACCCAACAGCTCTCCAACGTCTGCTCACAGGCACGCGCTACGTCGCTGCCTGGCACCTCGAAATCTCGGAGAGGGAATACGCTATAGTAGTATCGCATATGCAACCACGGCGACTTTTGCTTCAGTAGTGGGCGATTCGTCGATGAGTTTCAGCGCACTCTGTTCAGCTGTGCCTCAGGTACCCGCCAGCAGTCACAGCGCATCCAGATTGGGCTGGCGGCCGCTGCCAAACGCAAGCTTGGGCCGGAGGTTGTGCCGCAACTGTAGACTGGGTTCAGCATGTCTGGCTGAACTCGATGATGCGCGAATCTCCATTTTGATGAGTCGAAGTTCACCGGCGCACCTTTCGAGTCAGTCGGGAGTAAGTTCACCATCTTGCATATGCAACTATGATTGCCCAAATGACTATCGTCGTCACCAGATCTGTCCAATCGACATCCTCGCAAACCTGTCGCTGTCTGTCCTCAGCAGCGCCTCGTTTGCCGGGAAGCAATTACAAAGACCAATGAGACCGTCTTTGAGACCACCGTTCAGCCTTACAAAGCGGATTCGTCAACGATGACTTTGCAACGTCGTCCCACCGTGCCGAAAGCTTCCCGGGACGCATCAAGCTCCCTCACTACCCGAAGTCGACGTATCACTACCAGACACCACGTGCCCGGGACGACCACAGATATATCGACCACGCAATCGGTCAGGCACAGCATCCGCAGCCTCTGCATCGCATTATATTTAGTCCCCAGACCCAAGTATTCCCATCCTGGTGTTACAAACTCACCTCTCCCACTATCTCGGGGCCACAGCACCGCAACCACGAGGCTGGTCGTTCGCCGATGGGACTATTGTGGTCGTAATTACAAACGGACTTTGTTACCTCGACCTGGCCCCCAAAAATAGCCAGCGTGCAGATCCCAGCTTACACACGCGACAAGCGCGGCCGCTAGTAGGGTAGCTGCGTAGGGCTGACGCCCCGGAGCTAAGCCGCTCAGCCTTTTGCTGGAACGGGTTAAAGTAGTGAGGTGCTCAGCTGAGTGTGGTGATTGGCAGATGGATGTTGTACTAAGGCTATATTTGCTTTCTATCAGCTGGAATGGGTGTTTTTAGCGGTCTTTGAGTTTGGTACCTGCGGGGCTGGTGCTGCCGTTGCCCTCAGGCTTGAAGACCCGTGGGCGTTGCTCTCACACTTTCACCATTCTCAAGCAGATATGAATCCATGTGATAAGATGGGCCACGATCAAAGCTCATGTCCTGGAAGACTGAAAGAAGTACACGCTGGAGTGATCCACCGTGCCCAGTCGTCAAGCTACTGCCGAAGCTCAATACAACACTTGAATCCTAGAAATACAGAAGGTCTTCAACATCAACATACGAGCTTCTTACAGCACAATGAACGTCCTACAGGCCACAATCAATTGTGTAATTGTCTCCAGCGATCTCTGCTGCTTCAGTAGCTACGAAGCCTGTCCGTTGCTCATGAGAGCGCAATACCGGTTTGCATTGCGGCTTATGTCTGGACACGATTTTCAAAGCAGCAAGATTGTTCGGAGACACGATGAATTCGGTACACGCCCAGACCATCTTGCCAACCACACTCACTACTCTAACGGTGTTCCTCCGTCACTGTTGGACTGCTCTTGTACAATCTTCGGAGCGTCCGCCTCTTGTCGCTCTCTGCGGCTACGTCTTGGTAGTCCCATAGGTACACGTCGCGACTCAATTTGTTCACCTCGCGTTTCTCCTCTCTGACGGCTGGAGATCGAACTTCGCTCCGGCATCTCAGCATCTCTTCGTGCCTGGCTAGCCGGCGTTATAGCTTTCCTGATGCTACCTCTTTCGCTCCGATAGCGGCTGTCGCTGCGGCCATTTCCGCTAATGACAAGCTCGTTCATCCCGTTCTCCATTGGCACTAATTGCAAAATACGACCCTCCATATCACCGTTTAGACTGAGCGTCACTGGCTCATCGTTGCCTATTCGAAGTCGGATCTCACCCTTGGTGTCCTCATCTGAGCCTCCTTTGAGATTATGGGCGCCCTCCACTCTGTCCGATGTAGAAGGCCGAAGGCTGCTGTTTGACGAAACAGGCTCAGAGGGCGCACCAGAAGTACGCGAAGATCTTGTCTCTGCAATAGCATAAGACTGATCAGCCAGCGTGTCGCGCTCTCCTCTGCGCGCATTGATATAAATCTCGCGCGTTGAAAATTGGTTTACATCCACAGGCCGAGGCCGTCCGCGCGGGAAAGCGTCGGTGTCACGACGGCGAAAGGGGAGACGCGCCGCAGGTTCAACCTCTTCCTCATCGTCGTGATAATCACGCTCATAATCACGGCTAATATCGTGCCGAGGGCATCTCGGTCACAAAGCGGTATTGGAAATATCGCGAGGAGGTCAACAGCTTGTTGGGTGAACTACAGACAGAAAGTACTGTGTATGAAAACAGTATTCAAACACTGTTGATAGGAATTGTCGACGCCAAAAACGTGGCGGAGTTTCTTGCGAACCCTGGTGGCGACCTGTGGAAAGCGACAAGCTTTGAGCGCAAGCTAGAAAGGCGCCTCGGCACGAGTTACGAGTCGTACCTCAGCACCATCGCCAGAATTCAACGCACAGCGGAGAGCTTCAGGCAAAAGCTCAAGTTGAGTGATTTTGGTCAGGTAAATCAACGCTTCCATTGCTTTTGAAGGCTACTGACTCTGTGTAGCCCCAGTTCTCTCAACCACAAGCTTTCAAGGAACACTACAAACGCCTCAGGTTCAGTCTCAACAAATCGGACTATGCTGAGTTGATGGCCACTATACGACACGCAAATACGGCATTGCTCCGGTTGACGTTCCAGAAGCACAACAATGATGATCGGCACAGTAACGAACGCATCTCAGTCCCAAACTTCAAAAAGATCAACAAACGAGCGCAGGACTTTCACACTATCTTGACTACGGGTTGAACGTGCGCCTGCAAATCACGCCATGCTGTCAAATTGAGACTGGAACCACGAATGGAGATCGAGACCAGCGACGATGACGAAGACGAGGAGTCGTCGAAGCTTGATCCTTTCCATGTCCTCTTTCATTACGGAAATGTGTACGCCACTACATCTGGTGCTCAAACAAACCCTGGGACCTGGACGAGGGCGAAGTACACGTCTTTCGTGAGCACATGACGCCATCGACAGCGCAAGTAGGTGGATTGTGATATCTACAAATTCGAAGGCGTCCGATTTGCCTCGAAGACAAAGAGAGCTGTAGCAGCAGCGCTGAAACCTGAGCCGAACCTTCAGCCCATCAGGGACTTGTGTTCAGCCATTGGAACACTACAAATTCCTCAGCGTGATGTCTGTCTGACGCTTCTACAGAAGGAGATAGCCACGCAAAAGTATGGATTGAAAATCATTCCAGCCGAACAGCTGCCCCAAGACACCGAACGCTGGATCACATCCACTTTGCGGGATGTTTTGCGGCGTGGGAGGCGGTTCCCGAAACGCGACCATGTTCGGCTAGCTGTGATACTTGCTTCGAGCGTCTTGCAACTCTATCAGACCAAATAGCTCAGTGATGACTGGGGGGTTGATAACATTTACTTCGTCGAGCGGGGCGGACTCACCTCATACGATCAGCCTTTTGTACTGCAAACGCCTGCTTCGAGCACACCCTCATCAACAAGCGCCCCGAGGAACCTTGGACGTATAATCCAAAACAAAGCTCTCTTCGCATTGGGGGTTGCTCTGATCGAGCTGTGGTATGGCGAAACACTGGAAGAGCTCCGTGATGCCGAACATGAACCACAAGACCGTCGCTAGTAGCATAATGTCCTTCTTCGATTTGTCGGTCCGAGTGCCGAGATCAAGCACATTTCCGTTAGCAGCCATGAGTTTCTCGACGAAGCGTTGCACGAGATTAGACACCTGTGCCTCAATATCCCAAATCAGGAGGAAGTAGACGGTTTCTTCAACAACCTTAGGCAGGTTAAGGTCCTTGTTCGTGTTGCCATACGTGAAGGACAAGAAGTATTTCAGGAAGCGTGCCTCAACTATTAGCTGAAGACAGTCCAGGTGGCGGTGGTGGCTGTTATTGGCAAAGATTCTTAGAACATCATTTAACTTCTAGAACGGCTTACTAGGGAGCAATTCGATGTATGCATGGCCATCCGTAAGACGGTTAGAGAATGGGGTGCTGGAGAGCATGATGATGGCGTTGTAGAATAGGTTGCGTACGGCTGCATGTTGATATCCATGTGGATTTTTTCACCAACTGTACTTCGTCACAGACTACGTGGCGATGGGGACGATCTCTCATAATGTTCGAGTACAACGATGTCACTGGCCTCTTCGTTGGCCAACGATGCTCTGTGGCTTGCCGAGTGGCTTCCTCCCGGCCGGACTTCTTAACAGCAGCAATGAATTGTAGGAAGTCCTTCGCCTTCTTAGCCTAGCGAAAGAGGAAAGCGTAGGTTGTAATGACAATGTTAATATCTTTCTGAATAAGTTTAAGCGCTGTGACTAAGGGGTCGCGTAGTATGAAGATTTAAGGCCTTCTGCCCTTATTAAGTGTTAGTAATAAGACGCATTAACTAAAAAAAATTGTACTTACTAGTGCAAATGTCATCTCTACTTCCCTTACCCATTAACTAATGCACGATAGCGGAGTTAGGATTGAATCAAACGAACTAGGGACTCTCGCTATAGTCCTTGCATACTTAAGCGTAATTAGAGTCTCCCTGCTTTTACTAGTGCCTATCTTACTTGCGTTTAGCACTCTACGCACAGGTCCTTAACAAGAAGTAACTGTCTTGTAAGCGCCTTCTTCTTGCTAAAGATAAAGGTTCGCATTCTAAACCATGTGTAGGAGCTGCGCAATTCTCTGAACGCGCTGTAGATCGTGAAGTTTGTGCTACTTTGTCAGTTCTAAGCTGCTTAGATAGAGGCAGATGGACTCACAATAAGATCTGTGCGATCTAGCCCAAGAAAGTCATAGAACAGCACAGATATACCTTCCTTGTATAGCAGTATGCCACG
Organism: Didymella pomorum; assembly: GCA_022225945.1. Taxonomy (NCBI): domain Eukaryota; kingdom Fungi; phylum Ascomycota; class Dothideomycetes; order Pleosporales; family Didymellaceae; genus Didymella; species Didymella pomorum. The sequence continues at coordinate 22,679 of JAKJXN010000016.1, read as the reverse complement.
TCCAGGTAGCGCGCCCTTAGCGTGATTAGCAACGTGCCAGCGGGTTTCGCGCTTATCAAAGTCCCTAAAGCGACGCTCCTTCTTCCTCTTGTCATCCACATTAGCGTGGTTGCTGTCAAGAATCTTCTTTGTCTTGCGAGCAGGCGCGTTAGAAATATCAACAGGTAATTGTAGAAAGTTGCCGTAGTAGAGCGCGTTAAGGTCGTTGCTTGTTTCTAACACAATTGTGTCGCCCATAGTAAGGCTTTTCACGAACTAGGGTAGCAAGTCTGCATAAGAGTAGGGGATAGAGGTCGCCTCCGCGTCCAAACGCTGCTTGTTAAGGTCTTATGCAACCTTTTTAACGTCTTCCTCGTGCTTAGTGAGCAGTTTACGAAGCTTCTTCGGCAGCCCGGCCATTGCAACAACTCTAGCGGAGCTACTGCAGCAGATAGTGGAAGGTGGTAGTTGTAGTGTCGTAGTAAAGTTTGCGCGGGTGTTGTGGTGGGGAGGGTGCGTGGTCCTACACGAAATTAGAGAACACGCAAACGCTCTCTCACCTGCGCCTGCGCGCCGGCACTCACCGAAAGCATGCATGCTGATCGTTTATATCTTCCAGCACCTCTCACGCCTCAGACCTCACACCTTAACAGCCCACGTTAGACACCGCACCACCTCATAAGAACCCATATCGTAGCATTCCGCTCACCACACTTTAATTTTAAGTCAATATAACTGCTGACAATGAAAAATATCCTGAGTGGATGTTTGCGGAACATAACGGCGCAGAGCGCCCTCATTTCATCACCTTGCACGAGATTGACATGTATTACTAGCTCCACGAGCAAGATGCAACACTAAAAGAAGAGGAGCCTAAAGACGAAGAAGACAGGGAGCTGATGTTACTCGAGAAGTCAAGACAGGCTGATCTGAAGCAAGGAGAAGACGAGTTCGAAGACGAGTTCGAAGACAAGTTCGAAGACGAGTTCAAAGACGAGTTCGAAGATGTATTCGAAGACGACGTGGATATCAAGCTTCCTGTAAGTCTCGCTCACCTCTTCTGAGCCGCTCACTTAACAAGACACGTTCGACCCCTGGTTACGTCATTTTTGCCCCAGCGATAGATTTTGGACCTTTCGACTATCTTTTCTCTCTCAGTGTGTGTTGACGAAGCGTTCTGTTACCGTGTGACTAAGTCAAACTCGCTGCAGGTGCAATGGACGAGCTTTTAAACCTGGGCGGGATCTCGAGTAGGTCGCAATAATCAGGAACGTTTACTCAGACTCGACGCGATTAAGTGCGCGCTGCAAGGTTCATGAACAGATTGTCTGGCTAGATGCCTGAATGTTTCCAATGTCCAATTCAGTCTCCCCTCCACACCATCGCAGATTTCGCAACACCAGCAAAGGCGTCTCTGTCCAGGGCCCTTCAGAACGGTAATCAATTCGAGATTTTGAATCTTCTACTCTGCGCACATAACGTCGATCATAGCTGAAGTAGATGGATAGTTTCCTTCTTTAGGCGCCGCTCCTCCAGCATGACGGGCAGGCGAAGCATTGGTATTGTGCGCCGCTATTCTCAACTTTTGCAGCGCCCTATCTACCACAGCACGAGAATTCCCTTGGAAGAAGAGGCCAGGAGCGCTATTGACGTGACGAAGAGCCCGTTTTGCCAGGCCTGATAGGCCGCAGTATCAATCAGATACTTGGACAGTAACGCAAGCGAATCCTCTGACAGATAAGTATAAAGCGAGAATCGCTCGTTGTACAAACGCGTGAGATTGTTCAGTGGCTGAAGAGAGGGGAGCTCAAAGTAAGGCCGGACCTAGATGTTGAGCATCATGAATGCGGAGAGGAGCATAGGTGTGACGATGTGGTACGTCCAATTGTCGATTTCACCTGCCCACTGTGGACAGAGTGCTCCGATGGAGCGCAGATACCAAGGTAAACAACCGAGGACTTAATGCGTTCAATGCCCAAAAGGATGTAGCGGATATTCCTGTCGCCCACCATAACAGCCCTCTCGAGGGCAGCACGTAGAGAAGCCGCCCAGCCGTAGTGATGCATGGGATAGTATACGCCGGAAGAGGATATTGGATTTTTCCGCGCGGCGTCAAAGCAGCGGTGGAGATCACCGACCACTGTCTGAGATATTGCCAGGCGCATCGCCTTGTAACTCATCACCGTGCGCAAGATACCCTCGCCTATGAACTCTGTGCGGGACATTGGTGCAGAGAATGGACCGTATGAGCCATCCGGGTTCAGGCGAGTATGGGAAGCACAACTGGTGCACTGCTTGGTCTGCAGAAGGCAACTGAAACTGTCGCAGAGATCTCGTTCAGAGTTTGACGGGTAGCAGGCGTGTTTGTTGTCGAATTTGGCCAAGACCAGATGACACAATCGCAGGCCGATCCATGAGAAGAAACAACGCCAGCACAAAGATGCACATACATGCAATCAAGATGGCCGTTGCTTTCAGACATTGCGCTTGAGGCTGAAGGTTGTCACCCCATACTAGATCTGTTGCCCATAGATTAAACGTTGTATCTTTGCCGTTACAGCGTTCTTGAGTGTCTGCCAATAATGAATAGGACCCTGAAGCCACTGCTGTATGTGTTGCCGAATGGCAGCGTAACAATTCACAAAGGCATTCTGCGCTGTGGAACCAGGCGCCGTTGTGTTTGCAGCAGGGTTCTGCATGAAAAGGGCAGTTATTCCAGACGACGCTTGTGCAGAAGCTGCTGATTCAGATGCAGCTGGCACAGTAGTGTTCAGCGTAGGTCCATGCAGCGGAACAACTTCTGATGTGGTCACTGCCCTCATCCTCCTCAGAACTGCCCGCCGCAAGTACTCTAAGACAATCAGAACGGGAATCAGTCTTGGCAACCAATACATGATGAAGTCTGCTATCCATGACTGCCATGAATGCCCCCAAATCTCCTAATCACTGACGCTCTGGGACAAGTCAGTCTTGAAGCGTCCCAGCCCCCGAAAACCGGAAGGGGCTAAGGAACTGTTAACGATCGCCAAAATCGGTCGCCCGTACAGCACGCTATCGGGGCTGGTGGGATGCTGCGTGATCTTGGGCGATGGAGGGGAGATTTGAGTGTCGGGAGGACTCTTATGGCCATGCTGTATGGCCAGTGCCGGTCGCAGAATGAGACTGTCAGCGCTTCCAGGATTGTTAGAGACCCTGGCATCAGCCTGACCCTCTGACTCGTCTGGAGCGTTCCACTGGCTAGTCGGAATCAGAGCTGGCTGGTCGTCAATACTGGTCGCGTTCACCTCGATGACCGAAGTCAGCGTGTCCTGCTCGCTCGGGTGTATTTCATTTGCCGAGTCAAAAATCGATGCCATAGGTGTAACCAAGACGCTCGTCACTTGGTTCTTGCTGCTGTTTGTTGGTTCTTCGAAGTTGACAGACCCGCTTTCTAGTCCGCAAATTCGTGAATGCAGTGGATTTAGGTCATAGTCCAGTGGCGACTCCATCATCTGGCTCAGCAATGCCTCACCCTGTGGAAAGAGGACGCTGATGCCGTACGCGGTCCAAATGCCGGCTGCCCAAAGTGGATGCCATGACCAGAGATGAGCGACGGGGCGGCGAAGGGAGGTGTGGTGGCCGAGATGACAGTGTCACTAATAAATCCGGATGTGGCATTCATGATCTGAGTATGTCTATCGTCGAAATACTCGTCTGTTCAATGTGCCGGAGTCGTAGATGGGCAGATGCTGAAATTCACATTGGACGTCAGGAATCGTTGACATGGTCAATCGAAACGCAATTATATGGACAAGAATGGCGTCAAATTGTACTGATGTTCATTGTCTAGTCAGATGCTTTCTTCAACAACCGAGATGAAGACGAAGACAGTGGTAGCACCTTACCCAATTGTCCAAAAACATTATCTGGTCCGTTGTCAAGAGAACAATATCGGACAGTCCAGGGCACCGTGCGTCGAGGTCGCAACTTGTCACGGTCGATCATCACCGCTACCCAACCTATGAGCTCGAGAAGATGCAGCCCCTTCGTCAAGGGTCCAGAATCTGGACATGTAAGCCCTTTGTCGTTCTTCAGCGTTGCTGGCTGTCGGTGTTGAAGAGCAACGCCTTTGTGCCCACGGGATGCTGTGGCTGCGAGGACCACGTGCCGTTGTGCAGCGCTACAACGACCCATGCCCATGGGGCGGGTGCGGGTTCCAGTGCAGCGCCAATCCCGTACACTCGTGTGCGCAGATCTTGCAAAACTGGTGTTACCTGGTATCTTCGTCGTTGATCTGCATCTGTATCCGCATTGCCTCTTGCTCCCAGAAATCCGCCATCTGTTCTGCACCTCGCCTTCCTCCAAACTGTACATCGCCATTGGCCATGTCGCCCTCGGCACCGTCCATCAGGCGCTGGAAACAGCCCTTGTTCTTCGGGTCATTAAAGTGTTGGTATGGGCGCCCTGGGTCCAGCCAGGCACCGCAAAGGTAACAGAAATGTGTTTTGCATTGCGCGCATGTCATGTGGTTGCCTACGTTCGGTCAGTCTGGAGTCACGAATAAAGAAATGTGTACACTTACAGCCAAATGACTTCTGACATGGCACAGAACAGTAAGCGCATGGTGAGGTATTTTTCATGATGAAGTTGAGCGATGCCTGGTCCTCTTCGGTGAGCTGATTGGCTTCGCGGGGTTCGCAGCGCACGAAGTCACCGTGCCAGGACGACAGGCAGACCACGCAGAATGCGAGAGTGCAATCTTCGCAGACAGCCAGACGGTCCATACCGCGAACACCGACTGCGCGCTTCTCAGGTCCAGCGGGAGATTCTTGCTGAGCTTGGATATCCTCTTCTGTCTCCGACTCCGAGTCGTCCATCTGTGATACGTCGGTGATCTTGGGGTATTTGGGTGAGCGCATTGCACCCTGACACCATTGCCTCGGGCAAAACATGATATTGGGGTCGGACTCCATCTTCTTTTTTCGTTTGATGTTGACGTATCGTTCAATCTGCTCGCGTGGTATGGGTATCTGCAACAGCTCCTTCGGAGAAACCAGTCGCTCCTTCTTCCTGCCGCTCCCACAATCTGTCGACATGCATTTGACATTATTGACGGCGCCCTCTGTAATGCAGTTGTTGTAGTAGTCCTGCAGACATGCAACGCAGAAGACGTGGCTACAGCGCTCCATACGGTAGCATGCTGATCCCTTCTTGGGCTCCAGGCAGACCTCGCAGTCGAATGTTTCCTTGTCGAACAGCTCACGCTTCATGCGCTTGCTATAGTCCAGAAGCTTCGTCCGCAGTGAGGCAGGCAATGCAAGCTCCTCAACCCCGAAGCATGTCTCAGCTTGTTCCTGTAACGAGCTGATGTAGGCAAAAAGCACCATGCCGCCTCCATACTCTTGCCATAGTGACTTTGCCTCGTCTGCCAGCTTCTGCGCGCTGCTTTCTGGCAGCCATGGCGGGGTGGTCGTGATCTTGACGTGCGGCGGCGCTTCGTTTGGATATTCGTTGGGGAGATCGAGCTCGATGTGTAGTGATGGGAGGTATCCCAAGCGTTCGACGGTTTCTTCGGGCGTGAACGTGACAGGCAGGGGCTTTGTAGGCGCCACCAGCAGGTCGAGGGTCGCTTTGTATAGATTGGAAGGGTCGATGATAAGCTCTGGGTAGATTGACTGCAACGTATTCAACTCTTCAGTGCGCTCGTCTGAGTCTTCATCCATAGTGGTATGGGGTGGGTGAGGGTGTGAAATGTCAAAGTGGTGGCGTTCAAGAAGTTGTGTGTACCTTGGGGCGCCAGTGCGGAGGAAACGGAGATAACAGAATGTCAGAAGGGCGCTGACAGGCAGTGGCGACTATCTATAGCGCAGGAAGGCAGATGCGCCCTTGAAGAAATTGACTGCTCCCATTTGTGTGACTCAAAAGCACTGCGGGCGTGTTGTTGACAGTGACGAAGACTAGGTGAGGCTGTTGATGCTGCTGACAGCGGCGTCTTCCTTCCGCTACGGTGGAGGAAGGTGCCAAGCCGCCGTCATCGTGCATCGTCACCGTCTTCCCGAGTTTCCTCAGAATAGCAACCCTCACTTTTGCTGCCAGATTGACCGCAAGATGGAGAACCCTCCGCTTGCGTCGTTGTCACTGACGCATGTCCATTACGTTTGTTTCCCGCACCTGCCCTTGCTTTTGATGATGCTGACCTGGCAAGAACCCTGCGGACCGCATCTCCTACCTCTGCGCCTGGCTGGCCCTTGTGCCGCAGGGACTATGTGTAGTGTATGCCACGCTGATATGGTCGAATCGTGAGATCGAAATTGGTCTCATGTTCGCTGGCCAAATGGCATGTGAAGCCCTCAATTGGGTGCTGAAGCGTCATTTCAAGGAGGAGCGACCTCGAGGTAAACAAGCATTCAGCTCGGTGCACTCAAGAAGACATGCTGACGAAGCCAGAAATGCACGGCAAAGGCTACGGTATGCCTTCGTCACACGCTCAATTTGTGGCTTTCTTCTCGGTCACCCTGACGCTGTTCCTGCTGCTCCGTCACGTCCCTCACCCTACCGAAACGCACACGCCGTTTAGTTTCGCCGGCCGCTTTGCGCTTTCGCTGCTTGCCCTAGCATCTGCCGCAGCCGTCGCCGTCAGCCGCATATATCTCAGCTACCACACTCAGAAGCAAGTACTCGTTGGCTGCGCTTGCGGTGCAGCGTTCGCCCTTGTGTGGTTTGCTTTCACCACGTATCTGCGCCGAGCTGGTTGGATCGATTGGGCACTCGGGACATGGCTCTTCAGATCGTTTCGAGTTCGCGACTTAGTCATACAGGAGGATTTGGTCGACTCAGGCTGGGCCAGATGGGAGGACAGGCACAAACGACAGGACTTCCGCTACCAGGGCAAGAAGACCAGGTGAGGCGACGTCATCAATAGCAAAAGCTGAGAAATCCACAGCGAAATCACCAACAATGTCAAATCCGGGTTTCCGGGAACATCACTTTCTTCAGCCCGCCTCCCCTGCGAAAGTCATCAAACGATTGCAAATGCTTGACCGTGCCGTTGGACGGCGATCTGCTTGAGTGGACGGACGCGCAGCCTCGTCCCACTTTTGCACGTGCGTGGCCGCCACTACAGGGCAGTCAACAGGTTGTATCGCCAGCAGAACTGACAACATCGCTTGCTCCGAGCGTGCATCAATTATTTTCACATCTTCACCGCGGAGCTCCTTCACACCCATTGCAGGGTATCGTCAGCCAGCCAGCATCAACAGCGTGCGTGACCATTGCTGTTTTTTGCTTGCGTCCACCAGTCTGCGCGCTGCTGCAAGCCTTCCCACGTCTTCCAGACGTCAACGCTCGTTACGAATTATGATCCACCACCTTCAACAACAGACGCAAGTAACCGGTAATCTGCACGAACTACCCCTAGATCGCCGCCGTCAAATACACTGTGGACCGGTATGCCGTGGCTGCCATGGTTTCAAAACCTATCAACCGTTGAACCCTGCATAAAGACCGCCCACCGAGTCCCAGTCCCACTGCACGATCGTCATACATCGTCACGCTTACTGGGATAGGGGCTTTCTACCATTTGCGTAAGTCTCAGCCAAGCCCCGCTCCACGGTCAGCGTGCGGGTTGTACGTGGAAAATATACATCGAAAGTGCTCTGATCATATGAGGATCGATGATGTTAACGCCTCATCCTCTGGCTGTGGAGAGTGCATCTATCTTCTCCTCCTATACCACTTTGACTTGACGTTGCTCATCACCTCCATTCCTCCACTTTCCGCCAACCCGTTCGCCAAAGTTCAACTATACTCAGTTACATCACGATCGTATTGTTGCAATGCCTCGACTCCCAGTACACCGTGAACCAAAGGAGCGAGATGGCCATACTAATGGCAATACCAACGGCATCAGCGGACGAAAGCAACCTCAGCTTAGCACACTGCAGAAGCACTTCGTTGCTGCGTCGGGAGAGTTTTGCGGCACCTTCCTGTTCCTCTACTTTTCTTTTGCCTGCCAGATAATGCTGCATACCCAACGTAGCGAGACATCACTTGAGAACGGCGGCTTCAGTGCACAGATGAATATCAACACTGCTCTCGTGTACGGCTTCAGTCTGTTGGTGAACGTCTGGGCCTTTTATCGAATTAGTGGTGGGTTGTTCAACCCTGCTGTAAGTGCTGTCCCTACCATTGATGCTGCGCAAAATTGACACTTGACACAGGTCACATTTGGCATGGTTCTCGCAGGCACTCTCCCTCCAATTCGTGGCCTCATCCTCTTCCCCACGCAGCTCCTTGCCGGCATGTGCGCAGCTGGACTTGTACAGTGCATGTTTCCGGGAGACATTACGCTCACCAACACGACACTTTCGCCTGGCACTAGTATTGCACAGGGTGTTTTCATCGAGATGTTCATGACCGCCGAATTGGTCTTCGTCGTACTCATGCTCGCTGCTGAGAAGAGCAAGGACACTTTCATCGCACCCGTCGGCATTGGACTGGCACTCTTCGTTGCTATGATGGGTGGTATGTTATCACTCATCAACTTGGCTGTCGTTATTGAAGTTCGTACTGACTAGATGCTAGGTGTGTACTACACGGGCGGCTCCCTCAATCCCGCACGAAGCTTCGGTCCTGCCGTCGCTGGCACGTCGTTCCCTGGCTACCACTGGATCTACTGGGTTGGCCCTCTCCTTGGTGGTGCGCTTGCTGCTGGATACTACCGATTTGTCAAGTACTTCAATTACGAGGAGGCCAACCCTGGTCAGGATTCTGCCGACGGCGACTTCGACGAGTGAGCACGTTGTATGACGAGGCGTCACCCTGCTCCCTATTGCGACTTTTCGACACTCGACTCAGACTCACCTTGACCTGCGGCTTCCATTCTTAATCACACTATCAGAGACTCTACATTGGCGTCTGGACGGGAAGTGTTCGGGGCTAATAGCTTGCCGTGCAATGCGATATTTTTCTCTTCCGATCATTGTCTCGACATAATTCTCACACCTCATTTTTGGCGCCTCGATACTCCGGACTACTGATAAGGCTTCCGAGCACGCAGTGCGGAATCGTCGTTTGTGCCTTCCGTGTTCCCCTCAAGCCGTCCGCGGGCTCCGTATGACGCTAGCTCAATCGGGAGCGAAAGTGCGTTTAGGTCTGGATGCATCAGCAAGAATGTCCTCATCCGACCGTCGATTGGGAAGCGTCTGTATTGTGAATCTTCACCCATGATTTGTCAATCACGTAAGGGCCACCAGGCAATTGGAATATCGTGGCCATTGGCGGTGAAGTCTCGGCGTGTAGCACACCTACCTGCCTGAGAAAGTCCAGTGGCTTCAGAAAAGCTGCGAAGCAGGTTGTAATAAGAGAGAGTAGTATGAATTACTGCAAAGAATATGATTATGACTACAGCCTTGCGCGGCTCTCCAAGCTTACGATTGCCAATGCATCCCGCGCAGCAACCTTCCCCCTCTCCAACGCGCCGTCAACGAAGCCCCTCCAGCCATCCGCCCAATCCGCACTCGCAAATACCACTCTCCCCTCGCTTTTCTGCAGCTCCGCAAGATATCTTGACATAGACCCTGGGCCCCAGCAGCTCCAGGCACCCTTGGCGTAAGGATCATTCGCCCAGTCATGCGTCGCATACAAGAGCACATCCGCCTTAGGATTCAAGTTCTCCTTGAACGAGCTGATAATATGCGCAGAGTCCTTTTTATCAGTCAGCTGCCCGCCGTAGCCGAACCCAATGCACCATGTTGAGTCTGCACCGCCGGGGCGCGTGCCGTTGTGGTCCGAGAAAGCGAAGCAAAACGGTGCTGACGGCGTGCTGGAGCAGGACGCAAACCATCCGCGCTGGATACTGGAGAGCTTGAAGTGGATCTTTACGCCCATGTTGATGTGACCCTCGTGGATGGCGCGCCGGCGCAGGGGTGAGAGCGGTGGGGTGAACTGAATGTCGCTCAGACAGTTTCTGCGCCTCTGTTAGTCATGAGTGTAGCGCACAAGGTGTTACACTCACAGCGGTATTGTGGACACAATGCAATTTGCCTTCATCCGTCGCCTAGATTGTGTGGTGACGATGGCGCCGCGTGTATCCTGACTGATCGCTGCAACAGGCGTGTTGAGGAGCACATCGCCTTCGAAGTCGCCCAGAATAGCAAGTGCAAGGGAAGTCATGCCTCCTCCCCCGAGCTTGAACACACCAGCAAGCTCCCAGAGCCCTGCCATGGTGTGACCTCCAAGCGCATACCAGCGTAGCGCCTCGACAAAACCCGTGTTGGAGCCTGGCGCGCTGCCAAATGAGTTCATGAGACTCTCAAGCATGTCTCTATCGCCTTGCGGTATGTCGTCTAGCTGATCAAGGCGCTGCCGGATACTGAGATCATCATACTGCTTCCATGGCGCCGACTCGCGAAGCGGATCGTGAGGATATGGCATCAAGGTCCTGCTATCGTATCCGTCAATCTGGAACATCCTTGCCGCAATCCTCTCACTCATCTCGCCCACCGCGAGTGGACTCACTTCCCGCAGCTCGGCATCAGCAGCTTTATAGTACTGATTTTCCGGTGCCAACGTGCCGGCTGACGTCTTGAGCTGCGAGTGCAGACCGTAGCGATGCAGCTCGGCGTACACATGCGGCTGGTTCCAGTGGACCCACGTGCCGCCCATCTCCATGTCTTCATTGTCGACACGTGCAGTCCATGTTCGACCACCTATGCGGTCTCGTGCTTCCAGGAGTAGGACGCTGGCTTTGCTGTGTTGGGAGATGTCTCGTGCGGCTACGAGGCCAGTAAAGCCGCTGCCTATGACAATGACGTCGTAGGAATCTTTGACTGACCCAGTACTCTTGATGGCAGATGTAGTTTCCAGGCCCTCGGTAGCTCCAGCTGGCGTCCAAATGTAACCTTCGATGGTTCGAGGCATTGTGCTGGTGAGCGTAATGGAGCTCTGTGATCGATGAAAGTCTGCAACGATGATAGTACGGACGTCGGTTGGAGGCCACAACAGCCGTTGTAATGCGACTACGTAGATCTTCTTGATTAATTTTGAAGAGGCGTTCACCACTTATCGCCATTGTGGTTGCAGGTGGAATCGTTCGGACCATTCCGCTTGTGATGTAAGTTTGGCATATGATTGGTTCGAGCGCACTTCTTCGCCAGATCTGGCAAGGCGAGATAGCCTCACTGTGTGGCTCCATCTTGGTCAATACGTGTCCGACCACTGTGACCAAAGCATAGATAAAAGCGGGAGGATATGCCTCCAAATTACCATCGCATGGCTTCTGTTTAACCAAAATGGTGTTCGAACATCGTAACAGCCTTGAGAAGTCCAACATTCAGGCGGTACCAGAAGCTGGACCCAACGTTTACTTCAGTGAGCAGATACTTGGTCATGGGATCTGTTGAGCACATGTTGACTTGTCGCAGCGGATCTCGTAGGAAGCAAAGACGATGCCAATCCCATCACTGGCTCCTGGTTTCGACTTGAGAAAGGTCCTGTAGCGATAGCGCCACGGTACGAGTACGATGAAGTTGGTATTGTCGTCGAAGGTGAGTTCCATTGAAGCGCTCAATGGACCTGTCCATGTGTCTGACTCAATGACCAGGCACCATGACACTGGAGGATGAGAATGGTCAGCAGCGGACGATGCGTGCCGGAGACACGTTCGTCGTGTACAGAGGCAGCACAATCAAGTTCAGCACTGCTAAGTACGGTGTCGCATGGAAATGTGGCGCAAGGATGCCGTCGAAGCTGTAATGATGCCGAGCAGGGATGCAGGCAGGAAGAAAGATGGTGGTGGTGGATCGAAGAGGAAGCAACGACTAGCGAATTTAGCGCGTTTGTTTATCGTGCCGAAACGTGGGGTCTTGCACCATCGTCCTTGCTTCATCCACCATGTCAGGCCATCATCACTCTTGACTTCCATTCGATAGTGTCAGCTCTACAGCATCCGAGAGTGATGGAGTTGGTCTGCCAGTATGCGCACCGAGACAGGCAAGTCACCTAAGGGCAGGCGGAGCGCTAAGTCGCGTTCAGGATGCAAAGCTTGTAAGATGCGCAAGGTATGTTCAGTCGCGCTCATGTCGACATGATGTATCACGTAGATAGCATTGACATGTTCAGATCAAATGCGACGAGACTGCGCCTTCTTGTCAGCAGTGCCTCAAGCGAAAGAGTCAATGTCCCGGATACGCTCGAACGCTCACCTGGTCCAGGCGGCATGAGCGTGCCACCCGCGATGTCCATACCGGGATCTGGATCTTTGCAGATATTATGCCCATAGGGAACAGGTCAGCGTCCCCTAGGCGCCGGGTCCCCGACGAGCGCACAGCACGATCTTCTACCAATCAACCTGGGGATGTGGCACCAGCGCCATTTACATTAGACTCTCGCCTGGACCCAGGCAGAGCTCGGCATGGCAGCTGCGAGTACTCATATGTACAGGCGGCATCAAAAGAGCTGGACGTCACTTTTCCTTCTAATGAAGACCTTCTACCCGAGATAGAGCTGCAAAATTGCCCATCGCCACCACGCAATGTCTGTCTCGACTATTGGGAGCCCTCGCCGACCACGGACCTCGTGCTCTGTAGCCCCGCTATCGAGTTGTACTACTTTGGGGAGACAATCTGCCGTCATCTCTTCGTCTGTGACGCTGATGACAATCCAATGCGCAGTGTGACGATCGCTCAAGTACGTCAGTCAGCTCTGTATAACTCACTCTTGAAGTACTTGACCATGGAATACTTCAATACGTCTGTCACTACCAATGAAGCGCAGCGCAACCTGCACACTGCGAAAGCGGACACTCATTTCTACCTGCAGCAAGCATGGCTAGATGCGACAAGTACAGAAGAAGTGCTGCTTGCCACCATGATGTTTGGTTTGTCTGCGTCTTGGGATGGTAACAACCAGACAGGAGCAGACTACTATCGGAGGTCTCTATCGATATACCATGGAATCATCGAAAACGAAAACAAGCCGTATCCGAATCGCGTGTTCCACGAGCACGCGCTGATGTACTGGTGGTCAGGGCTTTCTTTTGTGATAGAGAAGACTCCAGGAACCCCACCAGATCCACCGACATCCTCCTCCTTCAGCAGCGACAATCCTCCAATCTTTGTACATCCTCTAGTCGGCATCTCGCCGCGATCGCACCGTCTGATGGGTGAAGTTGGGACTCTAGTGTACTCCCAGCGAAGTCTTGCTCTCCAACATTGCTTCATCAGCATGACCAGCGTGAGAGAGCAGGAACACATGCTTCACGAATCGCAGGAGCTTGAGCAAGCGTTACTCGCAATGCACATCCCTGGACCAGACGATGTGGTACGCAAGCAGAGTGACGACGACACGCCGGCAGCCGACTTATGCAACATTGCTGAGGCATATCGACTTTGCGCTCTCTTGCTCCTGTATCGTTGTTTCCCAGATCTCTTGCTTAACTCGTCAAGACTTGAGGTGGATGCAGACCAGGACTCGGCAGATCGCTCTTTGTCTACCCGCGCAGTTCAAGCACTGAGTGTGATTGAAAGGAACGGTGTCACGTCCCGAACGAAAAGTGTCGAGCAGCTGTTGTTACTCATCATTGCTGGAGAGCTGACTCTGCCCAGCAATGCAGAGGAGCTATCAAAGTCACCTTACGATAAAGATCGTCCGCACGCAGATCAGCTTTCCATTTCCTCGTCTGTCTCAGGCACGGTGTCAACGGAGGACATCACCGCTGAGGCTCAGAGCATCTTGGAAGCACGTGCATTGGTCTGCACACGTATGAGCGCGATACGCAACATTCTCCCGTACAAAAGCGTGGAGCAAGCGGAAGCATTGATGTGGGATGTCTGGTGGCGAGGCGACAATGGCCCTCACACATTTTGGATGGACGCCATGATCCAGAGAGGCTTAAGATTTGTCATGGTGTAGATGTACCAGCCTTGTCACATTACTTCGCACCATTGTCGCTCCGCGAACACGACCCAAGAATGCGCAATTGTGACAGTGGGTTAACGCATCTCGGCGTGTATCCAGGCCGTCTCCCGCAACACGAATATCGGGGCGTCCCAGCGTGACGTCTTTCCTCGATCCTTGATTCTACCTCAGTCTTTCCACTGTTTTACGGTTGCCTCGCTGACTACATTCTTATCAACAACGCTGACAGCTTCACCGTCGATGACCTGGCCCTCGAATTGATAGCCTTTGAACTTCAAAGTTGACACGCCATGGTCGTACAAATAATCGAGCTGTTCGATGGTAAAGCCCTTCATCTCGGGAACAATGAAGTATACCCAAGCAGCGGTGATGAAAGAGAAAGCACCCCAAATGAAACCCTATGGCTGTCAACATCATGCTCGGATGCGAGCAGCACGGCGGATACTTACGATCTTTCCACCGAGATCTCCGTGACCTTCGTCCTGGATGTACGGCGACACGGAGGTGATGAGCAGCGACACGCCAAATCCAAAGAAGCACGCGATGGCCTGCACCTTCTCTCGATTTCGTGATGGCGCCGATTCGACGGTGGTGATCCAAATTAGCGGGGACTGAATGCCGAATGACGTCTGCCACAGGAATATCAGTGCGATGGACGCTTTCTTCGCAACGTCAGGCGGATCGGCAAATGCCACGACCAAGCTTGACACTATTGTCAACGTGACACCGCAGAATAGGGCTGTCGAGATGAGGATCGGTCGGCGGCCGGCGGTATCTGGCAGAAAGTGGCCGGTGAGAATGGCTACATAGTAGAGCGAGTACAGGCCCATGATGACGGGAAAGACGTTGGTGACCCCAGTCGATGTGAGGAAAGACACAATGTAGCTGTTCATGTACGAAGAGCCTTGGGCTTGCTGCAGTGATTGCACACCCACGGCGATGAGGAGACGGCGCAGATCAGCACCCTGAATCAGATCAGACCAACTGGCCGCATTTTCATTGCTGCGCTCAGCGTCGATCGCCAATTGGATATTTTTGACGTAATCAGAGGTGTCGAAGTTGTTTGTGGTGGTTGAGAAGAGGCGAGCAGCAGCCGACCTGGCCTCGTCGTGGCGCCTGCAGCACGATGTCAGTGCAGGCTACTCAGTACGTAAGAGGTATACGTGCCCTTTCCAAACTAGCCATCGCGGCGATTCCGGTAAAGCTGGAGAGGCGACGACCATGACAGTTGGTGCGATCAATTGCAGTCCAATAGGTATGAGGTACGCCGAGGATGTGCTGCTGGTAGACGAAGCGTAAACCACACCGGATGCGAGTATGACACCCAGGATCTGGATGTTCTGGTACAGACTGACGGCAAAACCTCTAGCGGCACCCGTTGATGTCTCCGACAGGTAAACAGGCACGACGTTAACCGCCAGCCCCATGGCGATAGACGCGATGGTTTTGCCTGCGACAAATTGACCGAATCGTCCTCGGCCACTAACGGTACTGGTGATCTCGATCAGCACACCAACAATCGAAACGACACCCGTAACAATAAGCGAAAGCCTTCGTCCAAGATAGTTGTTGAGGTACATGGCGACCAAGCAGCCGATCACTGCAGGGTTGTCAGCAAATCCCAAGCAGCGGAACGGGAACCTCACTTATGCCGCCAGATTGCACGGAGCTACCAGCGGAGAGTTGTGCCGTTGAGAGGTTGCATGTCCGGCCACCGTCGTCGTTAGAGCATGAACCGTATTCGGACAGGAAAGTCTGCGAGCCGAGGATCGTTCCCCACCAGCCATTGTCAAAGCCCTGGCTATTGTTTAGTATGTGACACAGGGGTGGGCTGACATTGCTCACGAAGAGGAAAGCGCCAGCGGAGGCGAGTATCATACAAAGAGTGCCTATTGGCGTTGTGCCACGAAGGTAACCAACCATTGCTCCACTGAATTGGTAAGGGCTCAGTAGATGAATGGATGTCGTGATGAATTGCAGAGATCGGCTGACATCTTAACAGTGAGACCATCTATCTCTCCACGCAAGCTTGCTCGATATCTTCGGCAACTTCTGATCCAGCTTCGGCTGTTTATCGCCTATCGTGCTGCACGGAGTCTGGGGTCGAGGAAACTCGCCCGTGACTCGCCCGAGTGGGCCGGGCCTGACCAATCACATTGAACGAAACACAAGGACGCTTGCCTTCTTCCGCTGGTGGGCCCTTATCGTAAGCATCAAACGTGGAGATCAACAAGATGCTGGAGACGTTAAAGCTGTCGCAGATAAGCTTCCAGTCTTTCGCAGCCTCACAGGAATCAGCACTTTGAGAGGACACGTGACAGCTCGTTCATCATGCCACACTACGAAAGCGAGCCAAAAGTTGACACCTCCTCCGCAACCGGCGATTGGCGGGAAGACCTTTTCCGGGATGGATTTGTCGTTGTCAAGGGAGTGTTGTCCCCCGAGAAGGCGCAGAGCTACCAGGAGCGTATGTTTGAATGGCTGGAGACTTTCCCATACGGCTTGAAAACCGATGACCACTCGACATGGGGCAAAGAGCATCTTCCTGAGCACATGAAGTAGGTCCTGATATGGCCCAGACCTGCATCATCTGACATGTGAGTGCAGAGGTGGTATGTATCATGGCTACAAGGTCCAGCACGAGAAGGTTATCTGGGACGCCAGAACGTAAGAGAGCAGATCATGTGAAAAACCCAAGACACAGTCTCACTGACAGCTTCCAGTGAGCCCGCTATCATCGACGCATTTGCAAAATTATGGGGTACTGATGAGCTACTTGTCTCATTCGACGGCATGAATCTGACCCTGCCTACAAAGGACATGAAGCCAACAACGCCCTGGCCGCATGTTGATCAGAATCCCAATCGCAAGGGAATGCAATGCGTCCAGGGCATCCTCAATCTCGCGCCTAATGGTCCAGATGACGGCGGACTTGTCGTACTGAAGGGCTCACACAATGCGAATGAGACATTCTTCAAGCTGCATCCAGAGACCAAGGGAGCTGGTACCTGGGGATCGATGGATTGGCATGGCTTCGATGATAATGAGGTGGCGTGGTTCAAGAATCGTGGTTGCGAGGAGATCAAAGTCTGCGCGGACCCTGGAGGTATGCGACTACGCCTAAACTGCATCGACAACCTCTGCTAACCACCTGTGTTGCACAGATCTGATTCTGTGGGATAGTCGCCAGATCCATTACAACAAGGTACCGAGCTCGGGAAACCTCAGGGCGGTAATGTACATCTGCTACACGCCGGCGAGCTTTGCTTCGGAGAAGGATCTGAAAGAGAAAGCGCTGTACTTCAAGGAAAGAGTGGGGACTACACATTGGCCGCACGCAAACATCTTCCGCCAAGAAGACAAGCACATGCGACTCGGACAGCCGGACACATACATCAGAGAGCGACCGGCATTCGAACCTGAAGAAACTGACCTGGTTCTCAAGCTGGCTGGCGTAAGGTCGTACTAGACGGAGCGGTATATAATGGAACCGGTCTTAGTTCATTTAACATGCGACTTGCCTCTTCTGCCAACTTGTTCTGTGACTCTACTTGCTCAAGCATTTGCATACCCTTCTGTATCGCTTCGATGATCTGCGGGTTGGCACCACCAACGCGGCGGTGTTCGAGGGCAAGAGTGACTGTGGCCGAAAAGACGATCATAGCAAAATCCCTGCAGCTAGTCAGCAGGAACCAATTCGATCCATGTTCCCCCTTACCACGACCGTAGACGACTGAACTGAGCTTGACTGATCGTTGCAGAATGGATCAAACCGACCGCGGATGATAGGCAGATTGAGCGCGCGCGTGCAAAATTTGTCGATCCTTCGAGCCAACATGCTTGCAAGGTCCTGTTGATCGCTAAGCGGTAGTACAGTAACACTATTACTAGGCTCGTTCTTTGTGTAGCCATCCAAGGCAAGCGCTGTTCCAGCTCATGATCTTCAACAGAGGCATCGTCATCGCGCTGCAGATGCTTCGGTAGATGTTCGATCACACCGGCTAACTGGTCATCCGCCTGGATGACAAATCTTGCAATATCCATTGGAGACCATCTGCGCAGACGAAGCTTTGCATGCAAATGGTGATAGATCCTGGCAATCTCAGCCATGGCGATGTGATATTGGACCGGACACGGTTCCTGGACCGACGTTTTCGCAACGCCACATTCAGTGCTGATGAGCTCAGCATCCTTGATCGCAAGGGGAAGCCGGCAGGTAAAGTGGAGGTCGCTTGTAAACGGCGTACGACGGGGAATGGCGAGCCACTCACATATCACAAGCGTCCACCACAGCCGTCTGCGCGTTTCTTGCTGGACCAGAGGCTCAGCAAGATGCATGTCGTCGCAGCCAATGTTGAGGGTCTGCGAGACTCGGAGAGCAACAGCCCAAAGACTTGCGTGTCGATGCGTGTCGCCGATGGTTGAAGCGACATTGCCCAGCACAACGATAGCCTGCACCGCACGGATGTCTGACTTCTGTAGGAAGTCGCTTTGATCCAAGTAAAAGAGTGAAGCGCTGTACCAGTTCCAGATCAGGTCTCTGCGCGACTCCCGAGGGGCTCCGCTATGCACAAAGTCTTCGTCGCTCATCACCACCAACGCAGATGCAAGAACGGCAAAGTAGAGCGATAGCCACATCGGATCAGAAGTGGAGGATAAGCCACCGTCCACCCAGAACCTTTCGTGGTCTTCTCGAAAGGCCGGGAAAAAGCAGGCAAAATGGACCCACGAGGTCCACACGTCCGCAAAGTCGACGAAGACCTGGCTACACAGCGTTGTGGGTATTGCGATGTCGAGTGGAGTCGTCACCGTGCGAGTTTGACGGATCTCGCCAACAGCTGCGTGAATATGTCGTTCATAGTACTCGGTAAGGTCTACAGCAGGAGTATCGGACTTCTCCAAGCCGGCGGATCCTGCGACCAGCGCAGATAGACGTGCGTTCTCGAGTAGAAGGTCCGCTACCGAAGGACTGGAACCGGGAACATTAGCAGTGCGTACCCGCCCCCGCACCATCACTGTCTCGCGCCTACAGTCTGCGGCGGTGCCTCGGTTTAAGCAAGCTTGACATGGAATAGTCCTGCTGCATCTGACCTTTCTGGACGCACACGATGTGCAGGACAGCGGGGCACGCTGTGTCGAGCGATGAGTGTCTCGCATCATGCGTACAAGGACTGTGGTGGATTGGAGTTACGCAGGTTGCCCAACGTCAGTCGAAAGATCTGGCGACACGAGGTCCATGTGCTGATAACGAAGTGGTCTCAAGAGTGGGGTTGGCAGTCGCGTCGCGTAACTACGAGCGCGGGGCCAGCATTGCTGTCGCCTTTCTTATCGATTCCATCATGCTGACAGAGATTAAGGAGTCTCAAATGCGGCGCGAATGTCGGCGATGGGTCCTCATGATATTGTCGACGGACTGACGCTCGGTGTTGGGCGAAATCTGCTCGTTCATAGGTGGTCCATGCTATTGTTGACACGTCTAGCGCGGTTTCCGTTTATCATAAGGACACCTCGGGAAGGATGGAACTGTGCACCGACAACTCACCCCCTGATCACCACAGGGTTCTCCAGCTTCCACATCCCACCAGCTGTGTGCCTGTAAGTTCATTAAGACCTCACCAGTTTATTTGCTGAGAGGTCCCGTTTTTGACGCACCCTAGATGTTATTCCGTCCCGCTACTCCGCGACACATTTAGCCGCCACGCGAGCCATGAACTCCATCGATTTTGTCCAGTCTGCGACAGCACGGGGCAAACACGTGTAATTTTTTGCAGCTTGAATGTGCGGTGAAATGCGCAGATCAAGAAGTCTAACAAATCCCCACGATCGGTGCATCTTCGCAGCAATCTCGCGATCCTCACCACCGCCACGTGCTGTGACCAAGACGCACCATCATGGGACGTTTGTTCAAGTCGCGGGCCGTTGGGCACGCCTTCGGTCAAGCCACGAAAATGCACAGAACCTTGTTGTCGAACGATGTGGTGGCATTCTCAAACATTGCGCACGTCGATGTAACAGGGTCAGGCTAAACGGCTGTACAGGCTTCGGTAACAGACCTCATCAGATTACACGGCAGGGGCATACCCACGCTTTCTCACCCGGTGTGCCTCAGAAACTCGCACAACAAGCCGCCATGCACACTGCGCCCTCTTCGAGCTACTTCGAGACCAAAGGTGAAGCTGGTCGATGCTGCGCGGCTCTGAGAGGAGTATGATCTGCAAAGTCACATAGCGATCGCTGGCCATAAGCGTATTTGCACCGTTCACCAGCTGCATTCGGTTGTGCCGGAAGATTAGTGCTCACATTGCGGTACAGCCTTACCCATGCCCCGGCCCGAATGCAAAGGAGTACCACAGACTATATGGCTGGTGTCTTGGGGCGTGGCAGAGCGGTAACTCCACTCCAGTACCACTCAATACACCTTCGAAATGCACTCCGATCTTGATCACAACCCTCGTGGACGACAAGCAGTCGTTGTGTCTACTATATTCACAGTGCTTGCCTTCATCATCGTCAGCCTGCGACTGTACACTCGTTTCTTCCTTGTTCGTAGTCCAGGCGTCGAAGACTATGGCGTTACTTTGGCTATGGTAAGTAAGCAACAAAGTCGTCCGCCAACGTCACGCTCATACTATCAGATGTGCTCTATCGGTCTCACCATCTGCATCGGGTATCGTAAGTGCCTTCGATCTCTCTCACATCCAGTGTCTAACTTCGATGCAGAGGCACAATGGGGCATGGGTCAGCACATTCAGGACCTCCATCCTGATACGATACAAAAGTCACTCAAGGTACCGTCGCTTGCTTTCCAATAACTTTACAAGATGAGACCGCTGATTCCGAAGGCGTTCTGGGCATCCTTGATAGTCTACTATCTATCGCTAGGTTTGACGAAGGGTTCGATGCTTCTCCAGTACCGGCGCGTCTTTACGATCAGGGCCTTCAAAATTGGCAACTATGCTGTCATGACGATCGTTGTCTGCTACACGTCCTGGACAGTGTTCAGCAGCATCTTTGCGTGCGTGCCAGTCAGAGCCTTTTGGACGCGCGAACACGCCCGTTGTATCAATCAATTCGCGATGTGGTTGTAAGTGCCTATGTGCCGAGATGATCGGCCGGTACTAATAGACCTACAGCACGAATGCTGCCATCAACATCTCTACGGACTTCGCGATCATCATCCTTCCTATGCCCGTCATTCGCAGCTTGAATCTGGATCGTCGCCAGAAGACAGCCCTGACGGGAATCTTCGCGGTCGGAGGCTTGTAAGTACTCTTGAAAGGGCTCGGGCCTATCAATTGTCTCAGCGCCCGAACAGCAGCATGGCTGCTGGACTACCCGAAATGCCCACTGACAGTTCTGTAGCGTCTGCCTTGTGTCCATACTTCGCCTTCAGTCACTCGTGGCCATATCAAACTCCTCGGATCCTACATACGACAACCCGCCTGCCGCGACCTGGAGTTCTGTTGAGACGAACGTAGGCATCATCTGCTCATGCCTGCCTCTCCTCCGACCGCTGGTCCTGCGCTGGCTTCCTGACTCGCTCTCCTCGTACAAGCGCAGTGTCAAATCGAAGGAAAAGTTGTACGCCATGATGAGCAGTGGGAAGGGTGGGAAACATGCAAGCTCACAGATCGAATACAATCTCGCAGCCCTTCCGGCCAGGAAACACACGCACGGCGTGAGCGGCGATCCGGCACTGGACATACATGTCGTCACGGAGGTTCAGGTGCAGGTAGAGAAAGTACAAGGAGACGGCTGGCACAGCAGTACGGGTGCGCATGCCGTGCGCAGAAAGGAGAGTACCGAGCGTCTTGTGTGAGGTCAGCGAGCAGGATAGGGAGATAGACCGAATCGTCAGAATAACAGAGGAAAGTCTTTGACGCAGGTGTAGGGCGAGCGGGACAGCAGACCAAGCGGAACACTTTTGCTAAGACTATATAAAATCACCCTATTATGGCCTAAAATACCACAAACTGGTGCTGTATAAGATAAGATAAGCGTTACGATCCTCAGAACACGAAGGGTCACAACGAGAATCACACCCTGGTGCGGCACAGCAAGAATTACCAACAGGAGTAATTTGTAAGGATTATGCCTACAATGTCCTATATATTTATTACAGAGCCCTATATTAACAGTTACGCTGATATTGATATATATGAAGGCCGAAACGCGCCCTGAGGTTAAACGCAAAATTGGTACTTTGAGGGCTCGCGCAGGCAGAGGGAAGCGCAAGGAGCAGAACGCTGTGCTGTGCTGCCCTGCAGCTGCTGTGGTTGTTGCGCTAGAGGGGGGTGGAAGGTTGGGGCCCTTAAGTTCTGCGCTTAGCACGCTAACCTAAAACTGAATAAATGCACCTCTGCGCTAGTCCTAAAACTAAATAAAAGAACTAGTGCAGTGCAATCCCCTAAACACAAGCACTACCTAACAAAGCGCTCTGTTACCCTTCTGTGGAGGAGAAGGGAGCTTCTCAAAGCATGTTCAAGTAATCAATGAATTGGACTACTGGTTTCGTAAGAAGACCAAGTGGTTGAACCTATATTCAAGGGCCGAAATGTGGGCTTGGGTCAGGATTTTTGTTGCTAAGTTTGCTGCACCGCAGGAGAATGCGTAGGACAGTAAGCACACGTCTACCCTCCGCTAAGCTCTACGTGCCGTGGTGATAGTGCTATCGCAGATTGAAGTTGGGGGCAGCAAGTTCTAGCAGCTAAATTAGGCAAGGCGCCCCTAAGGACGCGCTAACGCAAAGAGGAGTTTTAGTGAACTCTAACAGCAGCTAGGCCTTAGCAGGCACACAACTACTC